>OX451738.1:1597853176-1599053176 GCA_948472305.1 Vicia faba
TTTTTCTTTATAAAAACTAAAAAGAACAAAAACCATTTTCTTAAACAAATAATTTTTTTAAATAAATATTTAGACTTAAGTTTATTTATTATATTATTTTCTTTTAAATAAAAATCAATTTAGAACTTAGGTTTCTTTTAATTAATTAATTTTCATTTCATTTTTATTAACTTAAAACCTTTCATATAAAAAAATCTAAAAAAAAAACTTTTTAACCTAATTTTCTTTTCTTAACTAATTTAGGTTTAACATTATTATCTTTAATTAATTATTTTTTCCTTCCTAGACATTAGGTTAAAACCCTTGAAAACCAAAACAAAATCATTTTCTTTTTCATTTACATTCTTGCATTATTTTATTTTCAATTTTGTACAATATTCAATATGGTTGTAATAGTTAATTAGATTTAATTTTCTTGCAAAATCCCCATTTGTAAATTTGTACACCTTGTTGTACCCCAAAATTTTCCATCCCATTTTTCATGCAAGATACTATCCTAGGGTTTCTCGAGTATCCAATTTGGCTCAAAAGTTGATCAGATAGATTCTCTTCATGGGCGGCAAATCAATAATTAGGGTTTGGTATTTCTCAGAGAATATTGAGTTTTCAAGGTTTCAAATGGTCTTCATAGGTCTTCCTGTCTCCTCAAGGATGTTTATGCCAGTTTTCAAACTTTGCATTGCAAGTTTGCTCAGTCGATGGCTCAGATAACTGAAAAAGACTACATTGACCCAAAAATCAACCTTTTGCGAGAGCGAACTCAAACGATTATAACTTCTTCATTATTCGATATTTTTGAGAGGTTCTTTTTATGTATGATTCTCTTTGAGTCACCTCCAATTTCTCTTCACAAATCAAGAGCTGATTACATGTAGAAGATCACCAAAATTCGAATACGTTAGAAGTCGCATCATGGACTTTGACCTAATCTTAAGTAACTGTCGCATAATTTTTAAGAATTGTGATTCCCTCAAATTACAATATCTTGGGACGATTATTTCTGCATATGCTCATAAGTGATGTCGCTCACGAGTTTATCCTCAAAGATCGAGAGGAAACTGTGTTTGGAGGACTTTGAAAGTTATCGAATCGTCGTAAGTCATTTGTTTGATTTCGAATGTTCTTAACCACAATTTGTTTTTCTCGGGACTATGTTTCTCAGGTTGAAGTTTGTTAATTCTACAAGATTGATGAATGTTCTTAAGGCATGTTTGTTTTGGCAATGAAGTTCCATTTTAATCGAGTATGGCGTGCGAGTTCATTTTGAATTCAAATTTGATTTGGACAAGATGTGAAGATTAAGACCTTCATTTAAACGACCATAGTTTTAGGTTCGAGTTAACCAAGTGGAATTGGATTCTTAAAACATTTATTTTGTTTATGAATTTGATTGGAGTACAAGGCGCATGGTTTATTTGATCATTTGTGATTGCTTGAAGTTCAAGTTACCAAGTAAATGTGTATTATTCAAACCATTCAAATTGAGAATTTCAAAATTCAAACAAAGTTCAAGATTCGTACAATGAATTTCATCATTTACAATCTTTCTCAAGGTTTTATGTTCATTACACTACAAATGAAATAAATTACAAATTTTGTTTTGTTTACAAAGAAAGAAGTTTTGTTTTGTTTCTTCAAGTCTTCATTGCTTCATCTTCAAGAAATCCATCCAATCCTTGCTAGCCATGATTTTCTCTTCACCTTGCCTCGCTTGTCATACATGAAACAAAATCAAGAAAGAATTAGTGATCAAATAAATTTAAAGTAGACAAAATTACAATTGATTGGAAATTCATCATTAGGGTGGTTCTTGGAATCATAAAAAGAAAGAGTTTGTTCATGTGCTAAGGCCTCAAATTTTCAGTTTTATCATGGGCCAAGTTTCTAACGCAAATCTCAAAGGAATTGGTTCACAATAGACAAAAAGGTGCAAACAGAATTTCAAGCCCAAAAATCAAGCCTCATACATGTTATTTCACAAAGTCAGAATTGCATCATTGGCTAAGAAGGAGTCTTTTTCAAATCTCAATATTTGGTTCACAAAAGATAAAGAGGAAATCAAGAAAAGTCAGAACTAGCATCACATAAAATTCCAATCCAGTAAGCAAATAAAAAGCCTCATAATCAGGTTGTTTCAATGAAAACTCAGAGATGTAATGTCAAAAATCACAGGCCTAGAGAACTTTACTGTAAAATCTCAAAGAAACAATGTGTTGTTTGGTTTACAGTAAAAGAAGATATACTGCAGAAATAACCAGTACAAAATCAGCAAGTTAACATTCATCATGAAAAAGAGAAAGTACAGAAAGTACCAAAACCTGTACAAAGTCTAAAAGCAACAAGCAACCAGCCAGCAACAAGCAACAAGTACCAGAGTTCAGAAAATCAGAAGAAAAAAATGATAAGTCTAACAGCACAACAAGCAAAATCAACAAGCTCAAAGTCACAATATAAAAGCAGAACGCAATTCACAGTAAGGGGGAGGATTTTTTCCAACAGATAAATATACAGAGAGGCCAAAACCCTAACATTTTCCACTCTATTTTCACACAAATATACACAGTTCAAAAAAACAGAACCAGTACCCTCAACTGTCAAAACCCTCAAAAACCATTTTCCAAACTCATAATCATCAAAGATATACAAATAGAACAACATGCAAACGACCAAACCCTAACCGTTTTTATCATCATTTTCCTAAACCACAACAACCCCTTCAGAAATTCAGTAAAAAGAGCAAGAAGAAAAAAAGAAGGATCTCACCCAAGACCAAGCTGGTAAAATCCGAATCACACAAAACCTCCCTCTCCTTCTCTCTTCCGATTCTTGCAAATTTATGATTCACTGTAAAAATCAAGCAAACATCAGTTAGATACCCAGAACGAAAAAGAGAAAATGAAACAAAGTGAGGAAGATGAAGAAGAGAGCACGATCAGGCCAGCGAATGAGATGAAGAGGTGTCGCTTGCCTCTATTGGTTTAGGGTTCACAAACCTTTCCTTGGTTTATTTACATTTTAAGAGGTGGGTCTTGGGTCGACCCGGTTCGGCCCAAGCCCACCATATAATTTTTTTATTTCAAAAAACTAACTTTTTCTTTTATATATTATTGGATTCATATTATTTACAGATGAAACAGCTTAGCGCGTTGGTGAAGGTATTGTTTGGTAAACACAAAGGCCCGGGTTCGAGACCCTCTGGGACCTTTTTATGTTTTCAATTTCTTTTTTTTTTTGTTTGTTGCTTTGATTTCAACACTATTGGGTTTAATTGGGCAGCCCAGTCCAACCTCATTCACAACACCCCCCCCCCCCCATTACTCAGCATACCACACAAACCCAATGCATTTTTTATTTTATTTTCTGCTTACAAAAAAAAAACTCCTCTTGGGCCAGGCTTAACCAAAAATCTGTTTTTTACACAAAAAGCCGTTAAATTCAATTTTTACGCCCTGACTTGTTTCTTTTGTATTTGTTATTTTATTTTTCTTTCTTTAAATATTATTTTTGTAATTATTATTTTTATTAACAAAAAAAGACAAAAATATTTTATTTTATTAATACTATGTACTTATTTTATTAAAAGCACCAAAACATTTTATTACAAAAATTTAATTTAATTTCTAATCAATTAATATTTAGAATTAAGGTTATTCTTTCATTAAAATCAATTTGGAACTTAGGACTTTTATTAATTAATTTTTTCTTATATTATTTTAATTTAATTAAAACCTTTCCATAAAAAAACCTAAAAAAACCTTTTTGGATAAAAGAAAAGTCGGTGGCGTCTCTTGCTAACCGCAACATTTGCAATAAAACGCAAAATACCCAAGTCACTTCTTCCACCGTATCACAGAACTGGCGACTCTGCTGGGGAATCTTAAAAGTAGGGTTACCTTAGGGCTAGATCATTTTTACTTGCTTTCATTGTTTGACTTGTATGCTTTATATTTTGGTTCTTTGTTTGAGTTTAAATCCTCTACCCAGATTTCGGATACCTTATAGGTAAGTAGCAATACATCGTGGAAACTGTGCGGGGTATACCGATATTGTCTAAGGAATAACTACAATAGTGTGACATATTTGTGGGTATCGGTAGCCCTTAAGTAGTCAAGGAGAATACGAGGCCGCTGAGTTATGTCATGAAGCACTAACTAACTTCTAGAACCTTTACTTGACTAACTTGTCCATTAGGACGTAGTGAGATGACCGGCTTTGGTACAGTCTGAATTTGGTAGATACTCGATACTATACTCATTGTGGTTTGGTTTTTTGGGATATTTCGGTCTCCATTAAAGAGGCTTGCGCTAAAACAATGCTCGAGAAGACAAATCAGTGATATTGAGATCCCTTAGAACCCGGCTACTATTACTAGGACAGGTTGAGCCAACTAAACTTCAAGAGGGTACTTACCTATAAAACCCATGCAAGCCTAAACCTAAGGACTTGTCTGCTTTGTGTGTGTATGATTATTTGCATAGAAACTTGCTTACTTTGCATACTTATACATAACATCATACCATATCATTTTGAATAATCGTTTCAAGGATCTCAAGGGCCTATGATGCAGGGGCACATTGAACCAAATGTCTATCAAGGGACAAGAGGATTTATTTTCCTCTAACCAAACACTGTCAAAGATCAAGTACAACAAATTGAGTCAAAGGCTATGACCCACTCGACATGGTGAGCTTAATTCTCGTGGAAGGACATCCACCGATACAAAGTTCTCCAATCAAAGCTATTGGTAAAATTTCAACTTCTGACATTTTCTTGTTTACCCCGCAAGATCCTTGAAAACATTGCATACATATATCATACATATCATTGCATAAACAGGTTTCATAGCAGGTTTCTCATCTTCCCCAGTGTTTATTTCATCAATGGCTCTTGAACAAACAATCAAAGACCTTCAGGCTCAAAATGTTCAATTCGAACAAATGTTTCTGGCTTTGGCTAAGGGGCAAGAGGACCTGAAGACTCTTCTTCTCAAAGACAAGAAGAAAAAGTCCAAGAAGTCAGTAGGCGTCCTAAACTTGGGAAGGAGACTTAAAGGACCAGTCAAGAGGGCTATAGATCTTCCAACTCCATCCAACATGGGGGATAGTCATAAAGAAAACAACAGTCTGGAGATTGATGAAGTCGAAGCTGACTACTCTGAGGAACAATATCCTCTCGTTGATGACAAGTACAAACAGTTGGAGGATCGCCTCAATGCTATAGAGATTCAACAGATACCTGGCTTGGATTTAGGAGACATGGGATTGGTTTCTGGAGTGGTCATCCCACCAAATTTCAAAATCTCCACCTTTGCCCTGTACGATGGAGTCTCTTGCCCTAAGATGCACTTAAAGTCTTATGTCCGCAAGATTCAACCATACACAACTGATCTGAAGCTTTGGATCCATTTCTTCCAAGAGAGCCTAGTAGGGACTCAACTTGAATGGTTCTATAAATTGGAGAGTTCTCGCATCCACACCTGAGAGGATTTAGTTGTTTCTTTATACAAGCAGTACCAGTACAATGCTGATCTTACACCAACTCGTGTGCAATTGCAGAACATGACCATGGGTTCCAACGAGAGCTTCAAAGGATACGACCAAAGGTGGAGAGATCTGGCTTGTATGGTACAACCCTCTTTAACTGATAGGGAGCTGATTGACATCTTCATGGGAACTTTGACATGACCTTTCTTCAAACACCTAATCGGAATCTCCTCGGTCGGGTTCACTGAGCTAATACTGACGGGCGAAAGGGTCGAAGCTGGAATCAAAAGCGGAAAGATCCAAGGAGCTACACCCTCTGATGCTTAGAAAAATCCATACAATGGGAAGAAAGAATCTAATGTTGTGTATGGTCAAAAGAGTCGTCATGGCCAACACGTAGGAGCAATCTTGATCTCGAATCCTACGCCCACTCAACTAATATAGGGGCATCAGCGTAAGGAGGTCACACCTAAAAGACAATTCACTAAGATCAACTCGTCACTGGATCAAGTGCTATAACACATGTTGAAGGCAGAGTTGATTACGTTAAAGGCTCCTCTCTGGAACCCCAACACTTTCGCTCCTACCTATCATCCTAATTAAAGGTGTGCATACCACTCTGATAGTCCAGGACACAATGAAAACAACTGTTGGACTCTGAAGAACAAATTCAAAGACATGATTGATGCCAAGGAGATCGAGTTTGACCCTCTAGAGACTCCAAACATGATCACTGCTCCTATGACGAATCATTGAAAGATTTTGTTCATTTGAAATTTCAAGTTGTAATCTCTTTCGTTGTTCAAACACTTATCTATTAATGTTAAACTCTGTTTTATTAATGCATTGCATATGTTTGTGTTGAATTCATCCATTCGTTTTCTCTATATTTAAACTATGCTTTTTACTCTCGACTCTTGCTAAAAGTTACAAGCCTTTAGAGGGAGGATGACGAAAACAATGCCATAATCTCATACTGTATGCTTTTGGACAGACCTTGATGAAGATGTACATGTGTTTCTTTCAAATCCTAAACACTGGAGTTATAAGGAAGATAATCCCTAGTCAACCCCTTCGAGCCAAAGAAGTAGAAGTTTTCTGTTTTACACAAATTGAAACCTTTAATCAAAACCTGGGGCAGGGTAGTCTCTCAGTTAATTCAAATGCATGTTCAAATTGCAAACTCTTATCTCGTAATACAACGAGCGACATCAAAAACATTCCTTCTGAACCAAAAGATGGTGATGGTTCCCTATCAAATAGGCAATCATTATCTCTCAAAATAAAAGCCCATTAAGTCAAAACCTACGAAGGAGACTTAAAGAAAACTGGGGCATCCCACTGATTGTAATCTCAAAAACAAGAACAGTCAAGCAAAATCAGGGATAACAATAAAAAAAGAGGTCACTACAAACCCTCAACAACATGGAAAATGTTGCAAAAATGACTTCCTTCCAACAAACTTAACTTGTTTGAACCATCACTAAAGCGCCATTCCAGACTCAATTGGAGTTCAAACACACAGTTAAATGAGTTTAGGACAGAAGAACATCACGAAGAGCGGGTGGGTACAAACACACTTTGAGCCTTTATCCTTTGTTTCTTAAACCGTGAACCAAGCCACGCTACAAACGTTCAAAAGTCCTAATTGAAGCATGGTTTAGGTCAAAAGCATACTGTTACAAAAGGTATCCTGACTCCTGTAAGGCTTTACCCTAAATCCTGAGTTTGAATTTTCTTACAAAACTTCTTTACTTGCTAAAACGCATTTTCAAAATTTCAAGACAAGCATAAACTTTACATTATTTGAATATCGCTGTTTGCATATGGCTATTTGTTCGACAACAGAGAAATTCACACAACTAATATCCAACAAATGAAAGATCTCTCAAATAGAATCACTTCAAATGGAAAGACGCTTATAATGACAAATATCTCATAATGAAGGGGCACGACATGACCATTGTCCAACACATCTGGGGCAGTCAAGTCGAGATTTAAAGAATCTCTCATAGAATTGTTGAATAACCAGGGGCAAATATCCATATCTATCACTCAAGGGGAAATGTTACGTTGATCACGGGTTTCAACAAAATCCACTATGAAGACTTCCGGTACCATCGAATTGCTTGTCTGTACCAATAGTATCAGATGGTGTCAGTATCAGATGGTGTCAATATCATGTCTTCAGATCCTACCATGACAGTTCTTAGAAAATTATGAGACTTGTCAAAGATCTTGGGTACCACCAATTTGTTCGTCTGTACCAATACTATCAGATGGTGTCAGTATCAGATGGTGTCGGTATCATGTCTTCTGATCCTCCCATGACAGTTCTTTGAAAATTCTGAGACTTGACCAAAGATCTTGGGTACCACCAATTTGTTTGTCTATACCAATAGTATCAGATGGTGTCAGTATTATATGGTGTCAGTATCATGTCTCCAGATCCTCCCATGACAGTTCTTAGAAAATTCTGAGACTTGACCAAAGATCTTGGGTACCACCAATTTGTTCATTTGTGCCAGTAGTATCAGATGGTGTCAGTATCAGGTCTTCGGTTTCTTCCACAACAATCTTAGAAAATATCTCTAGGGGCAGTGACAAATCTCCCCAAGATCCTTCTCATAGGATGACTCCCAGCCAGATTTTCAATCTTTGAAAACTTCTCACCAGTTGAGTCGACCTCAAGAACCCTCAAGGATTTTTCCCAATGAAGAAGATACCTCTTCAACAGACTGACAACAGGGTTTATTTCCCTAACAAACTACATATTCCCCAGTTTGAGTTTGCCTCCCCGACTACTACAAATCAAAGGACCACAACTCTGCTTCCCCAATAGACTACTCTATAATCCCTAACAAGTTACTGTGAAGCCTGGACCCGACATCAGTTCAACTTCGACTCCCCAGTAGAGCAACGAACAATTAGAACTCCTGAACTCTTTTTCCCCAAGTAAGGATTAACACTCTCCACAGAGTTTTTAACATTCCTCAATAGAGCTCTCCTCAAACAACAAAACAGGAATCCTTGGTGAAAATATTCTAAGCAAAGTTTGAAGACGCACCTACTCTTCAACAGCAGTCTGGGATTTAATGACTCCCTAGAATTTGTCAAGGATTTATTTTCCCAGACAAAGATACATTCAAATAACATTTCACCCTTCATGCATCGTACATGACAAATGCATACGACACAATCTCATTTATTTTTAGAACATCATGGCACCATGCATTTCATACATCATGACATTGCATACAACTAACATTTTACCTTTTTTAGGAAAAGGCTAATCAATAGATGGTTATTGTCAATAATCTTCAAAAGGTCAGAAATTAATACCTATAAAAAGCCAGGGCAATTATCTACACGACTAGCTGAAGCAATCCTACACGGGCTCCTTCCCATACACTCTTCTAGAAACAGTTAAGATGCAATCTAGATACGGCTGACATTCTGACACTTATTCCAGATTCCTTCTAGAAATAGTTCAGATCCGATCTAGATATGGCTGACATTCTGATACTTACGCAAGATTCTCTTCTAGAAACAGTTCAGATACAATCCAGTTATGGCTAACATTCTGATACTTACTCCAGATTCTCTTCTAGAAACAGTTTAAATGCGATCCAGATATGGCTGATATTCTGATACTTACTCCAAATTCTCTTCTAAATACAGTCCAGATACGATCCATATTCGGATGTCATTCTACCACTCATTCAAAATATAGTCCAGATACGATCTAGATTCAGATGTCATTCTATCACTCATTCAAATACGGTCCAGATATGATCCAGATACGAATATCATTTTGATACTTCTTCCAGCATACCTTTCCAATACAATCCAGATACGATCCAAATACGGATGTCATTCTGACTCTCATTCAGTATATCTCTCAGATACGAGTCAGATAAAATTCATTTATGAATATTATTCTATTGCTCATCCAAGACCTCTGCTGGTTCAGTTTAAATCTCTCAACGGTTTATCCTGATTCTTTCTGATGGACATTTTCTCTTTTGTCTGGTTCAGTTGAATCAATCCTAAGATTCTTCTGATTTCCATTCTAGTCAAAGTTAATTCAAGATTTTTCTCTAGTTTAGTCAGATCGACACTAAGATCTCTCTGATTTCTATTCCAGTTGAAGTTAATTGAAGACCTTTACTGTTTCAGTTAAATCAACATTGAGATTTATTCTGATTCTTCTCCAGACCCCTGCTGGTTCAGTGTAAATCTCTCAACGGTTTATTCTGATTCTTTCCCGTGGACGTCTTCTTTGGTTTAGATAAATCGCCCCAAGATTTATTTTGATTCTTCTCCAGACCCCTGTTGGTTCAGTGTAAATCTCTCAACGGCTTATTCTGATTCTTTCCCGCATATGTCTTTTTTGGTTTAGATAAATCGCCCCAAGATTTATTCTGATTCTTCTCCAGACCCCTGCTGGTTCAGTTTGAATCTCTCAATGGTTTATCCTGATACTTTCCAAATAGACACTTTCTCTAGTTTAGATAAATTACTCCAAGATTTACTCTGATTCTTCCCAGTTAAACAATAGTCAAGACTTCTACTAGTTTCAATTTAAATCGACCAAAGGTTTACTATGATTCTTCTCCTAGTTGAAGTCAAGTTCAGACTTAGTCTAATTTATATCAACAATCACTTTTGGATGGCATCTAAAATCCCATCTCCGAAAAATCTCCATCATTTCTCCAAATGGCATCTTTAAGCCCATTCCCTACACAATCAACCAACACACCATCAAGTGCAAATTTCTGGGCACTCTAAGTTTTCAATCATCTTACACCTTCAAGCTACGAACGACGACATGCCATTCTCGCTTTTTAGGTTTAAGAAAATTGAACAGGGGAAATTGTTGTACCCCAAAATTTGCCCTCCCATTTTTCATGCAAGATACTATCCTAGGGTTTCTCGAGTATCCAATTTGGCTCAAAAGTTAATCAGACAGATTCTCTTTCTGGGCGGAAAATCAACAATTAGGGTTTGGTATTTCTTAGAGAAAATTGAGTTTTCAAGGTTTCAAATGGTCTTCATAGGTCTTCCTGTCTCCTCAAGGATGTTTATGCCAGTTTTCAAACTTTGCATTGCAAGTTTGCTCAGTCGATGGCTCAAATAACTGAAAACGACTACATTGACCCAAAAATCGACCTTTTGCGAGAGCGAGTTCAAACGATTGTAACTTCTTCATTATTCAATATTTTTGAGCGATTCTTTTTGCGTATGATTCTACTTGATGTCATCTCCAATTTCTCTTCACAAATTAAGATCCGATTACGTGTAAAAGATCACAAAAATTCGAATATGTTAGAAGTCGCATCATGGACTTTGACCTAATCTTAAGTAACTGTCGCCTGATTTCTAAGAATTGTGATTCCCTCAAATTACAAGATCTTGGGACCATTATTTCTGCATATGGTCATAAGTGATGTTGCTCACGAGTTTATCCTCAAAGATCGAGAGGAAACTGTGTTTGGAGGACTTTAAAAGTTATCGAATCGTCGCAAGTCATTTGTTTGATTTCTAATGTTCTTAACCACAATTTGTTTTTCTCAGGACTATGTTTCTCAGGTTGAAGTTTGTTAATTCTACAAGATTGGTGAATTTTCTTAAGGCATATTTGTTTTGGCAATAAATTTCCATTTTAATCGAGCATGGCGTGCGAGTTCATTTTGAATGCAAATTTGATTTGGACAAGATTTTAAGATTAAGACCTTCATTTAAATGACCATAGTTTTGGGTTCGAGTTAACCAAGTGGAATTGGATTCTTAAAACATTTATTTTGTTTAGGAATTTGATTGGAGTACAAGGCGCATGGTTTATTTGATCATTTGTGATTGATTGAAGTTCAAGTTACCAAATCAATGTGTATTATTCAAACCATTCAAATTTAGAATTTCAAAATTCAAACAAAGTTCAAGATTCGTACAACGAATTTCATCATTTACAATCTTTCTCAAGGTTTTGTGTTCATTACACTACAAATGAAATAAATTACAAATTTTGTTTTGTTTACAAAGAAAGAAGTTTTGTTTTATTTCTTCAAGTCTTCATTGCTTCATCTTCAAGAAATCTATCCAATCCTTGCTAGCCATGATTTTCTCTTCACCTTGCCTCGCTTGTCATACATGAAACAAAATCAAGAAAGAATTAGTGATCAAATAAATTCAAAGTAGACAAAATTACAATTGATTGGAAATTCATCATTAGGGTGGTTCTTAGAATCAGAAAAAGAAAGAGTTTGTTTATGTGCTAAGGCCTCAAATTTTCAGTTTTATCATGGGCCAAGTTTCTATCGCAAATCTCAAAGGAATTGGTTCACAATAGACAAAAAGGTACAAACAAAATTTCAAGTCCAACACAATTCAGCTCAACAGAATTTCAAGCCCAAAAATCAAGCCTCACACATGTTATTTCACAAAGTCAGAATTGCATCATTGGCTAAGAAGGAGTCTTTTTCAAATCTCAATATTTGGTTCACAATAGATAAAAAGGAAATCAAGAAAAGTCAGAACTAGCATCACATAAAATACGAATCCAACAAGCAAATAAAAAGCCTCATAATCAGGTTGTTTCAATGAAAACTCAGAGATGTAATGTCAAAAATCACAGGCCTAGAGAACTTTACTGCAAAATCTCAAAGAAATAATGTGTTGCCTGGTTTACAGTAAAAGAAGATATACTACAGAAATAACCAGTACAAAATCAGCAAGCCAACATTCATCATGAAAAAGAGAAAGTACAGAAAGCACCAAAACATGTACAAAGTCTAAAAGCAACAAGAAACCGACCAGTAACAAGAAATAAGTACCAGAGTTCAGAAAATCAGAAAAAAAGATGATAAGTCTAACAGCACAGCAAGCAAAATCAACAAGCTCAAAGTCACAATATAAAAGTAGAACACAGTTCACAGTAAGGGGGGGGATTTTTTCCAACAGATAAATATACAGAGAGGCCGAAACCCTAACATTTTTTCCTCTCTCTTTTCACACAAATATACACAGTTCAAAAAAATAGAACTGATACCCTCAATTGTCAAAACCCTCAAAAACTATTTTCCAAACTCATCATCATCACATATATACAAACAGAACCCCATGCAAACGACCAAACCCTAACTGTTTTTATCATCATTTTTCTAAACAACTACAACCCCTTCAAAAATTCGGTAAAAAGAGCAAGAATTAAAAAAAGAAGGATCTCACCCAAGACTAAGCTGGTAAAATCCGAATCACACAAAACCTCCCTCTCCTTCTCTCTTCCGATTCTTGCAAATTTATGATTCACTGTAAAAATCAAGCAAACATCAGTTAGATTTCCAGAACGAGAAAGAGAAAACGAAACAAAGTGAGGAAGATGAAGTAGAAAGGAAGATGAAGTAGAGAGCATGATCACGTCAGCGAATGAGATGAAGAGGCGCCGCTTGCCTCTATTTGTTTAGGATTCACAAACCCTTTCCTTGGTTTATTTACATTTTAAGAGGTGGGTCTTGGGTCAACCCGGTTCGGCCCAAGCCCACCATATATATATTTTTATTTCAAAAAACTAACTTTTTCTTTTATACATTATTGGATTCATATTATTTACAGATGAAACAGGTTGGCGCGTTGGTGAAGGTATTGTTTGGTAAACACAAAGGCCCGGGTTTGAGACCCCCTGGGACGTTTTTCTGTTTTCAATTTCTTTATTTTTGTTTGTTTGTTGCTTTGATTTCAACACTATTGGGTTTAATTGGACAACCCAGTCCAACCTCATTCACAACACCCCCTATTACTCAGCATACCATGCAGGCCCAATGAATTTTTTTATTTTATTTTCTGCTTACAAAAAAAAAACTCCTCTTGGGCCAGGCTTAACCAAAAATCTGTTTTTTACACAAAAAGACCTTAAATTCAATTTTTACCCCCTGACTTATTTCTTTTATATTTGTTATTTTATTTTTCTTTCTTTAAATATTATTTTTGTAATTATTATTTTTATTAACAAAAAAATACAAAAATATTTTATTTTATTAATACTATGTACTTATTTTATTAAAAGTAAGAAAACATTTTTTTACAAAAATTTAATTTCTTTTCTAATCAATTAATATTTAGACCTAAGGTTATTCTTTCATTAAAATAAATTTGGAACTTAGGACTTTTATTAATTAATTTTTTCTTATATTAGTTTAATTTAATTAAAACCTTTTCATAAAAAAATCTAAAAAAACCTTTTTGGATAAAATAAAAGTCGGTGGCGACTCTTGCTAACCACAACATTTGCGATAAAACGCAAAACACCCAAGTCAGTTCTCCCACCGTATCACAGAATTGGCGACTCTGCTGGGGAATCTTAAAAGTGGGGTTACCTTAGGGCTAGATCATTTTTACTTGCTTTCATTGTTTGACTTGTATGCTTTATGTTTTGGTTCTTTGTTTGGGTTTATATCCTCTACCCGAATTTGGGATACCTTATAGGTAAGTAGCAATATGTTGTGGAAACTGTGCGGGATATACCGACATGGTCTAAGCAATAGCTACAATAGTGTGACATATTTATGGGTACCGGTAGCCCTTGAGTAGTCAAGGAGAATACGAGGCTGCTGAGTGATGTCATGAAGCACTAACTAACTTCTAGAACCTTTACTTGACCAACTTGGCCATTAGGACGTAGTGAGATGACCAAGTTTGGTACAGTGCGAAGTTGGTAGATACTCGATAATACACTCATTGAGGTTTGATTTTTTAGGATATTTTGGTCGCCATTAAAGAGGCTTGCGCTGAAACAATGCCCAAGAAGACAAATCAGTGATATTGAGATCCCTTAGAACCTGGCTACTATTACTAGGACAGGTTGAGCCAACTAAACTTCAAGAGGGTACTTACCTACAAACCCCATGCAAGCCTAAACGTAAGGACTTGTCTGCTTTGTGTATGTATGATTATTTGTATAAAAACTAGCTTACTTTGCATACTTATACATAACATCATACCATAGCATTTTTAATAATCATTTCAAGGATGTTAAGGGCCTATGATGCAGGGTCACGTTGAACCAGATGTCTATCAAGGGAAGAGAGGATTTATCTTCCTCTAACCAAACACCATCAAAGATCAATTACAACAACTTGAGTCAAAGGCTATGACCCACTCGACATGGTGAGCTTAATTCTCGTGGAAGTACATCCACCGATACAAAGTTCTCCAATCAAAGCTATTTGTCAAATTTCAACTTCTAACATTTTCTTGTTTACCCCGTGAGATCCTTGAAAACATTGCATACATATATCATGCATATCATTGCATAAACATGTTTCATAGCAGGTTTCTCATCTTCTCCACTATTTATTTCAGCAATGGCTCTTGAACAAACAATCAAAGACCTTCAGGCTCAAAACTCTCAATTCGAACAAATGTTTTTGGCTTTGGTTAAGGGGCAAGAGGACCTGAAGACTCTTCTTCTCAAAGACAAGAAGAAAAAGTCCAAAAAGTCAGTAGGCGTCCTGAACTTGGGAAGAAGACTTAAAGGACCAGTCAAGGGGGCTCTAGGTCTTCCAACTCCATCCAACATGGGGGATAGTCATGAAGAAAACAATAGTCTGGAGATTCATGAAGTCGAAGCTGACTACTCTGAGGAACAATATCCTCTCACTGATGACAAGTACAAACAGTTGGAGGGTCGCCTCAATGATATAGAGATTCTAGAGATACCTGGCTTGGATTTAGGAGACATGGGATTGGTTTCTGGAGTGGTCATCCTGCCAAAGTTCAAAATCCCTACCTTTTCCCTGTACAATAGAGTCTCTTGCCCTAAGATGTACTTAAAGTCTTATATCCGCAAGATTGAATCATACACAACTGATCCGAAGCTTTAGATCCATTTCTTCCAAGAGAGCCTAGTATGGACTCAACTTGAATGGTTCTATAAATTGGAGAGTTCTCGCATCCACACCTGAGAGGATTTAGCTGATGCTTTCTACAAGCAGTACCAGTATAACGCTGATCTTACAACAACTCGTGTGCAATTGCAGAACATGACCATGGGTTCCAACCAGAGCTTCAAAGGATACACCCAAAGGTGGAGAGATCTGGCTGGTAGGCTACAACCCTCTTTAACTGATAGGGAGCTGATTGACATCTTCATGGGAACTTTGACAGGACCTTTATTCAAAAACCTAATCGGAAGCTCCTCGGCCGGGTTCACCGAGCTAATACTGACGGGCGAAAGGGTCGAAGCTGGAATCAAAAGCGGAAAGATCCAAGGAGCTACACCCTCTGATGCTTAGAAAAATCCATACAATGGGAAGAAAGAATCCAATGCTGTGTATGGTCAAAAGACTCATCATAGCCAACACGTAGGAGCAATCTTGATCTCTAATCCTACGCATGCTCAACAAAGACAGGGGCATCAGCATAAGGAGGTCGCGCCAAAAAGACAATTCACTAAGATCAACATGTCACTGGCCAAGTGCTACAACATATGTTGAAGGCATAGTTGATTAAGTTAAAGACTCCTCTCCGGAACCCCAAAACTTTCGCTCCTACCTATCATCCCAATGAAAGGTGTGCATACCACTCTGATAGTCCAGGACATGACACAAACAACTGTTGGACTCTGAAGAACAAAGTCCAAGACATGATTGATGCCATGGAGATCAAGTTTGACCCTCCGGAGACTCCAAACGTGATCATTGCTCCTATGAAGAATCATTGAAAGATTTTGTTCACTTGAACTTTAAAGTTGTAATCTCTTTCGTTGTTCAAACACTTATCTATTAATGTTAAAATCTCTTTCATTAATTCATTGTGTGATACAACGGGAGAACTGACTTGAGGTTTTGCATTTGTGTTTGCAAATGTTGCGATTTAGCAAGAGTCGCCATCGACTTTTCTTTTATCCAAAAAAGGAAAGGTTAAAAAGCACAGGAAAGACCTTTAGAGATGTTTTTTGAGTTCGGGGGGGTAGATTATGAAAAGGGAAGGTGTTAGCACGCTTTTCATCCATGTTTTCCATGGGCTCTTAGTTACTTGCTAGATCAACTTGATTTTGCTTTGAAAATTTTCTTGTGATGTGGGCTTTGAAAGTGTTTTGAAAATATATTTGTAATGGTTCTCGTTTCTATAAGAACGCGTACAAAGTTTTGTTTCGAGAGATAGTTCAAAGATGTGTTTTTGGATTGTGTTTTGGAAAGTGGTTTTCGGAAAGATATTTTGCAATGGTTCTCGTCTCTATAAGAACGTAATGTTTTATCTTTTTGAAAATGTTTTAGAAATGGAAGTGTTGATGTGTAAAAATGTTTTTGTCGTGAGCAAGCGAGTAACTAGGAGCGAATCTACCTACCCGAAAGGTCTTAAACGTACTTTTCCTTCTCCTTTAGATGTGGCTATCTTACCATTGATTTGGTAAGAATCCCCATCGTTGGATGTGAAGGGACGAACGCAGGATGTTTGAATAGTCATAGAAGGAAACTTATGAGACGTTTTAGCAATGTCGTTTAGGGACTAGATCGTTTTACCGAAGGCAACATAGAGGGTCATCGAGGGACTATGATCTTTTATCGAGGGTCTTTTTCTAAAATGCCCATGTTCGAGGGACATGACTATTTTTCCGATAGGCAACAAAGCGAGATTACCCTAGAGGTGCATGTGTGATTGGTGTGTTTGATTGCATGCGTTTAATCTTTGATTAGGGTGGTCTACTTGTTGGTTTTATCTTGCCATACACTCTAATTACTAACATTTGTGAAAGCGAAAATGCGGAAAATAAAGGTCCTACGCTATTACATGCTTATGAGGGATGGGGTATACAAGTGTACAAGAGGGGGTTGCAAAAAATAAAATTCCTAATTATTACAACCAAATTGAATGAAAATAAAAGCAAAAAATCAAAAGAAAACTCAAAATTTATGCTGTCTGGTCTTACACGGGTCGTGTCCCATGACACGGGCACCTATGTCGGCTTCTGTAATGGTTCATGTGCCTCTTTTCCTTTTCTGTACCAGCTAAAATGACACGGGCCATGTCTAGTGACACGGGCACCCGTGTCAGCTCCTGACCTGCATTTTTGTTAGCATAAAATTCAAGTATGTCTGACACGGGCACCCGTGTCAGCCCCTGACCTGCATTTTTGCGCGATTTTTTTTAACATAGGAGCTGACACGGCCGTGTCAGGTGACACGGGCACCCGTGTCAGCCCCTGTCATGCTCTTTTTTACTGAGTTTTCCCTTTTTTTGACTTATCTTTTACATATCTTTTGGACACAAACAAAAAATGATATATGGAAAAAGATATACCTCTTGAAGTGAAACTTTAGAATACGTATGGATATCTCCGGATGCAAAGTGATGAATGACTGAACTCCTCTTTAGAGCTACCCCAATCCTTGCTCTGTGTGACCAAGTTCCAGAATCGCTCTAACCCAGTCAAAGGTGTTAAGTACTGTTTTTTGTTTATGCTTAGAAGGTGATGATAAAGGTGTTACAGAAGTTGTTTTTATGTTAGAACAATCTCCATGTGATGTATATGAGGTGTTTGGGTAGTTGGTTTAGGGGAAAGTTTGCAAGGTTGTACAACAATGGATTGAGGATTTTTCTGTTTTTGTGAGTGAAAATAGAGTTGAAGATGAGCAAAGTTTTTATGGATGAACTGAGTTTTATGAACTGAGTTGGGTTTTATGAATGAGCAAAGTTTAACAAAAGTTCTGTTTTTCTCTTCTCTCTTTTTTCTCTCCAATATCCAACCTCTATATCTTATGAGACAGTCCCCTTTTGTAGACTTTTTTACTGTGCTTTAGGGGGGAAATCAAATAAGCCATTTTGAATTACTTTTGCCTACTGTTTTGATACTTTCTGCACCCAAATTTCCTCTGTCATTTTGGTGCAATTTGGGACTGTTATGATGCAGGCTTGGGGCAGACTGCATAGAGCAGTTTTTGACTGGTTTTGTGGACATATTTTGGATTGTATAGGATAGCAATGCAGGTTTTGTGGCAGGTTTATGGTGCAGCATGGCACAAGGTTTTGTAAGACAACAAATGAGCAAAGGTTTGGAGTGTTGTGGCAAAGTGTAGAAGTAACATATCATTTTTTGTTCAGCAACAACTTGGGCAACATAGTTTGTAGTATGAAACAAGTTTGGTTTGTGGAGCAATTTATTCATATTGTATCAAGGACAAAGCATTGTGGCAAGGTTTTGAATCAAAGGAAAAGAGTCCAAGCAGTACAAAGTTTATGATTTGTAAACTTGCAAAAATTCCACTTTGTAATAACTTGAATTACTTGCATCATTTTGAATTATTTGGAATTGTAGTAAAAAATGTCATGAAGCAAATGAAATTAACCAAGTATAGAAAATACTTAGAAAAAATTTCAAAGTCTTACAAAGTTGGATTTTTGATTCTCTTGATTTTTGATGATCAAATTTCATATTTTGGATGTCTTGATGAAATATGATTTTTGGGACTCAACTTTGGTCAAAAAGTCAAAGTTTGACTTTTTAGTGTACATTTGACTTTTCTCACCAGTTGACTGAATTTGTCTATCAATCCACTAATCTCAGGAGATGAATTGAAATATGAAATTAGGTCAAAATGACGCGCTCGGATCCTTGAGATCATGCTTCCAACCAATAAGCCAGTTATTAGGTAAAAAATCAAAGTTCGGTCATTTTTCAGTCAAAACCCTAATTTCGCCCATTTTGCCCCTTTTGGTATTTTGAATGACTTTCTTGGAAAATTGTGATCCCAAACTTGAAACTTGACAAAAATAATCCTGAGGGTTCATAATGATTCATGAAAGTCATTCGAATACATTAGCAATCCAACTGCCTTTGTACAAACCCTAACCCTCATTTGAGATATCAGCATTGGGAAAATTGTTTGACCTAGTCGATGCTTGCGCAAACTTGAGGCATTGAAGATCTTTATATGAAATATCCTGAGAAATGAGAGGGGAAATTTTGGGGTACAACAGCTGCCCATGTTCAATCTTATTAAGCCTGAAGAGTTAGATTGGCGAGTTTTGCCATTCGTGACTTAAAGGTGAAAGAATGATTGGACACTAGAGTGCCCAAAAATTTGCACTTGACGACGCGCGGTTGAGGGATTGGGCTTAAAGATGCCATTTGGAGAAGGGATAGAGTCTTGTTGGTGATGGTCTTGTAGATGCCATCCAAGAATGTTTGTTGAATTGTAAGTTGTAAGCTGAAAGAATGAGTGTCAGAATGGCGTCTGTGCTTGGAGCGTATCCGTACTGTATCTGAAAGCTGAATTTGAATGGGTGTCAGAATGGCATCTGCGTATGGAGCATATCTGAACTGTATCTGAATTTGAAATCTGAATGAGTATCAAAGTGGCATCCGTGTCTGGAGCGTATCCGTACTGTATCTGAAAGTGGTATTCTGAATAAGAATTAGAATGGCATCCGTGTCTGGAGCGTTTCTGGGCTGTATCTGAATTTGAAATCTGAATGAGTATCAGTGTGGCATCCGTGTCTAGAGCGTATCTGAACTGTATCTGTAAATTGAATTTGAATGAGCATCAAAATGGCATCCGTGTCTGGAGCATATCTGGGCTATATCTGAATTTGAAATATGAATGAGTATCAGAGTGGCATCCATGTCTGGAGCATATCTGAACTGTATCAAAAGTTGTATTCTGAATGAGCATCAGAATGGCATCCGTGTCTGGAGCGTATCTGAATTGTATCCGAAATTTGTAATGTTGTTAATGGTAGCTGTTAATCTTATCCTGAAAAGGGTAAAACGTTGGCTGGAACAACAATAAGATTATGTTGTATGAAATGTATGATGCAATGTATTTGCTTTATCAATGTTTATGATATGCGGATGTAATGTATTTGCTTTATCAATGTTTATGATATGCAGATGTAATGTATGCGCTTGTAAGCTGATTTGCTGTATTGCTGTTTGATTGAGGAAAATAAATCCTTGAATGCTGCTGAGGATAAGTTGAATTTTCATGTCTTGAATTTGAAGTACTGACGAACTCTCGTTGAGGGAAGTAAATTCCGTTGTGAGGGAAATGCCATGTACTACTTGTAAGATCTGCTCGGGGAACCCTGAGATGTTTGGCGATTTCTACTGGGGATTAATGATTTGAAGTTTTAGTTCCGCTGGGGATTCAAATGACGTACTGTGGGGATTACTCATGGAATATCCTAGAGACGTTTTCTTTCCCTTTCAACTTATCAGTAATTGTCTTTCTCATTTTGTTTTTTTGTAAACAATAATCATGTTCAAATGCATATGTTCATTAATGAATCAATGAACGTTTTTGTAAACAAAACACAAATGTAAAGAGAAAGATAAATAGTTTTTGCACTTTCGAAGGGGCATCTTTGTATTGACTTTGAATAAATATTTTGTACAGAGGAGACATACATTCTAGTAAGAGGATGCCGTCGTAAACAAGAAAAATTTAATACAAAGAAAGATAGCTATGTGTAATAATCCCATGGGGTTTGCATTCTGCTATAGCCTTCATATCTCCGAGTATCTTGTCTACTTTCCTTGTTCTAAGATGAATGAATTGGTCAGAAACTCTGAGTTTGTCAGCGGAAGCCAAAGGTTGTCTGTCAAATGATCTGACGGGACATAGTCATGCGCTTTTATTCCCTAACTTTTTCCTAGACCGCCCTTTCGGGTTTTCAGTCCACCGGGAAACCTTTTTTTGCCCAAGTCGCCCTTTTGGGTTTTCAACTTGCCGGGTGTACAAAATTTTCCATTTTATCCCTAATTTTTGCCCGAACCTTTTGGTTTGCCGGGATGCCCTTGTTTTGCCTAGGTGTGTCAACCTAACGAGTCTCTTATGCGTAGTATTTTTTGACTATGTCCTCGTTTGCAGGGTGTGGCAGGTCATCGCCATCCATGGTGGTCAAGATCATTGCCCCACAGGAGAATATGCTTTTGATTACAAATGGTCCTTCATAGGTAGGAGTCCATTTGCCCCTGGGATCACTTTGTGGCAAGATGATACGTTTGATCACTAGATCCCCAACTTGATATACTTGGCGTCTGACTTTCTTGTTGAAAGCCTTGATCATCTGTTTTTGATACATTTGACCATGACAGATAGCTGCAAGTCTCTTTTCATCAATCAAGTTCAACTGGTCAAGTCGAGTCTGGATCCAATCTTCTTCATTCAAACCAGCATCCTTCATGATCCTCAGAGAGGGGATCTGGACCTCAATGGGTAAGACAACCTCCATGCCGTATACCAGAGAATAGGGTGTTGCCCTAGTTGATGTGCGAGCTGTGGTACGATATCTGTGGAGAGAAAACGGTAGCATCTCATGCCAGTCTTTGTATGTGACTGTCATTTTCTGTATGATCTTCTTAATGTTTTTGTTTGCAGCTTCAACAGCACCATTCATCTTTGGTCGATAGGGAGAAGAATTATGATGCTGGATCTTGAATTCCTCACATAAGGCGGTGATCATAGTGTTGTTGAGATTTGTACCATTGTCAGTTATGATCCTTTATGGGATACCATACCAGAAAATAAGGTTTTGCTTAATGAAGCGGGCAACAACATTCTTGGTAACGGAGGCGAAAGAAGCTGCTTCGACCCATTTGGTGAAATAGCCAATGGCCACTAGGATGAAGCGGTGTCCACTGAAGGTTGTAGGCTTGATCTCTCCAATCATATCAATTCCCCACATAGAAAAGGGCCAAGGAGCCATCAAGACATTCAAAGGAACCGGAGGCACATGCACCTTGTCAGCATAAATTTGACACTTATGGCAGGTCCGAGAGTGTTGATAGCAATCTGCCTCCATGGTAGACCAGTAATAGCCTGCCCGTAGGATTTTCTTCGCCATTGTATGCCCAATGGAGTGAGTGCCAAAAGTACCTTCATGTAATTCAGCCATGATCTTTTCCGCTTCAACCTTATCCACACACCGAAGCAGAATGGAGTCATGATTACGTTTGTACAGGATGCCATTACTCAGGAAGAACTTAGTAGAGAATCTCCTTAAGAACTTCTCATCATTGATTGAAGCTCTTTTTGGGTATTCTTGAGCCTCGAGATACCTCTTAACCTCATGAAACCAAGGATGGTCCATTACCTCTTCAGTATTAATCTCGTGACAGTGTGTTGGTTCATCCATTCGTTCGATGGTGATCTGGGGAGCTTCGTTATCCCAATTAAGTTTAAACATAGATGACATTGTAGCTAGAGCGTCTGCTAGCTGATTTTCTTCTCGCGGGAAATGCTCGAAGGTAATCTTCTCAAAATGTGGTAGCAATGTCAAAACATGTTCTTTGTAAGGGATAAGGTTTGGGTGCTTAGTGTCCCATTCCCCTTTGATCTGACTGATGACCAAAGCTGAATCTCCAAACACAACCAAGGATTTGATTCCCAAGTCTATGGCAGCTCTGAGACCAAAGATGCATGCTTCGTATTCCGCCATGTTGTTCGTACAGTTGAAGAAAAGTCTGGCAGTAAAGGGAGTATGACACCCCTCTGGAGATATGAGTACAGTGCCGATACCATTACCAAGTGCATTGGATGCCCCATCAAAGAACATGGTCCATCGGGATCCTTGTTTAGGTCCTTCATATGGTCTGATTTATTCACAGTTGTCTAATGTCATGATGTCTTCATCCGGGAATTCAAACTTCATGGATTGATAATCTTCTACAACTTGGTGAGCGAGATGGTCAGCTAGAACACTGACTTTTATAGCTTTCTGGGTAGTGTACTGTATGTCGTATTCTGTCAGGATCATCTGCCATCTAGCTATCCTCCCAGACAGAGCAGGCTTCTCGAAGATGTATTTTATCGGATCCATCTTAGATATCAACAAGGTAGTATGAGTCAGCTTATACTGTCTTAGCCGAAGAGCAACCCTTGCCAGAGCGCAGCAAGTTTTCTCGAGCAGTGAATATCTGGTTTCACAGTCGGTAAACTTTTTGCTCAGGTAATATATAGCGTGCTCTTTTCGTCCAGACTCGTCATGCTGCCCCAATACACACCCCATTGAGTTTTCTAAAACAGTCAGATACATGATCAACGGTCTTCCCTCGACTGGTGGTATCAACACAAGAGGCTCTTGTAAATACTCTTTGATTTTTTCAAAAGCAACATGAAATTCATCATTCCATCTGACTACTTAATATTTCTTCAATAGTTTGAAGATTGGCTCACAAGTAGCTGTTAGGTGAGAAATGAATCTGGAAATATAGTTCAGGCGTCCCAAGAATCCTCTGACTTCTTTCTCAGTATGAGGAGCAGGCATTTCTTGTATCGCTTTAACCTTGGCAGGATCAACCTCAATGCCTTTGTTGCTGACAACAAAACCTAAGAGTTTACCGGACCAGACTCCGAATGTGCATTTGTTTGGATTCAACCTTAGTTTGTACTCCTTCAACCTCTCAAACAACTTTTGCAAATGATCAAGGTGCTCCTCTTCAGTTTGTGATCGGGCTATCATGTCATCTACATAGACCTTTATCTCATGATGTATCATATCATGGAATAAAGCTACCATGGCGCGTTGATAGGTTGCCCCAACATTCTTCAGTTCGAATGGCATCACTTTGTAACAGAATGTGCCCCACTGTGTGACAAATGTAGTTTTCTCCATGTCCTCAGATGCCATTTTGATTTGGTTATAACCTGAGAATCCATCCATGAAAGAAAATACTTTGTGCTGGGCCGTATTGTCAACCAGGATATCAATGTGGGGAAGTGGAAAATCATCTTTAGGGCTAGCCCTGTTTAAATCTCTATAATCCACACACATTCGTACTTTGCCGTCCTTTTTAGGCACGGGAACAATGTTGGCGACCCATTGAGGATAGGAAGTGATAGCCAAGAACCCAACATTGAATTGTTTCATAACTTCCGCTTTGATCTTCTCCGACATGTCAGGTCTCATGCGGCAGACTTTTTATTTCACTGGTGGACATTCTTCTCTTGTCGGCAGACGATGTACCACGATGTCTGTATAAAGTCCTGGCATGTCTTCGTATGACCAGGCAAAGATCTCAACATAATCATGAAATAGCCGAATTAGACGTTCCTTGACACTCGACTCTAGATTGACACCCACCTTGATTTCCTTTCTATCTTCCCCGGTACCCAAGTTGATTGTATCCAACGGTTCCTCATGAGGCTGAATAGCTCTTTCCTCTTGTTGTAGTAGTCTGGCCAATTCCCCTGGTAATTCACAATCTTTCTCACCTTCGTCTTTGGCTTGGTAGATTAGATCTTCAGAGTCACTAAAGGCCATAGCAGTATCGTTACCCATGGGATCCGGAATGGAGGGGTACCTGCATTTGTGTGTGTGAGTGTGTGTAAGGGTATAGATATCTTTAAATAATAAAATGTAAAAGAAAGACAATGAGCACAAAAAGTTTGTATGTGAGAAACGTCCATGATTCATTGAATGTCATATAAAGATGAAATAAAAACCCTTACAAATGGACCATTGCGCCTCGGGTAAGACACAAGGTTGAAAATGTACGAATTGTTTATGAATATTACAAGTCCAACAGAAATGTAAAAGATAAATTACTGAGAGATGAAAGTTATTGAAATAAAGTCTCTGGCTTCCCAATTACGAAGTCCTCCGTCGACAGTAGGAAATATCCAATCCTCCAAGCTGCTATCTTCTTCACTGTCTTCCACTGTGTTGACCTCTTGGTTGCTAATCTTCAAGGGTGGCCCTCTAGCACGGGCACGACGCATAGCCTTCTGAGCACTTGAAGTAAACCCTAAGCCAAACTTGTCAGATTTATACGGGATGTCTAGAAGCTACCCCCCAGATGGTGCATCCACCCTCCTCTACTACTGCCTTGGCGTCCTTTAGAGATGACATCCGAAGTGGAGGTCTTATGATCTTGGGAATCGAGGATATTGTCTTGGTTACTGCTACCTCTTGAGAGACTTCTTCGAAATGTTAAAAAGGAGTTTCAATGAACTCGCCATCTAATTCCACATACCGGAAAGAATTTAGGTGGCTAATCACGTACTCCTCCTCTCCGTGGGCAGTGATAATCTTTCCATGGACCGGGTATTTCAACATCTGGTGTAGTGTAGAGGTGACAACACCAGTATTATGGATCTAGGGCCGTCCTAGCAGACATGAGTAAGAGGGCGGATGTCCATTACATAAAAAGTTGAGTTGAAAGTCTGAGTTCCCGCCTTTATGGGGATGTCCACCTCCCCGTGGACCATCCTCTTTGAACCATCAAATGCTCTCACGACTATGTTACTGGGTTTCAATGTCAGTCCTTCACAATCCAATATGTCGAGATCTTTCTTCGGTAAAACATTCAAAGATGAGCCAGTGTCTACTAAGACATGGGCCAAGTTGTTCCTCTACATTCCACAGAGACATGTAATGCTTCGTTGTGTTTTCTCCCTTTTGGTGTCAGGTCGGCATCGGAGAAGCCTAGGCCGTTATCAGCTGTCAAACTGGCCACACAATCTTGGAATTGGTCCACAGATGTCTCTTGTGGCACATGGGTTGTCTTTAGAAACTTCACCAGAGCTTTCGCATGTGCCTCATAACATAGCAGTAATGCTAGCATGGAGATCTTGGAGGGGGTTTGCCCCAACTGTTCAACCACGTCATAGTCACTCTTCTTTATTATTCTCAGGATCTCCTCCATTTCCTTCTTGGAGGTTTCGGGGATGGTCAGTGGTTTAGCCTTCGTCCGGACAGGCTCTTCTTGAATATCTTTTCCTCGAACATCAGAAACATAAGTATTGGTGGGGATAATAGTAGGGGTTGTGTCATCTTTGCTGGTAGGATCACTTGCAGATATAATTATTGGTATGGAGGTAACCTTTGGAACAGCCACGGGTTCAAAAACTACCTTTGGAGGGGCAATTTATGGAGAGAAGATTCTACCGCTACGGGTAATCTTACTTGTTCGGGCAATATTGCTAATGTCAGAGTCTTCTTCTTAGGAGCTCACTTCTTCGGCAGTCAGTCCATTTTGTTTGATACCATGGTAGTAGATTTCTCCACCGTAATTCCACGGTACTGTTTTATCTGATTCATACGGGACCGGACCGGGCATTATGATTTTAAGAGGAGTAGTTTTTGGAACCGATGTAATCCTAATGGGTCTTTTGGGGACCCTGGAAGGATTGGCGGAGATGGTTATGATCGAAACGTCTTCAACAGGAATAGGTAGAACCGGAGCATTTTCAAACAGAATTTCTTGGTTGTCTATCAGGCGTTGAATGCATGTCTTCAACAGAGGGCAAACAATTGGTGAGGATAAGTAATGATGGCAGTCTTCCTTACAACCTGGGAATACACCAGCTTTCAACAAGTTTATCTTAATGATTGGGAGCAGAGTCAAGAGTTCGTCCACTGTGGTAATAAACAAATCTTCCTCGATAACATTGGTGTTGTGACCATGCCTAGGCATCGGAGTAGAAATGACATTTGGTTTCTCAGGTGCGTCAAACTCAACTTCTTTTGCATCTATAAGGTCTTGAATTTTGTTTTTCAGGGCCCAACAATTGTTAGTGTCGTGACCCAGACTTTCGGAATGGTATGCGCATCTGGAATTTGGGTGATAATGAGGGGACATAGTGTTGGGGTTCTTTGGGGCCTCCTTTAAGGTTGTCAGATTCAATTTTAGAATATGTGGTAAAACCTGGGCTAGAGTCATATTAATCCTGGTGAATTGCCGGACTGGCCTTTCCACCCTCGGTTGATTATTTCTTGGTTGATCAGAGGTAGGCTTTGGGATCATAACGGCCCCTACCATTGGTCGGCAGCTCTTCTTTGATTCCTTTGTTAATAAACAACAGATACCTCCTTATTCCCAATGAAAGGCTTTCTCACAGCTGTAGAGGCAGACGCATCCTTATGAATTTTTCCACTTTTTATACTAGCTTCCACCCTCTCTCCGGTTAATATTAACTCAGTAAACCCAGCGGATGAGATCCCAATCAAATGGTTGAAGAAAGGGCCCGATAGAGTGCCCAAGAACATATCCACCAACTCCCTTTCAGACAGAGGGGGTTGCACTCTTCCAGCTAGATCTCTCCATTTCTGCGCGTAATCTTTGAAACCCTCATTTGAAGCCATAGCCATACTCTGAAGTTGAGTATGGATGGGCGCAAAATCAGCATTATACTGGTATTGCTTATAGAAAGCTACGGCAAGATCTTCCCAGTTGTGGACGTCGGCCCTTTCTAATTGGTAAAACCAATCAAGTTGTGTTTCGGATAAACTATCTTGGAAAAAATGGACCCATAAGTCTTTGTCGGTGGAGTGCGGCTGAATCTTTCTCACATATGATCGGAGGTGCATTTTAGGACATGACACCCAGTCATATTTTGCAAATAACGGCACTTTGAACTTTGGTGGGATCACAATTCCCGACACTAGCCCCAATTCTTCAAAGTCTAGACCCGGTACTCTCTGTATTTCCATAGCATTCAGACGCTCTTCAAGATGTCTATACTTATCATCCGCTGGAGGATACTGTTCCTCGGAGTAATCTTCTTCTTCTTCCTCCTCTTCAGATTCTAACAGAACAACTGTTTATTTTCCTTTTCTTTCTCCTTCATCAGATGTTGCTGGAAAATCCAAGGTTCTTCTAGCCTGTCCTTGAAACCTTCTCCCCATGATTACAACTCCGGTTGGTTTCTTCTCTTTCTTCTTCTTCTCTTTTGCCAACAGAGTCTTCAGCTCCTCTTGCCCTTTGGCCAAGGTTGTGAGTAACTGTTGAAACTACATGTTTTGAGCTTGAAGATCTTTGACTGTCTGTTAGAGACCCATCTTACTGAAATAAACAGTAGAGAGATGAGGAAACTTGTTTCAAATACCTGTTTATGTTATGATGAATGATATGTGCATATGTAATGTTTTCAAGGATTTTAAAAGATTCAAGTTCATTTTAAACAAAATAGAAACACACGTTATATTAATAAGATAGAGTTTGAGTACATCAATGCCCCTTGGGCAAAATAATACAAAACTCTAAGATAAAAAAGTAGTGTGCATCCTCTTTGGTGTAATGTAGGCATTTAGAGTCTGCTCCTCATGAAGTAGCCTAGTGAGTTCCAAAACCTTCTTCTCGCTTGCGTAGAATTGGGCTTCGAAAGTATCACACTCTCCTTTGAGCTGTATCCAATCCCTTTGTAGGTCTTCAAGAGATGTGGGCATGTCAGTATGTAGGATAGTGTATGGAACTTCTCCCTCCTTAACAGGCTCAATGATCACCGGGAAAATGGAAGGATAAGGCATCATAAGACTTTGGGCGTGGGTTCGTACCCACTTGAGGTAAGGCTCAAGAGGGATGGAATTCTTGTGTCCCAAAGTCTTTCTATCCACCTTGTTTAGCATCCTCCATGCTCGGATGAATCTCTGGCGAAGACCTTGATCGTCGTTGTCGTAGTCGAATACCAAGCCTTGAATCAACATCTCGTGTGGGCCATCCCTTCGGGCATACCCAAACTGTCTTAGAGCCAAGCATGGGTTGTAGGTGATGCCTCCCCTAATGCCAAGTAGAGGGACGTTAGGAAATTCCCCACAGCGGTCAACAATAATAACATTCTCTTTGGATCGAGAGCACCAATGAATATCTGAATGTTTGAGCGTCATTAACCTTTGTGACCACCTCAAACCTTGCTCATTCTTTATGACTGATTGGGGAAGATGAGAAATAAACCATCTTGCCAGGAGAGGAGTGAAACACATAAGAACACCTCTTTTCCTCATTGTATGAGTGTGAAAAGAGTGTAAGATATCTCCAAGCAATGTAGGCACCGGATTACGTGACATGAAGATTTTGACGGCGCTCATATCTATGAGTTGGTCAGGATTGGGGAACAAGACCATCCCATAGATAAGAAGAGCCACAATTTCCTCAAATGCTTGCAAGTCCAATGAATTCCAACAGTTTTTGAGCCTTCTCAAACAGAAGCTTTGCTAAGAAGCCTTTGACACCACTCCTAGTTTCCCAATGGGTTGTGATATCAGATGAGTGCAAGTGCAGAGCTTGAGCAATCTCTTCTGGATTTGGATCTATTTCCATACCGTTGAAAGGTAGTTGATTGAGAATGGGAATCCTCAAGAGTTTAGAGAATTCTTCCAAAGTAGGCACAAGCTGGTAGTCGGGAAATGTGAAGCAATGATGCCAAGGATCAAAGAACTGGAAGAGCACCTTCATCATATCCTCCTCTGTGTTGGAGGTGACCAAGTTGAGTAGAAGACCATGCCTCTCGGTGAATGGAGATTTCTCAGGGATCCTTGAAGCTAGCTCCTTGAGTTGTAGAGGAATTCTGACAAGGTTGACTTGGATAGTTTTCCTGCGAAGTGAATCCATATCCTACAAAACAGGAACAAAGATAAATCTCCAAAATCCTTGAAATGGTTAGTGGATGCATATGATGTTTATGATGTCCATGATGTTATGTACAAGTATGCATATACAAGCAAATCAATCAAGTTCTTAGTTTAGGCTTGCATGGGGTTTTATAGGTAAGTACTGTTAGAACATAGTTTGATTCTACAACCCTTGGTTAGAGTTTTGATGATAACAAATACAAAGAATAAATAAATACAAAGAATACATATACAAAGAACAAATATGCTCCTTAAAAATACGTTTTGTATATGCATAAGTTATGATCAGATCAACATCAGAAGATCAGCCATATGTGCTACACGCTGAAGCTATCAGATTATACGATGAAGATTGATGACCAGAATCTGCGCTTAATCAAGTAAACTCTGACTCTGAACAAGAACATATCAAACCAAGTCATAAACATTTTGAAGCGTCATCAGCAGTAAGGAAAGAAGAATCTGAAGCGTCATCAGCAGTAAGGAAAGAAGACTCTGAAGCGTTACTAAACATTCAAGACTGAATTAATGCCAACGGATTTCTTCAGACAAGATCTTCTCCAAAAGGAAAGTGTGTTAATAACATTAAACTTGCTTTATGGAAAACGTCATTATATTGTCTATATAAACAAGTATGCTTGCAAAAAGAAGCATGTACGTACGCACACATCAATTTGCTAAGAACTCCAACCACGCACAATCAAGCTCAAGCAAATTCATTCTATATTCTAAGCTTAACCTGTGTAATTTATCACAGTTGTGATAAACTGTTTTGTTAGAAAACAACAACACATTCTTGTTCAATTATATTGTAAAAGAATTCCTTGAGATTAACCGGATTGTGGTTGTACTCAAGAAGACTTTAACAATTGTTAAAGTAGCTGTTGTAATCTTTTGAGATTAGTGGATTAAGACCTCGTTGGAGAGAGGCGAAATCACCTTGACGGGTGGACTATAGTAGTTTGAGATCAAACGAACCAGGATAAAAATATTGTGTCATTAAGCTGTTTTAGATCCAAGTTTTTCAATTCAACCCCCCCCCCCCCCTTCTTGTGTTTTTCACATCTTCAATTGGCATCAGAGCGCATGGTTCTGAGCTTAAACACTTAATCGTGTTAGTACAAGATCCAAGCTTCAGAAAAACACTATAGTGGGATCAATCCAAGACATCAGCAATGACAATAATGAAGAAAGGGACAGATTCAGTGGTAAACCTCCAGTCTTTGATGGAGAGAACTTTGACTACTGGAAAGACAGAATTGAGAGTTTCTTTCTGGCCCATGATGCTGATCTGTGGGACATGGTAACTGATGGATACACGCATCCAGTGGATGGACATGGTCAGAAGATAGACAGGAAAATTATGTCTGATCAGCAAAAGCGTGAATTCAGAAACCACCACAAGGCCAGAACAATTCTCCTCAGCGCCATCTCATATTTAGAATATGAGAATATCAAACAGAGAAACTGCCAAGAATATGTTTGATTCTCTGAGAATGACGCATGAAGGCAACATTCAGGTCAAATAAACCAAATCCCTTGCGCTCATTCAGAAGTATGAGGCATTCAAGATGGAAGATAGTGAATCAATAGAAACTATGTTTTCAAGATTTCAAATTCTTGTTGCTTGTCTAAAAGTTCTTGACAAAGGGTATTCTACTACTGATCACGTTAAGAAGATCATTAGAAGCTTTCCAAAACAGTGGAGGCCAATGGTTACAACACTTAAACTAGCCAAAGATCTCAACAAAATCTATCTGGAGGAACTTGACAGCTCCCTCAAAAGTCACGAGATAGAGCTAGAAGAAGACGAACCTTAAAAGCAAGGTAAGCCATTAGCTTTAAAATCTAACAGAAAATCTGACTCCAAAGTTTTGTAGGCTGTAGAAGAAACCTCTGATGGATCCTCATCAGAAGAAGATGAATTGTCTCTCCTCTCCAGAAGGGTGAACCAACTGTGGAAGCAGAGGCAAAAGAAGTTCAGGAATCCCAGAAGATCAGAAAATCAGAATGAATCTTCCTCCAGATATAGAAGGTCAGAATCCTCCTCTAGACACAGAAGATCTGAAGGTTCTTCAAGATACAGAAAGCCAAACAACAAAGACATCATCTGTTATGAATGTAACGAGCAAGGGCACTACAAAAGTTACTGCCCAAAGCTTCATAAGGAGAAGCCCAAAAAGAAGTTTATCAAGGAAAAGAAGAAAAGCCTCATGGCTACATGGGATGATTCTGACACATCTAAAGCCGACTCAGAATCAGATGATGAAAGAGAAAACATAGCTCTCATGGAAAACGTATCAGAAGACAGTGAAGCTTCTAGTTCAGACTCAGAATTAGACACTGAAGAGGTATTCCCTGACTTTACTATAAACTTTACTAAGGCTGAACTTGCTGAAAGCCTTAATGAAATTCTGGAAAGATATCAGCAGATCAGAGTTAAATTCAGAAACCTGAAAAGGAATATTGCTTCTGACTCTGATAAGACTGAGAGTCTCAGATTGGAGAATTCTGAGTTAAAAGAAAAATTTTCAAAATTAGAAAACTAGTTGCAAAACTCTCAGAAGGAAACAATCCCTGAAACTCCCAGCAATGCTGATGAGATCATCAAAGAGTATGATCACAGCTTTCAGAAGTTTCTAGCTAAAAACATAGACAGAAGCAAAATGGCTTCAATGATCTATGGAGTTAGCAGAAATGGAAAAAAAGGGATAGGATATCAAGGTAAGGTACCTACACCAAAAAATGCCATGGATTTAGTTATAAAACACACTCCACTTGATTCAAACTTTATATATGGGCACACACATGACATAAAATACACGAGGAGTGATTATTATGTCAAACCAAAATTCAATCAGAATTTTGGTAAAACTAACAAATCAGGACCCAAGAAAATGTGGGTACCTAAGGATAAAATCATACATGTGGCAGATATCTTTAGTAGCAAAGAAAAGACACCAATCATGGTACCTGGACTCTGGCTGCTCACGACACATGACAGGAAGAAGGCATATATTCCAAAGCCTGGAACTTAAGACTGGAGGCAATCAGAGAGGAAAGATCATTGGCTCTGAAACAGTAGGTAATGGAAATATTCCCTCTATAAGTAATGTTTTATTAGTTGATGAATTAATGCATAACCTGTTATCCATAAGTCAATTAAGTGATAACGGTTATGATATAATCTTCAATCAAAATTCATGCAAAGCTGTTAGTCAGAAAGATGGGACTATCCTATTTAATGGAAAGAGGAAAAACAACATTTATAAAATCAAACTTTCTGAACTGAAAAGTCAGAATGTAAAATGTCTACTGTCTGTTAACAACGAGCAATGGATCTAGCATAGAAGATTGGGACATGTTAGTATGAGAAGAATATCTCAGATTAACAAACTCAATCTGGTTAGAGGACTTCCTAACTTGAAGTTCAATTCAGATGCTCTGTGTGAAGCATGTCAGAAAGGCAAGTTTGCAAAACCTGCTTTCAAATCCAAAAATGTTGTTTCCACCTCTAAGCCATTAGAACTTCTGCACATTGACTTATTTAGACCAGTAAAGACTGCTTCAGTCAGTGGCAAGAAGTATGGGTTAGTAATCGTAGATGACTATAGCAGATGGAAATGGGTAAAGTTCTTAAGACACAAGGACGAGTCACACTGTGTCTATTACCTTCTGCAACCAAGTTCAGAATGAAAAGGATCTTAGAATTGTCAAAGTTAGAAGTGATCATGTTGGAGAATTTGAAAATAAAGATTTTGAATTATTCTTTAATGAAAAAGGCATTTTGCATGATTTCTCTTGTCCTAGAACTCCCCAGCAAAATGGAGTTGTAGAACGAAAGAACAGAACATTGCAAGAAATGGCCAGAACCATGATCAACGAGACTAACGTTGCTAAGATCTTCTGGGCAGAGGCAATAAACACAGCATGTTACATTCAGACTAGAATCTCCATAAGACCTATTCTGGAAAAGACTCCATATGAATTGTGGAAGAACAGAAAGCCCAAAATTTCTTATTTTCACCCATTTGAATGTACATATTTTATTCTGAATACAAAAAATTATTTGAACAAGTTTGAATCTAAAGCACAAAAGTGTATTATGTTAGGATACTCTGAACGCTCAAGAGGGTACAGAGTATACAATACAGAAACACATATTGTTGAAGAGTCAGTCAGTGTTAGGTTTGATGATAAGCTTGACTCTCAAAAGTCAAAGCAGAATGAATTCCTTGCAGGTATGGAAGTTGAACTCACAGGTACTGAAGACAACTCATCAGAGGCTCTCAACAGAGTCACTCCCTCAACAACTGAAAGAGTCACTACAAGCAATCCAGCACCTTCTATTGATCAACTCCATAAACGACTATCCAGAAGCAGCCTTGATCACCCAGAAGATACAATATTGGGAAAGAAGGATGATCCAATCAGAACAAGATCAACATTCAGAAACTCTGAAGAATCTCTCATGGGACTGGTTTCTCTGATTGAACCAACAACAATTGATGAAGCACTTCTGGACAATGACTGGATTCTAGCAATGCAAGAGGAGCTAAACCAATTCACCAGAAATGACGTATGGGATCTGGTTCCCAAACCAAAAGGATTCAACGTCATTGGTATAAAATGGGTGTTCAGAAACAAACTGAACAAGCAAGGTGAAGTCATCAGAAACAAAGCACGACTGGTAGCACAAGGTTATAGTCAGCAAGAGGGGATAGACTATACAGAAGCCTTTTCTCCAGTCACCAGGTTAGAATCTATCAGACTTTTAATATCATTTGTTGTTAATAAAGGCATCACCCTGTATCAGATGGATGTCAAAAGTGCATTCTTAAATGGCTATATAGAAGAAGAGGTATATGTGCACCAACCCCCTAGTTTTGAAAGTTCAAAAAATCCAGAATATGTTTTCAAACTAAAGAAGACACTCTATGGTCTGAAACAAGCTCCCAGAGCTTGGTATGAAAGACTAAGTAACTTCCTGTTAGAAAAGGAATTCACCAAAGGGAAAGTGGACACAACCTTGTTCTGTAAGACAGTTAAGAATGACATTTTAGTATGTCATATTTATGTTGATGACATCATATTTGGATCTACTAAACCCTCTCTGGGAAGAGAGTTTGCTAAATGTATGCAGGCAGAGTTTGAGATTAGCCTAATGGGGGAACTAAAATTCTTTCTGGGCATTCAGATAAATCAAACTCCAGAAGGAACTTACATTCATCAGAGCAAATATGTCAGAGAACTTCTGAAGAAATTTGATCTCTCAGAGTGTAAGCCCTCAAGGATTCCAATGCATCCCACCTGCATTCTGGAAAAAGAAGAGGTAAGTAAAAAAGTAGAACAGAAGGTCTACAGAGGTATGATTGGTTCTCTTCTCTATCTAATGACTTCAAGGTCTGACATTCTATTCAGTGTTTGAATTTGTGCTAGATTCCAATCAGATCCTAGAGAATCTCACTTAACAGTAGTTAAGCGAATTTTCAAGTATCTGAAAGGTACTGCTAATCTGGGTTTGTTTTATAGAAAATCAAGTGATTACAACTTAGTAGGATACTGTGATGCTGACTTTGCTGGAGACAGAGTAGAGCGTAAAAGCACTTCTGGAAGCTGCCAGTTTCTGGGAGAAAATCTGATCTCATGGTCCAGCAAAAGACAATCCACAATAGCTCTATCAACAGTTGAAGCTGAATACATAGCAGCAGCTGGATGTAGTACGCAAATGCTCTGGATGAAAAGTCAACTTGAGGACTTCAATATATTTGAGAGTAACATCCCTATCCTCTGTGACAATACTTCTGCTATTTGTCTCAGTAAAAATCCTATTTTGCATTCTAGGGCTAAGCATATAGAAATAAAACATCATTTTATTAGGGACTATATTCAGAAAGGGATTCTTAACTTAAAATTCATTGACACAGACCATCAATGGGATGATGTCTTTATAAAACCTCTTTCTGAAGATAGGTTTAACTTCATTCTGAAAGATCTCAGCATGAAGCCTTGCCCAAAATAAATTGTTTTATTTACATATCTTAACCTTCAGAACTTTGGTTATTTTTTCTGTGAACTATTGATCAAACTGCCTTCAGAATTTTAGAAGTACAGATTGTATCAGAATCTATCCATGAAGATCTGAGCGTTTCATTTCAAGGATAGAAGTGTGCTGTCCACGTAAGCAAACAATTGTCATCCATTCATCAGCTACCTTCTGAGACTGAACGCGCGTTCACTTTTCTGAAAGGTCAAAAGCGCTGATTGGGTGCATTAAGACACATGTCATGGGTAACCGTTCCAATATCTTTCTGAATCCCCTAAAATCAGCTGTGATTAATGCTTATAATCATTACTAATTATTTCTCTCTCTTATAGTTTATGATTTTCAAAAATCTATTTAAACTCAAGTTTCACTCTTTACACTCTTTCACTTTTACTCTCTCAATACATTCTAATTGTTTTCAGTTCGTACTTTCAAAAACCTCTTTTGTTTTAAAATCTATTTATCTGTAACGTTTTGTTTTACATTGCTTCTGTTATGAACTTCTTATCATTGCTTCTTATGTTTAATATAAATCCTTTTAGCTCTGATTCTATAATCTTTTTTGATAACTGACAAAAAGGGGGAGAAAGTAAGATATTTTTCAATAAAGGTTTACTGAGACAGAAGTCTCAAACATTCTAAACTACTTAACTTCTTTCTTCTGAAAAGCTTGAACAGGTACAAAACACTGATGAAAGACGCAGTTAAACTCTGATGCTCAAGGACTCAAAGAACTTAAGGGAAGTAATCAACTCAGGGGGAGTTTTTCTTCTTTATTCTATACGTTTTATTCTTTATTTTTTAATTGAAAAATCTGGTTTTTGTCATCATCAAAAAGGGGAGATTGTTAGAACATAGTTTGATTCTACAACCCTTGGTTAGAGTTTTGATGATAACAAATACAAAGAATAAATAAATACAAAGAATACATATACAAAGAACAAATATGCTCCTTGAAAATATGTTTTGTATATGCAGAAGTTCTGATCAGATCAGCATCAGAAGATCATCCATATGTGCTACACGCTGAAGCTATCAGATTATACGATGAAGATTGATGACCAGAATCTGCGCTTAATCAAGTAAACTCTGACTCTGAACAAGAACATATCAAACCAAGTCATTAACATTCTGAAGCGTCATCATCAGTAAGGAAAGAAGACTCTGAAGCGTCATCAGGAGTAAAGAAAGAAGACTCTGAAGCGTTACTAAACATTCAAGACAAAATTAATGCCAACGACTTTCTTCAGACAAGATCTTCTCCAAAAGGAAAGTGTGTTAATAAAATTAAACTTGCTTTATGGACAACGTTATTATATTGTCTATATAAACAAGTTTACTTGCAAAAAGAAGCATGTAAGTACGCACACAACAATTTGCTAAGAACTCCAACCACGCATAATCAAGCTCAAGCAAATTCATTCTATATTCTAAGCTTAACCTGTGTAATTTATCACAGTTGTGATAAACTATTTTGTTAGAAAACAACAACACATTCTTGTTCAATTATATTGTAAAAGAATTCCTTGAGATTAACCGGATTATGTTTGTACTCAAGAAGACTTTAACAGTTGTTAAAGTAGCTTTTGTAATCTTTTGAGATTAGTGGATTAAGACCTCGTTGGAGAGAGGCAAAATCACCTTGACGGGTGGACTGGAGTAGTTTGAGATCAAATGAACCAGGATAAAAATATTGTGTCATTAAGCTGTTTTAGATCCAAGTTTTTCAATTCAACCCCCCTTCTTGTGTTTTTCACATCTTCAAGTACCCTCTTGAAGTTTAGTTGGATCAACTTGTCCTAGTAATAGTAACCTGGTTCTAAGGAGATCAATATCATTGGATTGTTTCCTTGGTCATTGTTTCGGCTCAAGCCTCTTTAATGGTGACCAAAATATCTCAAGAAACCAACCCTCAATGAGTGTAGTATCGAGTATCTACTAACTTCGGACTGCACCAAAGCCGATCATCTCACTACATCCTAAAGGCCAAGTTGGTCAAGTAAAGGGTTCTAGAAGTTCATTAGTGCTTCATGACATCACTCAGCGGCCCCGTATTCTCTTTGATTAACTCAAAGGCTACCGGTACCCACAAATATGTCACACTAATATAGCTATTGCTTAGACCATGTCGGTATACCCCGCACAGTTTCCATAATGTATTGCTATTTACCTATAATTTTTCCCAAATCTGGGTGGAGGATTCACACCCAAACAAAGAACCATAATGTAAAGAAAACAAATCAAACAATGTAAGAAAATAAATGTGATCTAACCCTAAGGTAACCCCACTTTTAAAATTTTCCCTAGCAGAGTCGCCAGTTCTGTGATACGGCGGGAGAACTGACTTGAGGTTTTGTGTTTGTGTTTGCAAATGTTGCGGTTTAGCAAGAGTCGCCACTGACTTTTTTTATCCAAAAAAGGAAAGGTGAAAAAGCACAGGAAAGACCTTTAGAGATGTTTTTTGAGTTCGGGGGGGTAGATTATGAAAAGGGAAGGTGTTAGCACCCTTTTCATCCATGGTTTTCCATGGGCTCTTAGTTACTTGCTAGATCAACTTGCTTTTGCTTTGACAATTTTCTTGTGATGTGGGCTTTGAAAGTGTTTTGAAAATATCTTTGTAATGGTTCTCGTTTCTATAAGAACGCGTACAAAGTTTTGTTTCGAAAGATAGTTCAAAGATGTGTTTGTGGATTTTGTTTTGGAAAGTGGTTTTCGGAAAGATATTTTGCAATGGTTCTCGTCTCTATAAGAACATATACAAAATGTTTTATCTTTTTGAAAATGTTTTAGAAATGGAAGTGTTGATGTGTAAAAATGTTTTTGTCGTGAGCAAGCGAGTAACTAGGAGCGAATCTACCTACCCGAAAGGTCTTAAACGTGATTTTCCTTCTCCTTTAGATGTGGCTATCTTACCATTGATTTGGTAAGAAGCCCCATTGTTGGATGTGAAGGGACAAACGCGGGATGTTTGAATAGTCATAGAAGGCAACTTATGAGACGTTTTAGCAATGTTGTTTAGGGACTAGATCGTTTTACCGAAGGCAACATCGAGGGTCATCGAGGGACTACCATCTTTTATCGAGGGTCTTTTACTAAAACGCCCATGTTCGAGGGACATGACTATTTTTCTGATAGGCAACAAAGCGAGATTACCCTAGAGGTGCATGTGTGATTGGTGTGTTTGATTGCATGCGTTTAGTCTTTTATTAGGGTGGTCTACTTGTTGGTTTTATCTTGCCATAGACTCTAATTACTAACATTTGTGAAAGCGAAAATACGGAAAATAAAGGTCCTACGCTATTACATGCTTTTGAGGGATGAAGTATACAAGTGCACATGTGGGGGTTGCAAAAAATAAAATTCCTAATTATTACAACCAAATTGAATGAAAATAAAAGTAAAAAATCAAAAGAAAACTCAAAATTTATGTTGTCTGGTCTGACACGGGCCGTGTCCCATGACACGGGCACCCGTGTCAGCTTCTGTAATGGTTCATGTGCCTATTTTCCTTTTATGTACCAGCTAAAATGACACGGGCCGTGTCCAGTGACACAGGCACCCGTGTCGGCTCCTGCCCTGCATTTTTGTTAGCATAAAATTCCAGTATGGCTGACACGGCCGTGTCCTGTGACACGGGAACCCGTGTCAGCCCCTGACCTGCATTTTTGCGTGATTTTTTTAACATAGGAGCTGACACGGCTATGTCAGGTGACACGGGAACCCGTGCAGCCCCTATCATGCTCTTTTTTACTGAGTTTTCCCTTTTTTTGACTTATCTTTTACATATCTTTTGGACGTAAACAAAAAATGATGTATGGAAAAAGATATTACAGTTTGAAGAAAGATATACCTCTTAAAGTGAAACTTTAGAATACGTATGGATATCTCTGGATGCAAAGTGATGAATAACCGAACTCCTCTTTAGAGCTACCCCAATCCTTGCTCTGTGTGACCAAGTTCCAGAATCGCTCCAACCCAGTCAAAGGTGTAAAGTACTGTTTTTTGTTTATGCTTGGAAGGTGATGATAAAGGTGTTACAAAAGTTGTTTTTATGTTAGAATAATCTCCATGTGATGTATATGAGGTGTTTGGGTAGTTGGTTTAGGGGAAAGTTTGCAAGGTTGTACAACAACGGATTGAGGATTTTTCTGTTTTTGTGAGTGAAAACAAAGTTGAAGATGAGCAAAGTTTTTATGGATGAACTGAGTTTTATGAACTGAGTTGGGTTTTATGAATGAGCAAAGTTTAACAAAAGTTCTGTTTTTCTCATATCTCTTTTTTCTCTCCAAAATCCAACCTCTATATCTTATGAGACAGTCCCCTTTTGTAGACTTTTTTACTGTGCTTTAGGGGGGAAATCAAATAAGCTATTTTGAATTACTTTTGCCTACTGTTTTGATACTTTCTGCACACAAATTTCCTTTGCCATTTTGGTGCAATTTGGGACTGTTATGATGCAGGCTTGGGGCAGACTGCATAGAGCAGTTTTTGACTGGTTTTGTGGATATATTTTGGATTGTATAGGACAACAATGCAGGTTTTGTGACAGGTTTATGGTGCAGCATGGCATAAGGTTTTGTAAGACAACAAATGAGCAAAGGTTTTGAGTGTTGTGGCAAAGTGCAGAAGTAACATATCATTTTTTGTTCAGTAACAACTTGGGCAACATAGTTTGTAGTATGAAACAAGTTTGGTTTGTGGAGCAACTTATGCATATTGTATCAAGGACAAAGCATTGTGGCAAGGTTTTGAATCAAAGGAAAAAAGTCCAAGCAATAAAAAGTTTAGGATTTGTAAACTTGCAAAAATTTCACTTTGTAATAACTTGAATTACTTGCATCATTTTGAATTATTTGGAATTGTAGTAAAAAATGTCATGAAGCAAATGAAATTAACCAAGTATAGAAAATACTTAGAAAAAATTTCAAAGTCTTGCAAAGTTAAATTTTTGATTCTCTTGATTTTTGATGATCAAATTTCATATTTTGGATGTCTTGATGAAATATGATTTTTGGGACTCAACTTTGGTCAAAAAGTCAAAGTTTGACTTTTTAGTGTACAGTTGACTTTTCTCACCAGTTGACTGAATTTGTCTATCAATCCACTGATCTCAAGTGATGAATTGAAATATGAAATTAGGTCAAAATGACGCGCTCGGATCCTTGAGATCATGCTTCCAACCAATAAGCCAGTTATTAGGTAAAAAATCAAAGTTCGGTCATTTTTCAACCAAAACCCTAATTTCGCCCATTTTGCCCCTTTTGGTATTTTGAATGACTTTCTTGGAAAATTGTGATCCCAAACTTGAAACTTGACAAAAATAATCCTGAGGGTTCATAATGATTCATGAAAGTCATTCGAATACATTAGCAATCCAACTGCCTTTGTACAAACCCAAACCCTAATTTGAGATATCAGCGTTGGGAAAATTGTTTGACCTAGTCGATGCTTGCGCAAACTTGAGGCATTGAAGATCTTTATATGAAATATCCTGAGAAATGAGGGGGAAAATTTTGGGGCACAACACATTGCATATGTTTGTCTTGAATTCATCCATTCGTTTTCTCTATATTTAAACTATGCTTTTTACTCTCAACTCTTGCTAAAAGTTACAAGCCTTTAGAGGGAGGATGATGAAAACAATGCCATAATCTCATACAGTATGCTTTTGGACAGACCTTGCTGACGATGTACATGCGTTTCTTTCAAATCCTAAACATTGGAGTTATAAGGAAGATAACCCCTAGTCAACCCCTTCGAGCCAAAGAAGTAGAAGTTTTCTTTTTTACACAAATTGAAACCTTTAATCAAAACCCGGGGCAGTGTAGTCTCTCAATTAATTTAAATGCATGTTCAAATTGCAAACTCTCATCTCGTAATACAATGAGCGACATCAAAAACATTCCTTCTGAACCAAAATATGGTGATGGTTCCCTATCAAATAGGCAGTCATTATCTCTCAAAACAAAAACCCACTAAGTCAAAACCTACGAAGGAGACTTAAAGAAAACTGGGGCGTCCCGCTGATTGTAATCTCAAAAACAAGAACAGTCAAGCAAAATCAGTGATAATAATAATAAAAAAAAGAGGTCACTAGAAACCCTCCACAACATGGAAAATGTTGCAAAAATGACTGCCTTCCGAAAAACTTAACTTGTTTGAACCATCACTAAAGCGCCATTCCAAACTCAATTGGAGTTCAAACACACAATTAACAAAGTTTAGGACTGAAGAACGTCACGAAGAGCGGGTGGGTACAAACAAAATTTGAGCCTTTATCCTTTGTTTCTTAAACCGTGAACCAAGCCACGCTACAACCCTTCAAAAGTCCTAATTGAAGCATGGGTTAGTTCGAAAGCATACTGTTACAAAAGGTATCCTGACTCCTGTAAGGCTTTACCCTAAATCCTGAGTTTGAATTTTCTTACAAAACTTCTTTACTTGCTAAAACGCATTTTCAAAATTTCAAGACAAGCATAAAATTTGCATTATTTGAATATCGTTGTTTGTATATGGCTATTTGTTCGACAGCAGAGAAATTCACATAATGAATATCCAACAAATGAAAGCTATCTCAAATAGAATCACTTCAAATGGAAAGACGCTTATAATGACAAATCTCTCACAATGAAGGGGCACGACATGACCATTGTCCAACACATCTGGGGCAGTCAAGTCGAGATTCAAAGAATCTCTCAAAGAGTTGTTGAATAACCAAGGGAAAATCTCCATATGTATCACTCAAGGGAAATGTTACGTTGATCATGGGTTTGAACAAAATCCACTATGAAGACTTCCGGTACCATCGAATTGCTTGTCTTTACCAATAATATCATATGGTGTTAGTATCAGATGGTGTCAGTATCATGTCTTCGGATCCTCCCATGACAGTTCTTAGAAAATTCTGAGACTTGACCAAAGATCTTAGGTACCACCAATTTGTTCGTCTGTACCAATACTATCAGATGGTGTCAGTATCATGTCTTCGGATCCTCCCATGACAGTTCTTAGAAAATTCTAAGACTTGACCAAAGATCTTGGGTACCACCAGTTTGTTCGTCTGTACCAATAGTATCAGATGGTATCAGTATTAGATGGTGTCAGTATCATGTCTTTGGATCCTCCCATGACAGTTCTTAGAAAATTCTGAGACTTGACCAAAGATCTTAGGTACCACCAATTTGTTCATCTGTGCCAGTAGTATCAGATGGTGTCAGTATCAGGTCTTCAGTTTCTTCCATAACAGTCTTAGAAAATATCTCTAGGAAGTCCAGGGCTACCAGAAATGTGATCAAAATCTCAAGCGTCAAGGTGCACCATATTTAACTCTGGGGGCAAACAGGTGTGATACGGTGGCAGAATTTGACTGTTTTAGGAAAATGCTGGTTTGTGTTTTGCGTTTGTGTTCACAAAATGTCGCAGTAAGCAAGAGTCGCCACCAACTTTTATTTTATCCAACAAGGAAAGGAAAAAAGCACAGAAAAATTCCTTTTTTCAAGATATTATGAGTACGGGGGGTAGATTATAGAAAGGGAAGGTATTAGCACCCTTTCTATCTGTGGTTTTCCACGGGCTCTTAGGTACTTGCTCATCATTTTAAAAATTGCTTTTGTGTTTGTGTGATTTGAAAAGTTTTTGTTTTACTTTGATTTAACCCTTGCTTCTGTCTTCAAGAGTGTTACGAAGTGTTTTTGAAAAATTTGTTTAGAAAAAGAGTGTAAGTGTGGAGAAGTTTGTTGTTTTGAGCAAGTACCTACTAGCATCTACCTACTCGAAAAAGGAATGTTTCTATTCTCGTTTCCTTTAGACAGTGTTATCCCACTATTAGTGAGTAGGTAGCATCGTCGTTGGAGTTTTAAGGGTCAATGCGAAAGGGACGTACGATTACTAAAGCAATGTTAGGACGTCTTAGTAATAACCCTAATGTCTTAAGATCATATTCGAGGCAACAATTCCGAGGCAACCTTTTCGAAAGGGACATTTGATCTTTTAGACAAAAGAGCGACCACTAAAATATCCTATACTCAATGATCATTTACCGAAGGCAACCGAAGTGGGAGTATACCCTAGGAGTGTGCATGTGCGAGTGATTCAATTTCAAGTTTATTATCTTTGCACATTTAGGGTTTGCTAACCATTTTAAAAATTTACATACAATCTTGTCATGCAACCCTATTATCATACATCTAACAGTTAATATTTGCGAAAATTAAAATGTGGAAAATAAAGCTACGCTATTACAAGGCTTCGGGTATTAATTATATAGCCAAAAAACCCGTAAAAAACGATAAATAAAAGGAAAAAGTCCTAATTAATCTATTACATCCTGTGAGCAGTTACATTAATATGGTAAAAATAAGTAAATGCGCGATGAATCGAGAACGAGAGAAAAATAGGGTTTTGACCCCGTCTAACCTAATTGAAAGAAAAATTATTTTTGTTGTTTTTGATTATTTTAAGAAAATAAGGGTTTGAATTAAATATGTACAAACTTAATTACTAATTAAATTAAATTAATAAAAACTAATTAAATTTGACCTATTTTTTGTATTTTTGTGATTTTTTAAGAAAAGAGAAATAAAAATTAAATTAAACAAACCCTAATTCTTCTACTTGATTTTAATTTATTTACAAAGGAAATTAAAGTTACCTAATAAATTAAATTAACCAATTAAATTAATTTTTATAAAAATAAAACCTAAATCTACTTTTGATAAAAAATTGATTTTATGATTTTATAAAAAAAATTAATTTTGTTAGTAAAAATAATTTAAATAAATTAAATAAAAGAAATTATAAAAGAATAGAGAAAAAGAGTAATGGGCCTGTTTGCAAGTAATTTGGAAGGGTGTGAATAGCAGCTTCTGGGCCCAAGAAATTCTGACCCATGTTGACCTTTCTGATCCAGCGCTGTGCATTGACCATGGTGCACCGTGGTCCTTCCTGTGATATCCTTCCGATCTGGCCTCCTGGAGATCTTAATGGTTGAGCCTTGAAGGTATATGGTGGACCTTACGCCTGTATGCACGCCTGATCATACAAAGGAAAATAATATGAAATATATGGGGGACCTGGGATTCGAACCCAGGCCCTATGGCCTTTTCACCTGCCTCAATGACAAATGAGCTACGCACGCTTGTTGTATGTCAAACAACCAATAATCATTATATTAAAAACAAACATAATAAACTTATCAGCGTGTGAAATTCAAATGAAGCAATCAGGGGTTGCCATGCAGGTCGTCTTCCTCCTCTCTTTGTGGGTAAAAGTCAGAGACTTTTACCTACGGACAAACGCCCGTCACTATAACCCCTGCTTGTTTCAAAATCTTACCCAGACACGATAAATGGAATCCAATGCTATAGATCAAATCGCCTTGGCCTGATGAGCATCATGGTGCCCTTCTTGTGGACCAATTTTGCCTGTACAGGAAAAACCCAAAACCCAAAACGAAACCCTAACAATGGTAAATTCCTATACAGTTAGCGAAAATACAATTAATGGTTACCATGAGCTTGTAAACACGTTAGGGATTCAGAATATTCTATTGAAACATGATGAAGATGCAAGAATAATAAGATTCAATTTTGGAAATAAGGGCAAACCGTGGGGGTCGTGGAACCGGATTCTGGGCACTAGAACGCTTGTTTCTGATTGGTATAGGTTCCTTGCACTCCCAGGAAGCGAATGAGATGGCTTGGGAGTCTTAAAAACGCCTGGAAGTATGAGATCAAGTCAGCACTTTTTGGTGATTTTTTCAAGCTTTGTTCTTCCTCTCCACACCTCAAAACCTTGTGCTTCTGGCCTGTATTCGTCCACTATATACCACTGATTGAATTAGGGTTACAAATATGCCTTCAATCTTTATCAATTATGATTTTTGATCTTGATTTGACTTCCATTAAATTCATTCCAAAAATAGGCCAAAATCAATCTTTTTATGCACAGCTATGCCTTGCACGATTTGATTCACTTGCTAGCTGTATATGGGACCTGAAATGTGCATAAAATCTTGATGTTTGAATGGTTTGGATATTTTCATGATTTATTTTGATTTAAATTGATTTAATTGAAATAAAAAATCAAAATAAATAGAAAAAATAAGACAAAGACAAGTGTAAAGAGATATGGCTCGTGGACCATGCTACCAACTCAGAACAAGTGCAAAAAGTTAGGCCCATTTGACAAAAATTGCAATTTGAGGCACTTTTGACTTTTGGCAATTTTGCAAAAACGGTCAACTTCACCAATGCATAACTTCTTCAATTTTGACTCTTTGAAGGTGTTCTTGGATTTTTTAGAAAGCTAAAGATGTACTATAAGCAACCCTTTTGGTCTCATCTCAATTGAGTCTTCCATGTTCATGTATGAAGCTTTTACAAAAAAAGGTGTTTTTGTTGACTTTTCAAAATGACCTATAATGTCAAAATTCATAACTTCTTGTGAATGCATATTTTGAACTTGGGAGATGAGGATGTATTGTAGGGAATTGCATCCTCTTAAAAATGAGCTTTGGATGGGTCATTTATCATAAAGTATGAGAAAGTTATGCTTGGTCAAAGTTGAGTTGACTTTTCCTACAAAACCCTAATTTAACAACTTTTGGGTTTTGATGAATTGTGATCAATCCTTGATGAATCATGATCAACCCTTGATAAAATGATGAATAATACTTCAAAATGAGAATGTTTACCAAAAATCTTGAAGTTTGACTGTATGTGGGGCACAATTGACTTTTGCCCCAACACAGTCGATTTTCAGGCCTTTGAGCAATTGACTGAGCAAACTTCCTCTGCAAGGCTTGAAACTTGTCATGGATGATCTTTAGAACATATTAGGGCAATGGTGAGAATTTGATACCCTCTGGACTCACACATCTTGATGCAACATGAAACCCTAATTTTGAGGTAGACTGCCTTAGGAGAGAGTTTGTCTAGTCAACTCTTGGACTTCCTTGAGCAATTTGAGGACCTCACTTGAAATGTATTTAGAAACATGGGAGGGAAAATTTTTGGGTACAACAGCTGCCCCTGATCAATCTTCTTAAACATGAGGATGTAGATTGGCTTGTCTACCTTTCGTGATCCGAAGGTGGAAGATGATTGAACACTAGAGTGCCCAAAAATTAGCACTCACATGAAGTGGAATTTGTCTTGCAACATCGGGAATGGGCTTATAGATGCCATTTGGAGATTGATGAAGGAAGATGGGCTTAAAGATTCCATCAGAAGAAGTATCGATCACCTAAGAGATTCCTTAGAGAGAGCTTGTATACCTGTTATTGAGGAGGATTCCACTGGGGAATGCTGGTCTCTATCTTGGGAGAAATAGAATTTTAGGAGCCTCGGTCGTCTGTTATTCTACTGGGGAATAGTATCTTGGTTGAAGATGTGAAAATGAACTATTATCTGGTCGTGATCCAGGTTTCATAGTGATAAGATCGACTGCTATCTGGTCGTAACCCAGGCTTTACAGTGATCTACTGGGGAGATGAGATTAAACTTGCTATCCGGTCGTAATACGGGCTTTGCAACTTCTCAATTCTTATCTGGTCGTAATCCAGGCTTCAGAAGAAATTAAGTTGTTATTCGGTCGCATCCAGGCTTCAACTTGACTTTAGGGCATACTAATATCCGGTCGACTCCGGGCTTCTTAGTAGTTGTCCAGGTAAAACTGCTATTTGGTCGAAATCCAAGCTTCATAGTGTCTTGTACCGCTATCTGGTCGTAATCCAGGCTTCACGATATAATATACCATTATCTGGTCGAATCCAGGCTTCATGGTGTCCGGGGAAATCAAGGTATTATCCGGTTGAATCTAGGCTTCATAATATACTATTATCTGGTCGCAATCCAGGCTTCGTAGTATTCTTTACTGCTATATGGTCGTAATCCAGGCTTCACAACGTCTTCTACCATTATCTGGTCGAGTACAGGCTTTATGGCGTCTTGTATTGCTATCTGGTCGTAATCCAGGCTTCACAATAACTTGCTAAGCTGCTATCTGGTCGACTCCGGGCTTCACGGCTTGTGTTTATGATATACCATTATCTGGTCGTAATCCAGGCTTCATGGTGTCTTTGTATTGCTATCTGGTCATAATCCAGGCTTCACAATAACTTGCTGGGGATTAAACTATTATCTGGTCGAATCTGGGCTTCATAGCTTGTGATAAACCACTATCTGGTTGTAATCCAGGCTTCGCGGTATTCTGATATTGTTATCCGGTCGTTCTCCGGGCTTCACAATATGATGGAGGAATCAAGATACTATCCGGTCATACCCGGGCTTCATAGCTTGAAATTTGTGAGAATTTGACTGTATCTTTCCTGAAAGGTAAAGGGTTAGTCATATGTAATGTCATGATGTGTGAAATGTACTGCACAATGATGTTCTCAAAATAAATGAGATTGTGCTGTATGATGCGTATGCGCACGTCATGATGTATGCAATATTCTCGTGATGTTTTCTAGCTGGGGAAAATAAATCCCAGACCGCTGCTGGAGAATAAAAGGAGTTTTGCTCGCTGAGGACGACGACCAAAGATGATTTGAGAATATTGGCAGGAGAATAATTCTGCTGGAGAATAAACTGGTGAAAGAATGACTTTGTGGGGAAGAGAGATACTCCGTCAGAAGATCTGCTGATTTGGAGAAATAATCTCGGCTGTAGATGAATTACCGTTGCTGGCAATGATAAACTCTGTCGGGGATAAAGTTTCTATTTATGGAAGAAATAAACTCCACTGGGGATGGTCTTCCAATGCTAGTGATAGATGAACTCTGCTTGGGGAGAATTAACATCACTGTATTCTGGTATCTCTTGCTTTACCAGGAGTGAATGCATTTTAGTCTTATTCTTCAGCTGGTCTATCCCTACACCTGGTGGATAGAGCAACTGTAAGGTTTGGACATTTCTTGTTTGCCACTGTTCCTGGTATTACGAGTAATCGTCTTTTGTTTCGCATGTAAATATTTGTGAGAAACAATTATTTTCAAATGCATATATCAAAAATGAATCATTGGACGTTCTTGTAAAACAAAACAGAAAAAGAAAAACAATTTTGAAATTTATTGTAAAATGAATTGTATTGATTCTGAAGTTGTCCTGTAATAGGCGTTTTGTACAAGAGGCTGACGTCCTAGTAAGAGAACGCCGCCGGAAGATAGAAATTATACAATTTGTGAAAAACAAAGAAAAACAGCTATGTGAACAATCCCACTGGTTCCAACTCTGCTATTGTATTTATTTCTTCGAGCATCTCATCACTTTTCTACTTGGTTGAAGGTAGATCAGATTGATTGGCACCGTCCGAGCTTGGTAGTTGATATCGAAATATGGTTGCAAAATGATCCAATGAGACATAGTGTTACGCTTTGATCCATAATTTTTGCCTGGACTTCCCTTTCGGGTTTTCAATCCACCGGGATACCCCTTTTTTCCCAAGCCGCCTTTTCAGGTTTTCGACTTGCCGTGTGTAGAAATTTTTATATTTTCATCCCTTACTTTTGCCTGAACCCTTTTGGTTCACCGGGAAACCCTTATTTTTGCCTAGGCCAATCGACCTAGCGGGTCTTTGATTATGCGTAGTATTTTTTCACTATGTCTGCATTGACGGGGTGAGGAAGGTCGTCACCATCCATGGTGGTTAGAATCATAGCTCCTCCCGAAAAAATGTTCTTAACCACAAATGACCCTTCGTACGTGGGGGTCCATTTTCCCATGGGATCACCTTGTGGCAGTATAATGCGTTTGATCACCATATCCCCGACTTGATAATCTTGATGTCTAACTTTCTTGTTAAATGCCTTGATCATCCGCTTTTGATAAGTCTGACAATGATAAATAGAAGTAAGTCTCTTTTCGTCGATTAGATTCAGCTGACCAAGCCGGGTCCGGATCCAATCGTCTTTGTTCAAACCTGCATCCTTCATAATCCAAAGAGAGGATATTTGGACTTCAATGGGTAAGACTGCCTTCATGCCATACACCAAAGAGTATGGTGTTTCCCCTGTTGACGTTCGTGTTGAGGTGCGGTTTCCATGAAGAGCAAACAATATCATCTCGTGCTAGTCTTTGTATGTCATCGTCATCTTCTGCACAATCTTCTTGATGTTCTTATTAGCCGCTTCAACAACCCCATTTATCTTCGGCCGGTAAGGAGAAGAGTTGTGATGCTGTATCTTAAACTGTTTGCAGAGTTCGATGATCATTGTATTGTTGATATTTGTACCATTATCCGTAATGATCCTCTCTGGTACACCGTATCGACAGATCAGATTGTGTCGGATGAACCGCGCCACGATGTTCTTGGTCATTGTAGCAAAAGAAGCTGCTTCAACCCACTTCGTAAAATAATCAATAGCTACCAGAATGAAACGATGCTCGTTAGACGCAGTAGGTCTGATCTCGCCAATCATATCGATGCCCCATATTGCAAAGGGCCAAGGAGTTGTTAAAACATTCAGAGGAACTGGAGGTATATGCATCTTATCAGCATAGACTTGGCACTTATGACAGGTCCGAGAATGCTGATAACAATGGGCTTCCATAGTAGACCAATAATATCTTGTCCGTAGGATTTTCTTCGCCATGGTATGTCCACTGGAATGAGTTCCGAAAGTACCTTCATGCAACTCTGTCATAATCTTTTCTGCCTCGCTCTTGTCCACACATCGCAATAAGGTTGAGTCATGGTTATGCTTGTAAAGGATACCATTACTGATGAAGAACTTCGCAACGAACCTCCTCAAAAACTTCTTATCATTAACAGATGCACCCTCGGGGTACTCTTGAGCCTCAAGATACCTCTTTACCTCGTGAAACCAGGGTTTATCTGCTACCTCTTCAGTCTCGATGTCACAACAATATGCGGGTTCATCCAACCTCTCGATGGTAATCCGGGGAGCTTCATTATCCCACCTGACCTTGAACATAGAAGACATGGTAGCTAGCGCGTCCGCTAACTGGTTCTCCTCTCTTGGGAAGTGTTCAAAGGTTATCTCCTCGAAGTGCGGAAGCAACTCCAGTACATACTCTTTGTAAGGAATAAGATTTGGGTGTTTCGTATCCAACTCGCCTTTGATCTGACTGATCACGAGAGCGGAATCTACGAACACACTCAAGAACTTAATCCTCAGGTCAATAGCTGCTTGAAGGCCCATGATGCATGCTTCATACTCCGCCATATTGTTGGTGCAATTAAAACATAATCAGGCGGTGAATGGAGTATGACAGCCTTCAGGAGATATGATCACGGTGCCAATTCCATTACCCAACGCGTTTGAGGCTCCATCAAAATACATAGACCATCGGGATCCCTCCTCAGGCCCTTCATCCGGTCCAGGTTCTTCACAGTCAGTCACCAACATGAGATTCTCATCTGGGAACTCGAAATTCATAGACTGGTAATCGCCCACGGCCTGATGCGCCAAATGATCCGCCAACACACTTCCCAAAGGAAAGGTCAAAAAGCACAGGAAAGACCTTTGAGATGTTTTCTTGGGTTCGGGGGGTAGATTATGAAAAGGAAAGGTGTTAGCACCCTTTTCATCCATGGTTATCCATGGGCTCTTAGTTACTTGTTTAGATCACTTGCTTTTGCTTTTCCAATTGTTTGAAATGGTGCTTTGTGTGTGGTTTCGAAAAAATGTTTTGAAAAGAGGCCATAGTTGTGGCAACCTTTGTAATGATTTTTGTTTGAATATATACAAAGGTGTATTCTCTTTTGAAAAGATTTTTCAATGTTTGAAAGTTTGATTTGGGAAATGTTTTGAAATTGTGTTGTGAGGTGTGTTTGAAAATAGCAGGATGTTTTGCAAGTTTAGATCAAGTAACTAAGATTTGTCTACCCTATTTTACTCAAAGATCTTTTCTATACGTTTTTAACCCTTGTGACAGTGTTGTTTTACCATTGTTTTTGGTAAACAACCTTGTATTTGGATGTTAAACGGGACATCGCGAGTCTTCGTATTGACCATGATAGCAATCGTGCTAAGTATCTTAGAAATTTTTTGAGGGACTAGATGATTTTGTATAGGCAACCTTTTGATAGCATCATCGAGGGACTATGATCTTTTGTTTTGTTTTGTTTTGCCAAGATACCTAGCATGATACCATGGCCATTTATTTAGGCAACCAAGTGGAGATACCTAAAGGGGTGCTTGAGTGCAAGTGTGTTTTATTGCATGCATGATTTTATCTTGAATTAGGATTTTCTATTTCATTGATTTTATCTTTCCATACATATCCTAATTACAAGCATTTACATTTGAAAGCAATAAAATGCGAAAATGTAAAATCCTACGCTATTACAATATTTAGGGGGTGGGGGATACACACTTGTACATGGGGATGGTTCAACGAGAAAAATAGATAAAAAAAGAAAATAACAAGGGGAATAAAAAGAGAAAGAGAGAGGGCTAGCACGCTGCTGAGAGGAAGTCAGAAGTTCTGACCCAGGCCTGCTACAGAATATCAACCTGTTAGTGAAAATGTATGAGTAAGAACTTCTGACTCTGGTGCCCTGCAAAACAGAAACCTGTTAGTTGGAAGGTCAGAAGTTCTGACTCCCATGCGCTGCAAGACAGAAGTTTGTTAGTGTGGAAGTCAGAAGTTCTGACCCTGCTGGAAACACAATAATTTTCAGAAGTTCTGATATTATTGACAGCAAAACAGGTCTCAGAAATGTTGGCGTCAAAGTCAGAGCTTGGTTTCCCCCTGTGCTAGTTAGAACACCTTCAATTTTATTATTTCTCCACAAAACAGAAGGCATGCCTAGGATAGTCTCAGTAGGTATCATAGCGTTTCAGAAGACAGAACCAGAAAGGTCAAAGGAAGGTTCTACACTGATCCACTTCCTACTTAAGCATTCAGAGGCATGAAAATCCTCAAAACACGTACAACAGCAACATGATATCTACATTGTGTTTATTGAGCATGCAAAGTTGATGATGCTTAGCAGCGTGATGAGAGTCAGCAGGTGCTTACCTTACTCTTAGAAGAAGATTTGTGGATTGGAGCTAGCCTTAGCTCTGATGGTGTTTTGGACCGGTTCTTTTTAGAATGGGTGGATGGAGAAGATATATGTATGTATGGTCAGAAACTGTATGGGCGTTCTCTAGTCAGGAAGAAAATTGGGTATCAATGAAGTTTAGAGGCAGGAAGTTCAAAGTTATGAAACACTAGGAATTTTGGCAGAGTTTCACAATGTTTTCTTGCTAGAGTTTTCTGTTCCTCTTCTAGCAATTTTTTATGGATTTTTTGACCGGGGTTTTTTAATGGACAGTGGTGTCCTACTTATAGGCAAGGCTTTTATGAATTTTTAAACGTTAAATGGCGCCAATACTATGCAGTAGGGGTTAACTTGTTCTTGAAGAAAGTTCATGAAAAATTGTGATGATGGATAACTTTTCAGCCTAGGTTGGAACAGTAAGCGAGGATTAAGGGGAAGTGACACCCATAGGAGAAAAAGTGGCGCATAGATCCATGCCTAAGCCTGCACGAGGGTGTTACCATGCCACACGTGGAGAGACCCCTTGGATGAATGCTCAAAAGTGGTTGTGAGCATTAATGAGCATTAAATGGTGATGAGATTTGTCAAAATCAGAAATCTTGTAATAGGAGATTTTGCATCATTACCTAAAACCTGAGCCAACAGTTCTGCTTCACCAAAAAAAACAACGTAAACCAAGCTCTGACCTTGGCCTCTTGCTGTCACGGCAAATTCTGAGAGTTTTCCCAGACTTTCCAGCATGCTCCTTTGATCTGCCTCTGAAAACTCTGGACTTAGAGATTCTGCTTCAGTATTATACCCAATCTGCTGATCCCATTACCTTCTGATCCTAGTACGTTCTGAAGGAGTTTTAGGCTTTGTTGCCTTCTTTGCATTTCTCTAGCAAACTTTGGATGAATTTGCGTAACTGCTGAAAGAGCCATGTTATGTTTAAAGATCACGTGCTGAACCACGTTTACAACCCCTGACTGAGTTGGTGTAGCTGCTGAAGAGCCACCTTCTGACTGAATGTTATGTGATGAGCCCAATTTGCAACTTCTGACCGTTTCTGCCTGGAGGTTAGTTCAGAAGTTCTGAAGTGCCATTTTTTCTTAAACACTTTTTTTTTAGAAAAAATTCTAAGTATTTAGAATTTAACTTTTTCAAGGTAAAACTTTTGACTTTTGAGCTTGCCAATGACCATTTTGCTCTTGTAAATGGTTTACTTGGAAAGGAATGATAATTTAGGGCTTGGATTTGTTTAAGAGAAACTCTGAGAATTCAGGATGAATTCCTAAAGGATGAGAGGGAAAATTTTGGGGTACAACAGCTACCCCTGTTCAATCTTCTTGAACCTGAAGAGTTAGATTGGCGAGTTTTCCTTTCGTGACTCGAAGATAAAAGAGGATTGGACACTAGAGTGCCCGTAAATTTGCACTCGTCAAAATGTAGTTGAGGGAATGGGCTTAAAGATGCCATTTGGAGATGTGATTGAATCTCGCCGAAGATGGGCTTAAAGATGCCATCCAAGAATGTTGATCGCATAAGAGATTCCTTTGCAAGAGCCCGTATGCCTGTTATTGAGGAGAACTACATTGGGGGATATTTGAAAACTCTGTGGGGAGTTGAGAATGAGAATCCTCATTCTGCTAGGGGAATTTGTGCTGAGGAGTCAAGAACAAGAATCTTCGATCTGCAGGGGATTAAAAATTCTGACAAAATTATGCTGAGAGTAAAGAAGGCTCTGGAAAATTCACTGGAGAATCAAGGATGAGAATCTTCATTTTGTTGGGGAGTAAAAACTATGTGGGGAATAGCTATACTGTTGAGGAATAGCTATCCTGCTGGAGAGTGAGCTCAGGACTCTGGGGAAAATCTTATTCCTGTTTGGAAGAAGTTCAGGGGTTTAGGTTGTATGCCACTTTGAGAATGAGAATCTTCATTCTGTCGGGAATATTAGAAACTCGGGTTGTATGCCACTCTGAGAATGAGAATCTTCATTCTGGCGGGAATATTAAGAGTTTGGGTGTATGCCAATCTACTGGGGAAGCAAGAATGAGAATCTTCATTCAGGCGTTTGGGTCAGGAGGTTGGGAGTGTGCCAATCTTCTGAGGTTTCAAGAATGAGAATCTTCATTCTGTTAACGATTAACTGTTATCTGGTCAACGTCCAGGTTTCATAGTGTTGCATTGCTATCTGGTCAACATCCAAGTTTCATAATACTTTACTTCCTATCTGGTTAGCATCCAGTCTTCAGAAGGAAATCAAATGATTATCCGGTCGCCTCCAGTTTTCCCTTTGATTTTGGGGCCTACTAATATCCGGTTAGATCCGGGCTTCAAAGTAATTGGCCGAGTAAACTGTTATTTGGTCAAAATTCAAGCTTCACAGTGTACCTTACTGTTATCTGGTCAACATCCAGGCTTCACAGTCTTGTATTTCTATCTGGTCAACATCCAAGCTTCACGATACCTTACTTCCTATTTGGTCAGCATCCAGTCTTCAGAAGGACTTGCAGAGGATTCTACTATTTTCCGGTCGATCTCCGGGCTTCAGTATAGTCAAGATAAAATCTGGTCGAATCCAGGCTTCATAACTGGAACAGGAATCTTCCCCTTGATTTGAATAAGAAAATAAGAGAGCATCCGTGTCTGGAGCACCTCTAAGCCGTTTTTTGAGCTTTGAATACATGTCTTAGATAATTATCAATTTCATCCTGAAAAGGGTAGAATGTTAGCTGAAACACAAAGTTATGTTGCATGAAATGTATGATGCAATAAGATGTGTTTTATCAAATGTCTATGATATATGAATGTAATGTATGTGCATGTAAGCTGATTAGCTGTTTTGCTGAGGAAAATAAATTCTGGATAGCTGGAGATAATAAAATCTTTGACTGTTGTCGGGGAAAATAAATCCATGACCACTGTTGGAGATTCAAGATCTTTGACAACCTCTGTGGGGAGAAGCCAAACTGTTGGGGGAGATCAGGAGTTTGGGTTGTAGGACAATTTACTGGGGACTTCAAGAATGAGAATCTCCGTTCCGTTAGGGGGGTATCAGGGGAAAACTTAATGGTTTCTGCTGGGGGTTGGTAGATCAGAGTTTTCTTTCCGCTGGGGATCTTAATGACGTGCTGATTTGATCGTGGTGACTTCACTGGGGAAGAATAACTCTCTTGGGAATTAACTGGTTTTAAAGTGACTCTTCCAGGGACAAAGGAGGAAACTGGATGGTCTTCACTGGGGTTTAAGGGTTGAAGTTTTGGACTCCGTTGGGGAAGAAAGTTTCATCTTCACTGAGGGTTTGCAGTTCAAAGTTTTCTGGCTCCGCTGGGGATTGGGAGTTTTGGAAACTCAAATCTGATGGGGATTTTGAAACTTAACTCTGTTGGGGATATGTATTTCAAGGCTTTAGCTCTGTTGAGGATAGCCCAAAGACGTTTTCCCATATTTTCAATCTGTCAGTAATTATTCTTTCTTATTTCGTTTTATTTGTAAGCAGTGATTATATTCAAATGCATATGCTCATTTAATAAATCATTGGACGTTTCAAATAAAACATAAGTGTAAAAAGAAAGAGAAAGCAAACAAAATTCTGCACTTTGAAGTATCTTTGTATTAACTTTGTGTAATTATTTTATACAAAGGAGACAGACATCCTAGTAAGAGAATGTTGTCATAAAATTGAGAAAAAATTTATACAAAGAAAGATGGCTATGTGTAACAATTCCATGGGTTCCCATTCTACTATAGCCTTAATTACTCTGAGTATCTTGTCCATTCGTTGCTTCGTCCACAGATGATTGGATTGATCAGAAGCTTGGAGCTTGTCCGTGAAGAGATCGTCCTTAAAGTGATCCGACAAGACATAGTCATACGCTTTAATTCCCTAACTTTTTCCTGGACGGCCCATTCGGGTTTTCGATCCACCGGGAAACCCTTTTTTGCCCAAGTCGCCCTTTCGGGTTTTCAACTTGCCGGGTGTACAGATTTTTTTATTTATCCCTAATTTTTGCCTGAACCGCCCCTTCCGGTTTTCGATTCACCGGGATGCCCATTTTTGCCCAAGTCGCCCTTTCGGGTTTTCAACTTGTCGGGTCATTTATGCGTAGTATCTTTTGACTATGTCTGTGTTTGCAGGGTACGGCAGGTCATCACCGTCCATGGTGGTCAGAATGATAGCCCCACCAGAAAAGATGTTTTTGATCACAAATGTTCCTTCGTAAGTAGGAGTCCACTTGCCCCTGGGATCACTTTGTGGTAAGATGATCCGCTTGATTACAAGGTCCCCGACTTGATACACTTGTCTCTTGACTTTCTTGTTGAAGGCCTTGATCATATGTTTCTGATACGCCTGACCATGGCAAACAACAGTAAGTCGCTTCTCGTCAATCAAGTTAAGTTGATCAAGCCGGGTCTGAATCCAATCGGCTTCATTCAAACCAGAATCCTTCATGATTCTCAAGGAGGGAATCTGAACCTCGATAGGTAAAACAACTTCCATGTCATATACCAAAGAAAAAGGTGTTGCCCCGGTTGAAGTGTGTGCCATGGTACGGTACCCGTGCAGAGCAAACGGTAACATCTCATGCCAGTCCTTGTAGGTGACTGTCATCTTTTGAATGATCTTCTTGATATTTTTGTTCGCAGCTTCGACAACACTGTTCATCTTAGGCCGATAGAGAGATGAATTGTGATGTTGAATCTTGAACTGCTCGCACAGAGCGGTGATCATAGTATTGTTCAAATTTGTACCGTTGTCCGTGATGATCCTGTCGGGGATACCATACCGGCATATGAGGTTCTGCTTGATGAAGCGGGCAACCACATTATTTGTAACGGAGGCGAAGGAAGCTGCTTCGACCCACTTGGTAAAGTAATCAATGGCCACCAGGATGAATCGGTGTCCATTGGATGCTGTTGGCTTGATCTCTCCAATCATATCGATTCCCCACATTGCGAATGGCCAAGGAGCTGTTAGAACATTGAGAGGAACTGGAGGAATATGTACCTTGTCAGCATAGATTTGGCATTTGTGACAAGTACGGGAATATTGATGACAGTCAGTTTCCATGGTAGACCAGTAGTAGCCTGCCCTTAGAATCTTCTTAGCCATCGTATGTCCGCTCAAATGGGTGCCAAATGTGCCACTATGTAGTTCAGTCATGATCTGCTCAGTTTCAACCTTGTCCACACAGCGAAGCAGAACACAATCATGGTTGCGTTTGTATAAGATACATTTGCTCAGGAAGAACTTGGCAGCAAATCTCCTTAGGAACTTTTTGTCGTTGACTGAAGCTCCTTCAGGGTATTCTCGAGTCTTGAGATACCTTTTGATTTCGTGAAACCAGGGTTGTTCCACTACTTCTTCAGTATTAATCTCGTGACAATGTGTAGGTTCGTCCATCCGCTCAATGGTGATTCGGGGAGCCTCATTATCCCAGTTAAGTTTAAACATGGAAGACATTGTAGCTAGAGCATCCGCTAGCTGATTTTCTTCTCGCGGGAAGTGCTCGAAGGTAATCTGCTCGAAATGAGGTAACAATGTCAGGACATGTTCTTTGTAATGGATGAGGTTAGGGTGCTTAGTATCCCACTCTCCTTTGATTTGACTGATAACCAAAGCTGAGTCCCCAAATACAATCAAAGATTTGATTCCCAAGTCAATAGCAGCCTTGAGACCAAAGATACAAGCTTCATACTCGGCCATGTTGTTGGTACAGCTGAAGCAGAGTCTAGCAGTGAAAGGTGTATGGCAACCTTATGGAGAAATAAGTACAGCGCCAATACCGTTGCCAAGTGCATTGGAGGCACCATCAAAGTACAGAGTCCATCGGGATCCTTGATCAGGTCCGTCATACGGTCTATTCTCTTCAATGTTATCCAAAGTCATGATATCCTCGTCGGGGAAGTCGAATCTCATGGATTGGTAATCTTCGACGGCTTGATGGGCCAGATGATTGGCTAGCACACTCCTCTTTATAGCTTTTTGGGTCGTGTATTGTATATCATATTCGGTGAGGATCATCTTCCATCTAGCGATTCTTCCGGATAGAGCAGGCTTCTCGAAGATATACTTGATCGGATCCATCTTAGAGATCAGTAAAGTGGTATGTGTCAACATATACTGCCTTAGCCGGCGAGCAGCCCATACCAAAGCGCAACAAGTTTTCTCAAGCAGTGAGTAGCGAGTCTCACAGTCGGTAAACTTTTTGCTAAGGTAATAAATGGCATGCTCTTTTCGGCCAGACTCGTCATGTTGGCCCAATACGCACCCCATTGAATTCTCCAGGACAGTCAGATACATGATTAAAGGCCTTCCTTCAACGGGTGGCATCAAGATAGGAGGTTCCAGCAAATAATCCTTGATCTTATCGAAAGAAACTTGACAGTTATCATTCCATTTAACCACCTGATCTTTCTTCAACAACTTGAAGATCGGTTCACAGTTAGATGTTAGGTGAGAGATGAAACTCGCAATGTAGTTTAGGCGTCCCAAGAAACCTCGGGCCTCCTTCTCAGTGCGAGGGGCATGAATTTCTTGTATAGCTTTGACTTTGGCAGGATCAACCTCAATGCCTTTGTTACTGACGATGAATCCAAAAAGTTTACCGGACCTGACTCCGAAAGTGCACTTGCTAGGGTTTAGTCTGAGTTTGTATTCCTTTAACCTGACAAACAGCTTTTGTAGATGGTCGAGGTGTTCTTCTTCTGTCTGTGAATGGGCTATCATGTTGTCTACGTAGACTTCAATCTCATGATGTATCATGTCATGAAACAAAGCTACCATGGCTCGCTGATAGGTTGCCCCGACATTCTTCAGTCCGAATGGTATCACTTTATAGCAGAAGGTACCCCACTGCGTAACAAAAGTAGTCTTATCCATGTCTTCGGGGGCCATTTTGATCTGGTTGTACCCTGAAAATCCGTCCATGAAGGAGAATACCTTGTGTTAAGCTGTGTTGTCAACCAAGATGTCAATGTGTGGTAGCGGAAAGTCATCTTTAGGGCTAGCCCTGTTTAAGTCTCTTTAGTCCACGCACATTCTGACTTTGCCGTCCTTCTTAGGCACGTGCACAATGTTAGCAACCCATTGTGGATAGGAAGTAACAGCAAGAAATCCATCATTGAACTGCTTCATCACTTCAGCTTTGATCTTTTCAAACATGTCGGGCCTCATGCGACGAACTTTCTGTTTGATTGGTGGACAGTCTTCTCTTGTAGGGAGACGGTGAACCACAATATCTGTATCCAGTCCCGGCATGTCTTCATAGGACCAGGCGAAGATCTCAACATATTCATTCAATAGCTGAACTAAGCGCTCTTTGACACTTGGCTCTAGGTTGGCACCCACTTTAACCTCTTTTCTGTCTTCGGCAGTACCCAATTGATAGTCTCTAACAACTCTTCATGGGGCAGAATAACCCTTTATTCCTGTTGCAAAAGTCTAGCCAACTCTCCAGGCACTTCACAGTCTTCATCACCTTCGTATTCGACATGATTGACCAGATCTTCAGAGTCACTGAAGGCCATAGCAAAATTGTTACCCATGGAATCCGGAGTGGATGGGTACCTGCATTTTTTGAGTGTGGGTGTGTGTAAGGGATAGCCACCTTTAAACAAAATAAAATGTAAAAGAAAGAAAATGAACACAAAAGTTTATAGATGAAAACGTCCATGATTCATTAAAAATGGCATATGAAAATGAAGAATCAAAAACCCTTACAAATGGACCTATGTGCCCCGGGTAAGGCACAAGGCAAAAAGAGTGTACGAATTGTTTAATAATTACTACAGACCAACAAAAATGTTCGAAAGATAAATTACTGATTGATGAAAGTAATGGGAACGAAGTCTTTCGCCTCCCAGTTGTTCAGTCCTCCTTCAATGGTCGGGAAAATCCAATCTTCAAAATTGCTCTCATCTTCCCCATCTTCCAAAGCATGAACTCCATGATGAGTGATCTTTAATGGTGGTCCTCCAGCCCGGGAATGACGCACAACCTTCTGACTAGCAGCAGTGAAACCCAAATCGAACTTATCTGCCTTGATAGGAAAATCTGGTAGCTGACCCCACACTGTACTTCCTCCTTCCTCGATCACAGCCTTCACATCTTTAAAGGTTGACATCCAGGACACAAGCTTGGTAACTGCAAGCACATAAGTTATTGTCTTGGCTACCGCAACTTCAGGAGTAACCTCTTCAAAGTGTTGGAAAGGTGTTTCTATGAATTCACCATCTAACTCCACATAGCGGAAAGAGTTAAGGTGGATTATCATATACTCCTCCTCACCATGAACTGTTATGATTTTACCCTGGACTGGGTACTTGAGCATCTGGTGTAGAGAAGAAGTGACTGCCCCAGTGTTATGGATCCATGGTCTTCCCAACAAACAAGAGTATGAAGGACGGATGTCCATCACATAAAATGTAGAGTTGAAAATTTCCGTTCCCACCTTAATTGGGATGTCCACTTCTCCGTGAACCATCCGCTTAGAACCGTCGAAGGCTCTAACAATGATATTACTGGGCTTTAAGGTCAAACCCTCACAGTCCAATCTGTCCAATGCTTTCTTTGGTAGGACATTTAAAAACGACCCGGTATCAACCACAACGTAAGCAAGTGTGGTCCCTCTGCACTCTACTGAAACGTGCAGCGCATCATTATGCTTTCTTCCCTTAGATGTTAGATCGGCATCAGAGAGACCAAGACCATTATCGGCTGTAAGGCTAGCCACACACTCTTGAAACTGATTCGCATAAGTTTCTTGAGGCACGTGCGCCGTCTTCAAGAATTTGATCAAGGCTTTGGCATGAGCCTCGGAACAGAGCAATATGGCCAGCATGGAGATTTTTGAAGGGGTTTGCCCCAATTGTTCTACGACATCATAGTCGCTCTTCTTAATTATCTTTAAAATTTCCAACATTTCCTTTTGGGTGGTCTCGGGGATAACCAAAGGCTGAGCCCTCATTCTGACAGGCGCTTCTTGGATCCCCTTACCTTTATCAGCAATAACAGCAGAGGGTACAACTTCGGGAGTAACAATTTCTTCAATCACTGGACTTCGCACAAATATCTTGACTGGCACAGGAGCACTTAAGGGTCCGAAGATTGACCTTGGAGGAGCAATCTCTGGAGATAAGATTCTTCTGTTGCGGGTGATCCTACTTGTCCCCGCAATATTTCCTACATCAGGAGTATCTTCATCGGAACTTTCTTTGACTGATTCAATCTGCTTAACACCGTGATAGAAGATCTCTCCTCCATAATTCCACGATATTGTCTTGTTGGACTTGTATGGGATAGGCCCCGGCATAGTAATCTTCAGCGGTACAAACATTGGATCGGGTGTAATCTTAACAGGTCTTTTGGAGACCTTGGAAATATTGTCGGAAATGGTGATTATAGCAATATCATTGATTGGAGTAACAGGAGTAACAGGAGTTTTCTTAAAGAGGATTTCTTGAGTATCCATCAGGCATTGGATGCATGACTTCAATAGCGGACAGTCGGATTGCAAGGTCGAATAAAGGTAACAGTCTTTTTCACAGCCTGAGAAAATCCCGACTTTCAACAGATTCATCTTGATCATTGGCAAAGGGGTCATTAAGTCATCAACAGCGGAAACATACAAATCTTCTTCAATAGCATGGACATTGTGACCATGCTTGGGCATTGGGGCAGAAATCACATTCAGCTTTTCGGGCGCGTAGAATTCTACCTCCTTGGCATCTATTAAATCCTGGATCTTGTTTTTGAGGGCTCAACAGTTGTTAATGTCGTGCCCTATGCTGTATGAATGGTAAGCGCATTTAGCGTTGGCATGGTAAAAAGGAGAAGTTGTATTCGGATTTTGTGGAGGATCTCTCAAGGTTGTAAGGTTCAGCTTCAAGAGATGGGGAGAACCTGGGCAGGCATCATGTTTATTTTGGTGAACTACCTAGCAGGCCTTCCCCCTCTTTGTTGGTTGGTTCTTGGTTGATCATTCCTCGGTTGATCAACTGCAGTCTTTTGGATCATTACGGCCCCCACCGTTGGCCGACGCTCTTCTCTTCCTCGACCTTTTTGAGAATAAACAACTGACACCTCCTTCTTAGCTGGAAAAGGTTTTTTGACAGCGGCAGAAGCAGATGTATCTTTTTGAATCTTACCACTCTTGATGCCAGCTTCAACTGGTTCACCAGTCAGAATTAATTCAGTGAACCCTGCCGATGAACTCCCTATCAGGTGATTAAAGAATGGACCAGATAGCGTCCCCAAAAACATATCAACTAGCTCTCTTTCAGACAATGATGGCTTCACCCTTCCAGCCAGGTCCCTCCACTTCTGGGCATACTCCTTAAAGCCCTCATTAGAAATCATATCCATACTCTGTAGTTGAGTACGAGTAGGTGCTAAATCCGCGTTATATTGATATTGTCAGTAGAAGGCAGCAGCCAGATCCTCCCAATTATGTATGTCAGCCCTCTCAAGCTGGTAGAACCAGTCCAATTGTGTACCCGAAAGACTATCTTGAAAAAAGTGGACCCACAGATCCTTATCAGAAGAATGAGGTTGGATCTTTCTGACGTAAGACTATAGGTGCATCTTCGGGAAAGACAAACCACCGTATTTAGCGAATAGAGGAACCTTGAACTTGGGGGGAATGACAATCCCAGAAACTAAGCCTAATTCTTTGAAATCCAGCCCAGGCACCCTTTGTACCTCGATAGCTGCCAACCGCTCTTCCAGATTCTTATATTTATCGTCTGCAGGAGGGTACTGCTGCTCAGAGTAATCTTCATCCTCTTCTTCTTCTTCCTCTTTAGCCTCAGACTCAGAAGGTACTGCAACTCCCTTTCCTTTGCCAACCCCTTCATCAGATGTTGAAGGGAAGTCCAGGACCCATCTAGCTTGGTTCTCAAATCTTCTACCTAGAGTGGCCACACCAACCCTTTTGTTCTTTTTCTCCTTTTCTATTTCCTTCTCTTTCTCTAACAGTGCTTTAAGGTTCTCCTGACCGTTTGCTAAGGTCACGAGGAGTTGTTGGAACTGCGAATTCTGTGCTTGTAGATCTTTGACCATCTGCTCTATATCCATCTTGCTGAAATAAACAGCAGAAAGATAAGGAAACCTGGCGTGAAGACTTGTTTATGCATATGATGAATGATATGTATTCATGTAATGCATTCAAGGATTCAAAAATTCAAAGTTGTTGCAAATAAAAAGAACACACGTCATATTAATAAGAAGAAATTTGTTAGTACATAAATGCCCCATGGGCAAAATATTACAAAATTCTAATGTAAAAAGACGTTGCGCATCCTCTTTGGTGCAATGTAAGTGTTGAGATTCTGCTCTTCATGGAGTTGACGGGTAAGTTCCAAAACCTTCTTCTCACTGGCGTAGAAGTTGGCTTCAAAAGTATTCCGTTCTTCCTTGAGCTGTATCCAACTCTTTTGCAAATCTTCCAATGATGTTGGCATGTCAGGGTGTAGAAGGGTGTATGGAACCTCTCCTCCATAACAGGCTCTTTGATCATAGGCAGAATGTATGGATAAGGCATCATAAGACTCTGGGCATGGGTTCATACCCACTTGAGGTAAGGCTCAAGGGGGATGGAATTCTTGTGTCCCAGTGTCTTACTGTCCACTTTGTTGGGCATCCTCCAAGCTCGGATAAACCTTTGTCGAAGTCCTTGAGCGTCGTTGTCGAAGTCAAAAACCAAGTCTGGAATCAACATGTCATGAGGGCCATCCCTTCGAGCATACCCAAATTATCTCAGAGATAAACAGGGGTTGTGGGTAATGCCTCCCCAAATGCCAAGTAATGGGACATTAGGGAATTCCCCACAACGATCAATGATGATAACATTTTCTCTGGACTGAGAACACCAATGAACATCAGAATGTGTAAGAGTCATCAATCGTTGTGACCACCTCAGGCCTTGCTCATTCTTCAAGACTGATTGGGGAAGGTGAGAAATAAACCACCTTGCTAGAAGAGGAGTACAACACATGAGAACACCTCTTTTCCTCATTGTTCGTGTGTGAAATGAGTGTAAGATGTCCCCAAGCAATGTAGGCACAAGATTCCGAGATATGAAAATCTTGACAGCATTCACACCTATAAGCTGATCAGGGTTTGGGAACAAGACCAACCCATAGATGAGAAGTGCTACAATCTCCTAAAAAGCTTGCAGATCTAGAGAATTCCAGCAGTCTTGTGCCTTCTCAAACAGAAACTTTGCCAAGAAACCCTTGACACCACTTCTGGTTTCCCAATGACCTTTGATATCAGATGGTTGCAAGTGTAAGGCTTGAGCAACATCTTCAGGATTTGGCTCTATTTCCGTACTGTTGTAGGGTAGTTGATGGAGAATAGGAATCCTCAGGAGTTGAGAAAGTTCCTCCAAAGTAGGCACTAGTTGGTAATCAGAAAATGTGAAGCAATGGTGTAGGGGGTCAAAGAACTGAAAGAGAACTTTCACCATGTCTTCTTCAATGTTGAAGTTGACCAAGTTGAGAAGTCTACCATATCTTTCACTGAAGGGAGAATTCTATGGAATCTTAGAAACAAGCTCCTTGAGTAGAGGAGGAATTCTCACGAGATTGACCTGAATTGTTTTCCCGCGAAGTGATTCCATGACCTACAAAACAGGAACAAAGATGAAGATCCAAACCCTTGAAATGGTTAGTGGATGAATATGATTCTTCATGATGTTCATGATGTATGCACAAATATATGTACAAGCAAATCACACAAGATCCTAGTTTCGGGCATGCATGGGGTTTCATAGGTAAATACCCTCTTGAAGTTTAGTTGGCTCAACCTGTCCTATAAATAGTAACCGGGTTCTAAGAAGCTCAATATCACCGGATTATTTTATGTGTTCATTGTTTTAGTTTATCCACTTTACTGACGACCAAAATATTCCAAGAAAACAACCCTCAATGAGTGTAGTATCGAGTATCTACCAACTTCAGACTGCACCAAAGCCGGTCATCTCACTACCCCTAAAAAGGCCAAGATGGTCAAGTAAAGGTTCTAAAAGTCCATTAGTGCTTCATGACATCACTCAGCGGCCCCGTATTCTCTTTGATTGACTCAAAGGCTACCGGTACCCAAAAATATGTAGCACTAATATAGTTATTGCTTCAACCATGTCGGTATACCCCGCACAGTTTCCACAATGTATTGCTATTTACCTATGAATGTTCCCCAAAAATTCGGGTGGAGGATTCAAACCCAAACAAGAGAACCAAATGTAAAGCAATCAAAGCAAACAAGATAAGCATGTAAAGGTGATCTAAACCCTAAGGTAACCCCACTTTTAAAAGCATCCCCAGCAGAGTCGCCAGTTCTTTGATGCGGTGGGAGAACTAACTTGAGGTTTTGCGTTTGTGTTTGCAAATGTTTCGGTTTAACAAGAGTCGCCACCGACTTTTTATTTTATCCAAAGGAAAGGTCAAAAAGCACAGGAAAGACCTTTGAGATGTTTTCTTGGGTTTGGGGGGTAGATTATGAAAAGGGAATGTGTTAGCACCCTTTTCATCCATAGTTATCCATGGGCTCTTAGTTACTTGTTTAGATCACTTGCTTTTGCTTTTCCAATTGTTTGAAATGGTGCTTTGTGTGTGGTTTCGAAAAAATGTTTTGAAAAGAGGTCATCGTTGTGGCAACCTTTGTAATGATTTTTGTTTGAATATATACAAAGGTGTATTGTCTTTTGAAAAGATTTTTCAATGTTTGAAAGTTTGATTTGGGAAATGTTTTGAAATTATGTTGTGAGGTGTGTTTGAAAATAGCAAGGATGTTTTGCAAGTTTAGATCAAGTAACTAAGAGTTGTCTACCCTATTTTACTCAAAGATCTTTTCTATACATTTTTAACCCTTGTGACAGTGTTGTTTTACCATTGTATTTGGTAAACAACCTTGTATTTGGATGTTAAATGGGACAGGCGCGGGTCTTCGTATTGACCATGATAGCAATCGTGCTAAGTATCTTAGCAAATTTTTGAGGGACTAGATCATTTTGTATAGGAAACCTTTTGATAGCATCATCGAGGGACTATGATCTTTTGTTTTGTTTTGTTTTGCCAAGATACCTAGCATGCATACCATGGCCATTTGTTTAGGCAACCAAGTGGAGATACCTAAAGGGGTGCTTGAGTGCAAGTGTGTTTTATTGCATGCATGATTTTATCTTGAATTAGGATTTTCTATTTCATTGATTTTATCTTTCCATACATATCCTAATTACTAGCATTTACATTTGAAGGCAATAAAATGCGAAAATGTAAAATCCTATGCTATTACAATATTTAGGGGGTGGGGGATACACACTTGTACATGGGGATGGTTCAACGAGAAAAATAGATAAAAAAAGAAAATAACAAGGGGAAGAAAAAGAGAAAGAGATAGAGGACTAGCGCGCTACTGAGAGGAAGTCAGAAGTTCTGAACCAGGCCTACTGCAGAATATCAACCTGTTAGTGAAAATGTATGAGTCAGAACTTCTGACTCTGGTGCCCTGCAAAACAAAAACCTGTTAGTGGGAAGGTCAGAAGTTCTGACTCCCATGCGCTGCAAGACAGAAGTTTGTTAGTGGGGAAGTCAGAAGTTCTGACCCTGCTGGAAACACAATAATTTTCAGAAGTTCTGATATTATTGACAATAAAACAGGTCTCAGAAGTGCTGGCGTCAAAGTCAGAGCTTGGTTTCCCCCTGTGCTAGTTAGAACACCTGCAATTTTATTATTTTTCCATAAAACAGAAGGCATGCCTAGGATAGTCTCAGCAGGTGTCATAGCATTTCAGAAGACAGAACCAGAAAGGTCAAAGGCAGGTTCTACACTGATCCACTTCCTACTTAAGAATTCAGAGGCATAAAAATCCTCAGAACACGTACAACAACAACATGATATCTACATTTTGTTTATTGAGCATGAAAAGCTGATGATGCTTAGTAGCATGATGAGAGTCAGCAGGTGCTTACCTTGTTGTCGGAAGAAGATCTGTGGATTGGAGCTAGCCTTAGCTCTGATGGTGTTCTGGACCGGTTCTTTTTAGAATGGGTGGATGGAGAAGATATATGTATGTATGGTCAGAAACTGTATGGGCGTTCTCTAGTCAGGAAGCAAATTGGGTATCAATGAAGTTTAGAGGCAGGAATTTCAAAGTTATGAAACACTAGGAATTTTGGCAGAGTTTCACAATGTTTTCTTGCTAGAGTTTTCTATTCCTCTTCTAGCAATTTTTTATGGATTTTTTGACCGGGGTTTTTTAATGGACAGTGGTGTCCTATTTATAGGCAAGGCTTTTGTGAATTTTTAAACGTTAAATGGCACCAATACTATGCAGTAGGGGTTAACTTGTTCTTGAAGGAAGTTCATGAAAAGTTGTGATGATGGACAACTTTTCAGCCTAGGTTGGAACAGTAAGCAAGGATTAAGGGGAAGTGACACCCATAGGCGAAAAAGTGGCCCATAGATCCATACCTAAGCCTGCACGAGGGTGTTACCATGCCACACGTGGAGAGACCCCTTGGATGAATGCTCAAAAGTGGTTGTGAGCATTAATGAGCATTAACTGGTGATGAGATTTGTCAAAATCAGAAATCTTGTAATAGGAGATTTTACATCATTACCTAAAACCTGAGCCATCAGTTCTGCTTCACCAAAAAAAAACAATGTAAACCAAGCTCTGACCTTGGCCTCTTGCTATCTCAGCAAATTATGAGAGTTTTCCCAGACTTTCTAGCATGCTCCTTTGATCTGCCTCTGAAAACTCTAGACTTAGAGATTCTGCTTCAGTATTATACCCAATCTGCTGATCCCATTACCTTCTGATCCCAGTACGTTCTGAAGGAGTTTTAGGCTTTGTTGCCTTCTTTTCATTTCTCTAGCAAACTTTGGCTGAATTTGCATAACTGCTGAAAGATCCATGTTCTATTTAAAGATCCTGTGCTGAACCACGTTTACAACCCCTGACTGAGTTGGTGTAGCTGCTGAAGAGCCACCTTCTGATTGAATGTTATGTGTTGAGCAGTTTGCAACTTCTGACCGTTTCTTCCTAGAGGTTGGTTCAGAAGTTCTGAAGTTCCATTTTTTCTTAAACACTTTTTTTTAAAAGAAAAAATTCTAAGTATTTAGAATTTAACATTTTCAAGGTAAATTTTTTTGACTTTTGAGCTTGCCAATGACCATTTTTCTCTTGTAAATGGTTTACTTGGAAAGAAATGATAATTTAGGCCTTGGATTTGTTTAAAAGAAACTCTGAGAATTCAGGATGAATTCCTGAAGGATGAGAGGGAAAATTTTGGGGTACAACACTTACCATCCTTCTTCGGCACCGGAACAACGTTGGAAACCCACTGTGGGTAAGAAGTAACAGCTAGAAATCCTGCGTCAAACTGTTTCATGACCTCAGCTTTGATTTTCTCAGACATCTCGGGGTGCATACGGCGAACCTTCTGCTTTACTGGAGGATAATCTTCTTTGGTTGGCAGGCGGTGTACCACAATATCAGTGTCTAAACCAGGCATATCTTCGTAAGACCAAGCGAATATATCAACATAGTCGCGTAACATCTGTATCAACCGTTGCTTAACACTAGGCTCCTGATTTGCACCTACCTTGACCTCTTTCTTGTCTTCCTCTGTACCCAAATTTACTGATTCCACTGGATCTTCATGAGGCTGTATTGCCCTCTCTTCCTGTAGCATCAATCTAACAAGCTCCCCAGGCACTTCACAACCATCCTCACCCTTGTCCTCGGCTTGGTTGATCGGATTCTCGAAGTCATAACTGGCAGTAGCAGAGTCGTTATCAATGGGATCCAGAGTAGATGTGGATCTTCATTATGATATGTGAGTGTGTGTAAGATAATAGTTGTTTTGATAAAGTGAGAGACAGAAAAGAAAAACAAGGAGCGCAAAATTTGTAATGCAAGAAACGTCCAATGCTTTATTGATGATATATGAAAATGACAAATAATAAGCCCTCACAAACAAAGCCAAGGTGCCTTGGGCAAGGCGCCGGGCCGTAAAGTTTCAAATTGTCTGTTACAAATCTCAAAACAAAAGTCTATTACTGTGTAATAAAAGAAACTGGCACGAAGTCCTTCGCCGTCCAGTTGTTCAAGCCACCGTTGGCAGTCGGGTAAATCCAGCTGTCAATATCTGACTCTTCTTCATCATCTTCAATTGCGTTCACTCCCGGATTACTGATGTGCAGAGGAGGTCTTCCAATCCGCGCGCACCGAACAACCCTTTGAGCCTCTTGATTGATAACAACCCTGGCATCCTTGAGGGAAGCCATCTCCATTGGAGGTTTATCAGCAGCAACTTCAGTCGACGCCAAAGTCTGGGGAACCTCTTCAAAGTTTTGACACGGGGTTTCGATGAACTCTCCATCCATCTCCACACACCGAAAGGAGTTAATATGGCTCACCATGTACTCCTCCTCACCTTGTACCATAACAATCTTCCCTTTTACTGGATATTTCAACATCTGATGGAGCGTAGAAGTCACTGCCCCAGCCTTATGAATCCAAGGGCGACCCAACAAGCAAGAATAAGATGGTCGGATATCCATCACATAGAAAGTAGATGCAAAAGTCTGAGAGCCAACTTTAACAGGGACGTCCACCTCCCTGTGCACCATGCTTTTCGACCCATCGAAAGCCCTAACCACAATATTACTTAGTTTCAGAGTCAAACCTTCACAGTCCAGATGGTCTATTGTCTTCTTTGGTAAAACATTTAATGAGGACCCAGTATCCACCAGCACGTGAGCCAGGGTAGTGCCCCTGCACTCGATCGAGACGTGAAGGGCATTGTTGTGATTTCTTCCTTTAGTAGTTAGATCTGCATCTGAGAAACCCAAACCGTTGTTGGCAGTCAAACTAGCTACACAGTCCTTGAATTGATCAGCAGAAGTCTCCTGTGGCACATGCGCAGTTTTGAGGAAAGAAATTAAAGCCTTTGCATGGGCTTCTAAGCACAATAACAAGGATAACATGGAGATTTTTGACGGGTTCTTCCCCAGCTGCTCGACTACATTGTAGTCGCTCTTCTTGATGATCTTCAGAATTTCCTCTATCTCTTGCTTAGAGGTTTCTACCATAATCTTCTTAGGCGCCTACGTCCGGGCAGGCTCACTTGTAACTTCTTTGCCCCGAGTGTCAGATGACTCAGCGACATGAACGATAACTGGAAGAATTGGAGCAGTAGCTGATGTACTGGCGGATGGAACGGCAACAGGCTTTTGAACAGTCGGATGGGAAATCTCAGGAGAGAAGAGTCTTCCACTTCTGGTGACCTTTCTAGACCCGACAATATTGCTAATATCAGTATCAGCTTCCTCATCTTTAAAGTCTTGTTTAATTCCATGGTAGTACACATCAACCCCATAGTGCCAAGGGACAACCTTATCCGAAGTGTATGGGATATGACCAAGGATAGTAATGATTAGCGGAGCGATTCTTGGAACAAATGTAACAGGCTTTCTCGAGGAAGCCTTGGAAGAATTGGTGGAAATGGTTATGATGGCAACATCTTCAACTAGAATCAATGGAGTCAAAGTCTTCTCAAACAGGATCTCTTTGTTATCCATCAGACGCTGAACACCTGACTTCAATAAATGGCAACCAGTAGGTAGAATTGAACATAGGTGGCAACCTTCACCACAACCCGGAAATAAACCGGACAACAAAAGATTCTTCTTCACTGTCATCAACGGAGTAGAGATGTCTTCCACAGAGGTCACAAACAAATCATCGTCCATAACATTTACTCCATGACCATGCTTGGGCATAGGAGCAGTTATGACATTGGGTTTCTCTGGAGCGTTAAACTCGATCTCTTTAACTTCAATCAAATCTTGAACTTTATTTCTCAAAGCCCAACAGTTATTCGTATCATGGCCCGGGCTATTGGAGTGATAGGCACAGCGGGCGTTTGGATTATATATCGGAGATGTGGTGCTGGGATTCTTCGGAGCTTCCCTCAGGGTTGCTAGAATGGTTTTCAACAATTGTGGTAGAATCTGGGACAAAGTCATATTAAGCCGAGTGTACTGTATTTGCGGCCTCTCCATTCTTTGTTGATTGTTGCGTTGTGGGGCAACGGTGGGTCTTGATATTACTACCGCATTCACTGCTTGACGGAGTTCAGGTTGGTTTTGGCTCCTCGAACTGTAGACTGCACTAGCTTCTTTCTTACCAGCAAAAGGCTTCTTTACTGTACTGGGTGACGCATCCTTCTATATCTTACCACTTCTGATACCAGCTTCTACTCTTTCCCCAGTCATAATCAATTCAGTAAACCCAGATGACGAACTACCGATCAGATGATTGAAAAATTGACCAGACAACGTCCCAAGAAACATATCAACCAACTCCCTATCAGACAGAGGGGGTTGGACTCTTCCAGCCAGATCTCTCCACTTCTGAGCATAGTCCTTAAAACCTTCGCTTGCACCCAAAAACATACCCTGAAGTTGAGTACGAGTGGGAGCAAGGTTGGCATTATACTGGTACTGCTTGTAGAAAGAAGCAACAAGGTCCTCCCAGTTGCGGACATTAGCTCCTTCCAATTGATAGAACCATTCAAGCTGAGTCCCTGACAGACTGTCTTGAAAGAAGTGTACCCACAGATTCCTATCAGCAGTGTAAGGTTGAATTTTTCTGACGTATAATCGGAGATGGAGTTTTGGACAGGATACTCCATTGTACTTAGCAAAAACTGGAGCTTTGAACTTGTGAGGGATAACCACCCTCGATGCTAGTCCCAAATCTCCAAAGTCCAACCCAGGAACCTTCTGAATCTCCATAGAACTTAGACGGTCCTCAAGTTGTTTGTACCTATCCTCAGCAGGAGGGTACTGTTCATCATCAAAGTCAGTATCATTATCAGAGACCACAAGACTAGGACCTTTCTATTCTTCTTGATTATCTCTTCCTTTGGATGAATGAGACAGATCAGCTTCCTCTCACAACCTATTCCCAAATCGGTGACCCATATTCAGAAGAACCACCTTCTTCTTCTTCTTCTTTTCCTTCTTCAGGATGAGAGTCTTCAAATCTTGTTGCCCTTTAGCCAAGTTCAAGAACATCTCTTGGAATTGGGCATTCTGAGCCTGAAGAGCTTTGATGGCTTGATCGGTAGGCATTTCAGAAGACATTTTTGTGCTGAAATAAACAACGAAGAAGATGAGAAACTTGTAATGGTACCTGTAATGATGTGCATGATAATGGAATGCTTATGAAATGATTTCAAAGACTTTGGGAGATTTAAATTTGTAAGACAAAAATAAAACACACTTTATTAGATTAATTTGTAAAAATGTTTAACAATGCCTTTAAGGCGTTACAAAAGAAATAACTGAAAAGCAAATCTAAACTAGAAACAATAAAAGACATCAGAAATCCCATGGTCGTTTCCCCCTTCGTGCTGACGTAATCATTGATTGTCCTTTCATTCTCAAGTTGCCTCGTGAGCTTCAAGATCTTCCTCTCTTGTTCATGATACTTCTCCCGGTAGGTATCCCTTTCTTCCTTTAGCTGAATCCAGGATCTCTTCAATTCCCTAAGATCAGTAGGCATGTATGGATAAAGGACCGTATAAGGAACACCTTCTTCATTGGTATGCTCCACAATCACTGGCAGCACAACTTCATAGGGCATCCCAAGCTTCTGAGCACGAGCTCGGACCCACTGGAGATAAGGTTGCATAGGGAGAGAAGTCTTTGTTCCTAGCTCATGAGGGTCAGACCTGTTCACCATGCCTCAAGCTCGTGTGAATCTTCAGCGATGCTCATTAGTGTCTTCCTTGTAGTCAGGAAATATCCTCAAGAAGTAGCTCATGGGGACCATCTCTCCGAGCACGACCAAACTGTCATAAAGCCAAACAAGGACTGTAGGTTATTCCTCCTCTGATTCCAAGCAACGGGACATTAGGGTATCCTCCACATCGATCAATGACAACAATCTTTTCCATATCTTTAGAACTCCAAAGAATGTCTGTATGGGCAAGGGACATTATCATGTAGGACCAACCTAACCCTTCCTCATTCTTCAATACAGACTTGGGGAGGTGCGAAATAAACCACCTCGCCAGCAGCAACATACAACAAATGAGGGTCCCCCTTCTTCGCACAGTACGAGTGTAGAGGGCATGTAGGATATCACCAAGAAGAGTAGGCACAGGATTGCGGAACAGGAAGATCTTAACCGCATTCACATCTATGAAGGAATCTGTATTCGGGAAAAGAACCAAGTCGTAGATGAGGAGAGCCAAGATGTCTTCAAAAGCCTGAAAATCCAAGTTATCCCATAACTATTGAGCTTGATCCATCAAAAACTTAGCCAATAAACCTTTAACCCCGCTCCGTGTCACCCAGTTGGATACTACATCAGCCCTTTTTAGATGTAAGGATGAAGCAATGTCCTCAGGTCTAGGAACCTCTTCCAAACCTGTGAAGGGTGTCTGCTCGAGGATGGATATGCCCAGTAAATAAGAAAACTCATCCAAAGTGGGAACTAGCTGATAATCTGGGAAAGTGAAGCAATGATGCACCGGATCGAAGAACTGGAAAAGCAAACTCATCATCTGCTCATCAAACTTTGAGATAACCAAGCTAAGAAGCTGACCATGTCTCCTAATGAATGAAGAGGTATCAGAAATCCTCGAGGCTAAATCTTTGAGTTGAGCAGGTATTTGCACAAAGTTAACTCGGATGGTGTTTCTGCGTATAGAAGCCATAATCTGCAAAACAAAACAAAGATAAATCCCCTCGGTCTTTGAAATGGTTAGTGTAATGAAGTATGCATGCTATGTTATGATGCATGATGTCATGTTAAAGCACACAACAAGTATAGCAGATAGTAGACATGGTAAAGGCAAATAAGTCACACAGGAGCCCTTAAGTTTCAGGCTTGCATGGGGTCTAGGTACTACCCTCTTGAAGTTCAGTTGGTTCAACCTATCCTAATAATAGTAATCGGGTTCTAGAGATTCTCAATATCACTGACCATCCTCCATCGGTCATGGTTTCAGCTCACATAATCTTTTCTTGCAGCCGAAACTATCTCGAGAGTATGGTCTCAATGAGTGTAGTATCGAGTATCAACCTGTTCTCAGCTTTATATCGAGGTCGGCTGTCTCACTACTTCCTATGGCCAAGTTGGTCAATTATAGGTTCTAAGGTCAGTTGATGCTTAACGACACACATAGTAGCCCCGTATTCTCCTCGTTTCTCCACAAGGGATACCGGTACCAACCAATGTGCCACATCAATGTAGCTACTGCTTCAACCGTATCGGTATATGCTGTACAGTTCCCTCATAGTTTATTTCTACTTACCTAAAAGGTGTTCCCCAGATTCGGGTTAGGATCTATAGTAACTCCAATGCAAAACCCTCAAAAGTAAAGCAATCAAATCAAACAATAGAAGCAAATATGATGAACTAATCCTAAGGTATACCCCACTTATTTCTCCCCAGCAAAGTTGCCAGTTCTGTGATACGGTGGTAGTACCGGAATGTTTTAGGAAAATGCTGGTTTGCGTTTTGCGTTTGTGTTTGCAAAATGTCGCGGTAAGCAAGAGTCGCCACTGACTTTTATTTTATCCAACAAGGAAAGGAAAAAAGCACAGAAAAATTCCTTTTTTCGAGATATTTTGAGTACGGGGGGGTAGATTATAGAAATGGAAGGTATTAGCACCCTTTCTATCCGTGGTTTTCCACGGGCTCTTAGGTACTTGCTCATCATTTTAAAAATTTCTTCTGTGTTTGTGTGATTTGAAAAGTTTTTGTTTTACTTCGATTTAACCCTTGCTTCTATCTTCAAGAGTGTTACGAAGTGTTTTTGAAAACTTTGTTTAGAAAAAGAGTGTAAGTGTGGAGAAGTTTGTTGTTTTGAGCAAGTACCTACTAGCATCTACCTACTCGAAAAAGGAATGTTTCTTTTCTCGTTTCCTTTAGGCAGTGCTATCCCACTATTAGTGAGTAGGTAGCACCGTCGTTGGAGTTTTAAGGGTCAATTCGAAAGGGACGTACAATTACTAAAGCAATGTTAGGACGTCTTAGTAATAACCCTAATGTCTTAAGATCATATTCGAGGCAACAATTCTGAGGCAACCTTTCCGAAAGGGACATTTGATCTTTTAGACAAAAGAGCGACCACTAAAATATCCTATACTCAATGATCGTTTACCGAAGGCAACCGAAGTGGGAGTATACCCTAGGAGTGCGCATGTGCGAGTGATTCAATTTCAAGTTTATTATCTTTGCACATTTAGGGTTTTCTAACCGTTTTAAAAATTTACATACAGTCTTGTCATGCAACCCTATTATCATACATCTAACAGTTAATATTTGCGGAAAGTAAAATGCGAAAAATAAAGCTACGCTATTACAAGGCTTCAGGTATTAATTACATAGCCAAAAAACCCGTCAAAAATGATAAATAAAAGGAAAAAGTCCTAATTATTCTTTTACATCCTGTGAGCAGTTACATTAATATGGTAAAAATAAGTAAATGCTCGATGAATCGAGAACGAGAGAAAAATAGGGTTTTGACCCCGTCTAACCTAATTGAAAGAAAAATTATTTTTTTTGTTTTTGATTATTTTAAGAAAATAAGGGTTTGAATTAAATATGTACAAACTTAATTACTAATTAAATTAAATTAATAAAAACTAATTAAATTTGACTTATTTTTTGTATTTTTGTGATTTTTTAAGAAAAGAGAAATAAAAATTAAATTAAACAAACCCTAATTCTTCTACTTGATTTTAATTTATTTACAAAGGAAATTAAAGTTACCAAATAAATTAAATTAACCAATTAAATTAATTTTTATAAAAATAAAACCTAAATCTACTTTTGATAAAAAATTTATTTTATGATTTTATAAAAAAATAATTAATTTTGTTAGTAAAAATAATTTAAATAAATTAAATAAAAGAAATTATAAAAGAATAGAGAAAAAGAGTAATGGGCCTGTTTGCAAGTAATTTGGAAGGGTGTGAATAGCAGCTTCTGGCCCCAAGAAATTCTGACCCATGTTGACCTTTCTGATCCAACGCTGTGTATTGACCATGGTGCACCATGGTCCTTCCTGTGATATCCTTCAGATCTGGCCTCCTGGAGATCTTAGTGGTTGAGCCTTGAAGGCATATGGTGGACCTTACGCCTGTGTGCACGCCTGATCATACAAAGGAAAATAATATGAAATATATGGGGGACCTGGGATTCGAACCCAGGCCCTATGGCCTTTTCACCTGCCTCAATGCCAACTGAGCTACGCACGCTTGTTGTATGTCAAACAACCAATAATCATTATATTAAAAACAAACATAATAAACTTATCAGCGCGTGAAATTCAAATGAAGCAATCAGGGGTTGCCACATAGGTCGTCTTCCTCCTCTCTCTGTTGGTAAAAGTCAAAGATTGTTACCTACGGACAAACGTCAGTCACTATAACCCCTGCTTGTTTCAAAATCTTACCCAGGCATGATAAATGGAATCTAATGTTATAGATCAAATTGCCTTGGCCTGTTGAGCATCATGGTGCCCTTCTTGTGGACCAATTTTGCATGTACAAGAAAAACCCAAAACCCAAAACAAAACCCTAACAATGGTAGATTCCTATACAGTTAGCGAAAATACAATTAATGGTTACCATGAGCTTGTAAACACGTTAGGGATTCAGAATATGCTATTGAAACATGATGAAGATGCAAGAATAACAAGATTCGATTTTGGAAATAAGGGCAAACCGTGGGGGAAGTGGAACCGGATTCTGGGCACTAGAACGCTTGTTTCTGATTGGTATAGGTTCCTTGCACTCCCAGGAAGCGAATGAGATGGCTTGGGAGTCTTGAAAACGCCTGGAAGTATGAGATAAAGTCAGCACCTTTTGGTGATTTTTTCAAGTTTTGTTCTTCCTCTCCACGCCTCAAAACCTTGTGCTCTGGCCTGCATTCGTCCACTATATACCACTGCTTGAATTAGGGTTACAAATATGCCTTCAATCTTTATCAATTATGATTTTTGATCTTGATTTGATTTCCATGAATTTCTTTCCAAAAATAGGCCAAAATCAATCTTTTTATGCACACTTATGCCTTGCACGATTTGATTCACTTGCTAGCTGTATATGGGACCTGAAATGTGCACAAAATCTTGAGGTTTGAATGGTTTGGATATTTTCATGATTTATTTTGATTTAAATTGATTTAATTGAAATAAAAAATCAAAATAAATAGAAAAAATAAGACAAAGACAAGTGTAAAGAGCTAGGGCTCGTGGACCATGCTACCAACTCAGAACAAGTGAAAAAAGTTAGGCCCTTTTGACAAAAATTGCAATTTGAGGCACTTTTGACTTTTGGCAATTTTGCAAAAAAGGTCAACTTGACCAATGCATAACTTCTTCAATTTTGACTCTTTGAAGGTGTTCTTGGATTTTTTAGAAATATCAAGATGTCCTCTAAGCAAACTTTTTGGTATCATCTCAATTGAGTCTTCCATGTTCATGTATGAAGCTTTGACAAAAAAGGTGTTTTGTTGACTTTTCAAAATGACCTATAATGTCAAAATTCATAACTTCTTGTGAGTGCATATTTTGAACTTGGGAGATGAAGATGGATTGTAAGGAATTTCATCCTCTTCAAAATTAGCTTTGGATGGGTCATTTCTCATAAAGTATGAGAAAGTTATGCTTGGTCAAAGTTGAGTTGACTTTTCCTACAAAACCCTAATTTAGCAACTTTTGGGTTTTGATGAATTGTGAGCAATCCTTGATGAATCATGATCAACCCTTGATCAAATGATGAATAATATTTCAAAATGAGAATGTTGACCAAAAATCTTGAAGTTTGACTGTATGTGGGGCACAATTGACTTTTGCCCTAGCATAGTCGATTTTCAGGCCCTTGAGCAATTGATTGAGCAAACTTCCTCTACAAGGCTTGAAACTTGTCATGGATGATCTTGAGAACATATTAGGGCAATGGGTGATCATTTGAGACCCTCTGGAATCACACATCTTGATGCAACATGAAACCTTAATTTTGAGGTAGACTGCCTTATGAGAGAGTTTGTCTAGTCAACTCTTGGACTTCCTTAAGCAATTTGAGGACCTCACTTGAAATGTATTGAGAAACATGGGACGAAAAATTTTGGGGTACAACAACAGGCTCCCACATAAAGGGTCATGTGCGACCAAGCAAACATTTTCTGGCATTACTACAACACTTACTACTAGGGGTAGTGACAAATCTCCCCAAGATCCTTCTCTTAGGATGACTCCCAGCCAGATTTTCAATCTTTGAAAACTTCTCACCAGTTGAGTCGACCTCAAGAACCCTCGAGGATTTTTCCTAGTGAAGAAGATACCTCTTCAACAGACCGACAACAGGGTTTATTTCCCCAACAAACTACAGATTCCCCAGTTTGAGTTTTCCTCCCCGACTACTACAATTCAAAGGACCACAACTCCACTTCCCCAATAGACTACTCTACAATCCCCAACAAGTTACTGTGAAGCCTGGACCCGACATCAGTTCAACTTCGACTCCTCGGTAGAGCAACGAACAACTGAGACTCCTGAACTCTTTTTCCCCAAGCAAGGATCAACACTCTCCACAGGGTTTTCAACATTCCTCAATAGAGCTCTCCTCAAATAACAAAACAGGAATCCTTGGTGGAAATATTCTAAGCAAAGTTTGAAGACTCACCTACTCTTCAACAGCAGTCTGGGATTTAATGACTCCCCAGCATTTGTCAAGGATTTATTTTCCCAAACAAAGATACATTCAAATAACATTTCACCCTTCATGCATCATACATGAAAAATGCATACGACACAATCTCATTTATTTTTAGAACATCATGGCACCATGCATTTCATACATCATGACATTGCATACAACTAACGTTTTAACTTTTTTAGGAAAAGGTTAATCAATAGATGGTTATTGTCAATAATCTTTCAAAAGGTCAGAAATTAATACCTGTAAAAAGCCAGGGCAATTATCTACACGACCAGCTGAAGCAATCCTACACGGGCTCCTTCCCATACACTCTTCTAGAAACAGTTCAGATGCAATCCAGATACGGCTAACATTCTGACACTTATTCCATATTCCTTCTAGAAACAGTTCAAATGTGATCCAGATATGGCTGTCATTCTGATACTTACTCCAGATTCTCTTCTAGAAACAGTTCAGATACGATCCAGTTATGGCTGACATTCTGATACTTACTCCAGATTCTCTTCTAGAAACAATTCAAATGCGATTCAGATATGGATGACATTCTGATACATACTCCAAATTCTCTTCTAAACAGTCCAGATACGATCCAGATTCAGATGTCATTCTCTCACTCATTCAAAATACAGTCCAGATACGATCCAAATTCGGATGTCATTCTGTCACTCATTCAAATACGGTCCAGATATGATCTAGATACGGATATCGTTCTCATACTTCGTTCAACATACCTTTCCAATAAAGTCCAGATACGATCTAGATACAGATGTCATTCTGACTCTCATTCAGTACATCTCTCAGATACGAGTCATATATAATTCATTTATGAATATTATTTTATTGCTCATCCAAGACCTCAGCTGGTTCAGTTTAAATCTCTCAACGGTTTATCCTGATTCTTTCCTGTGGACATTTTCTCTTTTGTCTGGTTCAGTTGAATCAATCCTAAGATTCTTTTGATTTCCATTCCATTCAAAGTTAATTCAAGATTTTTCTCTAGTTTAGTCAGATCGACACTAAGATATCTCTGATTTCTATTCCAGTTGAAGTTAATTCAAGACCTTTACTGTTTCAGTTAAATCAACATTGAGATTTATTCTGATTCTTCTCCAGACCCCTGCTGGTTCAGTGTAAATCTTTCAACGGTTTATTCTGATTCTTTCCCGCAGACGTATTCTTTGGTTCAAATAAATTGCCCCAAGATTTATTCTGATTCTTCTCCAGATCCCTGTTGGTTCAGTGTAAATCTCTCAATGGTTTATTCTGATTCTTTCCCGCAGACGTCTTCTTTGGTTCAGATAAATCACCCCAAGATTTATTCTAATTCTTCTCCAGACCCCTACTGGTTCAGTTTGAATCTCTCAGTGGTTTATCCCGATACTTTCCAAATAGACATTTTCTCTAGTTCAGATAAATCGCTCCAAGATTTATTCTGATTCATCCCAGTCAAACAATAGTCAAGACTTCTACTAGTTTCAATTTAAATCGACCAAAGGTTTACTCTGATTCTTCTCCCAGTTGAAGTCAAGTTCAGAATTAGTCTAATTTCTATCAACAATCACTTTTGGATGGCATCTACAAGCCCATCTATGAAAAATATCCATCATTTCTCCAAATGGCATCTTTAAGCCAATTCCCTACACAATCAACCAACACACCATCAAGTGCAAAATTCTGGGCACACTAAGTGTTCAATCATCTTCCACCTTCAAGCTACGAACGACGACATGCCATTCTCGCTTTTCAAGTTTAAGAAAATTAAACAGGGGAAGCTGTTGTACCCCAAAATTTTCCCTCCCATTTTTCATGCAAGATACTATCCTAGGGTTTCTCGAGTATCCAATTTGGCTCAAAAGTTGATCAGACATATTCTCTTTCTGGGCGGAAAATCAACAATTAGGGTTTGGTATTTCTCAGAGAAAATTGAGTTTTCAAGGTTTCAAATGGTTTTCATAGGTCTTCATATCTCCTCAAGGATGTTTATGCCAGTTTTCAAACTTTGCATTGCAAGTTTTCTCAGTCGATGGCTCAGATAACTGAAAACGACTACATTGACCCAAAAATCGACCTTTTGCGAGAGTGAGTTCAAACGATTGTAACTTTTTCATTATTCAATATTTTTGAGCCTTTCTTTTTTCTTATGATTCTCCTTGATGTCACCTCTAATTTCTCTTCACAAATTAATAGCTGATTACGTGTAAAAGATCACCAAAATTAGAATACGTTAGAAGTCACATCATGGACTTTGACCTAATCTTAAGTAACTGTCGTCTGATTTCTAAGAATTGTGATTCCCTCAAATTACAAGATCTTGGGACAATTATTTCTACATATCGTCATAAGTGATGTTGCTCATGAGTTTATCCTTAAAGATCGAGAGGAAACTGTGTTTGGAGGACTTTGAAAGTTATCGAATCGTTGCAAGTCATTTATTTGGTTTCGAATGTTCTTAACCATAATTTGTTTTTCTCAGGACTATGTTTCTCAAGTTGAAGTTTGTTAATTCTACAAGATTGATGAATTTTCTTAAGGCATGTTTGTTTTGGCAATGAAGTTCCATTTTAATAGAGCATGGCGTGCGAGTTCATTTTGAATGAAAATTTGATTTGGACAAGATGTGAAGATTAAGACCTTCATTTAAACGACCATAGTTTTGGGTTCTAGTTAACCAATTTGAATTGGATTCTTAAAACATTTATGTAGTTTAGGAATTTGATTGGAGTACAAGGCACATGGTTTATTTGATCATTTGTGATTGCTTGAAGTTCAAGTTACCAAGTCAATGTGTATTATTCAAACCATTCAAATTGAGAATTTCAAAATTCAAAGAAAGTTCAAGATTCGTACAATGAATTTCATCATTTACAATCTTTCTCAAGGTTTTGTGTTCATTACACTACAAATGAAATAAATTACAAATTTTATTTTGTTTACAAAGAAAGAAGTTTTGTTTTGTTTCTTCAAGTCTTCATTGCTTCATCTTCAAGAAATCCATCCAATCCTTGCTAGCCATAATTTTCTCTTCACCTTGCCTCGCTTGTCATACATGAATAAAAATCAAGAAAGAATTAGTGATCAAATAAATTCAAAGTAGACAAAATTACAATTGATTGGAAATTCATCATTAGGGTGGTTCTTGGTATCAGAAAAAGAAAGAGTTTGTTTATGTGCCAAGGCCTCAAATTTTCAGTTTTATCATGGGCCAAGTTTCTATCACAAATCTCAAAGGAATTGGTTCACAATAGACAAAAAGGTGCAAACAGAATTTCAAGCCCAACACAATCCAGCTCAACAGAATTTCAAGCCCAAAAATCAAGCCTCATACATGTTATTTCACAAAGTCAGAATTGCATCATTGGATAAGAAGGAGTCTTTTGCAAATCTCAATATTTGGTTCACGAAAGATAAAGAGGAAATCAAGAAAAGTCAGAACTAGCATCACAGAAAATACCAATCCAGCAAGAAAATAAAAAGCCTCATAATCAGGTTGTTTCAATGAAAACTCAGAGATGTAATGTCAAAATCACAGGCGTAGAGAACTTTACTGCAAAATCTCAAAGAAACAATGTGTTGTCTGGTTTATAGTAAAAAAAGATATACTGCAGAAATAACCAGTACAAAATCAGCAAGCCAACATCCATCATGAAAAAGAGAAAGTACAGAAAGTACAGAAAGTACCAAAACCTATACAAAGTCTAAAAGTAACAAGCAGCTGGCCAGCAACAAGCAACAAGTACCATAGTTTAGAAAATCAGAAAAAAAAGATGATAAGTCTAATAGCACAGCAAGCAAAATCAGCAAGCTCAAAGTCACAATATAAAAGCAGAACGCAGTTCACAGTAAGGGGGAGGATTTTTTCCAACAGATAAATATACAGAGAGGCCGAAACCCTAACATTTTTTCCACTCTCTTTTCACACAAATATACACAGTTCAAAAAAACAGAACCAATACCCTCAACTATCAAAACCCTCAAAAACCATTTTCCAAACTCATCATCATCAAAGATATACAAACAAAACCACATGCAAACGGCCAAACCCTAACTGTTTTTATCATCATTTTCCTAAACAACAACAACCCCTTCAGAAATTTGATAAAAAGAGCAAGAAGAAAAAAAGAAGGATCTCACCCAAGACCAAGCTGGTAAAATCCGAATCACACAAAACCTACCTCTCTTTCTCTCTTCCGATTCTTGCAAATTTATGATTCACTGTAAAAATCAAGCAAACATTAGTTAGATACCCAAAATGAAAAAGAGAAAACGAAACACAGTGTAGAAGATGATGTAGCGAGGAAGATGAAGTAGAGAGCACGATCACGCCAGCGAAAGAGATGAAGAGGCGTCACTTGCCTCTATTTGTTTAGGGTTCACAAACCCTTTCCTTGGTTTATTTACATTTTAAGAGGTGGGACTTGGGTCGACCCGGTTGGGCCCAAGCCCACCATATATTTTTTTTATTTCAAAAAACTAACTTTTTCTTTTGTATATTATTGGATTCATATTATTTACAAATGAAACAACTTGGCGCGTTGGTGAAGGTATTGTTTGGTAAACACAAAGGCCCGGGTTTGAGACCCCCTGGGCCCTTTTTCTGTTTTCAATTTGTTTATTTTTTTTTGTTGCTTTGATTTCAACACTATTTTAATTGGACAACCCAGTCCAACCTCATTCACAACACCCCCCATTACTCAGCATACCACGCAGGCCCAATGCATTTATTTTATTTTATTTTCTGCTTACAAAAAAAAAAAACTCCTCTTGGGGCAGGCTTAACCAAAAATATGTTTTTTTACACAAAAAGACCTTAAATTCAATTTTTACCCCTGGCTTATTTCTTTTATATTTGTTATTTTTATTTTTCTTTCTTTAAATATTATTTTTGTAATTATTATTTTTAATAACAAAAAAATACAAAAATATTTTATTTTATTAATACTATGTATTTATTTTATTAAAAGCACCAAAGCATTTTATTACAAAAATTTAATTTCTTTTCTAATCAATTAATATTTAGACTAAAGGTTATTCTTTCATTAAAATCAATTTGGAACTTAGGACTTTTATTAATTATTTTTTTCTTATATTAGTTTAATTTAATTAAAACCCTTTCATAAAAAAACTTGTTTCTTAAAATAAATTAATCTCTTTGTTAATTAACTTAAATTTAATTTTCTTTTAGTTAATTAAAACAAAACCTATTTTCTTAACAAATCCAAAAAACAGATTCATACTTTTTCCCATTTATTCATGCTTGTACATTACCATTTCAATTCTTGTACATTGTTCAATATGGTTGTAATAGTTAATTAGATTTAAATTTTTTGCAATCCCCATTTGTAAAAATGTACACCCCATCCCCCAAATAATGTAATAGTGTAGAATATTTACTTTCCGCAATTTATCGCTTTATATAAATGCTAGTAATTAGGGTTTGTATGGAAAGATAAAATCAATGCTTAGAAAACCCTAATACAAGACAAATCAAGCATGAAAAAGATACACTTGTACACTTTGCACCTCAAGGGTTAACTCCACTTGTTGCCTTGAGAAATAAATGGTCATAATACGCATGTAAGACGTCTTAGCAAAGACAAACAAAAAAACAAGATTATAGTCCCTCGATGACGCTACAAATGTTGCCTTATGAATGATCTTAGTCCCTTAAATAAAATGCTAAGATATCTTACAACATTTCTATTCCTGACTACACGATGACCCTTGCCCATCCCTTTTACATCCAAAGATAGGGTTACTTACCAATCCATGGTAAAATAACAATGTCAAAGGAAAGAGGAAATAAACAAGAAAGACTTTAGAGTAGGTAGAATGTTCCTAGTTGCTTTCTCATTTTCAAATCAAAACATCCTTGCTATTTCCAAAAACAAACAACAACACTTTTAAAACACCTTTCAAACTTGAAACATTTTCAAAAGATCAACACTTTGTATACGTTCTTACGAACATGAACTATTACAAAGTTTGCCTAAACGATGGCGCCTTTTCAAAATACTTTCAAAAACCACACAAAGTACATTTTTAAACAAAAGCAAGTGATCTAGCAAGCAACTAAGAGCCCGTAGATAACTACGGATGAAAAGGATGCTAATACCTTCCCTTTTCATAATCTACCCCCCGAACTCAAGAAAACAATCTCAAAGGTCTTTCTTGTTCTTTTCATCCTTTCCTTTTGGATAAAAGAAAAGTCAGTGGCGAGTCTTGCTAACCGCAACGTTTGCGATAAAAGGAAAAACACCTAAGTCAGTTCTCCCACCGTATCACACACCCCCTATTAATGTAATAACTTAGTATTTTTTCTTCTTCAGCAATTTAATGCTTTATATATAAATGCTAGTAAATTAGGTTTATATGGAAATATTAAAATCAACAAGTTAGCAAACCCTGATTCAAGACAAAACAATGCATGTAAATCAACACATTTGCACACTTACACCCTTAGGGTAAATCCACTTTGTTGCCTTACAAAAATGGCCATGTTAGGCATGTGGAATATCTTAGCAAAAGCAATCTAAAAATACAAGATTATAGTCCCACGATGACACTATCAATGTTGCCTTTCAAAATGATCTTAGTCCCTCAAAGAGAGTTGCTAAGATATTTCACAACATTGCTATCATGGCTATACGATGACCCATGCTCGTCCCTTTAAATCCAAAGATAAGGTTACTTACCAATCCATGGTAAAATAACAATGTCAAAAGAAAGGGGAAATAAACAAGAAAGACTTTTTGAGTAGGTAGAATGTTCCTAATTGATTGCTCATTTTCAAATCAACACATCCTTGCTATTTTCAAAATAAACACCAATACTTTCAAAATATCTTTCAAACTTGAAACATTTTCAAAGGATCAACACTTTGTATACGTTCTTACGAACGAGAACTATTACAAAGTTTTCCTAAATGATGGCGCCTTTTCAAAAATACTTTCAAAAACTACGCAAAGCATATTTTCAAACAAAATCAAGTGATCTAGCAAGCAAATAAGAGCCTGTAGATAACTACTAATGAAAAGGGTGATAATACCTTCCCTTTTCATAATCTACTTCCGAACTCAAGAAAAGATCTCTAAAGGTCTTTCCTGTTCTTTTCAGCCTTTCCTTGTGGATAAAATAAAAGTCGGTGGCGAATCTTGCTAACCGCAACATTTGCGATAAAACGCAAAACAACCAAGTCAGTTCTCCCACCGTATTACAAAACTGGCGACTCTGCTGGGGAAAATTTTAAAATTGGGGTTACCTTAGGGCTAGATCACATTTACTTGCTTTCATTGTTTGATTTGTTTGCTTTACATTTTGGTTCTTTGTTTGGGTTTAAATCCTCTACCCAGATTTGGGATACCTTATAGGTAAGTAGCAATACATTGTGGAAACTCTGCGGGGTATACCGAGATGGTCTAAGAAATAGCTATGTTAGTTTGACATATTTGTGGGTACCGGTAGCCCTTGAGTAGTCAAGGAGAATACGGGGCCGCTGAGTGATGTCATGAAGCACTAACTGACTTCTAGAACCTTTACTTGACCAACTCGGCCATTAGGACGTAGTGATATGACCGGCTTTGGTGCAATCCGAAGTTGGTAGATACTCGATACTTCTCTCATTGAGGTTTGGTTTTTTGGGATATTTTCGTCTCCATTAAAGAGGCTTGCGCTGAAACGATGCCCAAGGAGACAAACCAGTGATATTGAGCTCCCTTAGAACCCGGTTACTATTGCTAGGACAGGTTTGAGCCAACTAAACTTCAAGAGGGTACTTACCTATGAGACTCCATGCAAGCCTAAACCTAAGGACTTATTTGTTTTGTTTGTATATATTTACTTGTACATAACATCATAAACATCATAACATCATACTCATACTCACTAACCATTTCAAGGATTTTTGGGATTTATCTTTGTTTTGTTTTGTACGACATGGATTCTATTCCCAGGAAAACCATTCAAGTAAATCTCGTAAGGATCCCTCCTCAACTTAAAGAGTTAGCATCAAGGGTTCCTGAGAATTCTCCATTTACCGAAAGACATGGTCGCCTGCTAAACTTGGTTACCTCCAACACTGATGAAGATATGATGAAGGTGCTCTTCCAATTCTTTGATCCTCTACACCATTGCTTCACATTTCTTGATTATCAACTTGTACGAACTTTGGAAGAATTCTCCAAACTCTTTAGGATTCCCATTCTCAATTAACTACCCTTCAATGATACGAAAAGAGATCCAAAACCAGAAGAGATTACTCAAGCCCTACACTTGCAAAAATATGATGTCACAACTAATTGGGAAACAAGGAGTGGTGTTAAAGGTTTCTTAGCCAAGTTCTTGTTTGAGAAAACTTAAGACTGTTGGAACTCCTTGGACTTGCAAGCTTTTGAGGAAATTGTGGCCCTTCTCATCTATGGGATGGTTTTGTTTCCAAATCCTTACCAACTCATAGATGTAAACGCCGTCAAAATCTTCATGTCTCATAACCCGGTGCCTACTTTGTTAGGAGACATCCTACATTCTTTTCACTCTCGCACTATGAGAAAAAGAGGTATCCTCATGTGTTGTACTCATCTCTTGGAAAGGTGGTTTATTTCGCATCTTCCCCAATCTATATTAAAGAACGAGTAAGGTTCAAGGTGGTCCCATAGGTTGATGATGCTCAGACATTCAGATATTCATTGGTGTTCCCGGTCTGTTGAGAATGTTACTATCGTCGACCATTATGGAGAATTCCCTAATGCCCCCTACTTGAAATTAGATGAGGTATCACTTACAACCCCTGCTTGGCCTTATGACAGTTTGGTTACGCCCGAAGGGATGGTCCACATGAGATGCTTATTCAAGGGTTGGTATTTGATTATGATAATGACAATCAAGGTTACCGCCAGAGGTTTATCTAAGCTTGAAGGATGTTGAACAAGGTAGATAGAAATACGCTGGGGCACAAGAATTATATCCCCCTTGAGCCTTACCTTAAGTGGGTGCGAGCTCGTGCTCAGAAACTTGTGATGCCTTATCCTTCCATCTTACCAATTATCATAAAACCTGTCGTGGAAGGAGATGTCCCATACACTATCCTTCATCCTAACATGCCCACCTCTCTCGAATACTTGCAAAGGGATTGGATACAACTTAAGGGGGAGCGAGACACTTTCGAGGACCAATTCTATTCCAGCGAGAAGAAAGTTTTGGAACTCACCAAGCAGCTTCATGAAGAGCGGAGTCTGAACGCCTACATCGCACCGAAGAGGATGCGTTCAACTTTTTTGTCTTAAAGTTTTATATTTTATTTCTTTGTAAGCCCAAAGAGGCGTGATGTACTCAAACTTTGATTTATTAATATAACGTGTGTTCCTTTTTGTCTAAAGCAAATTTAAATCTCTAATTTCCTTGAAATCATTTGCGTATGCATCTTCATTCATCATAACACAAACATGTTTCTTAGAACAGGTCTTCTTATCTTTATACTGTTTATTTCAGTGAGATGGATATTGAATAGACAGTAAAAGATCTCCAGGCGTAGAACGCCCGGTTTCAACAAATGTTCTTGACTCTGGAAAAAGGACAAGATGAGTTGAAAACTTTGCTAATCAAAGAAAAAAAGAAGAAGGCAAAGAAATAAACCGGTGTTTTGAATCTGGGAAGAAGGTTCAAAGGACCAGCCATACAGACTCTATACTTCGCAACATCATCAGGTGAGGGGGACAATCAAGAAGGGAAAAACAAGGAAGTGATTGACCATCCAGAATCTGAAGAGGAAGAAGAGGTTGATCACTCTGAAGAGCAGTATCCTCCAGCTGACGACAAATACAAACAGTTGGAAGATTGCTTAAATGCTATGGAGATCCAGAAAGTACCCGAGTTGCATTTTGAGGAGCTAGGACTTGTCTCAGGGGTTGTCATACCACAGAAATTCAAGGTCCCCACTTTCGCTAAATATGATAGTGTCTCTTGTCTAAAGCTGCATTTGAGATCATACGTCAGGAAAATTCAACCCCATACCGCAGATAGGAATCTATGGGTGCATTTCTTCTAAGAAAGCTTGTCAGGAACGTTGTTGGATTGGTTCTATCAGTTGAAAGGGAACAACATCCGCAATTTGGAAGATTTGACAGCCGATTTTTACAAGCAATACCAGTATAATGTTGACTTAGCTCCAACATAGACACAGTTGCAAGGCATGTCTATGGGTGCAGGTTTTAAGACCTATGCTAAAAAATGGCGGGATCTCGCGGGAAGGGTCCAACCCCCTCTATCTGACAGAGAATTGGTGGATATGTTCTTAGGCATGCTATCTGGTCCATTCTTCAAACACTTTATCAGAAGCTCCTCGGCTGGATTTACCGAATTAATCATGACTAGTAAACAGGTAGAGGCGGGTATAAAAAGTGGAAAAATTCAAAGAGATGCATCCTCGAGCGCAATAAAGAAGCCCTTTATCGGAAAGAAGGAGGTAAGTGTTGCATATGACCATAGAAATCAGGACATAAATGAATTCCGTACAACGGTAGGGGCTGTCATGATCTCTAAGCTTGTACATATTCAACAAAGGAACAACCAGCCTAGAATGGAAAGACCGGTAAGACATTTTACCCAGATATATATGATAATGTCTCAAGTATTTCCACATTTGTTAAAATCTAATCTGGTGACCTTGCAGGAAGCTCCGAAGAATCCCAACACTGCCTCTCCCTGTTATAACCCAAATTCCCGTTGTGCTTACCATTCAGAAAGTCCAGGTCATGATACAAACAATTGTTGGGCTTTGAAAAACAAGGCGCAATACCTTCTCGAGGCAGAGGAAATTGAACTTGACGCTCCTGAGATCCCAAATGTTATCACCGCTCCTATGCCCAAGCACGACCGTGGTGTTAACACTGTTAAAGATGATGTGTTTATTGCTATTATTGATGAACTTGTTACTCCTCTCCTAATCGTCAAAAGGAACCTATTGAAGGCCGGTTCATTTCCGGGATGTGGCGAAGGCTGCCACCTCTGTTTATCCCTATCGACTGGTTTCCATTTATTGAAGGCAGGTGTCCAGCGCCTGATGGATGACAAATAGATTTTGTTTGAAAAGACTCCTGTTCCAACCATTTCCGCCAATCCTTCCAGGGTCTCTACCAAAAGACCCGTTAGGATTACATTTGTTCTGAAGGTGACTCCAATGATAATTACTATGCCAGGGCCGACCCCGTACTCCTCCGACAAAATTGTTCCCTAGAACTATGGGGGTGACGTCTACTACCACGGCGTCAAGCAAGAATGGCTGGTTGTTGAAGACCCGGTTTTTGAGAGGGCTGACCCCGACATTGGAAACATTGTGGGAACCAGCAAAATAACCAGAAGTGGAAGAGTGTTCTCCCCTGAGATTTCTCCTCTGAAAACTATTACTGGTCCTGTGATCATTCCTGCTTTTGTTCCTGCTGATACTACTACTACAGTTCCTGTGGTTACCCCTGCTGACACCCTTATCGCCGATTCAACCGAGACTCGGGGGCAAAGGCATTTTGGTTGAACCTGTTCGGATGAAGGCGCAATCAGTATCTATCCCAGAGGCTTCCAAGAAGGAGATAGAAGAAATTTTGAAAATTATAAAGAGAAGCGACTACAATGTAGTCAAAAAGCTAGGGCAGACCCCTTCAAAGATTTCTATGCTAGCTTTACTATTGTGCTCCAAAGCTCATGCAAAGGCCCTGGTGAAATTTCTTAAAACTGCCCATGTGCCACAGGAAACCTCTGCTGACCAATTCGAAGATTGTATGGCTAGTTTGATAGCTGATAACGGTTTAGGCTTTTCTGATGCTGATCTGACACCTAGAGGGAGGAAATACAATAAGGCGTTACATGTCTCTGTCGAATGCAAGGGCACTACTTTGGCCCATGTCCTGGTAGATACTGGTTCATCATTGAATGTGCTGCCTAAGAAGGCTCTGGATAGACTAGACTGTGAAGGTTTGACCTTAAAACCCATTAACATAGTGGTAAGGGCCTTCAACGGTTCGAAGAGAATGGTGCACGGGGAGGTGGACATTCCCATTAAAGTTGGAACTCATACCTTTGATTCAACTTTCTATGTGATGGATACTCGTACTTCCTATTCCTGTTTATTAGGCCAACCTTGGATTCATGACGTTGGTGCTGTCACCTCTACATTACATCAGATGTTGAAGTACCCAATCAAGGGGAAAATAATCACTGTCCATGGAAAGGAGGAATATATGGTCAGTCACCTGAACTCCTTCAGATATGTGGAAATGGATGGTGAATTCATTGAAACTCTGTGTCAGCATTTTTTGGAAGTCCCATAAACAGTTGCGACAACCAAGATTATTTCCAAAGTTCCGAAGATTACCAGACCTCTGCTGAAGATGGCTTCTCTGAAATATGCCAAGGCAGTAGTCGAAGAAGGTGGGTGTACCATTTGGGGCCAACTCCCGGATATTCCGTACAAATCTAACAAATTTGGTTTGGGTTTTACTTCAGGAGCCCAGAAAGCTATTTGGCGCGCTTGTGCCGGGGAGCCACCTTTGCAGATTAGCAGCCATGAAGTCAACACAGTAGATGATAGTGATGACAGTTGTGACCTGGAAGAATGGATTTTTCCAACTATCAGCGGAGGACTCAACAACTGGGAAGCAAAAGAATTTATCCCTATTACTTTTATCCAACAGTAATTATCGTTAAATATTTGTCGGACTTGTAATATTTAAACAATTTAGACTTTTAAAACCTTGTGTCTTACCTGAGGCACAACGGTCCATTTGTAAGGGTTGTTACTTCATTTTCATATGTCATCAATGAATCATGGACATTTTTGCATGCAAATTTTACGCTCTTTGTTCTTCTTTTTCTACATTTTTATTTTTTCAAAGATAGCTATGCTCTTACACACACTCACATATCAAAATGCAGATCCACATCCACTCAGGATTCCATGGGTAACGATTCTGCTATGGCCTATTGTGACTTTGAAAATCCGATCCACTAAGCCGAAGATGAAGGTGAGGAAGATTGTGAGGTACCAGGGGAACTATCCCGGTTACTACAACGGGAAGAAAGGACCATACAACCCCACGAAGAACCGATTGACACCGTTAACTTAGGTACTAAAGAGGACAAGAAAGAAGTCAAGGTAGGTGCCAATTTGGAACCCAGTGTCAAGAAGCGCTTAAATCATTTACTACATGATTATGTTAAGGTCTTTGCCTGGTCATATGAAGACATTCCAGGACTTGACGATGATATCGTGGTCCATCGTCTACCGAAAAAAGAAGACTGCCCTCCGGTAAAACAGAAAGCCCATCGCATGCGGCTAGAAATGCCAGAGAAGATCAAGATTGAAGTCATGAAACAATTCAACACCGTATTCTTAGCCATCACCTCCTATCCACAATGGGTCGCCAATGTTGTTCTAGTGCCTAAAAAGGATGGTAAAGTACGTATGTGTGTGGACTACAGAGATTTGAATAGGGCAAGCCCTAAGGATGATTTCCCGCTTCCCCATATCGATATTCTGGTTGACAATACCACACAACATAAAGTATTCTCCTTCATGGATGGTTTCTCCGGGTACAATCAAATCAAAATGGCACCTGAGGACATGGAGAAAACGACCTTCGTCACACAGTGGGGCACGTTCTGTTACAAAGTTATGCCATTCGGGTTGAAAAATGCAGGGGCAACTTATCAGCGTGCCATGGTAGCTCTATTTCATGATATGATGCATCACGAGATAGAGGTCTACGTGGATGACATGATAGCCAGATCTCAAACTGAAGAGGAACATCTTAACCATTTGCAGAAACTGTTTGAAAGGCTAAAGAAATACAAGCTAAGGTTGAACCCGAGTAAATGCACATTTGGAGTGAGGTCCGATAAACTCCTAGGCTTCATCGTCAGTGGTAAAGGTATCAAAGTGGACCCTGAAAAGGTAAAAGCAATACAAGAAATGCCTGCTCCTCGCACCGAGAAGGAATTTAGAGAATTCTTAGGACGGATAAACTACATCGCCAGATTCATTTCTCACCTAACCGCTACTTGTGAACCAATCTTCAAATTACTGAAGAAAGATCAAGTGTTGGATTGGAACAACGACTGCCAGAATGCCTTCAACAGGATCAAAGAGTACCTTAAAGAGCCTCATATTTTGATGCCTCCAGTCGAGGGAAGACCTTTGATCATGTATCTAATTGTCTTGGAAAATTCAATGGGGTATGTGTTGGGGCAGCATGACGAGTTTGGCCGAAAAGAGCATGCAATATACTACCTGAGCAAAAAGTTTACCGACTGTGAAACCAGATATTCATTGCTCGAGAAAACTTGTTGCGCTCTAGCATGGGATGCTCGCCGGCTAAGACAGTATATGTTGACCCATACTACCTTATTGATATCCAAGATGGATCCAATTAAATACGTATTCGAGAAGCCCGCCCTCTCTGGAAGAATAGCAAAATGGCAGATGATCCTTACTGAATACGACATTCAATACACTACCCAAAATGCAATAAAGGGCAGTGTGTTAGCCGATCACCTTGCTCATCGGGTTGTGGATGACTACCAATCCATGAAATTCGAGTTCCTAGATGAAGGCATCATGATGGTAAACAATTGTGAAGAATTCAGACCATATGACAGACCTGAACAAGGATCCCGATGGGCCTTGGTTTTTGATGGAGCTTCCAACACACTCGACAATGGCATAGGTGTTGTGATCATATCCCCTGAAGGATGTCATACTCCCTTCACTGCAAGACTTTGTTTCAACTGTACTAATAATATGGCAGAATATGAAGTGTGTATTATGGGTCTCAAAGCCGCCATAGATTTGGGAATCAAGTCCTTAAGGGTATTTGGAGATTCAGCCTTAGTTATCAGTCAGATTAAAGTAGAATGGTACATGAAGCACCCTAATCTCATCCGCTACAAAACACATTTGTTGACATTATTCCCATATTTTGAGGAAATTACCTTTGAGCATTTTCCACGAGAGGAAAATCAACTAGCAGACTCACTAGCCACTATGTCATCCATGTTTAAAATCAAGTGGGATAACGAGGCTCCCCAGATCACCATTGAACGGGTGGATCAACCAGCTTACTATCACGAGATCGATACTGAAGAAGTAATGGACAAGCCTTGGTTCCATGAAGTTAAGAGGTATCTCGAGGACCAAGAGTATCCGGAGGGAGCTTCAGTCAATGATAAGAAGTTCTTGAGAAGATTCTCCTCTAAGTTCTTCCTCAGTAATGGCATTCTCTACAAGCGCAACCATAACTCTACTTTGCTTCGTTGCATAGACAAGAGTGAGGTAGACAAGGTCATGGCTGATCTACATGAAGGCACTTTTGGCACCCATTCTAGTGGGCACACGATGGCTAAAAAGATCCTACGGGCGGGGTACTACCGGTCTACCATGGAAGTAGATTGCCATCAGCATTCACGAACCCGTCACAAGTGTCAGATCTATGCTAACAAAGTACATGTGCCTCCAGTTCCTCTAAACATCCTGACTGCTCCTTGGCCCTTTGCAATGTGGGGCATTGACATGATTGGAGAGATCAAACCCACAGCTTCTAATGGACACCATTTCATCTTGGTTGCCATTGATTACTTCACGAAGTGGGTCGAGGCAGCTTCATTCGCTTCTGTTACCAAGAACATTGTGGCCCGATTCATCAAACAGAATCTCATTTGTCGGTACGGCATCCCGAAGAGAATCATTACAGATAATGGTACCAATCTCAACAATACTATGATTATCGCACTATGCGCGCAATTCAAGATCCAGCACCATAACTCTTCTCCTTACCGGCCAAAGATGAATGGCATTGTCGAAGCTGCAAATAAAAACATCAAGAAGATCATACAAAAAATGAAAGTGACCTACAAGGACTGGCATGAGATGTTACCATTTTCTATCCATGGTTACCGTACCACGACACGCATGTCAACAGGGGCAACTTCTTTCTATTTGGTATACGGTATGGAACCCGTCCTACCAATTGAAGTCCAAATACCTTCTCTGAGAATCATAAAAGATGCATGGCTGAATAAAGATGAATGGATTCAAACTCGACTTGACCAGTTGAACTTGATTGATGAGAAGAGGCTTACGGTTGTCTGTCATGGTCAGATGTACCAAAAATGTATGATCAAAGCTTTTAACAAGAAGGTCAGGCGTCAGGTATATCGGGTTGGTGACTTGGTGATCAAGCATATTATATTTCCACAAGGTGATCCCAGGGGAAAATGGAATCCTACATACGAAGGACCATTTATGATCAAAAGCATATTCTCTGGTGGAGCAATGATCTTAACCACTATGGATGACGACGACCTTCTGCATCCCGTAAACGCGGACATGGTCAAAAGATAATACGCATGAATAAAGACCTGTTAGGTCGACTGTCATAGGCAAAAATTAGGGATAAAATAAAAAAATATGTACACCCGGCAAGCTGAAAACACGAACGGGCGGTTTGGGTAAAAAAGGGTATCCCGGTGGACTGAAAACCCGAAAGGGAGGTCCAGGCAAAAGTTAGGGAATTAAAGCATATGACTATATCCCGTTGAATCACCTTACAGACAAGCTCCAGTATCGACTGATAAACTTAAATGGTCCTAATCAATCATATCAGCTTCAGACAAAGCAGCAAGTGGACGAGACGCTCAGAGACATAAAGGCTATAGCAAAATGAGAACCCCATGGGATTATTTCAGATATCTATCTTTTCATTGTATCAATTTTCATTTCTGCGACGACACTCCCTTACTAGGATGTTCGTCTTGTTGTACAAAAAATACTTATTCAAGTTAATATAAAGATATTCCTTTAAAAGTGCAAAACTATCTGTTTTTCTTTTATTTCCGTGTTTTGTTTGCAAAAATGTCCAATGATTATTTTTGAACATATGCATTTGAACGTGATTAATATTTACAAATGAGCAAAAAAAGGGGAATAGAAAATAGAAAGACAATCACTAATGGCTTTAAGAAATAGGATAATATCTATAGACCATTCCACAAAATTCCCCGCAAGTACTTTTTCCAGCACGAGCGGAAACCAGGACATCCCACTACAGGATCGCTAACGTATCTCCAGTATGCAGACTAATGGTATCAAGTGCTCTCACATCCCCGGCGGAACAAAACTTCCAGTTACCGCTCCAAGGATTCCCCCAGTGAGAGTCGCCCAGTTTATCAGGATTCCCCAACAAGATTTCACGAGGTCCACAAGCAATGCACGATGTTTCCCTTCCACAATAGAGTTTATTTCTCTAATAAATGGAAACTCATCCATCAACACTTCAACCTCAAAATATGAAGACTTACACTCCTCATTCCCAGCAATACTCAGGGATTTATTTTCCCCGACTCCAGCAACATTGCGGCATAAAAATTAATATGTCCATATATTACATCCATACGTCATAACATTGACAACACAGATGCATACAACATGATCTCATTTATTTTGATAAACAACATTATACCATGCATTTCATACATCATGGCATTCCATGCAACTAACCCTTGACCTTTTCAGGAAAGATCAATCAACAGAAAATTATCGTCAAATTTTCAACAAGTCAATTATAGATCAATTCCCGAGAAAGGACTGGTCGACCATCTACATAACATATATTTCCTTCAGACCCCTGCTGGTTCAGTTTAAATCTCTCAACGGTTTATTATGATTCTTTCCTGGAAATGATTTCTCTGGTTCAGACGTTTTCTCTGGTTTAGATAGATCTCTTAATGATTTGTTCTGATTCTTCTCCAGATCCCTGCCGGTTCAGTTTAAATCTCTCAACGGTTTATTCTGATTCTTTTTCGCAGACATCTTCTCTGGTTCAGATAAATATCTCAACAATTTATTCTGATTCTTCTCCAGATCCCTTCCGTTTCAGTTTAAATCTCTCAATGGTTTATTCTGATTCTTTCCCGCCGACGTCTTCTCTGGTTCATATAAATCTCTCAATGATTTATTTTGATTCTTCTGCAAATCCCTGCTGGTTCAGATAAACCTCTCAATGATTTATTTTGATTCTTTCCTAGTAGATGTCTTCTTTGGTTCAGATAAATCTCTCCACGATTTATTCTGATTCTTCTCCAAATCCCTGCCGGTTCAGATAAATCTCTCAATGATTTATTCTGATTCTTTCCTAGTAGGCACTTTCTCTGGTTCAGATAAACTGCTCAAAGATCTACTCTGATTCTCACCAGTTAAAGAATATTCAAGACCTCTTTTGGTTCAGTTTAAACCTCTCAACGGTTTATCCTGATACTTTACAAATGAACATTTCTGGTTCAGATAAATCGCTCCAAGATTTATTCTAATTCTTCCCAGTCAAACAACATACAAGACTTCCGCTAGTTTCAGATAAATCGCTCCAAAGATTTATTCTGATTCTTTTCCAATTGAAATCAAGTTCAAATTTAGTCCATTTTCTGTCAACAGTCACCTTTGGATGGAATCTACAAGCCCATTTATAGAAAATATCCATCATTCCTCCAAATGGCATCTATGATCCTGTTCACAATTCATCTTCGAGTGCAAATTTATGGGAACTCTAGTGTTCAATCATCTCCCACCTTCAAGTCACGAATGGCAGATCTGCCAATCTAACCCTTCAAGTTTAATAAGATTGAATAGTGGAACCTGTTGTACCCCAAAATTTTCCCTCTCATTTATCAAGTATTTTTCTCACAAGATCTCCTTTGGTTCAAGACTGCACAAGGGTTGATCAGCTCAAGACACCTCCTTAAGCACTGATGACTGAAATTAGGCCTTGAGATTGCACAAGGATAATTGAACTTTTAATGCCTCATATGACTTTCATGAATCATTATGGACCCTCAAGATTGCTCATGTCAAGTTTCAAGTCTTGGATCACATTTTTTCTCAGTCAATTGATCAGTTGACCTAAAAATCAGCTGTATTGGGGAAAAAGTCAACTGTGGTCAATTTACAGTCAAAATTCATAATTTTTTATCCATGTCAACATTATGAGATCATATATGTCATTTTATCAAATTTGGACCACAATTCCTCAAGAAATTTGATCAGATCATCAAAAGGGCAAAATGGTCAAAATTAGGGTTTTGACTGAGAAAAGACAATTTCGGATTTTTGACCTAGAAAATGGTTGATTGGTTGGAAACATGATCTCAAGGATTCAATTGTATCATTTTTACCTAATGGCGTGACTCAAAACTTCCCTCAAGATCAATTAATTGATAATTGATTTTCAGTCAACTGATCAAAAGTTAATTGTACACTGAAAAGTCAAACTTTGACTTTTTGGTCAAAATCAAGTGTCAAAGATCACAATTCATCAAAACATATCAAAATATGAAACTTGTTCATCAAGAAATCAAAAAGTCAAGATTTCATTTTGAAAATTCAAAATTTCCAAACTTAGAAATTTTTCTAAGTGTTGAAAACTTCATATGTTTTTACAACTTTGAGCCAATTTTTCACCATGATGCAAGATAATTCAAAGGAAACTTTCAACATGAAAGTTGTAGATCTCAATGAGATCTAAAAAAATTCTGAACACAACTCCTCCTGGAAATCTATGGATTTCAAGTCATTAATCCATGAAATCATGGTCACAAAACTAAAACACTTAGTGAAATTTTGAGCATTTTTGGTCAGGATTTTGACCTAACTTCTGGGCCAAGTTTCATATAGTTCCAATTGGATTTTGCAAAAGTGATTCAAATAGGGGTTGTAGATAACATTACAAGCTTTATAAAATGTCCAAGAACTCATTGAGATCATTTTTGAGCAAGGAGAATCGAAGGCCAGAAGTTAGAGTTTCAAGTTGTTTTACAAGGCAGAATTTGTGATGCACAATGGACCAAATCACATAGCCATGCTGCATAATCTCACTTTGCAGGCTTCTAACTTGCAATCTACTCCTTAATTAAATGCTTACACAAAATATTGAGCCATTGTCCAAGCATTTGAACCATTATCCAAGTTGCATTTCCATTTTTGGAAGAAAGGCACCATTGTTGTTCTTGAAAAGTGGCTTTAATCACAAAGTCCACTCTCCTTGAGCATTGGACTTGTTCTTTATGCACACACAAACCCTTTAAACTAAAAGCAAGAATGTATAAATTACTAACCACTCTATGCAGCCCTGTACCTTGCCTTGGAACAAGATGTTTCAACTTTGCTTCAAAAACAAGTAAAGATGCTACAAATTGGGATTTCAAATTCTGGCTTGTTGTAACATACAAGACCTCTTGCCTATAAATATACAAGTCATTTGCAAGCTAACACATGCATGCTCAAGACCTGAAAACCCCCTAAAGCCCAGAACCACCAAAAACATCTCAAAACATGCCATTTCTGAGTTTTGAACCCAATCTCTAAATTTGCTCGTGCATTTCTTGGCCTTTTACTTTCAAAATCTTCTAAATAACATATATAAACAATTATAACACCTGCAACACAACTGTAACACCTCCATCACCATCCACCATTTTTAAAAACAACACCTTGCACCTTGACTTCTCCAGAACTCCTCAGCCACTTTCAGCTCAAGCCAAACATCACATTAGCTTCCTGGGAACTTGAGGAAGCTAACCTAATCACTAGAACTCATTGAAAGCTGCTCAAACTCAAAACACGATACCCTCTTTCAAGGTGAGTTTTATGACTTTTGAACTATTCATATAGGCATTGTTAGGCTTCCATTTTCAAAGATAAAATGTAGATACCATTGCCACGAAGCTGTACATATCCATAGTCTACATTTATATGGCTTGAACTTAGAGAATTTTGGAGTTGAAGTTTATGAATTTTTTAGGTTTTAAATTAGGGCCAGAAAAATTCTCACTTATCTTTGATTTTTAGCTTTAGTTATTTATATGGTTGGATTCGTGGGAAGAAATGTAGCAACTTTCATGTTGTCATCTTACATTTTTGTTGAGAAATGAGAAAGTTGCAGGTTGTCTGGCTGGGCGTGAGGTTGAAGATGAAGTTCAGGCCAATGACTTGATTTGTAATATATATTTATGGTTTGATATAAGTAAACAAATGTATCACCACCCCAATGGTTAAAGCGCACGCCTGTAACCAGAGGGACCTGGGTTCGAGCCCTAGTGGTACCCTTTTGGATGTTTTCTCATATTTTCACTTCTTTTGGTTTTTGTTTGCAGCGCGTGGGCCCCAAACATTGGGCTTTCATTATTTTTACCGACTTTCCCCCCTGATTATGTTTCATACCCCCCTGACCCATTTTATTTCTTTATTTCATTTTTATTTTTATTTTAGTTTATTTTACTTTCATATTTTCTTGTTATTATTTTTATTACTAAAATTAGCTTTTTTATTATTAATAAAAAATCCAAAAATATTTATTTCATTATTTTTGCACTCATATTTTATTTTTCTTTATAAAAACTAGAAAGAACAAAAACCATTTTCTTAAACAAATAATTTTTTTAATAAATATTTAGACTTAGGTTTATTTATTATATTATTTTCTTTTAAATAAAAATCAATTTATAACTTAGGTTTCTTTTAATTAATTAATTTTCATTTCATTTTTATTAACTTAAAACCTTTCATATAAAAAAACCTAAAAAATACTTTTTTAACCTAATTTTCTTTTCTTAACTAATTTAGGTTTAACATTATTATCTTTAATTAATTATTTTTTCCTTCTTATACATTAGGTTAAAACCCTTGAAAACCAAAACAGAATCATTTCTTTTTCATTTACATTCTTGCATTATTTTATTTTCAATTTTGTACAATATTCAATATGGTTGTAATAGTTAATTAGATTTAATTTTCTCGCAAAATCCCCATTTGTAATATTGTACACACCCTCCCCTGTTGATGTAATAGCTTGGTATTTTCCGTAATTTAATGCTTTATATATAAATGCTAGTAAATTAGGGTTTGTATGGAAAGATTAAAATCAACAAGTTAGCAAACCCTAATTCAAGACAAAACAATGCATGTAAATCAACACATTTGCACACTTACACCCTTAGGGTAAATCCACTTTGTTGCCTTACAAAAATGACCATGTTAGGCATGTTGAATATCTTAGCAAAAACAATCTAAAAATACAAGATCATAGTCCCTCGACGACGCTATCAATGTTGCCTTTCAAAATGATCTTAGTCCCTCAAAGAGAGTTGCTAAGATATTTCACAACATTGCTATCATAGCTATACGATGATCTATGCTCGTCCCTTTACATCCAAAGATAAGGTTACTTACCAATCCATGGTAAAATAACAATGTCAAAGGAAAGAGGAAATAAACAAGAAAGACTTTTTGAGTAGGTAGAATGTTCCTAGTTGCTTGCTCATTTTCAAATCAACACATCCTTGCTATTTTCAAAATAAACACCAACACTTTCAAAATATCTTTCAAACTTGAAACATTTTCAAAGGATCAACACTTTGTATACGTTCTTACGAACGAGAACTATTACAAAGTTTGCCTAAACGATGGCGCCTTTTCAAAATACTTTCAAAAACCACACAAACCATATTTTCAAACAGAAGCAAGTGATCTAGCAAGCAACTAAGAGCCCGTAGATGACTACAGATGAAAAAGGTGTTAATACCTTCCATTTTCATAATCTACCCCCCGAACTCAAGAAAATATCTCTAAAGGTATTTCATGTTCTTTTCAGCCTTTCCTTATGGATAAAAGAAAAGTCGGTGGCGACTCTTGCTAACCGCAACATTTGCGATAAAACACAAAACAACAAAGTCAGATCTCCCACCGTATCACAGTATGCAATGTCATGATTTATGAAATGCATTGTGTGATGTTCTCAAAATAAATGAGATTATGTTGTATGTGATGTGTATGTGCATGCCATGATGTATGAATATGGGATGCTATTGCGATATTTCTTAGTCTGGAAAGCTGAATCCTTCATTTCCGCTAGGGATGATGAATGGAGATGATTTGTCGGGGATTTCCTCTTTCCGTATGAGGATATTCTGCCGGGGATTCGTAACTCATGCCTAAGAATAACTCTGTGGGGGGAGGATGCCTTGTTGGAATATTTTGTCGATGTAGAGAAATAAACTCTGTTGGGGAATAAACTTCCGCAATTAGAGAAATAAACTTTATCGGGGAGGAGGTTTTATGAACTGTTTAAGATTATAAAGCTCAGTTGGGGAATATAGATTTCAGCTCTCTAAAAGAACTTGCTGGAGGAGGTAGTTCCTGCTTGGGGAAGAAGAGATCAAAACTTTGGTTGTTTCTACTCTGTGGGGAACATAGACATCACTGGGAAAGTATGCCGAGGACGTGACAAAAGGATTCCCCTGTGTCTGCTGGAAAGAGTAACTGTCGAGACTACTAATGGATTTTTTAGACTTTGCCCCATTTCTTAAAGTCATTAGCAACTGTCTTTCTGTTTTTTATGCAAATATTTGTGAACAGTAATCATATTTAAATGCATATGTAAAAAATAATCATTGTACGTTTTTGCAAAACAAAATAGAAAAGTAAAAACAAATAGTTTTTTACTTTCAAAGAAATGATTTGTATTGATTTTTGAAGTTCTCCTATAACAGGCATTTTTAAACAAAGAGGTTGACGTTCTAGTAGGAGAACACCGCCGTAAAAGAATGGAAATTATAAAAAATAGTGTATAAAGAGAAAACAACTATGTGTAATAATCCCATTGAGTTTCAATTCTGCTATTGCCCCTATGTCCTTGAGCGTCTCATCACTTTGCTACTCGTCCAAAGCTGACTAGATTGATTGGTACCGTTTGAGCTTGATAGTTGATACTGAAGTCTGGTTGCAAGGTGATCCAATGGGACATAGTTATACGCTTTAAATCCCTAACTTTTTCCTGGACCGCCCTTTCGGGTTTTTTGGTCCACCGGGATACCCTTTTTTGCCCAAGCCTCCTTTTCAGGTTTTCGACTTGCAGGGTGTACAGATTTTTTTATATTTATCCCTAATTTTTACCCGAACCCTTTTGGTTCACTGGGATGCCCTTATTTTTTCCTAGGCCAGTCAACCTAGCGGGTCTTTATTTATGCATAGTATCTTTTCACTATGTCCGCATTCACAGGGTGAGGAAGGTCGTCACCATCCATGGTGGTTAGAATCATGGCTCCACCGAAAAATATGCTTTTGATCATAAATGGCCCTTCGTACGTGGGAGTCCATTTGCCTCTGGGATCACCTTGTGGCAGTCTGATGCGCTTGATTACCATATCACCCACTTGATATACCTGACGTCTGACCTTTTTATTGAAAGCCTTGATCATTCGCTTTTTGTATATCTGACCATGACAGACAACAACAAGCATTTTCTCATCAATCAGATTCAGTTGATCAAGTCGAGTCTGGATCCAATCATCTTCATTCAAACCTGTATCCTTTATGATCCTTAAAGAAGGGATATGTACCTCAATAGGTAGGACAACCTCCATACCATATACCAGAGAGTAAGGCGTTGCCCCTGTTGACGTACGTACTGAGGTGCGATAACCACAAAGAGCAAATGGTAACATCTCATACCAGTCTTTGTATGTCACCGTCATCTTCTGTATGATTTTTTTATATTCTTGTTAGCAGCCTCCACAATGCCATTCATCTTCGGCCGGTAAGGGGAAGAATTATGATGCTGGATCTTGAATTGTTTACATAGTTTGGTGATCACTGTATTGTTGAGATTTGTACCATTGTCTGTGATGATTCTCTCTGGCACGCCATGCCGACAAATCAAGTTATGCTTGATAAACTGCGCCATAACATTCTTGGTAATAGTAGCAAAAGAAGCAGCTTCAACCCACCTCGTGAAGTAGTCAATGGCCACTAGGATGAATCGATGCCCATTGGAAGCGGTAGGTCTAATTTCTCTGATCATGTCAATGCCTCATATTGCAAAGGGCCAGGGGGCCATCAAGACATTCAAGGGAACCAGAGGTACATTTACTTTATCAAACTAGATCTGACATTTGTGACAAGTTCGGGAATGCTGATAACAACCTTCTTCTACAGTGGACCAATAGTATCCTACCCGTAGGATCTTTTTAGCCATGGTGTGTCCACTAGAGTGAGTGCCAAAGGTACCTTCGTGTAAATCTTCTATAATCCTCTCTGCTTCGCTCTTGTCTACACGCCGAAGTAAAGTAGAGTCATGGTTGCGCTTGTAGAAGATTCCATTACCGAGGAAGAACTTTGCGGATAACCTTCTCAAAAACTTCTTATCATTGACAGATTCCCCCTCAAGATATTCTTAAGTCTTGAGATACCTTTTCACTTCCTGGAACCAAGGTTTGTCTATTACCCCTTCAGTATTGATCTCATAGCAATATGTTGGTTCATCTAATCTCTCGATAGTGATCCGAGGAGCCTCGTTGTCCCATCTGACCTTGAACATGGATGACATAATAGCTAGCGCGTTCGCTAACTGGTTCTCTTCTCATGGAAAATGTTCAAAGGTTACTTCTTCAAAGTATGGAAGCAATGTCAGCACATGTTCTTTGTAAGGGATGAGATTAGGGTGCTCTGTATCCCACTCTCCTTTGATTTGGTTTATTACCAAGGTTGAATCCCCGAAAATGCTCAAGAACTTGATCGTCATGTCAATAGCATCTTTGAGACCCATGATGCATGCTTCATACTCCGCCATATTGTTGGTGCAATTGAAACATAATCTGGAAGTAAAAGGAGTATGACAGCCCTCAAGAGGTATCATTACGGCACCGATGCCATTACCGAGTGCGTTGGAAGCTCCATCAAAAACCATAGTCCATCGGGATCCTTCCTCGTGTCCTTCAACCGGTCCAGGTTCTTCACAGTCAGTCACTAACATAATATTCTCATTCGAGAATTTAAAGTTCATGGATTGGTAGTCATCCACAGCCTGATGAGCCAAAGGATTAGCTAATACACTTCCCTTGATTGCTTTCTGGGTCGTGTATTGGATATCATATTCGGTCAGGATCATTTTCCATCTTGCTATTCTTCTAGAGAGAGCGGGCTTCTCGAAGATGTACTTGATTGGATCCATCTTAGATATCAACAAAGTAGTGTGGGTCAACATATACTGTCTCAGTCGGTGAGCAGCCCATGCCAAAGCGTAACAAGTTTTCTCGAGCAGTGAGTATCTTATTTCACAGTCGGTAAACTTTTTGCTAAGGTAGTATATCGCATGCTCTTTTCGACCAGACTCGTCATGCTGCCCCAGCACACACCCCATTGGATTATCTAGCATTGTTAAGTACATTATCAAAGGTCTTCTTTCAATCGGAGGCATCAAAATTGGAGGCTCTTAAAGGTATTCCTTAATTCTCTCGAAGGCAGACTGGCATTCGTCATTCCACTTTACCACTTGATCTTTCTTTAGGAGTTTGAAGATTGGCTCACAAGTAGTAGTTAAATGGGAAATGAACCTAGAAATGTAATTTAGGCATCCCAAGAAACCTCTAACTTCTTTCTCAGTGCAAGGAGCCGGTATCTCTTATATAGCCTTCACCTTTTCAGGGTCTACCTGAATACCCTTGTCACTAACAATGAAACCTAGAAGTTTACCAAACCTTACCCCGAAGGTGCATTTGTTCAGATTTAACCTCAGCTTGTACATCTTATACCTATGAAACAACTTTTGTAGATGATCAAGGTGCTTTTCCTTAGTTTGAGACCTGGATATCATATCATCAACATAGACCTCTATCTCATGGTGAATAATGTCATGAAACAAATGTACCATAGCTCACTGATAGGTTGCCCCAGTGTTCTTCAATCCAAACGACATCACTTTGTAGCAGAAGGTGCCCTATTACATGACAAAGGTTGTTTTCTCCATGTCTTCAGGTGCCATTTTGATCTGATTGTAACCAGAGAACCCATCCATGAAGGAAAAGATCTTGTTGCATTGTATTGTCAACCAGAATGTCGATGTGGGGAAGCGGAAAGTCATCCTTGGGGCTTGCCCTGTTCAAATCTTGGTAGTCCATACACATTCGTACCTTGTCCTCCTTTTTAGACACCGGGACTACGTTAGTAACCCATTGGGGATAAGAGGTGACAGCTAGGAACCCATCATTGAACTATTTCATAACTTCTACTTTGATATTCTCTGACATTTCAAGGCGAATACGACGAACGTTCTATTTTACCAGAGGATAATCTTCTTTAATTGGCAGACGATGAACTACAATATTTGTGTCCAGTCCTGGCATGTCTTCATATGACCAGGAAAAAATCTCGACATAATCATGCAACATATGTATCAACCGCCATTTGACATTAAGCTCCAAATTTGCACATACCTTGACTTTTTTTATGTCCTCTTTTGTTCCCAAGTTTATTGTCTCAATTGGCTCTTCATGAGGCTGTATAGCCCTTTCTTCCTGCTGTAACAGCCTAGCAAGTTCTCCGGGTACCTCACAATCTTCCACACCTTCGTCTTCGGCTTGGTAGATCAGATTTTCAAAGTCATAACTGGCAATAGCAGAACTGTTATCAATGGGATCCATAGTGGATATGGATTTTCAGTTTGATACGTGAGTGTGTGTAAGAGCATAGTTGTATAGACAAAGTAAAAAGCATAAAAGAAAAAAACAGAGAGTGAAAAATTTGTATGCAAAAACGTCCAGTTCTTTATTAATGACATATGAGATTAAGACATGATAACCCTCACAAATAAACCATTGTGCCCCGGGTAAGACACATGGCCATAGATTTTATATTGTTTATTACATATCCGAAAACAAGAAAGACAATTACTTCTGAATAAAAGTAATTGGTACAAAGTCTTTTTCCGTCCAGTTACCGGGTCCACCGTTGGTATTAGGGAAGATCTAACTATCCATGTCATAGTCACCATCATTGTCTTCTAGAGCGTTGACCCCGTGATTGCTGATGCCTATGGGAGGTCCTCCAGCACGAGCATGATGAACAGCCTTTTGAGCCCATGAAGTGAAACCCAAACCAAACTTATCATATTTGTATGGAATGTTAGGGGAGTTGGCCCCAGATGATACATCCATCTTCTTCAATAACTGCTTTGGCGTCCTTGAGAGAAGCCATTTTCAAAGGAGGTCTAGTGATATTTGGCAGATTGGTGACAGTTTAAGTTGCAGCCATAGTCTGAGGCACCTCTTTGAAGTCCTGACACGGAGTCTCGATGAACTCGCCATCCATTTCCACATACCTGAAGGAGTTCAGGTGACTTACTATGTATTCCTCTTCACCATGTACCGTGAAAATATTTCCTTTCACCGGATATTTCATCATCTGATGCAGAGTGGACGTGACAACTCCTGCCCCATGGATCCAAGGGCTACCCAATAAGCAAGAATAAGATGTTCTGATATTCATCACGTAGAAGGTGGAGTTAAAGGTCTGAGAACCAACTTTGATGGGGATTTCCACCTCCCCGTGCATCATTCTTTGCGAACCATCGAAAGCCCTCACTACAATGTTGTTGGGTTTCAGGGTCAAACCTCCGCAGACCAATCTGTCCAGAGCCTTCTTAGGAAACACGTTCAATGATGAACCAGTATCTACTAGAACATGGGCCGAAGTAGTGCCCCTGCATTCGATGGAGACATGCAGCGCATCATTGTGTTTTCTTCCCCTGGGTGTCAGATCAGCATCAGAAAATCCCAAACCATTATCAGCCGTCAAACTGGCTACACAATCTTCAAATTGGTCAGTGGAGGTTTCTTGTGGCACATGGGCAGTTTTAAGGAATTTCACCAAAGCCTTTGCATGAGCTTCGGAGCATAATAGTAGGTCTAACATTGAAATCTTAGAAGGGGCCTGCCCCAGCTGTTCAACCATATTGTAGTTGCTCTTCTTTATTATCTTCAATATTTCTTCCATTTCCTTATTGCAAGCCTCTGGGATAGATTTTGAATGCTCCTTCGTCCGGACAGGCTCAATCAATATGTCTTTGCCCCGAGTCTCATCCGAATCAGTGATAGGGGTGGTAACAGGGGTATTCACAAGAATTGCGGTGGTAGTATCAGTAGGAATGATCACAAGACTAGTAACAGCTTTTGGAGGAGAAATCTAAGGGGAGAACACTCTTCCACTTCTTGTTATTTTACTGGTCCCAATGATGTTTCCAATGTCAAGATCAGTATTTTCATAAACATGGTCTTCAACAGCCAGCATGTCTTGCTTGACCCCGTGGTAGTAGACAACATCCCCATAGTTCTAGGGAACAACCTTGTTCGAGGAATATGGGATTGGCCCTGGCATAGTGATGATCAGAGGAGCCAACTTTGGAGCAGATGTAATCCTGACGGGTCTTTTAGTGGAGACCCTGGGAGGATTGGCAGAAATGGTTATGATTGAAATATCTTTACAAGGAACAGTCAGGACGGGAGTCTTTTCAAACAAAATTTCTCTATCATCCATCAGGCGCTGAACACCTGCCTTCAATAAATAGAAACCAGTCGGTAGAGATAAACATAAGTGGCAACCTTCGCCACAGCCCAGAAATAAATCGGCTTTCAACAAGTTCCACTTAACAGTCATGAGAGGAGTAACAAGTTCCTCAACAAAAGTAACAAACATATCATATTCAATGGCATTAACACCACGACCGTGCTTAGGCATGGGAGCAGTGATAACATTGGGAATCTCAGGAGCTTCGAATTCAATCTCCTTTGCTTCAATAATGTCTTGCACTTTGTTTTTCAAAGCCCAACATTCGTTGGTATCATGGCCTGGACTTTTTGAATGGTAAGTGTGATACGGTGGGAGAACTGACTTGGGTTTTGCGTTTGTTTTCGCAAATGTTTCGGTTGAGCAAGAGTCGCCATCGACTTTTTATTTTATCCTAAGGAAAGGTTAAAAAGCACAACAAAAACCTTTGAGATGTTTTCTTGGGTTCGGGGAGTAGATTATAGAAAGGGAAGGTATTAGCACCCTTTCTATCCATGTTTATCCATGGGCTCTTAGTTACTTTCTTAGATCACTTGACTTGCATTTTCAATTGTTTGAAATGGTGATTTCAATTGTTTGAAATGGTTCTTTGTGTGTGATTTTGAAAATGGTTTTGAAAAGAGGCCATTTGTTGTGGAAACCTTTGTAATGATCCACGTTTGAATGTATACAAAGGTGTATTTGTCTTTTGAAAAGTTTTTCAATGTTTTTTGAAAGTTGTTTTGAAAGTGTGTTGTGATGTGTGTTTTGAAAAATGGCAAGGATTGTTTTGCAAGTTGGTCAAGTAACCAAGAGCTATCTACCCTAAATTTCTCAAAGATCTTTGCTATGTTTTAACCCTTTTAACAATATTGTTCCACCATTGTATTTGGTGGACAATCTTGTGTTAGGATGTTAACGGGACGGGCGCGGGTCATCGTTTAGACCATGATTGCAATAGTGCCAAGTGTCTTTGGCAATTTTTCCTTTAAGGGACTTGATCATTTTTAGGCAACTTTCGAAAGCGTCATCGAGGGACTATGATCATTTGATTTGTTTTTGTTTTGCCAAAGACACCCAACATGCAACATGGCCCATTATTGAAGGCAACAAGTGGAGTAACCCTAAGGGGTGCAAGTGTGATTGGTGTTATCCATTTTCATGCTTTTTGTCTTTTGTTTAGTCAAGCTATTTGTTGTTTGATTTTTGCATACAAACCCTAAGTCTATCATGGCATAATTAGAAAGCTTTTAAAATGCGGAAAATACAATCCTAAATTATTACAACATAATTATGGGATGGGGGGTACAAATGTTCAAATGGGGATATTTAGCAAGAAATTTAAATCTAAGCTATTACAATCCAAATTGAATATACAAGTTATTTTAATTATACAATAATTGAATAAATACAATAAATATGCAAAATGCACAAAAATGGTTTTATATGTATGTAAAGGTATTTTTCATGTGAAATATAAACAAAAAATAAAAAGGGTTAATTTTTGGATATTTTCATGGTTTAGGGCAAAACCCTAATTTTGTAAATAAATAGTATTTATTATTTATATCATATACAATATTTATTAATTATATACAAAAATAAATAAAAGAGAAGTATATTATGAAAAAGTAATTTTTGAGGTCAAATATTAATAAAAATAAAAATGTATTATTTTTGTATTTTTACCCTAAATATTCTAATAAATATATAAGTATTTATATTATATATTAACAATACTAAATATATACAAAAAATAAAATATTTATTATTTACAAAAAAAAGTGTATTTTAAGCAAATGTTTTCAAAAAGGTAAATAAAAAATAAGGACTAAAAAAGAATATTTGGTATTATTTTCTAGGGTTTAAATAAAAAGTATATATATATTTATTTACATACATATATCAAATAAAACAAATAAATGCCTAATAAATACAAAAAAAGGTGAAAAAATATTTTTAATGTTTTTTATATTTTGACAAAAATAACAAGTCATAATCAAAAAGAAAAAAATCAAAAATGATAAAAATAACACACAATGGGCCAAGGGGATGTATGTGGGAAATAGTGGTGCAAACAGAAAAATAAGTCAGGCCCAGCCCAAGGGGCTTGTCTTCAACCTCCAACAACCTTTCAAACAGAAAGACGCGTGTTTCCTTCTCCAACTGCTATCTCTTGATTCTTTGACTTTCAACAAAAACTTACAACATCAATGTTATAGAGCATCATGTCACGATTCTAAACATATAAAGAAGTTGTTCTAACTCTCAGAAATGAGAGAGAATTTCTCCTCCCCCAATTCCTGACCTAGCTTTTTTCAAATGTTCAGTTTCAAAATTCTCTCAGCACACACAACATAAATGAAAAGTAATGATATGGGTAGCTTCAGGGCCATGAGTAGGACATACTTTCTTCACAAACCTAAGCCTAGATATGCTTGGATAGAGAGATAGAAGTTCAAACTTTTACTTGTTCAGCTTGAATCGTGTACAACAATGGAGGCACTTTCAATGGAATTTGAAGATTTGTACAACTTGCCTGAGGTCCAAGGATGCTTCCTCTATGCTTGGCTTGCTTTGAATCTTACTGAATCGAGCTATAGAAGTCAACCTGTACAGATGAAAAATGAAAATGGCAACCTTGGTTATGGATGTTACAGTTCCAGTTCAATGCTTGGAATAGCTTCAATGGATGGTAGGGAGTGTGTATGAAGAGGTTTTAGCTAAAACCCACGAGGGAAATGAACTGGCCAAGTTAAAATGCAGAATGCCCTGTTTCTTGCAGAAAAATGGTGAATCTGGGAATGAGGGAGTTTCATGGATGGTTTGGTCGTGCTTCAGGTTAGTTAGGGAGTATGAAATGTGTGGACAAAGTTTGTTTAGGCTCTTGCTTGCAGGAAGTGAATGTTGTGCTAGTTTTGCCAAGTTTCTTCAAAGATAAGTAAGGAAGTGTGTATTGACAATGCAGGCCTGTACTACCCTCAATCTATGCTGCACAAATCACTCTTGATCAGTGGAATTGGTTCATGAATCTTGTTCCCAAAGATCTGCTTTGTACTTCTTAGATTGTGAACTTGACATAAAGTGCTTCTTTACAAGAATGGCTAAAATGCTTTTTCCATTTTAAGACTAATCCTTTGTGTAATGACTTAATGAACAAAATAATGCTAGGACACAAATGTTTTGCATTAAATTATTAAGTAAGAATGGGATTAGAGGCCTGTAATCTAGCTTGTGCAAGCTGAGTTTGAAAATGCAAAGTGTTATGTACATGAATTTGGCCATGAACAAAGTGACTTTTGCCCATCTTGACAAATTCGAATCTCCCTAACCACAAGGGTGTTTGAGAAGTTCTTGGATAATTTGGAAAGCTTGGAATGTGTACTACAATCCATATTTGTAATGCAAATTGAAATTCCAAGTGGAAGCATGTGAAAAGTGGCCATGAAGTTGGGCAAAAATCCTGCCTAAAATAGGTCAAAAAATTTCTAAGTTAAGAATGTTTTGCACCCTTATTCCAAAAATCATAACTTGAGCTACAAGCTTCTTTTGAGGAAACTTTGTGAATCAAAGTTGTAGATTTTGAAATTTACTATAACTTTCATGTTTCGAGTTTTGTTTGAATCCAAATACATCTTGATGAAAAAAATGGGACAAAGTTAGGAAAAAATTAGGAAATTTCATAACTTAGAAAATTTCTAAGTTATGAAATTTCTTCATTTCAAACCCTAATTTGTAATTTTTGGTTTCTTGATGAACAAGTTTCACAATTTGGCATGTTTTGATGAAAAATGAATCTTGACACTTGATTTTGACCAAAAAGTCAAAATTTGACTTTTCAGTATACAGTCAAATTTTGATCAGTTGACTGGAAAATTCATCTGTCAATCCTGTGCATTTGGAATCTTTTGAACTTGTTGAATGTGTCAAGACCATGCCATTGAGTCCTTGAGTCCATATGTGAGCTTGATTTGCCCTTGGTTAGGTCAAACAGTCAAAAATTGCCTTTGTGCAGTCAAAACCCTAAAAATGACCATTTTGCCCTTTTGGTGATCTGATCAAATTTCTTGTGGAATTGTGATCCAAACTTGATCAAATGGTCCATATGAGTTCATAATGTTGATTTGGGTCAAAAATCATGAAGTTTGACTGTCAATTGGCCATAGTTGACTTTTTCTCCAATACAGCTGATTTCTAGGTCAACTGTCCAATTGATTGGGCAAAGATTGGAATCAACGCTTGAAACTTGGTATGGATAAACTTGTGAGTCCAACATGAAGCATGAAAGTTATTTAGGGAATTTTAGGTCAAAACATCTTTGTGCAAACTCAAACCCTAATTTGGGTCAACAATGCAAGGAGGAGTCTTGAGCAGAGTAAACCCTAACTTGATCTTGAGCTCCAAGGGTCTAGTGATGAGGAAATGTTGAAGAAATGAGAGGGCAAATTTTGGGGTACAACAGTAAGCACAACGAGCATTTGGGTTGTAGCGAGGAGAGGAGATGTTGGGATTCTTAGGAGCTTCCCTCAAAGTAACAAGATCAGATTTCAGTAGATGAGGCAAAACTTGAGACAAACTCATATTTATCCGGGTGAATTATCTTACAGGTCTTTCTGCTCTGGGCTGATTGTTTCGTTGTTGAGTAGCTGCAAGCTTAGATATCATAACAGCCCATACCATTGGACGACGCTCAGTTCTGTCCTGATTCCTTTGGCTATAAGTGGCACTGACTTCCTTCTTCCCATAAAATGGCTTCCTTACTGTACTAGAGGATGCATCCTTTTGAATCTTACCACTCCTAATCCCAGCTTCCACTCTTTCCCCCGTCAAGATTAGCTCAGTAAAGCCAGCTGAGGAGCTTCCAATCAGATGATTGAAAACTGGACCAGATAGGGTACCCAAAAACATATCCACTAATTCCCTATAAGACAGGGGGGGGGGGGTTAGACTCTTCCTTATAAGTCCCTCCACTTCTGAGCATAGTCTTTAAAACCTTCGCTCGAACCCATAGACATACTTTGGAGTTGTGTACAGATGGGAGCAAGGTCTTCATTATACTGATACTGCTTATAGAAAGCAGTAGCCATGTCTTTCCAGTTACGAATGTTGGTCCCTTCCAGCTGGTAGAACCACTCTAGTTGAGTTCCGGATAGACTATCTTGAAAGAAGTGGACCCATAAGTCCTTATCAACAGTGTGAGGCTGGATCTTCCTCACATGAGATTGGAGGTGCATCTTGGGACATGAAACCCCATCATATTTGGCGAACACCAACACCTTGAACTTCTTTCGGATGACAACCCCAGAAACCAAGCCTAGCTCTTCAAAATCTAGCCCAGGTACCTTCTGGATTTCCATTGCACTTAAACGTTCTTCTAGTTGTTTGTATTTTTCATCGGCCGGAGGGTACTGCTCTTCATTATAGTCAGTATCATTATCATATTCCCTTGTACCTGGGTCTTCCTCTCTTGTCTCCCCTTCTTGATTGTCTCTTTCTATTGATGAAGATGTTAGTTCAACCACTTGCCTTAACGGTCCTTTGAACCTCCTTCCCAAATTCACCACACCAGCTGTCTTCCTTGGTTTCTTGGTCTTCTCCTTAACAATCAGAGCTTTCAGTTACTCTTGCCCCTTGGCCAGAGCCATGATCATTTGTTGAAACTGGTAATTTTGAGTCTGTAGATCCTTCAGTGTTTGTTCGAGAGCCATTACTGAAATAAACAACGAAGAAGATGAGAAACCTATTTTGAAACCTGTTTATGCGATGATATGTATGATTTATGCATGCAATGTTTTCAAGAATTTTTAAGACTTAAATTTGCTTAAACTGAAAGAGAACAAACTTTAATTTCATTAAGAAGTTTTATCGATCACAATGCTGCCTCTTGGGCTTATAAGGGAAGTAACAAAGCAAAAGTAACTCTCTAAGAAAAGAGACTCAAGCTTCCCAACAGCGCATCCTCTTTGGCGCAATGTAAGCATTTATACTCTTCTCCTTGTGAAGTAACCTGGTGTGATCTAAAACCTTCTTCTCGCTGATGTTGAATTGGGTTTCAAAGGTATCTCGTTCTTCTTTGAGTTGGATCCAGGATTTTTGTAGCTCCTCAAAATCACTTGGCATGTTAGGATGAAGAACAATGTAAGGAGTGTCTCCCTCATCAATTAGCTCCATAATCACAGGTAAGATGGCGGGGTAAGGCATCATAAGGCATTGAGCACGAGCTCGCACCCATTTGAGGTAAGGCTCAAGAGGGATGGAATTCTTGTGCCCCAGTGTCTTGCTATCAACTCTGTTTATCATGCCCCAAGCTCAAATGAACCTCTTACGATAACCCTGAACATCATTCTCATAGTCAAATGTGATTCCTTGGACGAGTGTATCGTGAGGACCATCCCTTCTAGAATCACCAAACTGTCGCAATGCAAAACAAGGATTATAAGTGACTCCTCCCCTAATGCATAAGAGAGGGACATTAGGGAATTCCCCACAATGATCAATGATGGTAACATTCTCCAAGGATCGAGAACACCAATGAATATCCGAATGTGTAAGGGACATCAACCTATGAGACCATCTCATACCCTGCTCATTTCTCAAAACAGACCGAGATAGGTGCGAAATAAACCACCTAGGAAATAGAGGAATGCAACACAGAAGGGTCCCTCTTCTCTTTAGAGTGCGAGTATGTAGAGAGTGAAAAATATCTCCAAGTAAAGTAGGCACCGGATTATGAGAGAGAAAAACCTTAACCGCATTCACATCTATGAGTTGGTCCGTGTTAGGGAATAGTACCATACCATAGATGAGAAAGGCCAAAACTTCTTCAAAAGCTTGTAAATCCAGGGTATCCCAAAAATGGTGAGCTTTCTCAAATAAAAACTTAGCTAGAAATCCTTGGATACCTCTTTTGGTTTCCCAATTTGCCACTACATCAAACCGTTGTAAAGACAGAGCTTGAGAAATCTCTTAGAGTTTTGGGTCTCTTTCGATATCGTTGAATGGTAACTGATTAAGGATAGGTACCCCCAATAACTGAGAAAACTCCTCCATAGTAGGCACTAACTGGTAATCAGGAAAAGTGAAGCAGTGATGTAACGGGTCAAAGAACTGAAAGAGCACCTTTATCATTTCTTCATCAGGGTTTGAGGTGATCAAGTTGATAAGTCAACCATGTTTTTCAGTGAAGGGAGAGCTTTCAGGAATCCTTGATGCTAATTCCTTGAGTTGAGGAGGTACTCTCACAAGGTTGACTTGGATAGTGTTCATGCGAGCAAATGCCATGTCCTACAAAACAAGACAAAGATAAGCCCTAGAAAATCCTTGAAATGGTTAATATGATATGCCATGTTATGATGTCATGATTATGCTAAGAAATCACAGATATAGCAAGCACAAGAAAATCACACAAAGACCTTAGGTTTAAGGCTTGCATGGGTTTTAAGGTAATACCCTCTTGAAGTTTTGATTGGTTCAACCTGTCCTATGAATAGTAACCGGGTTCTAAGGGATCTCAATATCACTGATCTTTCTCACTAGTTTCGTTCCAATAGACAACTGACTTGCCACCAAATAAAACTCGGGAGTCAAATCTCAATGAGTGTAGTATCGAGTATCAACCGACTTTGGGAATACACCAAAGACGGCTATCTCACTACGTCCTAATAGCCAAGTTGTTCTATTAAGGTTCTAAGGTCAGTTGACGCTTCATGACACCACACAGCGGCCCCGTATTCTTCTTGATTAACTCAAGGGCTACAGGTACCAACCAAAATGTCGCATCAACGTAGCTATCGCTTCAACCGTGTCGGTATACCCTGCACAATTTCCACGATCTATTGCTACTTACCTAAAAGGTTTCCCCAGAACCGACTTTTAATACTGGTTTACGTTTTTTGTTCGCAAATGTCGCGGTAAGCAAGAGTCACCACCGACTTTTCTTTTATCCAACAAAGGAAAGGGTGAAAAGAACAGAAAAAGAACTTTTTCGAGATATTCTGAGTAGGGGGGTAGATTATGGAAAGGGAAGGTGTTAGCACCCTTTCCATCTGTGGTTTTCCACGGGCTCTTAGGTACTTGCTCATTTTCGAAAATTGTTTTCATGTTTGTGTCTTTTGAAAGGTTTTATTTGCTTTATGATAACTCTTGTATCAGTCCTCAAGAGTGTGATAAAGAGTTTTTGAAAAGAATTTTGAAAGTATGTAAGTGTAAAAGGGAATCAAATTTGAGAAAGTACCTAAGATCTGTCTACCTACTCGAAAAAGGGCGTTATTTTCCTCCTTTCCTTTAGATAGTACTACCCTACTATTAGTGTGTAGGTAGCCCTATCGTTGGATGTTGAGGGACTATCGAAAGGTATGTTTATGGTCATTGAAGGCAACATGTAAGGATACCTTATAATTTAGAAGGGATTGTCATCATATAGGCAACATTGAGGGACAAGATCATTTCTCGTAGGCAACTCGAGGGACATTAAGGAACCATGATCTTTATGATGACTTTTAAACTGAGGGTCTTTGCTAAGAGTATCCCTACGTTCAAGGGACATGACCATTTCTAAAGGCAACCAAAGTGGGAAGTACCTTAAGGGTGCAAGTGTGCAACAGTGTGCTTTTTTCAGGTATTTTATCTTGAGGTTAGTGACCTAATGATTGATTGATTAATTCTTGTCATGCACGCCTAATTTACTAACCGTTTATATACAAGAATATAAGAAATATAAAGGCGAGAAATAAAGTTCCTACAACTATTACAAGGCTTTAGTTACATAAATAATGACTGAAAAGTAAAGTGCAGAAATTAAAAACTCTAATTAAACTATTACAAACCGGGCACAGTTACATAATAAAAAACAATCGTATGAAAAATAATAACACGCAAAAATTAAGACTGACCTATGTTTGAAACCCTAAAATCTAATTGCTTATTAAATATTGTATAAAAAATTTGAAATTTAACCTAATCTCTAATTGATTTTAAATTAAAGAAAACAAATTAAAGTTAATTAAATTAAATTAATTTGCAAAAATTAATTTTTCTTAAAAAAACTCCAAGTCCTATTTTTATGATTTTATGATTTTATGATTTAAAAAAATGAATAAATAAAAAATATAAACTAATTAAAAAAGGAAAATAAAATAATTAAAAAGGATGGGCCTGAGGGGTGAGAAACCCAAACTGGGGGGTATGCTGCTGAATTTCAAGGCCCAGATCTTGTGCAAGCCCAAAGCCCGCGTGAGATCCAGTTGGAGGCATGCTTGGGGGTCCATTACGGGGATGCATTGCTGGGTGCTGGATCTGGAGGATGAGTGATCCAATGGTATAGATGTGATTGCCTATAGTGCGTGCCTGAGACGTGACGTACTGTAATAGTAAGTTGGGGACCTCAATGAGCATGTGTGAAGTAAAATGAGAGGGCAAATTTTGGGGTACAACAGCTGACCCTGTTCAATCTTATTAAACCTGTGGATGTAGATTTGTTGGTCTGCCTTTCGTGATCTGAAGGTGGAAGATGATTGAACAATATAGTGCCCAGAAATTTGCACTCGTCTGAAATGATACCGTTGGTGAATAATGTTGGGAATGGCCTTACAGATGCCATTTGGAGAAGATGATGGAAGATCGTCGGAGATGGGCTTAGAGATGCCATCTAGAACAATGTTGATTTCATAAGATACTCCTTTGTGTGAATCCCTATTCATGTTGTTGTGAAGGACTCCGTTGAGGAATGTTGGTCTATGTTTTGGGGAATAGAGTTTAGGAGCTTCAGTTATCCATTACTCTACTGGGGAGTTATCTCTTGATTGAAGAGACGGAAGTGAACTGCTATCTGGTCAAGATCCAGGCTTCACAGTGGCTTATTGAGGATAATAAAGCTGACTGTTATCTGGTCGTATTCCAGGATTCGCAACGATCTATTGGGGAATATGAAATTAAACTATTATCTGGTCATACTCTAGGCTTCACAGTAACTCAAACTGTTATCTGGTCGGAATCCAGGCTTCAGTGACTTAAACTGTTATCTGGTCGTGTCCAGGTTTCAGTGATTTGAATAGATTAAGCTATTATCTGGCCGGATCCAGGCTTCAACTTGAATTTGAGGTATGCTATTATCTGGCCGAGTCCAGGCTTCATAGTAATTAATAAAGTAAACTGCTATCTGGTCGGATTCCAGGCTTCACAGTGATTGAAGAAGTTAACTACTCTCTGGTCAGATTCCAGGCTTCATAGCAACTTACTAGGGAAACGTGAAATTAACTGTTATCTGGTCGGACTCCAGGCTTTGCAGTTTCTTCAACTGGAATAGAAATCAAAGAGATCTTAGTATCGATCTAACTGAACCGGAGAAGGTGTTGAATTAACTTTGACTGGAATGGAAATCAGAAAAATCTTAGTGTCGATTTAACTGAACCAGACAAAAGTATTGGAACATCTTCAACTGGAATAGAAATCAGAGAGATCTTAGTATCGATCTAACTGAACTAGAGAAGATCTTGGATTAACTTTGACTGGAATGGAAATCAGAAAAATCTTAGTGTCGATTTAATTGAACCAGACAAAAGTCTTGGAACATCTTCAACTGGAATAGAAATCAGAGAGATCTTAGTATCGATCTAACTGAACTAGAGAATGTCTTTTGATAACGTCTTTATGAGGAAAATGCTAAAATAGCCCTTCGTTAGACGTAGCTTTTGAGAAGGCTACTAGGTCACGTAAGTAATCAATGGTGCTTGTTGAGTTGATCTTTCCCTGAAAAAGGTAAAGAGTTAATCGTATGCAATGTCACGATGTATGAAATACATTATGTGATGTTCTCAAAATAAAAGAGATTATGTTGTATGCAATGTGTATTCGCATGCCATGATGTATGAATATGGGATGCTATTGCGATATTTCTTAGTCTGGGAAAGTAAATCCCAGACTGCTGTTGAAGAGTATTGGGAAGCTGAATCCTTCATTTCTGCTGGGGATGATGAAAGGAGATTATTTGCCGGGGATTTCCTCTTTCCGTTTGAGGATGTTCTGTCGGGGATTCTTAACTCCTTCGTGAGAATAACTCTGTGGGGGGAGGATACCCTATTGGAAGATTTTGTCGATGTAGAGAAATAAACTCTGTTGGGGAATAAACTTTCGCAGTTAGAGAAAATACTCTACCGGGGAGGAGGTTTTATGAACTGTTTAAGATTATAAAGCTCAGTCGGGGAATATAGATTTCAGCTCTCTGAAGGAACTTACTGGAGGAGGTAATTCCTGCTTGGGGAAGAAGAGATCAAAACTTTGGTTGTTTCTACTCTGTGGGGAACATAGACGTCACTGGGAAAGTATGCCGAGGACGTGATAGGAGGATGCCCATGTGTCTGCTGGAAAGAGTAACTGTCGGGACTACAAGTGGCTTTTTTAGACTTTGCCCCATTTCTTAAAGTCTTTAGCAATTGTCTTTTTGTTTTTTTGCAAGTATTTGTGAACAGTAATCATATTTAAATGCATATGTCAAAAATAATCATTGGATGTTTTTGCAAAACAAAACAGAAACGTAAAAACAAATAGTTTTGTACTTTCAAAGAAATGATTTGTATTGATTTCTGAAGTTTGCCTATAACAGGCATTTTTGTACAAAGACGCTGACGTTCTAGTAGGATAACACCGCCATAAAAGAATGAAAATTATAGAAAATAGTGTATAAAGAGAAAACAACTATGTGTAATAATCCCATTGAGTTTCAATTCGGCTATTGCCCCTATGTCCTTAAGGGTCTCATCACTTTGCTACTCGTCTGAAGCTGATTGGATTGATCGGTACCGTTTAAGCTTGATAGTTGATATTGAAGTCTGGTCGCAAGGTGATCCAATGGGACATAGTTATACTCTTTAAATCCCTAACTTTTTCCTGGACCGCCCTTTCGGTTTTTCGGTTCACCGGGATATCCTTTTTTGCCCAAGCCTCCCTTTCAGGTTTTCGACTTGCTGGGTGTACAGATTTGTTTTGTATTTATCCCTAATTTTTTCCCGAACCCTTTTGGTTCGTCGGGATGCCCTTATTTTTGCCTAGGCCAGTCAACCTAGCGGGTCTTTATTTATGCGTAGTATCTTTTCACTATGTCCGCATTCACAGGATGAGGAAGGTCGTCACCATCCATAGTGGTTAGAATCATGGCTCTTCCGGAAAATATGCTTTTGATCACAAATGGCCCTTCGTAGTGGGAGTCAATTTTCCCATGGGATCACCTTGTGGTAGTATGATGCGCTTGATTACCAGATCACCCACTTGATATACCTGATGTCTGATCTTTTTGTTGAAAGCCTTGATCATTCACTTTTGGTATATCTGATCATGACAGACAACAACAAGCCTTTTCTCATTAATCAGATTCAATTGATCAAGTCGAGTCTGGATCCAATCATCTTCGTTTAAACCCGCATCCTTCATGATCCTCAAAGAAGGGATCTGGACCTCAAAAGGTAGGACAACCTCCATACCATATACCAGAGAGTAAGGCGTTGCCCGTATTGACGTACGTGCTGAGGTGCGGTAACCATGAAGAGAAAATGGTAACATCTCATGCCAGTCTTTGTATGTCACCGTCATCTTATATATGATTCTTTTTATATTCTTGTTAGAAACTTCCACAATGTTATTCATCTTCGGCCGGTAAGGGGAAGAATTATGATGTTGGATATTGAATTGTTTACAGAGTTTAGTGATCACTGTATTATTGAGATTTGTACCATTGTCTGTGAAGATTCTCTCTGGCACGTCATACCGACAAATCAGGTTATGCTTGATAAATTGCGCCACAACATTCTTGGTAACAGTAGCAAAAGAGGAAGCTTCAATCCACCTCGTGAAGTAATCAATGGCCACTAGGATGAAGCGATGCCCATTGGAAGCGGTAGGTCTAATTTCTCCGATCATATCAATGCCCCACATTGCAAAGGGCCAGAGAGCCGTAAAGACATTCAAGGGAATTAGAGGTACGTGTACTTTATCACCGTAGATCTGGAATTTGTGACAAGTTCGAGAATGCTGATAATAGTCTGCTTCCATAGTGGACCAATAGTATCATGCCCGTAGGATCTTTTTAGCCATGGTGTGTCCACTAGACTGAGTGCCAAAGGTACCTTCGTGTAAATATTCTATAATCCTCTCTGCTTCGCTCTTGTCTACACGCCGAAGTAAAGTAGAGTCATGGTTGCGCTTGTAGAGGATTCCATTATTGAGGAAGAACTTTGCGGAGAACCTTCTCAGAAACTTCTTATCATTGACAAATGCCTCCTCAGGATATTCTTGAGCCTCGAGATACCTTTTCACTTCATGGAACCAAGGTTTGTCTATTACCCCTTCAATATTGATCTCATAGCAATATGATGGTTCATCTAATCTCTCGATAGTGATCCGAGGAGCCTCGTTGTCCCATATGAGCTTGAACATGGATGACATAGTAGCTAACGCGTCCGCTAACTGGTTCTCTTCTCGTGGAAAATGTTCAAAGGTGACTTCTTCAAAGTGTGGAAGCAATGTCCGCACATTTTCTTGGAAAGGGGGTGAGATTAGGGTGCTTCGTGTCCCACTCTCCTTTGATTTAGCTTATTACCAAGGATGAATCCCCGAAAACTCTCAAGAACTTGATCCTCAGGTAATAGCAGCTTTGAGACCCATGATGCATGCTTCATACTCTGCCATATTATTGGTGCAATTGAAACATAATTTAGCAGTAGAAGGAGTATGACAACCCTCTGGAGGTATGATTACGGCACCGGTGCTATTACCGAGTGCGTTAGAATCTCCATCAAAAACCATAGTCCATCGGGATCCTTCCTCAGGTCCTTCATCCGGTCCAGGTTCTTCGCAGTCAGTCACTAACATAATATTCTCATATGGTAATTCAAAGTTCATGGATTGGTAGTCATCCACAGCCTGATGAGCCAAATGATAAGCTAATACACTTCCCTTGATCGCTTTCTGGGTCGTGTATTGGATATCGTATTCGGTCAGAATCATTTGCCATCTTGCTATTCTTCCAGAGAGAGCGGGATTCTCGAAGATCTACTTGATCGGATCCATCTTAGATATCAACAAAGTAGTGTGGGTCAACATATATTGTCTCAGTCGGCGAGCAGCCCATGCCAAAGCACATCAAGATTTCTCGAGCAGTGAGTATCTTGTTTCGCATTCGGTAAATTTTTTGCTAAGGTAGTATATTGCATGCTCTTTTCGACCGAACTCGTCATGCTTCCCCAATACACACCCTATTGAATTATCTAGCACTGTTAAGTACATTATCAAAGATCTTCCTTCAATCGGAGGCATCAGAATTGGAGGCTCTTGAAGGTATTCCTTGATTCTCTCAAAGGCAGTTTAGCATTCGTCATTCCACTTTACCACTTGATCTTTCTTCAGGAGTTTGAAGATTGGCTCACAAGTAGCAGTTAAATGGGAAATGAACCTGGCAATGTAATTCAGGCGTCCCAAGAAACCTCTAACTTCTTTCTCAGTGCGAGGAACCGTCATCTCTTGTATAGCCTTACACCTTTGCAGGGTCTACCTGAATACCCTTGTCATTGACAAGGAAACCTAAAAGTTTACCAGACCTTACCCCGAAGGTGCACTTGCTCGGATTTAACCCCAGCTTGTACAACTTCAACCTATCAAACAACTTTTGTAGATGATCAAGGTGCTCTTCCTCAGTTTGAGACATGGCTATCATATCATCAATAAAGACCTCTATCTCATGGTGAATCATGTCATGAAACAAAGCTACCATAGCTCCCTGATAGGTTGCCCCAACGTTCTTCAACCCAAAGAGAATCACTTTGTACCAGAAGGTGCCCTATTGCGTGACAAAGGTTATTTTCTCCATGTCTTTAGGTGCCATTTTGATCTGATTGTAACCAGAGAACTCGTCCATGAAGGAAAAAATCTTGTGCTACGCGGTGTTGTCAACCAAAACGTCAATGTGGGGAAGTGGAAAGTCATCCTTGGGGCTTGCCCTGTTCAAATCTCGGTAGTCCACACACATTCGTACCTCGTCGTCCTTTTTAGGCATCGGGACTACGTTATCAACCCATTGGGGATAAAAGGTGACAACCAGGAACCCATCGTTGAACTGTTTCATAACTTCTGCTTTGATCTTCTCTGACATTTCAAGGCGCATATGACGGACCTTCTGTTTGAACGGAGGGCAATCTTCTTCAGTTGGCAGACGATGAACCACAATATTCGTGTCCAGTCATGGGATGTCTTCATATGACTAGGAAAAAATCTCGACATAATCATGCAACATCTGTATCAACCACCGTTTGACATTAAGCTCCAAATTTGCACATATGTTGACTTTTTTCTGTCCTCTTTTGTGCCCAAGTTTATTGTCTCAACTGGATCTTCACGAGGTTGTATAACCCTTTCTTCCTATTGTAACAACCTAGCAAGTTCTCTAAGTACCTCATAATATTCCTCACCTTCATCCTCGGCTTGGTTGATCGTATTTTCAAAGTCATAACCAGTAATAGTAGAACTGTTATCAATGGGATCCAAAGTGGATATGGATCTGCAGTTTGATACGTAAGTGTGTGTAAGAGCATAGCTGTATAGACAAAGTAAAAAGCAGAAATGAAAAAAACAGAGAGCACAAAATTTGTATGCAAAAACGTACAATGTTGTATTAATAATATATGAGATTAAAACATGATAACCCTCACAAATAAACCATTGTGCCCCGGGTAAGACACATGGCCATATAGTTTATATTGTTTATTACATATTCGAAAACAAGAAAGACAATTACTTCTGAATAAAAGTAATTGGTACAAAGTCTTTTGCCGTCCAGTTACTGGGTCCACCGTTGGTAGTAGGGAAGATCCAGCTATCCATTTCATAGTCACCATCACTCTTCTAGAGCGTTGACCCCATGATTGCTGATGCATAGGGGAGGTCCTCCAGCACGAGCATGACAAACAACCCTTTGAGCCCCTGAAGAGAAACCCAAACCAAAATTATCAAATTTGTATGGAATGTCAGGGAGTTGGCCCCAGATGATACACCCACCTTCTTCAATAACTGCTTTGGCGTCCTTGAGAGAAGCCATTTTCAAAGGAGGTCTAGTGATCTTTGGCAGATTGGTGACAACTTCAGTTGCAACCATAGTCTGAGGCACCTCTTCGAAGTTCTGACATGGAGTCTCAATGAACTCGCCATCCATTTCCACATACCTGAAGGAGTTCAGGTGATTTACCATGTATTCCTATTCACCATGTACCATGATAGTATTTCCTTTCACCGGGTATTTCATCATCTGATGGAGAGTAAAAGTGACAGCTCCCGCCCCATGGATCCAAGGGCGACCCAATAAACAAGAATAAGATGGTCTAATATCCATCACGTAGAAGGTGGAGTCAAAGGTATAATAACTAACTTTGATGGGGATGTCCACCTCCCCGTACACCATTCTTTTCAAACCAGTGAAAGCCCTCACTACAATGTTGCTGGGTTTCAGGGTCAAACCTTCGAAGTCCAATCTGTCCAGAGCCTTCTTGGGCAGCACGTTCAATGATGAACCAATATCTACTAGAACATGGGCCAAAGTAGTGCCCCTGCATTTGATGGAGACATGCAGCGCATCATTGTGTTTTCTTCCCCTGGGTGTCAGATCGGCATCAGAAAATCCCAAACCGTTATCAGCCGTCAAACTGGCCACACAATCTTCTAATTGGTCATTGGAGGTTTCTTGTGGCATATGGGCAGTTTTAAGGAATTTCACCAAATCCTTTGCATGAGCTTCAGAGCACAATAGTAGGGCTAACATTGAAATCTTAGAAGGGGTCTGCCCCAGCTGTTCGACCATATTGTAGTCGCTCTTCTTTATTATCTTCAATATTTCTTCCATTTCCTTCTTGGAAGCCTCTAGGATAGATTCTGTACGCGCCTCCGTTCGGACAGGCTCAATCAATATGTCTTTGCCCCAAGTCTCGACCGACTCAGTGATAGGGGTGGTAACAGGGGTATTCAGAGGAATTGTGGTGGTAGTATCAGCAGGAACAACAGTAGGAATGATCACAGGATTAGTAACAAAATTTGGAGGAGAAATATCAGGGGAGACCACTCTTTCACTTCTTGTTATCTCAGGCGCTGAACACCTGCCTTCAACAAATAGCAACCAGTCGGTAGAGATAAACATAAGTGGCAACCTTCACCACAACCCGAAAATAAACCATCTTTCAACAAGTTCCACTTAACGATCATTAGAGGAGTAACAAGTTTCTCCCCAAAAGTAACAAACATATCATCTTCAATAGCATTAACACCACGACTGTGCTTAGGCATGGGAGAAATGATGACATTAGGAATCTCAGGAGCTTCGAATTCAATATCCTTTGCTTCAATAAGGTCTTGCACTTTGTTTTTCAAAACGCAGAAGTCGTTGGTATCATGGCATGGACTTTCTGAATGGTAAGCACAACGAGCATTTGGGTTGTAGCAAGGAGAGGCGATGTTGGGATTCTTAGGAGCTTCCCTCAAAGTAACAAGATTGGATTTCAGTAGACGAGGCAAAACTTGAGACAAACTCATATATATCTGGGAGAATTGTCTTACAGGTCTTTCTGCTCTGGGCTGATTGTTTTGTTGTTGAGTAGCTGTAGGCTTGGATATCATAACAACTCATACCGTTAGACGATGCTCGGTTATGTCCTGATTCATTTGGATATAAGTGGAACTGACTTCCTTCTTCCCAGAAAATGGCTTCCTTACTGTACTAGAGGATGCATCCTTTTGAATCTTACCACTCCTAATCCCAGCTTCCACTCTTTCCCCCGTCCAGATCAGCTCAGTAAAGCCAGCTGAGGAGCTTCCAATCAGATGATTGAAAACTGGACCAGATAGGGTACCCAAAAACATATCCACTAATTCCCTATCAGACAGGGTGGTTGGACTCTTCCTTCTAAGTCCCTCCACTTCTGAGCATAGTCTTTAAAACCTTCGCTCGAACCCATAGACATACTTTGGAGTTGTGTACGGGTAGGAGCAAGGTCTGCATTATACTGATACTGCTTGTAGAAAGCAGCAGCCAAGTCTTCCCAGTTACAAATGTTGGTCCCTTCCAGCTGGTAGAACCACTCTAGTTGAGTTCCGAATAGATTATCTTGAAAGAAGTGGACCCATAAGTCCTTGTTAGCAGTGTGAGGCTGGATCTTCCTCACATAAGATCAGAGGTGCATCTTGGGACATGAAAACCCATCATATTTAGCAAACACCGGCACCTTGAACTTATGTGGGATGAAAACCCCAGAAACCAAGCCCAGCTCTTTAAAATCAAGCCCAGGTACCTTCTGAATTTCCATTGCACTTAGACGTTCTTCCAACTGTTTGTATTTTTCATCGGCCGGAGGGTACTGCTCTTCATTATAGTCAGTCTCATTATCAGATTACCTTGGACTGGGGTCTTCCTCTCTTGTCTCCCCTTCTTGATTATCTCTTTATTTTGATGAAGATGTTAGTTCAACCACTTGCCTTAACAGTCCTTTGAACCTCCTTCCCAAATTCACCACACCAGCTGTCTTCCTTGGTTTCTTGGTCTTCTCCTTGACAATCAGGGATTTCAGTTACTCTTGCCCATTGGCCAGAGCCATGATCATTTGTTGAAATTGGGCACTTTGAGTCTGTAGATCCTTCACTATTTGTTCGAGAGCCATTGCTGAAATAAATAGCGAAGAAGATGAGAAACATGCTTTGAAACCTATTTATGTGATGATATGTATGATTTATGCATGAAATGTTTTCAAGGATTTATAAGACTTAAATTTGCTTAAATAGAAAGAGAACAAACGTTAATTTCATTAAGAAGTTTTATTGATCACAATGCTTCCTCTTGGGCTTACAAGGGAAGTAACAAAGCAAAAGTAGCTCTCTAAGAAAAGAGACTCAAGCTTCCCACCGGCGCATCCTCTTTGGAACAATGTAAGCATTTATACTCTTCTCCTCGTGAAGTAACCTGGTGAGATCTAAAACCTTCTTCTCGCTGGTGTAGAATTTGGTTTTAAAGGTATCTCGTTCTTCTTTGAGTTGGATCCAGGATTTTCGTAGCTCCTCAAAATCAGTTTGCATGTCAGGATGTAGAACAATGTAAGGAGTGTCTCCCTCAGTAATTCGCTCCATAATCACAGGTAAGATGGCGGGGTAAGGCATCATAAGGCATTGAGCATGAGCTCGCACCCATTTGAGGTAAGGCTCAAGAGGGATGGAATTCCCGTGCCTTAGTGTCTTGTTATCAACTCTTTTTATCATGCCCCAAGCTCGAATGAACCTCTTACGATAACCCTGAACATCATTCTCATAGTCAAATGTGATTCCTTGGATGAGTGTGTCGTGAGGACCATCCCTTCTAGCATAACCAAACTATCGCAACGCCAAACAAGGATTATAAGTGATTCCTCCCCTAATGCCTAAGAGAGGGACATTAGGGAATTCCCCACAATGATAAATAATGGTAACATTCTCCAAGGATCAAGAACACAAATGAATATCCAAATGTGTAAGGGACATCAACCTATGAGACCATCTCATACCCTGCTCATTTCTCAAAATAGACCGGGATAGGTGCGAAATAAACCACCTAGCCAATAGAGGAGTGTAACACAGAAGGGTCTCTCTTCTCTTTCGAGTGCGAGTATGTAGAGAGTGTAGAATATCTCCAAGTAAAGTAGGAACCAGATTATGAGACAGAAAAATCTTAACCGTGTTCACATCTATAAGTTGGACTGTGTTAGGTAATAGTACCATCCCATAGATAAGAAGGTCCAACACTTCTTCAAAAGCTTGTAAATCCAGGGTATCCCAAAAATGGTGAGCTTTCTCAAATAAAAACTTAGCTAGAAATCCTTGGACACCTCTTATGGTTTCCCAATTTGCCACTACATCAGACCATTGTAAAGACATAGCTTGAGCAATATCTTCGAGTTTTGGGTCTCTTCCAATACCATTGAATGGTAACTGATTAAGGATAGGTACCCACAATAACTCAGAAAACTCCTCCATAGTAGGCACTAACTGGTAATCAGGAAAAGTGAAGCAGTGATGTAACGGGTCAAAGAACTGAAAGAGAACCTTTATCATTTCTTCATCAGGGTTTGAGGTGACCAAGTTGATAAGTCGACCATGTTTTCAGTGAAGGGAGAGCTTTCCGGAATCCTTGATGCTAATTTCTTGAGTTAAGGAGGTACTCTCACAAGGTTGACTTGGATAGTGTTCCTGCGAGCAGATGCCATGTCCTATAAAACAAGACAAAGATAAGCCCTAGAAAATCCTTGAAATGGTTAATATGATATGCCATGTTATAATGTCATGATTATGCTAAGAAATCACAGATATAGCAAGCACAAGCAAATCACACAAAGACCTTAGGTTTAAGGCTTGCATGGGTTTTAAGGTAATACCCTCTTGAAGTTTTGATTGGTTCAACCTGTCCTATGAATAGTAACCAGGTACTAAGGGATCTCAATATCACTGATCTTTCCTACAAGTTTCGTTCCAATAGACAACTGACTTGCCACCAAACAAAACTCGGGAGTCAGATCTCAATGAGTGTAGTTTCGAGTATCAACCGACTTTGGGAATACACCAAAGACGGCTATCTCACCACATCCTAATAGCCAAGTTGTTCAATTAAGGTTCTAAGGTCAGTTGAAACTTCATGATACCATGCAGTGGCCCCATATTCTCCTTGATTCACTCAAGGGCTACCAGTACTAACCAAAGTGTCGCATCAACGTAGCTATCGCTTCAACCGTGTCAGTATACCCCGCACAGTTTCCACAATCTATTGCTACTTACCTAAAAGGTTTCCCCAAAAGTTGACTGTTAATACTAGTTTATGTTTTTTGTTCGCAAATGTTGCGGTAAGCAAGAGTCGCCACCGACTTTTCTTTTATCCAACAAAGGAAAGGGTGAAAAGAACAGAAAAAAGACCTTTTTCGAGATTTTCTAAACAGAAACAAGATACTCACTGCTCGAGAAAACTTGTTGCGCTTTGGCATGGGCTTCTCGCCGACTGAGACAGTATATGTTGACCCACACCACTTTGTTGATATATAAAATGGATCCAATCAAGTACATCTTCGAGAAGCCCGCTCTCTCTAGAAGAATAATAAGATGGCAAATGATCTTAACTGGATACGATATCCAGTACACGACCCAGAAAGAAATCAAGGGAAGTGTACTGGCTGATCATTTGGCTCATCAGGCTGTGGATGACTACCAATCCATGAATTTTGAGTTCCCGGACAAGCATATTATGCTAGTGACTGACTGTGAAGAGCCTGGACCGAATGAAGGACCTGAGGAAGGATCCCAATGGACTATGGTTTTTGACGGAGCCTCCAACTCACTCGACAATGGCATCGGTGCTGTAATCATATCTCCTGAGGGCTGTCATACTCCTTTCACGACCAGATTGTGCTTCAACTGTACCAACAATATGGTGGAGTATGAAGCATGTATCATGGGTCTCAAAGCTGCTATTGACCTGAGAATCAAGTTTTTGAGCATTTTCAGAGATTCAGCCTTGGTAATAAGTCAAATCAAAGGAGAGTGGGACACGAAGCACCCGAACCTCATCCCTTACAAAGAACATGTGCTGACATTGCTCCCACACTTTGAAGAGGTCACCTTTAAACACTTCCCACGAGAAGAGAATAAGTTAGCGGACGTGCTAGCTACCATGTCAACTATGTTCAAGGTCAGGTGGGATAAGGAGGCCCCTCGGATCACTATTCAAAGGTTGGATGAACCAGCATATTTCTGTGAGATTGACACTGAAGAGGTAGCAGACAAACCTTGGTTCCATGAAGTGAAAAGTTATCCCGAGGCTCAAGAATATCCTGAGGGGGCATCTGTTAATGATAAGAAGTTTCTGAGGAGGTTTGTTGCAAAGTTCTTCCTCAGTAAGGGAATCCTCTATAAGCGCAATCATGACTCTACTTTACTTCAGTGCGTAGATAAATATGAAGCAGAGAGGATTATGGCAGATCTACATAAAGGTACCTTTGGCACCCATTCTAGTGGACACACCATGGCTAAAAAGATCCTATGGGCATGATACTATTGGTCCACTATGGAAGCAGACTGCTATCAGCATTCCCGAACTTGTCACAAATGCCAGATCTATGCTGATAAGGTGCATGTACCACCGGTTCCTTTGAACGTCTTGACAGCTCCATGGCCCTTTGAAATGTGGGGCATTAACATGATCAAAGAGATTAGGCCTACCGCGTCCAATGGGTATCGCTTCATCCTAGTGGCCATTGATTACTTCAGAAAGTGGGTTGAGGCTACCTCTTTTGTTTCTGTTACCAAGAACGTTGTGGCGCGATTTATCAAGCGTAACCTGATTTGTTGGTATGGTGTCCCTGAGAGAATCATCACAAACAATGGTACAAATTTCAATAATACAATGATCATCGAACTCTGTAAGCAATTTAAGATCCAGCATCATAACCCTTCCCCTTACCGGCCGAAGATGAATGGCGCTGTGGAGGCAGCTAACAAGAATATCAAGAAAATCGTACAAAAGATGACAGTGACATACAAAGACTGGCATGAGATGTTACCATTTGATCTTCATGGGTACCACACCTCCGCACGAACATGGACAGGAGCAACACCTTATTCTCTGGTATATGGTATGGAGGTTGTCCTGCCTATTAAGGTCCAGATCCCTTCTCTGAGAGTCATGAAGGATGCTGGTTTGAATGAAGACGATTGGATCCAGACTCGACTTGATTAACTGAATCTGATTGATGAGAAAAGGCTTACTGCTATCTGTCATGGTCAGATATACCAAAAGTGAATGATCAAGGCTTTCAACAAAAAGGTCAGACGTCAGGTATATCAAGTGGGTGATGTGTTAATCAAGCGCACCATACTGCAACAAGGTGATCCCAAGGGAAAATGGACTCCCACGTATGAAGGTTCATTTGTGATCAAAAGCATATTTTTCGGTGGAGCCATGATTCTAACCACCATGGATGGTGACGACCTTCCTCACCCTATGAATGCAGACATAGTGAAAAGATACTATGCATAAATAAAGACCCTCTAGGTTGACTGGCCTAGGCAAAAATAAGGGAATCCCGGCGAACCAAAAGGGTTCGGGCAAAAAATTAGGGATAAATACAAAAACATTTGTACACCCGGCAAGTCGAAAACTTGAAAAGGCGGCTTGGGCAAAAAACGGTATCTTGGTGGACTGAAAACCCGAAAGGGCGGTCTAGGCAAAAGTTAGGGATTTGAAGCGTATCACTATGTCCCATTGAATCACCTTGCGACCAGACTTCAATATCAACTATCAAGCTCAAACGGTATCGACAGATCTAGTCAGCTTCGGACAAGCAGCAAAGTGATGAGACGCTCGAAAACATAAGGGCAATAGCAGAATTGAAACCCAATGGGATTATTGCACATAGTTGTTTTCTTCTCTTTGTACACTATTTTGTATAGTTTTCACTTTTTATGGCGGTGTTCTCCTACTAGAACGTTAGCCTCTTTGTACAAAATGCCTGTTATAGGAAAACTTCAAAAATCAATACAAATCATTTCTTTGAAAGTACAAAACTATTTGTTTTTCTTTTTCTGTTTTGGTTTTTCAAAGACGTCCAATGACTTATTATTGACATATGCATTTGAATATGATTACCATTCACAAATATTTGCATAAAAAACAAAAAGACAGTTGCCGACGACTTCAGGAAATAGGGCAAAGTCTAAAAAACAATTCGCAGTCCCGACAGTTACTCTTTCCAGCATAGTACATGGACAGGGACAGTTTGAAACGAGGTCGCCGCTACATATGACCCCGTGACACCTATGTTCCCCACAGAGAAGAAACAACCAGAGTTTTGACTCCTTCATCCCCAAGCAGGAATTATCTCCTCCAACAAACTTCCTCCAGCAGAGAATTGAAGTCGGTGTTCCCCAGCCGAGCTTTATAATTTCAAACAGTTATAAAACCTCCTCTCAGGTAGAGTTTGTTTCTCAGACTGCGGAAGTTCATTCCCCAACGGAGTTTATTTCTCTACATCGGCAAAATCTTCCAACAAGCATCTCTCACCACAGACCGATTCTCTAGTAGAATCAATTCTCAAGCAGAATCAATTCCCAAGCAGAGTCAATCCTCAGCAGGTTATCCTCAAACAGAAAGAGGAAATCCCCGGAGAATCATCTCCATCCCCAGCAGAAATGAAGGATTCAGCCTCCCAATACTTCCCAGCAGTGGTCCGGGATTTATTTTCCCAGACTAAAATCGCGATAACATCCCATATTCATACATCGTGGCATGTGCATACACATTGCATACAACATAATCTCATTTATTTTGAGAGCATCATCACAATGCACTTCATACATCATGACATTGCATGTGACTAATACTTTACCTTTTTCAGGGAAGAATCAAGTCAACAAACACTGTTGACTACTTATGTAACCTGATAGTCTTCTTAAAAGATATGCATGATGAAAGGATATTTCATCATCTTCCTCGGAACGATGTTCTCAGAAGACCTTCTTCGGTTCAGTCAGATCGACACTAAGATCTCTCTAATTCTTACTCCAGTTGAAGATATTCCAACACTTTTGTCGTGTTCAGTTAAATTGATCCTAAGATTTTTCTTATTCTTACCCAGTCGAAGTTAATCCAAGACTTTCTCTGGTTCAGTCAGATCGACACTAAGATCTCTCTGATTCTTATTCCAGTTGAAGATATTCCAAGACTTTTGTCTGGTTCAGTTAAATCGATCCTAAGATTTTTCTGATTCTTATCCACTCGAAGTTAATCCAAGACCTTATCTGGTTCAGTCAAATCGACACTAAGATATCTCTGATTCTTATTCCAGTTGAAGATATTCTAAGACTTTTGTCTGGTTCCGTTAAATCGATCCTAATATATTTCTTATTCTTATCCAGTCGAAGTTAATCCAAGACCTTCTCTGGTTCAGTCAGATCGACACTAAGATCTCTCTGATTCTTATTCCAGTTGAAGATATTCCAAGAATTTTGTCTGGTTCAGTTAAATCGATCCTAAGATTTTTCTGATTCTTATCCACTCGAAGTTAATCCAAGACCTTCTCTGGTTTAGTCAGATCGACACTAAGATCTCACTGATTCTTATTCCAGTTGAATATATTCCAAAACTTTTGTCTGACTCTGTTAAATCGATCATAAGATTTTTCTGATTCTTATCCAATCGAAGTTAATCCAAGACCTTCTCTAGTTCAGTCAGATCGACACTAAGATCTCTCTGATTCTTATTCCAGTTGAAGATATTCCAAGAATTTTGTCTGGTTCAGTTAAATCGATCCTAAGATTTTTCTGATTCTTATCCAGTCGAAGTTAATCCAAGACCTTCTCTGGTTCAGTCAGATCGACACTAAGATCTTTCTGATTCTTATCCAGACAAAGATAAACCAAGACCTCAGCTGGTTCAGTTTGAGTCAACCATTGATTTGTTACTGATTCTTTTCCAGTAGACCTTTACTAGTTCAGTTAAATCGACGCTAAGATTTTTCTGATTCTTATCCAGTCAAAGATAATTCAAGACCTCCGCTGGTTCAGTCCGAATCGACCATGGATTCGTTGCTGATTCTTAACAGTTTAATCTCATCCCCTCAGTAAGTCATTATGAAGCCTGGATCCTGACCAGATAGCAGTCCACTTCCGTCTCTTCAATCAAGAGATGAGTCCTCAGTAGAGTAATGGACAACTGAAGCATCTAAACTCTATTTCCCAAGACAAGGACCAACATTCCTCAGTAGAGTCCTCCTCAACAACATGAATAGGGATTCCCATAAAGGAATATATCATGAAATCAACATTCTTCTAGATGACATCTTTAAGCCCATCTCTGTTGAATCTCCGTCATGTTCTGTGGGTGGCATCTTTAAGCCCATCTCTGATGGTCTTCTGTCATATCTTCTAAATGGCATCTGTAAGCCCATTCCAGACATTATTTACCAACAGTATCACTTTAGACGAGTGCAAATTTCTGGGCACTCTAGTGTTCAATCATCTTCTATCTTCAGATCACGAAAAGTAGACAAGCCAATCTACATCTTCAGGTTTAAGAAGATTGAACAGGGGCAGCTGTTGTACCCCATTGCCCTCTTATTTTTTACAAAAAATATTCTCTTACATGGGTGGTTACAAACACTTGCTTGAAGAAAAATAACAAATTTTGAAGTTGGTCAAAGTGCCTTTCGATTGGCCTCTCCAAAGTGCCTTTCGATTGGCATCTCCAAAATGCCTTTCAATTGGCATCTACATAGCACGCTTCGATTGACATGGACAAAGGTCCTTCGATTGGCCTGTTAACAAGGCCTTTCGATTGGCATTTTAGCAAAGTCTTTCGACTGGCCTCATGGTCAAGCCCTTCGATTGGCATGGTGGCCAAGCCTTTCGATTGGCATGGCAAGGAATCCTTCGATTTAGAATCTAAAACCAGGCAGCTTCGACATGCATGTTAACCAAGTACCCTTCAATTGGTATGGACAAAGGTTCTTTGATTGGCATTCCAAAAGGTCCATTCGAAGAAGCCTTCAGAAGTCCATTCGAAGCATGCATAAGAGGTGCATTTGAAGAAGCCTTCAAAGGCCCATTCGAAGCATGCAGAAGAGGCTCATTCGAAGATGCACTCAGAAAGTCGTTCGAAGGAAGTAACAAGGCCCATTCGAAGCATGCAGAAGAGGCTCATTCGAAGATGCATTCAGAAATCCGTTCGAAGGAAGTGACAAGGCTCATTTGAAGTTGCATTCAGAAAGTCGCTCGAAGGAAGTAACAAGGCCCATTCGAAGCATGCATAAAGAGTCCATTCAAAGATGAATTCAGAAATCCAATCGAAGAGAAGTGCTAGAGGGTATTTAAAGGGGTCAAGTGTCCAGGTTCTTCCAGAATTTCAAAAGAGGCATGGATATTTTTAAAAATGAAATCTGTAAATTGGTCTGATTTTTGTCTTAAAATTATGGCTAGCCTTTAAGGATATGATTAAGGTTGTTTCTTTCCATGCTAAGGCTCCCTCCTCATCTCCTATAAATATCCAGTATATCTGCAAGAAGAGGACATACATACTACACAGGAAGAGACTACATACACGCTGCCCCCCCTAAACCACCCCAAAGATTATCAAAATCCTCATAGGTGGCCCCAATCAAAGGAATCGTGAGAGCGCTCCAATTCACGCCCCAGAGTGCCAAATCAAAGCATCCCCTTTGTTGGTAAACTTTCAAATTCACGTTTATAATTTCATAATGTCTTAGTGTTTGCTCAGTGCTTGATTCATGCTAGGATATCATGTGGCTTTGTTCGATTTGGTTTCAAAACTGAGGGCCTGGTTTCGACACCAGGTCCGCTTTGGTTTTCTTTTGTCTCTAACACTGCAGATCTGGACCAAATAAACCAATGTATGCAGGATCGAAGGTCCTGGGTTAGACACCCAGGTCATGTTTGTTGCTAATGTTTGTCTTGCAGGTTTAGATCGAAAAACCATTCCTCCCCCAGATCGAAAGGAATAACTCCCTTCCCTTGATCGAAGAGGACTTTCTCTTCCTCAGGTTCGAAAGAGCCATGTCTGGCCCAGGATCGAAAGTGCCACATCTTGCCCATGATCAAAAGAGCCATGTCTGGCCCAGGATCAAAAGAGCCATATCTAGCCCAAGATCGAAAGAGCCATATCTTGCCCAGGATCGAAATACCGTTCCTCCCCTGGATCAAAAAAGCTTCGATTCATGTCCTTATTTTTGGTTTTTTGCTTGGTTATTTTATTTTCTTGCCTTCTTATTAACATTGAAACAAAAATCACAAAAGCTTAGGTTTAGTTTGTTTTTAATTAAAATTATTTTTGTTAAACTAATTAATCTAAGTATTTTAACATCTTTCAAAAATTAAAAATAAATAGACTTAGAATTTATTTTCTTAAAATAAATGAATAAAAAAACAAACAAAAAAACTTTTATTCTTAGGATTATTATACGTTATGTTCAAATTAGCGCGCATTTATTTTATTGTAACTGCTCACAGTTGTAATAGTTTTAGATTTAAAATTTCGCACTCTTAGTTCTTGCATTTTTATTTTCCGTACTTTACATTTCCTGTACAATATTACTGTTAGTAATTAGAATTGCATGGAAAGAATGTAAATTAAAACATTAGCTAACTTAATAAAAAGACAAAAATAACTGAATCTCAACACATATGCACATATGTACCTCTAGGGTATCCCCGCTTCGGTTGCCTTTCGAAAAAACGATCACGTCCCTCGAGAATGGGTACGCTTTAGCAAAGACCCGCAAAAATAAAAAAGATCATAGTCCCTCGATGACCCTACGGTGTTGCCTTTCGGTAAATGATCTCGTCCCTTAAACGAAATTGCTAAAGCGTCTCCATAGGTTGTCTTTATGACTGTAAAAATGTCCCTTCAATGTCCCTCAACATACAACGATAAGGCTACCTACTCACTAATAGTGGGATAGCTTTGTCTAAAGGACAAGGAGGAAAAGAACACCCTTTTCGAGTAATAAAGTAGATAGCTGTTAGAAGTTTGCTCAACCTACTTTTTGCACTTACACACAAAAACTACTTTTCAAAAACAATTTCAAAACATTTGCTTTGTTAACATTCTTGAGGACCGATACAAGAATTAAACACAAAGAAAATCTCCGCACTATGGGATTTTCAAAACATCTTCAAACACACAAAGCACAAAAGCATTTTAAAAATGAGCAAACCTCTAAGAGCCCGTGGAAAACCACAGATGGAAATGGTGCTAACACCTTCCCTTTCCATAATCTACCCCCTTACCCAGAAAAATCTCGAAAAGGTCTTTTTCTGTTCTTTTCACTCTTTCCTTAATTTGGATAAAAGAAAATACGGTGGCGACTCTTGCTTACCGCATATTTGCGAACAAAAAACGCAAAAACCAACATATTAAACAGTCGGTTCTGCCACCGTAAAACACTTTCGTTTCAAACATCACATGTATATAATATTTTCATTTATACCCTTTAATATGTTTTATGTCCGACCCTTTTGTTTCTTGTTCCTTGAGGTTATTAAATATACTTTAATAATTAGTTTGGCCACAAGAAAAATACTAGCATGGCCTTAGGCCATGTTGCCATTTTATGTCCCAAACAAAAGAGACAGGGGGAAAGAAACATGAAACGGAGCCTTGGGCTTCCATGCTAACTTCCAGGCCCATCCAGAATGCATGTTCATACCGATGTCATCCCCAATCAAAGAAGGCAACAAGGCATATAAGGCAGAATTGAAGCCCACGAGTTGCTGATACCAGCCCAATCGAAGAAGGCAACAAGGTAACAAGGCAGAACCAGAAGGCGCGCCCTACTGACTTCCAAGCCCAATCGAAGGCCATGACCTGACTAGAGCCAATGCCCAATCGAAGGCCATGACTTGCTGGTGCCAACTCCCAATCGAAGGAGGCTAACAGAAGCAGAATCGAAGGATTCTCCTCCCCCAAATCGAAAGAGCTCTTTTTTTCTTCTTTTTATCTTATTTTTGCCTTTATATTTCTATGCACTTCAATATGGTTGTAATAGTGTAGGATTTATTTTTTGCACTTTTTATTACTTTTGTACAAATGCTAGTAATTAGGTGTGTATGGCAAGATAAAACCAACAAGTAGACCACCCTAATCAAAGATTAAATGCATGCAATCAATCACACTTTGCACACATGCACCCTTAGGGTAATCTCACTTGTTGCCTCGAAAAAATAGTCATGTCCCTCGAATATAGGCATTTTAGCAAAGACCCTCGATAAAAGATCGTAGTCCCTCGATGACCCTCGATGTTGCCTTTGGTAAACGATCTAGTCCCTAAACGACATTGCTAAAATGTCCCATAGGTTGCCTTCTATGACTATACAAACGTCCCACGCTCGTCCCTTCACATCCAACGATGAGGCTTCTTACCAAATCAATGGTAAGATAGCAACATCTAAAGGAGGAGGAAAAGAATATTTAAGACTTTTTGAGTAGGTAGGTTAGTCCTAGTTGCTCGCTTGCTCACAACAAAAACATCTTATATATCAACACACTCACTTTGAAACATTTTCAAAAGACAAACACTTTGTACGCGTTCTTATAGAAACGAGAGTCATTACAAAGACACCTTTTCAAAATCACTTTTAAAAACACATTTCACAAACACATCTTTGAACTATTTTCCAAACAACACTTCGTACGCGTTCTTATAGAGACGAGAACCATTACAAAGAAAATTTTCAAAATACTTTCAAAAAACCCCACACCACGAACACACTTTCAAACAAAAGCAAGTGATCTAACAAGCAACTAAGAGCCCATAGATAACCATGGATGAAAAGGGTGCTAATACCTTCCCTTTTCATAATCTACCCCCCGAACTCAGAAATAATCTCAAAGGTCTTTCCTGTTCTTTTCAGCCTTTCCTTTTGGATAAAATAAAAGTCAGTGGCGACTCTTGCTATCCGCAACATTTGTGATAAAACGAAAAAACACCCAAGTCAGTTCTCCCACCGTATCATAGAACTGACGACTCTGCTGGGGAATATACTCAAAAGTGGGGTTACCTTAGGGCTAGATCACCTTTACTTGCTTTCTTTGTTTGACTTGCATGCTTTACATTATGGTTCCTTGTTTGGGATTACTTTGATCCTCAACCCTGATCTGGGACACCTTTTAGGTAAGTAGCAATAGATTGTTGAAACTGTACGGCGTACCCCCGACACGGTTGAAGCAATAGCTACGTTGGTGTGACGCATTTGTTGGTACTGGTATCCCTTGTGTTGAATCGAGGAGAATACGGGGCCGCTGAGTGGCGTCATGAAGCACTAACTTACTTTAGAACCTTAATTGACAAACTTGGCCATTAGGACGTAGTGAGATAACCGGTTTCGGTGGAAAGCTGAAAATTGGTTGATACTCGATACTACACTCATTGAGACTAGACTTTTGGGATATCTCGGCCGCAAGAAAAGATTGATTGAGCTGAGACAATGCCTAAAATAAAGGTTAGTGATATTGAGATCCCTTAGAACACGATTGCTATTAACTAGGACAGGTTAAGCCAACTAAACTTCAAGAGGGTACTTACCTACAAACCCCATGCATGCCTAAACCTAAGGACTTGTCTGCTTTGTGTGTATATGATTATTTGTATATAAACTTGCTTAATTTGCATACTTGTAAATAACATCATCATACCATAGAATTTTCAATAACCATTTCAAGGATCTCAAGGGTCTATGATGCAGGGTCACATTGAACCAGACATATATCAAAGGGCAAGAGGCTTTTATTTTTCTCTAACCAAACACCAACAAAGATCAAGTACAACAACTTGAGTCAAGGGCTATGACCCACTTGACATGGTGAGCTTAATTCTCGTGAAAGGACATCCACCGATACAAAGTTCTCCAAATCAAAGCTGTTGATCAAAGTTTAACTTCTAACATCTTCTTGTGTTTACCTCGCGATATCCTTGAAAACATGTATCCACATATCATGCATCATATCATGAAAGGTTTCTCCCATACAGGTCTCCTTATATTTCTATTGTTTATTTCAGTAAGATAGATATGGAACAAACGATGAAGGATCTCCAAGCACAAAATGCCCAGTTCCAACAAATGTTCTTGGTCATGGATAAGGGGCAAGAGGACCTGAAGACTCTTCTTCTCAAAGATAAGAAGAAGAAGTCTAAGAGGTCAGTAGGTGTCCTGAACTTGGGAAGAAGATTTAGAGGACCATTCAATATAGCTCTAGATCTCTCAACTCCATCCAACATGGGGAATAGTCATGAAGAAGACAACAGTTTGGGGATTGATGAAGACGAAGCTGACTACTCTGAGGAACAACATCCTCCTGATGATGACAAGTACAAACAATTAGAGGATCGCCTCAATGCTATGGAGATTCAGCAGATACCTGGCTTGGATTTTGGAGACACGGGTTTGGTTTTTGGAGTGGTCATCCTGCTAAAGTTCAAAATCCATACCTTTGCCATGTACGATGGAGTCTCTTGCCCTAAGATGCACCTAAAATCTTATGTCCGCAAGATTCAACCATACACAGTTGATCAGAAGCTTTGGGACTCAACTTGAATGGTTCTTCAATTATAGGATTCTCGCATCCACACTTGGGAGGATCTAGCTGCTGCTTTCTACAAGTAGTACCAATACAATGCTGATCTTGCACCAACTAGTGTGCAATTGCAGAACATGACCATGGGTTCCAACGAGAGCTTCAAAAGATACGCCCAAAAGTGGAGAGATCTGGATGGTAGGGTGCAACCCCATTTAACTGACAGGGAGCTGATTGACATATTCATGGGAACTTTGACATGACCTTTCTTCAATCACCTAATTGGAAGCTCCTCAGCCGGGTTCACCGAGATAATACTAACCGGTGAAAGGGTCGAAGCTGGCATCAAAAGCGAAAATATCCAAGGAGCTACACCCTCTGATGCTCATAAAAATCCATACAATGGGAAGAAAGAGTCCAATACTGTGTATGGTCAAAAGAGTCATCATGACCAACATGTGGGGGCAGTCCTGATCTCTGGTTCTGTGTCGCACCGGCAACAGCAAAGGGGAAATCAACAAAGGCCAGACGAGCCCAAAAGACAGTTTACCAACATCAAGATGTCGCTGACTCAAGCGCTACAACACTTGTTGAGGATAAATCTGATTACGTTAATAGGACCTCATCCAAACCCCAAAACTTCTTCTCCTAACTACAATCCTAATGCAACGTGTGCTTATCATTCCGGCAGTCACGGGCATGATACTAATGATTGTTGGGCGTTGAAGTACAAGATTCAGAATTTGATTGACACAAAGGAGATCGAGTTTGACCCTCCGGAGACTCCAAGCATGATCGCTGCTCCTATGCCACATCATTGAGAGCGTCTTATTCATTTTGAATTTTCAATTGTAACTTCTTTTGTTATTCAAACAATTATCTATTAATGTCAAACTTTGTTTCATTAATGCATTGCATATGTTTGTCTTGAATTCATCCATTCATTTTCACTATATTTAAACTACGCTTTTTACTCTCTTTATGACATTCAACTCTTGCCAAAAGTTACAAGCCTTTAGAGGGAGGATGACGAAAACAATGCCATAATCTCATACAATGTGCTTTTGAACAGACCTTGCTGAGGATGTACAAGCGTTATTTCAAATCCTAAACATTGGAGTTATAAGGAAGATAATCCCTAGTCAACCCCTTCGAGCCAAAGAAGTAGAAGTTTTCTTTTTTACACAAATTGAAACCTTTAATCAAAACCTGGGGCGGGGTAGTCTCTCAGTTAATTTAAACGCGCATTCAGTCGCAAACTTTCACTTTGTAATACAACGAATGACATCAAAAAAATTCCTCTGGAATAAAAAGACGGCGATGGTTCCCTATCCCATAGGAATTCATTATCCCTCAAAAAAGAAAAGCCCACTAAGTCAAAACCTACAAAGGAGACTTAAGAAAAAACTGGGGCATCCCACTGACTGTAATCTCAAAACAGGAACAATCAGGCAAAAATCAGGGACAATAAAAAAAAAGAGGTCACTACAAATCCTCGACAACATGAAAAATGTTGCAAAAAAAAATGATTGCCCTCCGATAAACTAAACTTGTCTGAACTATCACCAAAATGTCATTCCAGACTCAATTGGAGTTCAAACGTACAATTAACTGAGTTTAGGACTGAAGAACATCACGAAGAATGGGCGGGTACAAATACAATTTGAGCCTTTATCCTTTGTTTCTTAAACCGTGAACCAAGCCACGTTACAACCCTTCAAAAGTCCTAATTGAAGCATGGGTTAGTTCGAAAGCATATTGTTACAAAAGGAATCCTGACTCCTGTAAGGCTTTACTCTAAATCATGAGTTTGAATTTTCTTACAAAATTTCTTTACTTACTAAAACGCATTTTAAAAAATTCAAGACAAGCATAAACTTTGGATTATTTGAATATCGCTGTTTACATATGGCTATTTGTTTGACAGCGAAGAAATTCACACAACGAATATCCGATGAACGAAAGCTCTCTCAGTGAACAAAGTCACTCCAGATGGGATGACACTTCCAATAACAGGTCTCCTATAAGCAAGAGGACACAACATCTCATTATCCAGCACACCTGGGGCAGTCCAGTCAAGATTCCAAGAAATCTCTCAAGAAGTGAAGAATAACCAGGGGCAGGTCTCCATCTAAATCACTTGGGGCATTGAATGCAAATCCCAACAAAGTGTTACGTGCAATCAATTATTTTCTGGCAGTGCCACAAACACCTGCTACCCGGGGCAGTGACAAATATCCCCAAAATCCTTTTCATAGGATAACTGCCAGCCAGAGTTTTCAATCTATGAAAACTTCTCCCCAACTGAGACGACCTCAAGAATCCTCAAGGATTTCCCCCAGTGAAGTCGCCACCTCTCCAACAGACTGGCAACATGGTTTATTTCCCCAACAAACGACAGGATTCCCCAGCTTGGGTTTGTCTCTTCGACTACTACAAATCAAAGGACCATAACTCCTCTTCCCCAGTAGACTCTTCTATAATCCCCATCAAGTTACTATGAAGCTTAGACCCGACTAGATATCAGTTCAACTTCGACTCCCCAATAGAGCAACGAAAAACTGAGACTCCTGAACTCTTTTCCTCAAGCAGGAATCAGCACTCTCCACAGAGTTTTCAATATTCCCCAGCCGAGTTCTCCTCAAACAACAAAACAGGAATCCCCGATGGAAACATTCTAAGAAAAGTTTGAAGACACACCTACTCTTCAACAGCAGTCCGAGATTTAATAACTCCCCAGCATTTATCAAGGATTTATTTTCCCAGACAAAGATACACTTCAATAACATTTCACATTTCATACATCCTATTTACATACATGATAAGTGCATACGACACAATCTCATTTATTTTGAGAACATCATGACACCATGCATTTCATACATCATGGCATTGCATACAGCTAACGTTTTACCTTTTTCAGGAAAAGGTCAATCAACAGATGGCTATCGTCAACAATTTTCAAAAGGTCAAAGATTAATACCTGAAATCAGACAGGATAACTATCTCAACGACCAACCATTTTCAAGTTCCAGATTAATACCTGTAACAAGCCAAGAAAACTATATATGGACGAGTGATTGTAGATTAATACCTATAACGAGCCAGGAAAATCATCTACATGAAGAGATTGAAGATTAATACCTGTAACAAGCCAGGAAAACTATCTTTCTTTCTCAGGTCATAGATTAATACCTGTAACAAGTCAGGGCAATTATCTACACGACTAGCTGAAGTAACCCTACACAGGTTCCCACTCTTTCCAAGATGAAGTTTTACACGGCCTCATCATAAAGTAACCCTACACAGATTCCTTCTCTTTCCAAGATGACGTTTTACACGAACTCATCATGAAGCAACCCTACACAGGTTCCTTCTCTTTCCAAGATGAAGTTTTACACGAACTCATCATGAAGCAACCCTACCCAGGTTCCTTCTCTTTCCAAGATGAAGTTTTACACGGACTCATCATGAAGTAGCCCTACCCAGGTTCCTTCTCATTTCCTAGATGAAGTTTTATACGGACTCATCATAAAGTAACCCTACACAGGTTCCTTCTCTTTCCAAGATGAAGTTTTATAGACTCATCATGAAGTAGCCCTACCCAGGTTTCTTCTTATTTTCAAGATGAAGTTTTACACAGACTCATTATAAAGTAACCCTACACAGGTTCCTTCTCTTTCCAAGATGAAGTTTTACAGACTCATCATGAAGGAACCCTACACAGGTTCCTTCTCTTTCCAAGATGAAGTTTTACACGGACTCATCATGAAGCAACCCCACACAGGTTCCTTCTCTTTCCAAGATGGAGTTTTACACAGACTCATCATGAAGCAACCCTACACAGGTTCCTTCTCTTTCCAAGATGAAGTTTTACACAAACTCATCATGAAGAAACCATACAAGAGTTACTTCTCTTTCCAAGATGAAGTTTCATATGGATGCATCCTGAAGCAGCCCTACCCAGGTTTCCCTCTCATATGTCTCCTAAAAAACAGCCCTACACCAACCCATCACAAATATAGACCTCCTATGGTTAGATTTATTTCTTCCAGTTAATGACAGGAAATTAAAGACCTCTGCTGGTTCAGTTTAAATCTCTCAACGGTTTATCCTGATTCTTTCTGGTAGACGTTTCCTCTGGTTCAAATAAATCGCTCTAAATATTTATTCTGATTCTTCTCCAGTTAAAATCAGAATTTAGAATTAGCCTAATTTCTGTCAACAATCACCTCTGGATGGCATCTATAAGCCCATCTCAAACAACTATCCATCATTTCTCCAAATGGCATCTTTAAGCCCATTCCTTACACAATCAACCACAATATCATCAAGTGAAAATTTCTGGGCACTCTAGTATTCAATCATCTTCCACCTTCAAGTCACAAATGGCAGATTCGTCAATCTAACTCTTCAGGTGTAAGAAGATTGAACAGGGGCAACTGTTGTACCCCAAAATTTGCCCTCTCATTCTCTCAAGATTTCTCTCGTGTGTGTGATTACAAAAACCTATTTAAAGGAAAAGAAAATGTAAAATTTTGAGGATGTTAATGTGCCTTTCGATTAGGTAAAAAAAAGAAACAAGTTGGCTTTGATTAATCAACGTTCAATTGGGAAATGTAGTCTCCCTTCAGACACAAGCTTCGATTTGGGCATATGGCTTCTGATAACACTTACTTTACACTTGTTTATGACTCTGATTTCATATGTTATTTAGGTTTTTTATTATTGTTTTCTCATATTATGCCTATCTTTTGTGTTCCTTTTCAGGTATTTCAATTATCCAGAGCTCCCCTGAAGAAATGAAGGAAAACAGGATGAAAAACAAGAGTTTAGGTCAAATTTGCACTCATGGCGTCCACCATGGCGCCAGCTGTGATACGGTGGAAGAACTGACTTGAGGGTTTTGCGTTTGATCGCAAATTTCACAGTTAGCAAGAGTCGCCACCGACTTTTCTTTTATCCAAAAGGAAAGGTGAAAAAGCACAGGAAAGACCTTTGAGATTATTTCTTGAGTTCGGGGGGTAGATTATGAAAAGGGAAGGTATTAGCACCCTTTTCATCCATGGTTTTCCATGGGCTCTTAGTTACTTGCTAGATCACTTGCTTTTGTTTGAAATTGTGCTTTGTGTGGTTTTTGAAAGTATTTTGTAAAGAGGCCATTGTTTAGGCAATCTTTGTAATGATTCTCGTTCGTAAGAATGTATACAAAGATGTTGATATTTTGAAAAGGTTTTCAAGTTTGTAAGATGTTTGAAAGTGTAGGTGTTTGTTTTGAAAATAGAAAGGATGTTTTGTTTGAAATTGAGCAAGTAATTAGGAGCATTCTACCTACTCAAAAGTCTTTCTTGTTCATTTTCTTTTCCTTTGACATTGTTATCTTACCATTGATTTGGTAAGTAACCCTATCTTTGGATGTTAACGGGACGGGTGTGGGTCATTGTATAACCATGATTAGCAATGTTGCAAAGTATCTTAGCATTCTATTTTAAGGACTAAGATCATTTGAAAGGCAACTTAGATAGCGTCATCGAGGGACCATGATCTTGTATTTTGTTTGTTTTTGCTAAGATACCTCACATGCGTAATATGGCCATTTTGTAAAGGCAACCAAGTGGATTTATCCTAGGGGTGTTTGTGTGCAAGTGTATTGTTTTTATGTTTGATTTTGTCTTGAATTAGGGTTTTCTAAGTATTGGTTTTAGTCTTTCCATACAAACCCTAATTACTAGCATGTTATATAAACCGATAAATTGCGGAATTTAAAGTTACTACGCTATTACAATTTTTGTGGGAGGGGGGTATAAAAATTCATGAATGGGGATTGCAAGAATTTAAACCTAATTAGTCTATTACAACCATATTGAATTGGTATAAATGTACAAGAATTTAAATGAATATAATGTACAAAATGAATAAATGTGCAAGAATGTAAGTGTGAAGAAAATGGATATTTGTTTGGATTTTTTAGAGAAAAGTGAATTTATCTTAACCTAATTAATTAAAAGAAAATAATTAATTAAACCTAAATTTATTTAATAAGTGATTTTAAATAAAAACCCTAAATCTATTAATTGATTAAAATAAAATAAGTTTGTAAGAAAAGTATTTTTTTGGTATTTTTGTCTTGAGAATAATTTATAGTATTATAAAACATTTTTGGCCTTTTTTATATTAAAATAATATATTTTAAATGGTGTAAAAGAAAATAAATAATAACCTAGTTTTAATTAAATATAAAAGATAATAAGTAAAAATAAATAAAGTATGATTAATAAAATAATTTTTTGTATGAGAAAAATAAATAAACTAAGTTAAAATATAAATCTACTATTTTTTTATTTTTTATGATTTTTTAGTATTAGGAAAAGTATTTAAGAAAATAAATGAATAAAAATAAGAAAATAAAATAAACTGGGCCAGGGGCGCAAATATGAAACAAGGGGTTAGCTAGCAAAAACAAAAACAGAGGCCCAAAGATGGAGCCCAGCGCCCTGCAAAAAAGTTAGAAAATGCAAAACATGTAAAAAAAACACAAAAGGGTATGACTAGGGCTCGAACCCAGGTCTCAAAGGTTACAGGCGCGCGCTTCTACCACTGGGGTAACTATACATCCGTTAACATAAGCAAATCAATAAATATATGATACAAAATTTGCCCTGATTACTTCATCTTCAACCTCCAGCCATACCAACTGTAACTTGTTCATTTCTCATCAAAAATGAAAACTGTAAACATGAAACTTGCAACAAATTTCCTCACGGTTTCAAAAATGTAAAGCATTAAAACCATAGATCAAAGATAAGCATGAATTTTATTGGCCCTAATCTGAACCCTAAAAATCTCAGAAATTTCAAACTCAAAATTCTCTAAGCTCAAGCAAAATTAATGAAAACTATGAACATGGTTAGCTTCAGGGCAATGATATTTACATGTTTTGTTCACAGATAAATCATTGATGATGCCTGTATGAGAAGTTCCAAAGTTAGAAAACTTACCTTTCAAGAGGGTATCGGGTTTGAAGTTTGAGCAGCTTTCAAGGAGTTCCAATGGTTGGGTTAGCTTCCTCAAGTTCCCATGAAGCTAATGGAGTGCTTAGCTTGAGCTGAAATGGCCTGAGAAGTTATGGAGAAGTCCAAGTGCAAAGCTCTGTTTTTGAAAATGGAGGACGGTGTTAATGGTGTTACAGTTCTGTAACAGGGTGTGGGATCGGTTCTAAATGAGGTTTAGAAGCTTTAGAAACAAAAAGGCTTGAAAACGCACGAGGGAGTTATGAGTTTCAAGTTTTTGGTCAGTTTGTGTGAAAATGGAAGTATGGAATGTGTTTCTGAGTTATGGATGTTTTCAGGGCATGAGCATTCATGTGTTTTGTGGAAAATATATTGTCTATGTATAAGCAAAAGGTCTTGAGTACATTGGCAAGTCAGAAGTACAAGTTTTAAGCCTTTTGGCTAGGTTACTTGATTTTGAAGAAAAGAGGGAAACAAGTTTCAAGAGGAGGTACAAGCATGGGCTGGATTATTGTAAGTGTATAAACCATTTCTCATGAGTTATAGGACTTGTTTGATTAGAAGAGAACAAGTTCAAGGTTCAAGAACAAATTTTGTACAAAAAGTCACTTTATCAAAATGGCAATGTAACCTTTCTTCCAAAAATGGATATAAAGCATGTCCATGCATTGAATGCTTGAAGTGAGACCTCTAACAGCTGTGTAAACCATTAATTAAGGAGTGGCTAACAATTTTTAGGCCTGCAAAGTAGAGTTTATGCAGCACAACTTTGAATTTGAATTTTGTTCATCACTAAATGCCTTGTAAATCAAGTGATAAAACCCGAACTTCATCTCGTCGAATCTCCCTACTCAAGAATGATCTCAAGGAGTTCTTGGACATTTTTTAAAGCTTGCAATATGCTCTAAAAACTATATTTAAATTGCTTTTGAATATTACCATTGGAACTATATGAAAAAGTGCCATGAAGTTTGGTCAAAATCCTGACCAAATTAGGGCAAAATTTCACTAAGTGTTTAGTTTCATGACCACATGTTCTTAAAATTATAACTTGAGATCCAAGCACTTTTGGAAGGAGTTGTGTAAATAAAAGTTGTAGATTTCATGGATATATACAACTTTTATGTTGGAAGTTTTTCTTGAATCATCTTTCATCATGGTGAAAAGTTTGCTCAAAGTTATGTAAAAACATGAAATTTCCAACACTTAGAAAAATTTCTAAGTTTAGAAATTTAGACTTTTCAAAATGAAATCTTGACTTTTTGGTTTCTTGATGAATAAGTTTCATATTTTGACATGTTTTGATGAATTGTGATCTTTGGCATTTGAATTTGACCAAAAAGTCAAAGTTTGACTTTTCAGTATTCAATTGACTTTTGATCAGTTGACTGGAAAATTCATCTGTCAATCAATGGACTTGCAATGTTTTGAACCATGTCATTAGGTAAAAATGATTCAATTGGACTCTTGAGATCATGCCTTAAACCAATTGATCATTTACTTGGTCAAAAATCAGAAATTGCCCTTTCTCAGTCAAAACCTTAATTTTGACCATTTTACCCTTTTGAAGATTTAATCAAATTTCTTGAGGAATTATGGTCCAAACTTGATCAAATGATACATATGAGTTTAAAATGTTGATGTGGATAAAAAATTATGAAGTTTGTCTGTAAATTGGCCATGGTTGACTTTTTCCCCAATACAGTTGATTTTTAGGTCAACTACTTAATTGACTGAGCAAAAATGTGATCCAAGGCTTGAAACTTGACATGAGCAATCTCGGGGTCCATAATGATCCATGAAAGTCATATAGGACATTGGAAGTTCAAAAATCCTTGTGCAAACTCAAACCCTAAATTTGGTCATCAGTGTTTAAGGAGGTGTCTTTGAGCTGATCAAACACTAGTGCAGTCTTGAGCTAAGGAGATCTTGTGAGCAAATTATTGATAAGTAAGAGGGAAAATTTTAGGGTACAATAGCTGCCCCTGTTCAATCTTCTTAAGCCTGAAAAGTTAGATTGACGAGTTTTTCCATTCGTGACTCAAAGGTGGAAGATGATTGGACACTAGAGTGCCCAGAAATTTGCACTTGGTGATGTGATGATAGAGGGAATGGGCTTAAAGATTCCATTTGGAGAGATGATAGAAAGTTGTTGGAGACAGGCTTGTAGATGCCATCCAGAAATGAATGTTGAGCCGTATCTGTAAGCTGAAACTGAATGAGTATCAGAATGGCATCCGTGTCTGGAGCGTATCTGAACTGTATCTGAAAAGCCTGAACTTGAATGAGTATCAGAATGACATCCGTGTCTGGAGCGTATCTGAATTGTATTTGAGAGTTAAATCTGAGTGACTATCAGAATGGCATCAGTGTCTAGAGTGTATCTGAACTGTATCAAAAGTTGAGTTTGAATGAGTATCACAATGGCATTCGTGTATGAAGTGTATCTAGACTGTATCTGAAAACTGAATCTGAATGAGTATCAGAATGGCATCCGTGTCTGGAGCGTATCTGATTTGTAGCAAAAGTTGAGTATGAATGAGTATCAGAATGGCATCTGTGTCTTGAGCGTATCTTAGCTGAGTCTGAATGAGTATCAGGATGGCATCCATGTCTGGAGCGTATCTGAACTATATCTGAAAGTGGATTCTTGAATGAGTATCAGAATGACATTCGTGTCTGGAGCGTATCTGCACTGTATCTAAAAGTTGAGTATGAATGAGTATCAGAATGGCATCTGCGTCTGGAGCGTATCTGAACTGAGTCTGAATGAGTATCAGGATGGCATCCATGTCTGGAGCGTATCTGAGCTGAGTCTGAATGAGTATCAGGATGGCATCCGTGTCTGCAGCATATCTGAACTATATTTGAAAGTTGATTCTTGAATGAGTATCAGAATGGCATCCGTGTCTGGAGCGTATTTGTACTGTATCTAAAAGTTGAATCTAAATGAGTATTAGAATGGCATCCGTGTCTAGAGCGTATCTGAATTGAGTCTGAATGAGTATCAGGATGGCATCCGTGTCTGGAGAGTATCTGAACTGTATCTGAAAAGCCTTTGAACATTGTTAATGGTAGCTATTGATTAATCTTATCATGAAAAGGGTAAAAAAAATTAGTTGTATGCAATGTCATGATGTATGAAATGCATGGTACAATGAGATTGTGATATATGCATTCTTGTTATCGATGTTTATGATATATGGATGCGATGTATGCGTATGTGAGCTAATTTGCTGCACTGCTGTTGGATTGGGGAAAATAAATCCCTGACCATTGCTGAGGATATGGAGTGTAAGTCTTCATGTTGTGAAGTTTGAAGAATTTCCACTTAGAGAAATAAACTCTGTTGTAAGGGAAATGTCGTGTACTGTTTGTAAAATCCCGTTGAGGAATCCGGAGAAATTGAACGACTTCTACTGGGCATTGATAATTGGAAGCTTTGTTCCGCTGGGGATTAAACTGCACACTGCAGGGAATTTTTACGGAGATAACTTAGAAAGATTTTCCTACCTCTTAAATCCTTCAGTGATTGTCTTTTTATTTTGTTCATTTGTAAACAGTAATTATGTTCAAATGCATATGTTCAAAAATAAATCATTGGACGTTTTTGTAAACAAAACACAAGAGTAAAGACAAACAGATAGTTTTGCACTTTCAAAGGGATATCTTTGTATTGACTTTGAGTAAGTATTTTTGTACAATGATACAAACATTCTAGTAAGAGAATGCTATTGTAAAAAATAAAAATTTTGATACAAAGAAAAGATAGCTATGTGCAATAATCCCATGGGGTTCCCATTCTGCTATAGCCTTCGTATCTCTGAGCATCTTATCAATTTGTTGCCTCGTCCGAAGATGATTGAATTGATCAGAACCTCTGAGTTTGACAGTTGAAGCCAAAGGTTGTCCGTAAAGTGATCCAACGGGACATAATCATATGCTTTAATTCCCTAACTTTTTCCTGGACCGCCCATTCGGGTTTACAGTCCACCGGGAAACCCTTTTTTGCCCAAGTTGCCCTTTCGGGTTTTCAACTTGCCGAGTGTAAATTTTTTTGTGTTTTATCCCTAATTTTTGCTCGAACCTTTTTGGTTCGCCGGGATGCCCTTGTTTTACCTAGGTGTGTCAACCTAGAGGGTCTCTTATGCGTAGTATCTTTTGACTATGTCTGCGTCCATAGGGTGCGGCAAGTCGTCACCATCCATGGTGGTCAAGATCATTGCTCCACCAGAGAATATGCTTTTGATTACAAATGGTCCTTCGTATGTAGGAGTCATTTGCCCCTGGGATCACCTTGCGGTAGTATGATACGTTTGATCACCAGATCTCCAACTTGATACACTTGGCGTCTGACCTTTTTGTTGAAAGCCTTGATCATCTGTTTTTGATACATTTGACCATGACAGACAACAATAAGCCTTTTCTCATCAATCAAGTTTAGTTGATCAAGTCGAGTCTGGATCCAATTGTTGTACCCCAAAATTTGCCCTCCCTTTTTTCACAAGAAATCACAACCCTAGGGTTTTCTCATATTTTCAAGATTGGCTCAGGAATCGATCAGACAAATTTTTCTTTGGAAATAGATCAAGAATTAGGGTTTTTCTCGCATTTCTCAGAAGAAACTGAATTCTCAAAAATTCAAATTAACTGTCACATGTTTTCACACTTTTTTAGCCTACTGAAAGATTGCTGGTTGTTCTCAAGACCTGTTTATCTGAGACAAGAAAAGAGAACTGAGACTGTCATTTGGAACATTCAGGTTTTGTCTGATCCAGGTTTACCAAATAATGTGCGTTTGTTAAGACATTTTCTTGTTAATGGAATGAAGTGTTTGCTTGTTTATTGGAATACCCAGTGCATATTTTGATTGGAATACTGTTGCAAGGTTATGAGATTACAGAGTTATTGAATTACTTAAAGTTTGAGTTATCTGTATTTGAATTGTTGGAATGCAATTTCAATTATTTTTATCTGAGAATCTTAAAGGATTAAGTAAAGATGCAAAGAAATAATTGCAAGTTATTGACAGTAGAGGAGTTTTATTGGATATCAGATTATCTCACAAAGACTTTTTCATTTATTTCAAAAATGTTACAATACAGTTTATTATTTAAATGCTTTAAGTTGTGCAACTTATTGTATTTGAAAATTAAATTGGTACATTTGTTTGAATATTTATCCCTAAGTTACAAAGAAAAAAGTCTAAGCCTAAGCTTCCATTGCTCTCGTGCTCGCCACAAAGTCTTCTGCTTCCTCTGCTTTGTCATCACCCAATTTGTGCTCACATGAAAAAGACAAAGGAAAAGGGATTAGTACAGTCAGTTGAATATGAAAAGAATTTTCAAACAAAAAAGAAAAGGAAATTTTTCATCATTAAAGTTTGCCGTCTGGAATCAGAGTGCTATTGTTCGTCATGTTTTTATTTTCCTCTTTGCAAATCCCAAGAAGATTGCTCTTCTTAGTTCACAAAGAGAAAAATAAAAAATGCAAAAAGAAGAATGCAAACAAAGAAAATTTATTCAAAAGCATTAAGGCTCCAAACTACATTACAAAACATAGGCCAAACTGTACAAAGGCAAGTTGGACAATGTAGAATACAAAGGCAAGCAATGCAGCATACAAAGCAAACCAAACAGAATTGCAACTAAACCAAACAACATTGCAACTAAACCAAACATTGCAACAACTAAGGCAAACAGGCGCCAAACTATACTAAAGCACAAGGCAAACTGTCAAGCAAAATGCATCACATGACAAGGCAAACTGGATGCAAGTATTGCAACAAACCAAACTGAACAAATGCAGCAGAATAGCAGGCCAAAAGTACAAATGCAGCAGAATAGCAGGCCAAAAGTGAAAAGCAGGAGGTAAACCATATAACAAGCAAAAAGGCTTGTCATAGCCTATCATCATTTTCCAGCTAATAGATAAACTTTTCAGAAAATAAGAAAAAAGCAAAAGTGCTTTGTCATTGAGAGAGAAAGAGAGAAAAGATATCACCTTTTTGAGATTGTACAGTTTGGCAGAAAATCTATCACAAGTTGCAAAACAAAAAGAAAAGGGATATAAGACCAAAACTGCATAACAATTTCAAGAGGCAGAGAACATTTTGTCAAAACCTGCACAACTCTCCCAAAAACCATAAAAACTGCATAACAATTTCAAGCAAGAGGTTGAAGCTGCAAATCTCTAAGCCTGCCAAACAGTTTCACACAAACAGCCTGTGAGTAGTTCAAACACAAACAACACTGCAACAATCACAAAAACCCTGTGAACCATAACAAGACTGCCAAACTATAAAACTGCAGAGCCAAATCTGCAAGACAAATCACAAAAAACTGTCATACATTTCAAAATGGCCTAACAGTTTCACAACTCTCCCAAAAACCATAAAAAACTGCACAACAGTTTCCAAACAAACAAGCCAAACCTGCACAAGCTAGCCAAACTACTGAAAAAACAAAACAACATAACCATTGTTCAAAACCTGCAGTTTCAAACTGCACAACCAAACAAACTTCCAAAATCTGCCAAACTGTAAACCTGCAAAAGCCTAACCAAGCTGTCCAATAGCAACAAACAACAAAAACTCGCAGAACCAAAAACCTGTATAGCATCAAACCGCCAAGCTAAGTTCCAAAAACTGCATAACAATTTTCAAACAAACTGTAACAAAAACCTACAGAATCAAGCTGCATAACAGTTTGAAAAAACAGGGCCAAATACCCCAAACCTGTACGAAGCTTGCCAAACTGCAACAACCACAAAACCTGCAATTCCAAAACATAACAAGCCTTCCAAACTACACAATCAATCAAAACCTTCAACAGAAGCATCATCACAGCCAAGAACCAAACTTCCCAAGTTTCCAAACCCCCAACAACAAGTTTCAGAATAATAAATCATCATCAACAAAATCTAAACATATCAACAACAGAGTTTCAGAAGAGAAAAATCAAAAGTTTCAGAACTGTAATCATCATCAACAAAAAAGCTACCAATATTAAAGTTTCAGAATACACTAGCATCATCATAGTTCAAGAGAGAGGAAGGAGTTTCAGAAGCCAATCATCATCAACATTCAAGTTCAATAGAGAGGAAAGAGGTAACAAGGTTTCAGAATAATTATCATCATTAACAAAAGCAACCAACAAATCATAACAAAGAGTCAGAAGCAGCAAGCATCGTCATAGTTCAAAGGAAAGAAATCACCAGAAGCGCGCTCTTCATCATTTCTCCCGTTTTGTACCTCTAGCCACCAAGGAGCACTCAGTCCGACCTCTTTCCTCTCCATTTTTCCAGAAAATCTCACAGGTATATCCCTTTACTGCATCTTAGATACATGATACAATAGGTTAAACAAATTAGACATGAACAAAGCAAGCAAATCTAAACTAAAAAATGTTAAATCAAACAAAGACGAACCATACCGTTTCACTGAAACCTTTGATCATTGTAAGGAGATGAGAGGAGGAGACAGCACTCTGGCGGCTTGAGGGTAGGGAAGATCAGAACGTTGAGTGAGAGAGATGAAGAGGGAAAACGAGGAAGCGGCGCCGCTGTGAGTACATACAGGGAATAAACCCTAATTGTTCATAAACCCTAACAAAACGTTGCAACTTTGGAGTTGGGTCTATCTGGCCCCAAATCCCTTAAGCCCATAACATTGCTAACTAGCGCACCCCCCCCCCCCCCTTTTCCATTCTGACCTTTGTTCTTCTTTTAGTTTTTGTTTTGGGTCCAACATAAATCCTAAGCCCACCTTTTAATCATTTTTTATTTTCCTTTCTTTTCTTTTGTTTAACAAATACTTTTGTTTTTAATTAATTCATTTTAATTAATTTGTTTTCTTTTCTTTTTGTTAATAATAACACTAATAATATTTAAAACTTTGATTTTCTTAAATTAGTTTTATTTTCTTCTTTTATTAATTAATCTTGTTTCACATAATGAAAATACCAAAAAAAGCATTTAAATTGATTTAATTAATTTTGTTTTCTTTAAACCTTTTTTTATTGATTAATAAAAATACAAAAATAAATAGAAATTTTGTTTAATTAAATTTTCTTCTTTTAAACTTTTTATTTACATAATTAATAAAACACATAGAAGAATAATATTAATTTTTAAATCTTTTAGAATAGATTTTTATTTATCTCTCTTTTAATAAATACATGCATTTCATAATTGATTGATTTTCTTTATTTCTTAATTTGTTATAACTTTGTTTTGAATTGCGACAATTCGATTTGGTTGTAATATTTGGACTTTACTATTCTTATGAGATTCATCCCCATTTGTAATAATTGTACCCCCATCCCCGGATACTTTTGTAATAGCGTAGACTTTTAATTCCCGGAATTTATTGCTTTCGATATATTGTATAGTAACTAGGCGTATATGGCAAGATTCAAAAATCAATCGCTAGATGACCTAATCTAAGAATAAATAACTTGAAATCAATACACTTCTCACACGCGCACCTCTAGGATAATCTCGCTTGTTGCCTCGGAAATGCAATCATGTCCCTTGAATATGAGACACTCTAGCAAATGACCCTTCAATAAACAAAGATCGCAGTCCTGCGATGACCCTCGATGTTGCCTTTGATAAAACGATCTCGTCCTTTACAAAATTGCTAGAGCGTCCCACACGTTACTTTCAATGATTGTATACGATGACCCGCGCCTGTTCCATTTAACATCCAAACACAAGGTTGTTTACCAAATGCAATGGTAAAACAACACTGTCAAAAGGGTTAAAAACGTATAGGAAAGATCTTTAAGTAAAATAGGGTAGACAACTCTTAGTTACTTGATCAAAACTTGCAAAACATCCTTGCTATTTTCAAACACACTTCACAACACAATTTCAAAACATTTCCCAAAAATAAACTTTCAAACATTGAAATATCTTTTCAAAAGACAAACACCTTTGTATATATTCAAACAAGAATCATTACAAAGGTTTCCTAGACAAGGCCTATTTTTTCAAAGCATTTTCAAAAACCACTCACAAAGCACCATTTCAAACAATTGAAAAGCATAAGCAAATGATCTAAACAAGTAACTAAGAGCCCATGGATAACCATGGATGAAAAGGGTGCTTGCACCTTCCCTTTTCATAATTTACCCCCCGAACCCAAGAAAACGTCTCAAAGGTCTTTCCTGTGCTTTTTGTCATTTCCTTTGGATAAAATAAAAAGTCGGTGGCGACTCTTGCTAAACCGAAACATTTGCGAACACAAACGCAAAACCTCAAGTCAGTTCTTCCATCGTATCACACCAATATTCTTCATTCAACCCTGCATTCTTCATAATTCATAGAGATGGGATCTGGACCTCAATAGGCAAGACAACCTCTATGTCGTATACCAGGGTATAGGGTGTTGCCCCGGTTGATGTGCGAGTTGTGGTACGATACCCGTGGAGTGAGAATGGTAGCATCTTATGTCAGTCTTTGTATGTGACTGTCATTTTCTGTATGATCTTTTTAATGTTCTTATTCACGGCTTCAACATCACCATTCATCTTTGGCCGGTAAGGGGAAGAATTGTAATGCTGGATCTTGAATTGCTCGCACAGGTAGGTGATCATAGTATTATTTAGATTCGTACCATTTTCTGTAATAATCCTCTTCGGGATACCGTAACGACATATGAGATTCTTCTTGATGAATCGGGCGACAATATTCTTGGTAACTGAAGCGAAAGAAGCTTCCTCAACCCACTTTGTAAAATAGTCAATGGCCACTAAGATGAAGCGGTGTCCATTGGAGGCTGTTGGCTTGATTTCCCCAATCATATCAATCCCCCATATAACAAAGGGCCAAGGAGCCATCAAGACATTCTAAGGAATCGGAGGTACGTGCACCTTGTCAGCATAAATCTGACACTTGTGGCAGGTTTGAGAGTGTTGATAGCAATCTGCTTCCATGGTAGACCAGTAATAGCCTGCCCGTAGGATTTTATTTTCCATCGTATTCCCACTGGAATGGGTGCCAAAAGTGCCTTTATGTAATTCATCCATGATCCTTTCAACTTCAACCTTGTCTACACACCGAAGTAACACAGAGTCATGGTTGCGTTTGTAAAGAATGCCATTACTAAGGAAGAATTTAGCAGAGAATCTCCTTAAGAACTTCTTATTGTTTACTGAAGCTCCTTCTGGATATTCTTGAGTTTTGAGATACCTCTTGACTTCGTGAAACCAAGGATGGTCCACTACTTCTTCAGTATTAATCTCGTGACAGTGTGCTGGTTCATCCATTCGCTCAATGGTGATCCGGGGAGACTCGTTATCCCATTTAAGTTTAAACATAGATGACATTGTGGCTAGTGCGTCTGCTAGCTGATTTTCTTCTCGCGGGAAATGCTCGAAGGTAATCTTCTCAAAATGTGGGAGCAATGTCAAAACATGTTATTTGTAAGGGATAAGGTTAGGGTGTTTGGTGTCCCATTCCCCTTTGATCTGGCTAATGACCAAAGCTGAATCTCCAAATACATTCAAGGATTTGATCCCCAAATCTATGGCAACTTTGAGACCAAAGATGCACGCTTCATATTCTGCCATGTTGTTTGTACAATTGAAGCAGAGTCTTACCGTAAAGGGAGTATGACAACCTTCAGGACATATGAGTACAACACCAATACAATTTCCGAGTGCATTGTATGCCCCATCAAAAACCAGGGTCCATCGGGATCCTTGTTCAGGTTCGTCATATGGTCTGAATTCTTCACAGTTGTTTACCATCATGATGTCTTCATCTGAGAATTCAAACTTCATGGACTGGTAGTCTTCCACAGCTTGGTGAGCAAGGTGATAAGCTAGTACACTGCCCTTTATTGCTTTCTGGGTAGTATACTGTATGTCATATTTCGTCAGGATCATCTTCCATCTCGCTATTCTTCCAGAGAGGGCAGGTTTCTCGAAGATGTAATTTATCTTATCTATTTTAGATATCAACAAGGTAGTATGGGTCAACATATACTGTCTTAGCCAGCGAGCAGCCCATGCCAGAGCGCAACAAGTTTTCTCGAGCAGTGAATATCTTATTTCACAGTCAGTAAACTTTTTGCTCAGGTAATAAATAGCATGCTCTTTTCGGCCAGACTCGTCATGCTGCCCCAGCACACACCCCATTGAATTTTCCAAAACGGTTAATACATGATCAATAGTCTTCCCTCGACTGGTGGCATCAAAACAAGAGGCTCTTACATATATTCTTTGATCTTGTCGAAAGCAGTTTGGAATTCATCATTCCATTTGACTACTTGATCTTTCTTCAGTAATTTGAAGATTGGTTCACAAGTAGCAGTCAGGTGAGAAATGAATCTGGCAATGTAGTTTAAACGTCCCAAGAACCCTCTGACTTCCTTCTTAGTACGAGGAGCAGGCATCACTTGTATCTGTTTCACCTTGGCGGGATCTACTTTAATATCTTTATTGCTAACGACAAAGCCTAGGAGTTTACCAGACGTCACCCCAAATGTGCACTTATTTGGGTTCAACCTCAACTTGTATTTCTTTAGTCTCTCAAAGAGTTTCTATAAATGGTCAAGATGCTCTTCTTCTGTTTGAGATCTAGCTATCATATCATCCACATACACCTATATTTCGTGATGTATCATGTCGTGAAATAGAGCTACCTTGGCACGTCGATAGGTTTCCCCAACATTCTTCAATCCGAATGGCATAACCTTGTAGAAGAATGTGCCCCACTGGGTGACAAAGGTTGTTTTCTCCATGTCCTCAGGCGCCATTTTGATTTGATTGTAGCTTGAGAAACCGTCCATGAAGGAAAACACTTTGTGCTGTTCCGTATTGTCAACTAGAATATCAATGTGGGGAAGTGGGAAATCATCCTTAGGGCTTGGCTTATTCAAATATTTGTAGTCCATGCACATTCGTACCTTGCCGTCCTTTTTGGGCATGGGAACAACATTGGCAACCCATTATGGATAAGAGGTGACGACCAAGAATCCAGCGTTGAATTGCTTCATGACTTTAGCTTTAATCTTCTATGACATGTCTGGTCGCATGTGACAGACCTTTTGTTTTACCGGTGGACAGTCTTCTTTTGTTGGTAGACGATGTACCACAATATCTGCATCAAGTCCTAGCATGTCTTCATACGACCAGGCAAAGATCTCAACATAATCATGCAACAACTGAATCAGACGCTCTTTGACAATGGGTTCCAGATTGGCACCCACCTTGACTTCTCTTTTGTCTTCCTCGGTACCTAGGTTGATCGTGTCCACTGGTTCCTCGTGGGGATGAATGGTCCTCTCTTCTTGTTGTAGTAATCTGGCAAGTTCCCCTGGTACTTCACAATCTTCCTCACCTCCGTCTTCGGCTTGGTAGATTAGATTTTCAGAGTCTCAAAAGGCCATAGCAGATCTGTTACCCATGGGATCCCGAATGGATGTAGACATGCATTGTGAGTGTGTGTAAGGGTATAGCTATCTTTGAAATAAATGGAAATGTAAAAAGGAAAAACAATAAGCACAAAGTTTGTATGCAAAAACGTCCATGATTCATTGATGTCATATGAAAATGAGATAATAACCCTTACAAATGGACCATTGTGCCTCGGGTAAGACACAAGGTTTTAAGAGTCTGAATTGTTTTAGTATTACATATCCAACAAAATGTAAAGACAAATTATTGTGGGATGAAAGTGATCGGGACAAAATCTCTAGCCTCCTAGTTGCTGAGCCCTCCACTGACAGTTGGGAAAATCCAATCATCCAGGTTGTAGCTGTCTTCATCATCCTCCACGATGCTGACTTGGTGGTTGCTGATCTTCAAGGGCGGTCCTCCGGCACGAGCGCGGCGTACAACCTTCTGGGCGCCTGAAGTGAAACCCAGACCAAACTTGTCAGATTTGTATGGGATATCTGGGAGTTTTCCCCAAATAGTGCACCCACCTTCTTCTATCACTGCCTTGGCATCCTTCAAAGACGACATCTTGAGTGGAAGCCTTGTGATCTTAGGAACTTGAGACACAACCTTGGTTACTGCCACATCTTGCGGGACTTCTTCAAAGTGATGGATTGGAGTTTCAATAAATTCACCATCTAGTTCCATATATCTGAAGGAATTTAGATGGCTGACCATATATTCTTCTTCTCCATGAACAGTGATAATCTTCCCTTGAATCGGATACTTCAGCATTTGATGCAACATATAGGTAACAACACCAGCATTGTGAATCCACGGTCGGCTTAGCAAGAAGGAATATGAAGGGCGAATATCCATTACATAAAAAGTTGAATCAAATGTTTGGGTTCCTACTTTTATGGAGATGTCCACTTCCCCATGCACCATCCTTTTTGAGCCGTCAATGGCCCTCACTACTATGTTGCTCGGTTTCAATGTCAATCCCTCAAAGTCAAGCCTATCAAGAGCCTTTTTAGGTAATACATTCAGAGACAAACCGGTGTCCACCAAAACATGAGCCAAGGTTGTGCCCCTGCATTCCACTGAGACATGCAATGTGTAATACGGTGGCAGAACTGACTGTTTTTACTGCTTTGCATTTTGCATTTGCAAAATGTCGCGGTAAGCAAGAGTCGCCACCGAATTTTATTTCATCCAATCATGGAAAAGGAAAAAAGAACAGAAAAAACCTTTTTTTTGAGATATTTAGAGTACGGGGGGTAGATTATAGAAAGGGAAGGTGTTAGCACCCTTTCTATCCATGTTTTTCCATGGGCTCTTAGGTACTTGCTCATCTTTTTAAAATTTCTTGTGTGTGTGCTTGCTTTGAAAATGTTTTACTTCGTGATAACCCTTGTATCAGTCCTCAAGGATATGATGAAGTTGTTTTGAAAGGTGTTTGTGTGAAAAGGGTGCTAATACCTTCCCTTTTCATAATCTAACCCCCAAACCCAAGAAAACATCTCTAAAGGTCTTTCCTGTGCTTTTTCACCTTTCCTTTTGGATAAAAGAAAAGTCGGTGGCGACTCTTGCTAACCGCGACATTTGCAAACACAAACGCAAAACATCAAGTCAGTTCTCCCACCGTATCACAGAACTGGCGACTCTGCTGGGGACATTCTAAAAGTGGGGTTACCTTAGGGTTAGATCACCTTTACTTTCTTACTTTGTTTAATTTGTTTGCTTTACATTTTTGTTCCTTGTTTGGGTTTGTTTTAAATCCTACACCTGGATTTGGGGGCACCTTTTAGGTAAGTAGCAATAAACTGTGAGGGAACTGTGCGGTGTATACCGACATGGTTGAAGCAGTAGCTACGTTGATATGGAACTTTGGTTGGTATCGGTAACCCTTGAGTCGAATCAAGGAGAGTACGGGGCCTCCGCGTGGTATCATGAAGCATCAACTGACCTTAGAACCTTACTTGACCAACTTGGCCATTAGGACGTAGTGAGATGACCGGTTTCGGTGTAGAGCTGAAAATTGGTTGATACTCGATGCTACACTCATTGAGACTTGACCCCTGACTTTTGTTCGGTTGCGAGTCAATTGCTTATTGAACGAGGCTTGTGGGAAAGGTAAGTAATATTGAGATCCCTTAGAACCCGATTACTATTAACTAGGACAGGTTGAGCCAACTAAACTTCAAGAGGGTACTTACCTATAAACTCCATGCAAGCCTAAAACTAAGGACTTGTCTGCTTTGTGTGAATATGATTATTTGTATATACATTTGCTTACCTCGCATATTTGTACATAACATCATAACATCATAACATCATAACATAGCATTTTCAATAACCATTTCAAGGATCTCGAGGGCCTTTGATGCAGGTTATGACGAACCAAACACCGTCAAAAATCAAGTACAACAAACTTGAACCAAGGGCTATGACCCACTTGATACGGTGAGCTTAATTCTCGCGGAAGGACATCCACCGATACAAACTTCTCCAATCAAAAATGTTGATCAAATTTAAATCTCTAACTTTTTCTTGTGTTTACCCCGCGAGATCCTTGAAAACATGCATCCATATATCATGCATCATATCATGACAGGTTTCTCCCATATAGGTATCCTTATCTTCCTACTGTTTATTTCAGTAAGATGGATATGGAACAAACGGTGAAAGATCTCCAAGCTCAAAACGCTCAATTCCAAAAAATGTTTCTGGCTATGGCTAAGGGGCAAGAGGACCTGAAAGCTCTCCTCCTCAAAGACAAGAAGAAGAAGTCCAAGAAGTCAGTAGGCGTCCTGAACTTGAGAAAAAGACCTAAAGCCCTAGATCTTTCAACTCCATCCAACATGGGGGATAGTCATGAAGAAGACAACAGCCTGGAGATTGATGAAGTTGAAGCTGACTACTCTGAGGAACAATATCCTCCCGCTGATGACAAGTACAAACAGTTGGATGATCGCCTTAGTGCTATGGAGATACAACAAATACCTGGCTTGGATTTAGGAGACATGTGTTTGGTTTCTGGAGTGGTCATCCCGCCAAAGTTCAAAATCCCTACCTTTGCCATGTACGATGGAGTCTCTTTCCCTAAGATGCACTTAAAGTCTTATGTCCGCAAGATTCAACCATACACGACTGATCCAAAGCTTTGGATCCATTTCTTTCAAGAAAGCCTGATAGGGACTCAACTCGAGTGGTTCTATCAATTGGAGAGTTCTCGCATCCACACCTGGGAGGATTTAGCTGCTTCTTTTTACAAATAGTATCAGTATAACGCTGATCTTGCACCAACTCGCGTGCAATTGCAGAACATGACCATGGGTTCCAACGAGAGCTTCAAAGGATACGCCCAAAAGTGGACAGATGTGGCTGGTAGGGTGCACCCCCCTTTAACTGGCAGGGAGTTGATTGACATTTTCATGGGAACTTTGACAGGGCCTTTCTTCAAACACTTGATCGGAAGCTCCTCAGCCGGGTTCACCGAGCTAATATTTACCGGAGAAAGGGTCGAAGCTGGCATAAAAAATGGAAATATTTAAGAAGCTACAACTTCTGATGCTCAGAAAAAGCCATACAGTGGGAAGAAAGAGTCTAATGTTGTGTACAATCAAAAGAGTCATCATGACCAACACGTAGGGGCAGTCCTGGTCTCTGGTTCTGCATCACACCGACAACAACAAAGGGGAAATCAACGAAGGCCAGACGAGCCTAAAAGACAGTTTACCAACATCAACATGCCACTGTCTCAAGCGCTACAACACTTGTTGAGGATGAATCTGATTACATTGATAGGACCTTATCCAAACCCCAAAACTTCTTCTCCTAACTACAATCCTAATGCGACATGTCCTTATCATTCTGACAGTCCCGGGCATGACACTAACGATTGCTGGGCATTGAATTATAAGATTCAAAATTTGATTGACGCCAAAGAGATCGATTTCGACCCTCCAGAGACTCCAAATGTGATCACTACTCTTTTGCCAAGTCATTAAGAGTTTTTATTAATTTGAATTTTCAAGTTGTAATCTCTTTTGTTATTCAAACAATTATCTATTAATGTCAAACTTTGTTTCATTAATGCATTGCATATGTTTATCTTGAATTATTTCATTCGTTTTCATTTCATTTAAACTATGCTTTTACTGTCTTTACGATATTCAACTCTTTCTAAAAGTTACAAGCCTTTAGAGGGAGGATGACGAAAACAATGCCATAATCTCATACAGTATGCTTTTGGACAGACCTTGCTGACGATGTACAGGCATTCTTTCAAATCCTAAACACTGGAGTTATAAGGAAGATAATCCCTAGTCAACCCCTTCGAGCCAAAGAAGTAGAAGTTTTTTGTTTTAAACACAAATTGAAACCTTTAATCAAAACCCGGGGCAGGGTAGTCTCTCAGTTAATTCAAACACGCATTAAGCGACAAACTCTCATCTCGTAATACAACGAATGATGTCAAGAAACATTCCTCTGGGATCAAAAGACAGTGATGGTTCCCTATCACATATGCAGTCATTATCTCTAAAAAAGAAAAGCCCCCTGAGTCAAAACCTACGAAGGAGACTTAAAGAAAAATGGGGCATCCCGCTGACTGTAATCTCAAAACAAGAACAGTCAGGCAAAAATTAGGGATAAAAAATCAAAAGAAAGAGGTCACTACAAATCCTCGACAACATGAAAAAAAAATGTTGCAAATATGACTGCCTTCCAACAAACCTAACTTGTCTGAACCATCACCAAAACTTCATTCCAGACTCAATTGGAGTTCAAACACACAATTAACTGAGTTTAGGACTGAAGAACATCACGAAGAGCGGGTGGGTACAAATACACTTTGAGCCTTTATCCTTTGTTTCTTAAACCGTGAACCAAGCCACGTTACAACCCTTCAAAAGTCCTAATTGAAGCATGGGTTAGTTCGAAAGCATACTGTTACAAAAGGTATCCTGACTCCTATAAGGCTTTGCTCTAAATCCTGAGATTAAATTTTCTTACAAAATTCCTTTACTTAGAAAAATGCATTTTCAAAACTTCAAGACAAGCATAAACTTTGCATTACTTGAATATCATTGTTTGCATGTGGCTATTTGTTTGACAGCGGAGAAATTCATACAACAAATATCCAGTGAACGAAAGCTCTGTCAGTGAACAAAATCACTTCAAAGAAGGACGAAACTTCCATTGACAAATCTCCTATCAACAGGGGGACATGACATGTCACTATCCAGCACACCTGGGGCAGTCCAGTCAAGATTTCAAGAAAACTCTCAAAATGCAGAGTAACCAGGGGAAAATCTCCATCTGCGTCACTTGGGGGATTTAATGTTAACCTCAGTAAAGGGTTACGTACAACCAAACATTTTCAGGCAGTGCCACAAGCACTTGCTACTAGGGGCAATGACAAATCTCCCCAAAAGTCCTTCTCACAGGATGATTCCCCAGCCAGATTTTCAATCTCTGAAAACATTTCCCCAGCTGAGACAACCTCAAGAATCCTCGAAGACTTTCCCCAACGAAGTCATCACCTCTCAAGCAGACTGGCAACATGGTTTATTTCCCCAACAAACGATAGGATTCCCCAACTCGAATTTGCCTCTCCGACTACTACAAATAAAAGGACCACAACTCCTCTTCCCCAGTAGACTACTCTACAATCCCCAGCAAGTTACTGTGAAACCTGGACCCAACCAGATATCAGTTCAACTTCGACTCCCCAGTAGAGCAACAGACAACCGAGACTCCTGAACTCTTTCCCCAAGCAGGAATAAACATACTCTCCATAGAGTTTTCAATATATCCCAGCGGAGTTATCCTCAAACAACAAAACAGGAATCCCCGGTGGAAACATGCTAAGCAAAGCTTGAAGACACACATACTCTTCAACAGTAGTCCAGGATTTAACAACTCCCCAACATTTTGTCAAGGATTTATTTTCCAGACAAAAAATACATTCATAAACATTTCACATTTCATACATCTTATTTACATACATGATAAGTGCATACGACACAATCTCATTTATTTTGAGAATATCATGACGTCATGTATTTCATACATCGTGACATTTCATACAACTAGCGTTCTACCTTTTTCAGGAAAGATTGATCAACAGATGGTTACCATCAACCATTTTCAGGTCCCAGATCAATTCCCGAAACAAGAAGGGGAAACTATCTACACGAACAGATGAAGCTTAACATGGGCTCATCCTGAAGCGACCTTACACGAGTTCCTTCTATTATATATCTAGATGAAGCTTAAAATGGGCTCAGCCCGAAGCAGCCTTATACGGGGTCCTTCTATTATATTTTCAGATGAAGCTTAACACGGGCTCATCCCGAAGCGACCTTACTCAGGTTCCTTCTAATATATTTTTGGATGAAGCTTCACATGTTCATCCTGAGGCATCTTTACACGGTCTCCTCCTAATATATTTCTAAATGAGGCTTAACACGAACTCATCTTGAAGTAGCCTTACACGAGTTCCTTCTAATATATCTCATGATGAAGCTTTACATGGGCTCATCCTAAAGCAACCCTACACATGTTCCTTTCCTTCCAGATGCAGTTTTACACGGATTCATCATCAAGCAACCCTACATAGGTTCTTTCCTTCCCAGATGCAGTTTTACATGGATTCATCATCAGGCAACCCTACACAGGTTCCTTCCTTCCCAAATGCAGTTTTACACGGACTCATTATCAGGAAACCCTACACAGGTTCCTTCATTCCAGATGCAGTTTTACACGGACTCATTATCAGGCAACTCTACACAGGTTCCTTCCTTCCAGATGCAGTTTTACACGAACTCATTATCAGGAAACCCTACACCGGTTCCTTCTCAATTCCAGATGCAGTTTCACATGGACTCATCATCAGGAAACCCTACACAGGTTCCTTCCTTCCAAGATGCAGTTTCACACGGACTCATCACCAAACAACCCACCTTTTGATACAGTTTAGATACACTCCAGACATGGACGCAATTCTGATACTTATTCTTTCAACTTACAAAATTACAATTCAACAAGCATTCTTGGATAGCATCTACAAGCCCATCTCCAACAAGATTCTATCACCTCTCTAAATGGCATCTTTAAGCCCATTCCTCCTATCATCGCATCACCGAGTGCAAATTTCTGGGCACTCTAGTGTCCAATCATCTTCCACCTTCGAGTCACGAATGACAAAACTCGTCAATCTAACTCTTCAGGTTTAAGAAGATTGAACATGGGCAGTTGTTGTACCCCAAAATTTGCCCTTTCATTTGTCAAGTATTTGATCATAAGATATTCTAAGACGTTAGGTTTGCAGCACTGATACATCAATTTAGGCTTGAAATTGGCACAAGGGCAAAATGGTCAATTGCATACTGGAAAGTCAAACTTTTACTTTTTGGTCAACATTACAAACCAAAGATCAAATTTCATCAAAACATTCAAAAATATCAAGCTTGATCATTAAGAAGTCAAGAGAATCAAAAATCCATCTTTGCAAGACTTTAAGGTTTTTCTAAGTATTTTCTATACTTGGTTAATTTCATTTGCTTCATGGCATTTTACTACAACTCCAAATAATTCAAGATGATGCAAGTAATTCAAGTTATTACAAAGTGACATTTTGCAATATTACAAATTCTAAAATTATGTCTTGATTAAAACCTTGTCACAATATTTTTTTCCTTTGACATAATGTGCACAAGACTAAATTTGTGACATGCTACAAACTATGCTGTCCAAAGTTGAAGAACATATGATATATCACATTGCTACAACATTCTATGCTGCCCTGCAAGAAAGCTTGTACCATGCTACGTCCAAAGTATGCATGTTGTCTAATACATTCAAACACTGCTCTATGCAGTTAGCTCAAACCTGCACCACAACAGCCCCAAAGTTGCACCAAAATGGCAAAGGAAAAATTATGGGAAGAAAGTGTCAAAACAGTAGGCAAAAGCAATTCAAAATGAATTATTTGTTTTCCCCCCTAAACCACAGTCAAGGGGTCTACAAAAGGAGGGTTGTCTCATAAGACAAAAGGTTGGATTTTCGGAAGAGGCATAGAGAGAGAGAATAGAGAGTCTCATTGAGCAGAAAAATAGTATTCTTGTTAACCTTGACTGATTTTTCAAGATCAAATCTGCTCTTGTTCAAAACAGAACCCTAACCTCTTACTCTACCATACAAAGTCTCCCTAAGCCAAACACTTCATACAAAGTTTATCCAAACATAAAAACAGTCCTTGTAGTGCTACTCACCTTCACCATCAAAAATACCAAAAATATTACAGTACAGTCCAACTCAGTTCTAGCAGTCCAGAGCAGCTTCCTGAAGACTCACAAGGTTATCACATCATTTGGAAAAGCACTCAGATCTAAAACAATCAGTGCATCGCAAAGGTAAGTCCTCTTGACTTGATATCTTGTCATTACATCATTAACAAGTTGTTGTTCTTTGAAGACAAGATGTAGTACTTTAATATCTTTTTGAACTAGTCATCTGCACTTTTTTTAGGCTTATTCAATCATTTGTTGTTCATGTTTATCCATCATATGCCATAAGCTAACCTGTACATTCAGTAAAATAATGTTTAAGGCAGGAAAATGCAGCATGTATCGACACATATCATCATGTATCGACCCATCCTAGTGAAAAAACAGGGTATGAGTCGACACATAATCCTCATGCATCGACCCATACTGAGTTCAGGTCGCAAAACAGGAGCTGGAAGAGCTTATGAGTCGATACATACGCGTTTCACGTCGACACAAGAAAGGTGCATGAGTCGACACATCCCCTTATGTGTCGACACATACTGAGTTATTTTATTTTGCAGGGGCAGGGAAAAGCTATGTGTCGATGCATAGCAGCATGGGTCGACACATAGCAGTTCAAAGTGCAGTTTTCCTTTTATTTTACACTGTTTTTACATTGTTTTCATTATCATTCGATGTGGTTGTAATATTTTAGTCTCCACTTCATCCCCATTGTAAATTTGTACCCCCATCCCCCTAAAGTGATGTAATATCTTAGGATTTATTTTCCGCGTGTTTACTTGCTTTCATATATTACTAGTAATTAGGATGTATGGCAAGATAAAATCAGCAAATAGACAACTTAAAAATCAAAGACAAATGCATATAATAAAACACACTTTGCACACATGCACCCTTAGGGTAATCTCACTCGTTGCCTATCGGAAAATAGTCATGTCCCTCGAGCATGGGCGTTTTAGCAAAGACCCTTCGATAAAAAATATCATAGTCCCTCGATGACCCTCGATGTTGCTTCCGGTAAACGATCTAGTCCCTAAACGACATTGCTAAAACGTCCCATATGTTGCCTTCTATGACTATACAAACGTCCCAACACTCGTCCCTTCACATCCAACGATGGGGTTTCTTACCAAATCAATGGTAAGATAGCAACATCTAAATGAGGAGGAAAAGCACATTTAAGACCTTTCGAGTAGGTAGATTCTCTCTTAGTTACTCGCTTGCTCACAACAAAAACATTTATACACCAACACTCTCACCTTTGAATTATTTTCGAAACAAACACTTTATAGGCTTTCTTATAGAAACGAGAACCATTACGAAGTTCCATTTTCAAAATACTTTCAAAAATCACCACCACAAGCACACGTTCAAACAAAAGAAAGTGATCTAGCAAGTAACTAAGAGCCCATGGAAAACCATGGATGAAAAGGATGCTAATACCTTCCCTTTTCATAAACTACCCCCCAAACCCAAGAAAACATCTTTAAAGGCCTTTCCTGTGCTTTTTCACATTTACTTTTGGATAAAAGAAAAGTCGGTGGCGACTCTTGCTAATTGTGACATTTGCGAACACAAACGCAAAACATCAAGTCAGTTCTTCCACCGTATCACAAAAGTTATTGGGACAAATTCTCTGGCTTCCCAATTGCGAAGTCCTCCATTGACAGTAGGAAATATCCAATCCTCCCAGATGCCATCTTCTTCACTATCTTGCACTGTGTTGACCTCTTGGTTGCCAATCTTCAAAGGTGGCCCTCCAGCACGGGCACGATGCACAACCTTCTGAGCACTTGAAGTAAACCCTAAGCCAAACCTGTTATATTTATACAGAATGTCTAGAAGCTTCCCACAGATGGTGTATCCACCCTCCTCTACTACTGCCTTGGCGTCTTTTAGAGATGACATCCGAAGCGGAGGTCTTGTGATCTTGGGGATCGAGGATACTGTCTTGGTTACTGCTACCTCTTGAGAGACTTCTTCGAAATGTTGAAAAGGAGTTTCGATGAACTCGCCATCTAATTCCATATACCGGAAAGAATTTAGGTGGCTAATCATGTACTCTTACTCTCCGTGGACAGTGATAATCTTTCCATGGACCGGGTATTTCAGCATCTGGTGTAGTGTAGAGGTGACAACACCAACATTATGGATCCAGGGCCGTCCTAGCAGACAGGAGTAAGAGGGGAGGATGTCCATTACATAGAAAGTTGAGTTGAAAGTCTGAGTTCCCACCTTTATGGGGATGTCCATCTCCCCATGGACCATCCTCTTTAAACCATCAAATGCTCTCACAACTATGTTACTGGGTTTCAATGTCATTCCTTCGCAATCCAATCTGTCGAGAGCTTTCTTCGGTAAGACGTTCAAAGATGAACCAGTGTCTACCAAGACATGGGCCAGAGTTGTTCCTCTACATTCCACAGAGACATGTAATGCCTCGTTGTGTTTTCTCCCTCTTGGTGTCAGGTCAACATCAGAGAAGCCTAAGCCGTTATCAACTGTCAAGCTGGTCACACAATCTTGGAATTGGTCAGCGGATGTCTCTTGTGGCACATGGGCTGTCTTCAGAAACTTCACCAGAGCTTTCGCATGTGCCTTAAAACATAGCAGCAATGCTAGCATGGAGATCTTAGAGGGAGTTTGCCCCAACTGTTCAACCACGTCATAGTCACTCTTCCTTATTATTCTCAGGATCTCCTCCATTTCCTTCTTGGAGGTTATGGGGATGGTTAGTGGTTGAGCCTTCGTCCGGACAGGCTCTTCTTGAATCCCTTTTCCTCGAACATCAGCAGTAGAGGTATTGGTAGGGATAACAACAGGGGTTGTGTCGTCTTTTCTAGCAGGTGCACTTGCAAATATGATTATTGGTATGGAGGTAACCTTTGGAGCGGCCACGGGTCCAAAAACTGCCTTTGGAGGGGCAATTTCTGGAGAGAAGATTCTACCACTACGGGTAATTTTGCTAGTTCCGGCAATATTTCTAATGTCAGAGTCTTCTTCTTCGGAGCTTATTTCTTCGGCAGTCAGTCCATCTTGTTTGATACCATGGTAGTAGATTTCTCCACCGTAATTCCATGGTACTGTTTTATCTGATTCATACGGGACCGGCCCGGGCATTGTAATTTTAAGAGGAGTAGTTTTTGGAAACGATGTAATCCTAACGGGTCTTTTGGTGACCCTGGAAGGATTGGCGTAGATGGTTATGATTGAAATGTCTTCTACAGTAATAGGTAAAACGGGAGTTTTTTCAAACAGAATTTCTTGATTGTCTATCAGGCGTTGAATGCATGTCTTCAACAGAGGGCAAACAGTTGGTGAGGATAAGCAATGATGGTAGTCTTTCTTACAACCTGGGAATACACCAGCTTTCAACAAGTTTATCTTAATGATTGGGAGTGGAGTCAAGAGTTCATCCACTGTGGTGACAAATAAATCTTCCTTGATAGCATTGGCGTTGTGACCATGCCTAGGCATCGGAGCAGAAATGACATTTGGTTTCTTAGGTGCATCAAACTCAACTTCTTTTGCATCTATAAGGTCTTGAATTTTGTTTTTCAGGGCCCAACAGTTGTTAGTGTCGTGACCCGGGCTTTCAGAATGGTATGCGCATCTGGCATTTGGGTGATAATGAGGGGACGCAATTTTGGGATTCTTTGGGACCTCCTTTAAAGTTGTCAGATTCAATTTCATAAGATGTGGTAAAACCTGGGCTAGAGTCATATTAATTCTGGTGAATTGCCGGACTGGCCTTTCCACCCTCGGTTGGTTACTTCTTGGTTGATAAGATGTAGGCTTTGGGATCATAACGGCTCCTACCATTGGTCAGCGTTCAGCTCTTCCTCGATTCCTTTGTGAATAAATAGAAGATACCTCCTTCTTCCCAGTGAAAGGCTTTCTCACCGCTGTAGAGGCAGACACATCCTTCTGAATCTTTCCACTTTTTATACCAGCTTCCACCCTCTCTCCGGTTAATATTAACTCAGTAAACCCAGCAGATGAGATCCCAATCATGTGGTTGAAGAAAGGGCTCGATAGATTACCCAAGAACATATCCACCAAATCCCTTTCAGACAGAGGGGGTTGCACTCTCCCAGCTAGATCTTTCCATTTCTGTGTGTAATCTTTGAAACCCTCATTTGAAGCCATAGCCATACCCTGAAGCTGAGTATAGGTAGGCGCCAAATCTGCATTATACTGGTATTGCTTATAGAAAGCTGCGGCAAGTTCTTCCCAGTTATGGACGTCGGCTCTTTCCAATTGGTAAAACAAATCGAGTTGTGTTCCGGATAAGCTATCTTGGAAGAAATGGACCTGTGATTGGTGGAAATAGAACTGACTGTTTTTTAGCTGGTTTCACGAAATGTCGCGGTAAGCAAGAGTCGCCACCGTCTTTTATATTCTCCAACATGGAAAGGATAAAAGCACAGCAAAATTCCTTATTTGAGAATGTTTCTCAGTTCGGGAGGTAGATTTATAGAAAGGGAAGGTGTTAGCACCCTTTCTATTCGTGGTTATCCACGGGCTCTTAGGTACTTGCTCTTATGTTTTCAAAATAGTTCGCTTTTCAAGTGTGTGTGGGTTTTGAAAAAAAGTTTCGTTTGAAAAATTTCTAAGTAACTCTTGTATCGGTCCTCAAGAGTGTATGAAAAATTTGTTTGAAAACTTTTATAAAGTGTGAGGTGTGAAAAGTATTTTTGTTTGTTTTGAGAAAGAGAAAGTACTTAAGAGAAATCTACCTACTCTAAGGAATTAGGCTGTGTAAGAGTCCTTTAGACAGTACTATCCCACTATTGAGAAGTAGGTAGTACCATCATTGGAGGTGTTCGGGTCAATTCGATTATAGGGACAGTGTGGTCACCGAAGCAATGGTAGGACATCTTAGAAGTAACCCTAATGTCCTAGATCCTTTTATCCGAGGCAACCATTTCGAGGCAACTGGATCTTTAGACAAAGGGCGACCTCTAGGACACCCTATACTTGATGACCACGTTCGAGGAAACCAGTGAGGCGTACCCTAGAAGTGGCATGTGCTTTGTGTGTTGTATTTTCAGTTAATGTTTTTGTACATGTTATTTGTGAGCTACGGATTGATTTTATTTACATACATTCTTGCAGGCATTTTTTAACAGTTAGGAGTGCGGAAAGTAAATTGCAGAAATGTAAATTCTAACTATTACAAGGCGCGGGTCTATACATCGCCAAAAACAAAAACCCGTTTTTGAAAAGTAAATGTAGAAAATTAAGGAAAGCAATAAAATCCTAATTACTATTACATCCTCTGTACAGGTACATGAATATAATCAGAATAAATAAATACGCGCGAAAGAATTAAATTGGGAACGTCCTAAGGGTTTTGACCCTTTTAAGAAAAGAATTGAATTTTTTGTCCTTTTTTAATGAAATGGAATTAAAACTAATTATTTAATTTATTTATTAAAAGAAAAATGTTTTTGTATTTTTATGTTTTTAATGAAATACAATAAAAGGAATTAAAATTAAAAGTTAATAAAAACCTAATTCCAAATTTATTTTAGTTATTAAGAAAAAAGGTTAAAGTTGCCTAATTAAAACTAATTCAATTTATTAGTATTTATTTACAAAATAATTACCTAAATGAAATTAATAAAGTATTTACATTTTTTGGTTTTTTTTTTTAATTTTATTGTGAAAAATTAATTATGAGTTAAATAATAACAGTTAATAATAATAATTAGTTAAAAGAAAATATAATAAAAAAGGAAAAGAAAAGAAAATATGAAAGAACCATGGGGGGTTTGGGTCTTTTTTGGAGGTTTGATTCTGGAATTCAGGCCCATTAAGAAGCAAGTCTCGTTGATCTTGGGGATTGACCACACGCTTGTTGACTAGGGGGTACCATGCTCTTCATCTCCTGGCCATTGGATGTATGCTGAGAGACACATGGCGCATTGCTGGTTGAAGCGCATGGTGGAACGCACTGGAAAGCTGCATGAGATCAGGTTATGAAAAATAGAAACAAACATTGGGTGGACCTGGGAATTGAACCCAGGTCCCAACGATTGCAAGCCACGCCACCAACCACCAGGCTACTTTGCACGCTTTGTTATTATACTGGCTAATGAAAATAATGTATTAAAAACTCAATTATGCTTGGACATTAAAAAACGCGCGCCATTATTTGAACCAACCAACATAATGGTTCCACGTATCGTCTTCTTCATCTTTTCCTGTAAAACAAAAACAAGATAGCGGGGGTTTTTAACCCCCACAAACCAAAACTGCCAAGAATAGCGATTAGAGTTACAGATAACATAAAAAGGCGCGATGATATCAATGAGTTCGTCTTGTCCTGACGAGTTTAACCATATATGTCTTGAGGTCTAATTTTATAGTATGAGAAAAGCCCTAATATGAAAGCTCTGAAACCCTAGCATTCGTCCATGGTGGTTTTTGATTCAGAGCACCATAATCAAATTGGATTACACCAATAGCTTCAGGATGTTCCTATTAACACAAATCAACCCAAAAAAATAGATTAAAAGTGCATGAATAATGATATGTAATTATGGAAAAAAATGCAAACCGTGGGACTTGTTGGGGATGATTCTTTGAGTGTTAGGACTCGTTCTTGGTTGCAATAGGTTCCTGGCAATGATGGCAATGTGTTAGAAGCAAGAAAGGTGTTTGAATGGTGCTGGAATATGGATTTCAGTTTGTGAATTTCTTTGGAAATTTTGGAATTGGTTCTGGCCGTTTTAGGTGTTTCTAGGTCGTGCTTCAAGTTTGCAAGGCTTGCATATATGTGTATGAATGAGAATCAAGTGACATTAGGAGCCTTAAACCATTGCAATTAAGTTTTTGGATTTCCTCTTTACCACCATTAAAAGAACTTTCCATGTTTGTTCAAATTTGAATTTCATGCTTGAAATGGACTGTACACGAATTTGGTATGTGAAATATGCTTCATGAAGGCTAATCAAAGCACAAGATACCATTTAATCAATTTTTTTGATTTTACTTGAATTAATATGGATTAAAATGAATTAAATTCATAAAAATTAAATAAAAATAGAAAAATAATTATTTGGTCTTGAAATTGATCATGGGACACGTGGGTGGCATGACAAGGATGAATCAAGTGGAAAAAGTGGGCCCTTTTGTCAAAAATTGAAGTTTCAAGGATAGTTGACTTTTGCCATTTCACAAAAATTTCCCAACTTCTCCAATGCATATCTTGCTCAATTTTGATCATATGAACATGTTCTTGGACATTTTGGAAAGGTCTTGAAGTCCTCTAACCAATGCCTTTTGTACCATGTCATTTTGATTTACCAATCTCAAGTTATGGTCTTTGACTTAAAATGCCTTTTTGTTGACTTTTGAAAATGACCTATAATGTTGAAATTGATAACTTCTTGTGAGAGCATTTCTTGGACTTGGAATGTGAAGATGAGTTGTAGGAAATGTCATCCCCTTCAAAATGAGAATTGGATGGGATTTTTCTGATGAACCATGAAAAAGTTATGCCTTGGTCAAGTTACAGTTGACTTTTCAACTGTCCAAAAATAGAAGCTTTTGCATCTTGATGATTTTTGAGCCATTCTTGTGAAATCATGGTCAAGATTTGACCAAATGATGATTGTGGCTTCAAAATAAGATGTTGACCAAAAAATTTGACTTTTGACTGCCAAATGACCATTTTGCCCCTACAATTGATTGTGAAGCAATTAGGGTTTTTGACTGTGCAACTTGACCTTGTGAGCCTTGAAACTTGACATGTGGGTGCTTGACAATGTATATGAGCATATGGGACTTGATTGAGCCCTTGAAAACCTCAACTTCCTTGCAAGGACCAAAACCCTAATTTGACTGGCTTAGGAGGGTGTTTGAACTGTGCAACCCTTGAGTAGACTTGAGAAAATTGAGATGATGCTTGTCAAAACCTTGAAGAATATGGGAGGGCAAATTTTGGGGTACAACAGTTGCCCCTGTTCAATCTTCTTAGACCTGAGGATGTAGATTGGCTTGTGTGCCTTTCGTGATTCGAGGGTGGAAGATGATTGAACACTAGAGTGCCCAGAAATTTGCACTCACATAATAGAGTATCAGCAGTGATGTCGGGAATGGGCTTACAGATGCCATTTGGAGAGATGGTGGATAGGAGGATGGGCTTATAGATTCCATCTGGAGATGTGACAGAACCTTGTCGGGAATGGGCTTATAGACGCCATTTGGAAAGATGGTATGGGAGGATGGGCTATAGATGCCATCTAGGTGTCGATCGCGTAAGAGATTCCTTAGCGAGAACTTGTGTACCTGAGAAAGATAATTTCCTAGCCTGTTACAGGTGTTGATCTTCACTCAGTCGCTCACAGACATGCCTTGGCTAGATACAGGTATCGAATTTGGAACTTCAAAAGGTTGCTTACAGACGTGCCCTGGCTTGATACAGGAGTCGAATCTCTAAACTTTTCATGCAGACATGCCCTGGCTGGATACAGGCATCGAATCTACAATCAGTTACTCACAGATATGCCCTGGCTGGATACAGGAATCAAATATGGAATTAGTCGTCTATAGATATGCCCTGGCTGGGTACAGGTATCGAATCTCTAAACTCTTCAGATATGCCCTGGCTAGATACAGGAATCAAATATGGAATTAGTCGTCAACAGATATGCCCTGGATGGATACAGGAATCGAATCTTCAAACTCTTCAGACGTGCCCTGGCTGGATACAGGAATCGAATCTGGGATTAGTCGTCAACAGATATGCCCTGGCTGGATACAGGAATCAAATCTTCAAACTCTTCAGACGTGCCCTAGCTGGATACAGGAATCGAATCTGGAATTAGTCATCTACAGATATTCACTGGCTGGATACAGGAATCGAATCTTCAAACTCTTTAGACGTGCCCTGGCTGGATACAGGAATCGAATCTGGGATTAGTCATCAACAGATATGCCCTGGCTGGATACAGGAATCGAATCTTCAAACTCTTCAGACGTGCCCTGGCTGGATACAGGAATCGAATCTGGAATTAGTCATCTACAGATATGCCCTGGCTGGATACAGGAATCGAATCTTCAAACTCTTCAGACGTGCCCTGGCTGGATACAGGAATCGAATCTGGAATTAGTCATCTACAAATATGCCCTGGCTGGATACAGGAATCGAATCTTCAAACTCTTCAGACGTGCCCTGGCTGGATACAGGAATCGAATCTGGAATTAGTCATCTACAGATATGCCCTGGCTGGATACAGGAATCGAATCTTCAAACTCTTCAGACGTGCCCTGGCTGGATACAGGAATCGAATCTGGAATTAGTCATCTACAGATATGCCATGGCTGGATACAGGAATCAAATCTTCAAACTCTTCAGACGTGCCCTGGCTGGATACAGGAATCGAATATGGAATTAGCGACAGTTGATAGTAATTATCTTTGGATTGACCTTTTTCCTGAAAAGGCAAGACGTCAGTCGTATGCAATGTCACGATGTATGAAATGCATGATGTCATGATGTTCTCAAAAATAAATGAGATTCTGTGCTATGATGCGTATATGCATGCATTATGTATGTAAGCAGGATGTGTGAAATGTCTATGAATGTATTTTCGTCTAGGAAAATAAATCCTTGACGAATGTCGGGAAGTTAAATCCTGGGCTGATGTTGAAGAGCAGAGTTCTTCGTTTCCGCTGGGGATAATGGTTGCGAGAATAAACCGGTAGGAGAGGATGACTCTGTTGGGGAATAAACTTGTTGGAGAGATTACTCTGTGGGGAATTACTCTGTGGGAAGAGATACTTCGCTGAGGTTTGATGATAACTCCGCTGGGGATACCGTTGATAAGTTATGTTGGAAGATTTGATGAACTCCGCTGGGGGATAGGAAGAACTTCGCCGAGGAGAATCTTTCCATGGTAATTAGCTGAGGATAACCCAGTTATAAGCTCTGGTGGAGAATAACCTTTGAATAAAGCCGGGGAGACGCGTTCGTGCTCTGCAAGGGATAAGCTTCCAGAATCTACTGGGGATAAGCTTCCTACTGGGGAGATTGATTCAACTCTCCTGGGGAGACTTTTTGGACTGTACTGGGGAATGGCTCCACTGGGGTGTCTGGATTCCGCCGGGGAACAATCTTATATTAATACTGCCGGGGATGCTTGTAGAGGAACATCTGTATACTCCGCTGGGGAATATTGAGATTTGTTGGGGATATCCAACTTCCTTAAGGCTGACAGTGGGCTAACTCTGCTTGGGGAGAGTGTCGCTGACTTGCTGGAGATATTGTTCCTTTTTAGGGCTGATTGGAGACCAACTCTTCTTGGTAGAGTATTGCTGATTCTTGTTTTACTCTACGGGGAGTGAAGGTATCCTGGTTACATTCTTCAGCCGAACCTGCCTTGGTACCCTGGTGGACAGAGCAACTAGATCGCTTTAGACAACTCATTATTGCCCCTGTTTCTGATGTCACCTATAATTAATCCTTTGTTTCGTATGCAAATATTTATGAGTTAGCAATTAGTGTCAAATGCATATATCAAAAATGAACATTGGACGTTCTTTGCAAAACAAAACAGAAAAATAAAAACAATTGGCAATTTGTCTGGAAAAGTGGATTTGTATTGATTTTTGAATTTGCCTGTAAATAGGCATTTTGTGTACAAGAAGATGACGTCCTAGTAAGAGAACGCCGCCGAACAACATAGAGTTTATACAATTTTGTGAACAGAAAACAAAACAGCTATGTGAAAATAATCCCACTGGGTTTCAACTCTGCTATCGCCTTCATGTCTTCAAGCGTCTCATCACTTTGCTGCTCAGTTGAAGATGAAGCTGATTGATCGATGTCGTCTGAATCTGATAGTTGATACCGAATCCTGGATGCAAGGTGATCCAATGAGACATAGTATTACGCTTATCCCTAACTTTTGCCTGGACTGCCCTTTCGGGTTTTCAGTCCACCAGGATACCCATTTTTGCCCAAGCCACCTTTTCAGGTTTTCGACTTGCCGGGTGTACAGATTTTTTCATTTCATCCCTTATTTTTGCCCGAACCCTTTTGGTTCGCCGGGAAGCCCTTATTTTTGCCTAGGTGTGTCAACCTAGCGGGTCTTTAATTCATGCATAGTATCTTTTTACTATGTCTGCATTGGCGGGGTGAGGAAGGTCGTCACTATCCATGGTGGTTAGAATCATAGCTCCTCCTGAGAAGGTATGTTTAACCATAAATGGCCCTTCGTACGTAGGGGTCCATTTGCCCCTGGGATCACTTTGAGGAAGAATGATGTGTTTGATTACCAGGTCTCCGACTTGATACTCTTGTCGTCTGACTTTCTTGTTAAATGCCTTGATCATCCGTTTTTGGTACGTTTGACCATGACAAATAGCAGTGAGTCTCTTTTTGTCAATCAGGTTTAATTGATCAAGTCGAGTCTGGATCCAATCATCTTCGCTCAAACCTGCATTCTTCATTATCTGGAGAGAGGGTATCTAGACTTCAATAGGCAAGACTGCCTCCATGCCATAGACCAAAGAAAAGGGAGTTGCCCCGGTTGACGTCCGTGCTGAGGTACGGTACCCATGAAGAGCAAACGGTAATATCTCGTGCCAATCTTTGTAGGTCACTGTCATCTTCTGCACAATCTTCTTGATATTCTTATTAGCTGCTTCTACAGCCCCATTCATCTTCGACCGGTAAGGAGAAGAGTTATGGTGTTGTATCTTGAATTGCTCGCAGAGCTCAATGATCATCTTGTTGTTAAGATTGGTACCATTGTCCGTAATGATCCTCTCAGGTACGCCGTATCGACAGATCAGGTTATGCCGAATGAACCGTGCTACGACGTTCTTGGTTACCGTAGCGTATGAAGCTGCTTCAACCCACTTTGTGAAGTAATCAATCGCTACTAGGATGAAGCGATGCCCATTAGATGTCGTAGGTATGATCTCACCGATCATATCAATGCCCCACATTGCAAAAGGCCAAGGTGCTGTCAAGACGTTCAGAGGAACTGGAGGAACATGCACCTTATCAGCATATATCTGGCATTTGTGACACGTCCGAGAATGTTGGTAACAGTCGGCTTCCATTGTGGACCAGAAATATCCTGCCCGAAGGATCTTCTTTGCCATGGTATATCCATTGGAATGTGTTCCGAAGGTACCTTCATGCAGCTCTGCCATGATCCTTTCTACTTCAGTCTTATCCACACAACGCAGTAAGGTTGAATCATGGTTTCGCTTGTAAAGAATGTCGTTGCTGAGGAAGAACTTTGCTGCGAACCTTCTCAGAAACTTATTGTCGTTAACGGATGCACCCTCGGGGTATTCTTGAGCTTCCAAGTACCTCTTCACTTCATGATACCAAGGTTTTTCTGTTACCTCTTCAGCCTCAAGATCACAGCAATGTGCAGGTTCGTCCAATTTCCAGATGATGATCCGGGGAGCTTCGTTATCCCATTTGACTTTGAACATAGAAGACATTGTATCCAACGCGTCCGCCAACTGATTCTCCTCTCTTGGTAAGTGTTCAAAAGTTATCTCCTCGAAGTGGGGAATCAATGTCAATACATACTCTTTGTAAGGAATAAGGTTCGGGTGTTTCGTATCCCACTCGCCTTTGATCTGATTGATCACGAGAGCGGAATCTCCGAAGACACTCAGAAACTTGATCCTTAAGTCAATTGCAACTTGAAGACCCATGATGCATGCTTCATACTCTGCCATGTTATTGGTGCAGTTGAAACATAGCCGGGCAGTAAGTGGAGTATGAGTGCCTTTTGGGGAGATGATCATAGCGCTAATACCATTACCCAAAGCGTTTGAGGCTCCGTCAAAGTGCATAGACCATCGGGATCCTTCCTCAGGTCCTTCATCCGGTCCAGGTACTTCACAATCAGTCACTACCATGATATTCTCGTATGGAAATTCAAAGTTCATAGATTGGTAGTCGTCCACTGCCTGGTGTGCCAAATGGTCTGCCAATACACTTCCCTTGATTGCTTTCTGATTCGTGTACTGGATGTCGTATTCTGTCAAGATCATTTGCCATCTTGCTATTCTTCCGGACAAGGCGGGCTTTTCGAATATATACTTGATCGGATCCATTTTTGAAATCAACAGAGTAGTGTGAGTCAACATATACTGTCTCAGCCGGCGAGCAGCCCATACCAAAGCACAACAAGTTTTCTCGAGCAATGAGTACCGGGTCTCACAGTCGGTAAACTTTTTGCTAAGGTAATAAATGGCGTGCTCTTTTCGGCCAGACTCGTCATACTGCCCCAGCACACACCCCATTGAGCTGTCAAGTACTGTCAAGTATAGTATTAGAGGTCTCCCTTCAACCGGTGGCATAAGAATGGGTGGTTCTTGGAGATACTCTTTGATTCTTTCAAAAGCGGCCTGACATTCATCGTTCCAACGTACTACTTGATCTTTCTTCAGTAGCTTGAAGATTGGTTCACAGGTAGCAGTTAAATGTGAGATGAATCGGGAAATGTAATTCAGTCGTCCTAAAAAGCCTCTGACCTCTTTCTCTGTCTTGGGAGCTGGAATTTCTTGTATGGCTTTCACCTTGGCAGGGTCCACTTGAATACCTTTGTCGCTCACGATGAAGCCTAGCAGTTTTCCAGATCTTACCCCAAAGGTGCACTTGTTCGGGTTCAACCTTAGCTTGTACAACTTCAGACGGTCAAACAGCTTCTGTAGATGGTCAAGGTGTTCCTCCTCAGTTTGCAACCTTGCAATCATGTCGTCGACATATACTTCTATCTCATGATGGATCATGTCATGAAACAAAGCAACCATGGCCTGTTGGTAGGTTGCCCCAGCATTTTTCAACCCAAAAGGCATGACCTTGTAGCAAAAGGTGCCCCACTGAGTAACAAAAGTGGTCTTCTCCATGTCTTGAGGAGCCATCTTTATCTGATTATAACCGGAGAAGCCATCCATGAAGGAGAATACCTTATGCTGAGCAGTGTTGTCAACCAGAACGTCGATATGAGGCAGAGGGAAATCATCTTTAGGGCTCGCCCTGTTCAAATCCCTGTAGTCAACACACATCCGGACCTTACCGTCCTTCTTCGGCACTGGAACCACGTTGGCAACCCACTGAGGGTAAGAAGTCACTGCAAGAAAACCGGCGTCAAATTGTTTCATAACCTCAGCTTTGATTTTCTCGGACATCTCTGGACGCATACGGCGGACCTTTTGTTTAACCGGAGGGAAGTCTTCCTTGGTAGGCAAGTGATGAACCACAATGTCAGTATCCAACCCAGGCATGTCTTCGTAAGACCAGGCAAAGATTTCCATATAATCATGCAGCATCTGAATCAACCGTTGTTTCACACAGAGCTCCAGATTGGCACCAATCTTGACTTCCTTTCTGTCTGTCTCAGTACCCAGATTCACCGTTTCCACTGGCTCTTCATGTGGCTGAATGGCCCTCTCTTCCTGAAGTAACAGTCTTACAAGCTCACCAGGAACTTCGCAATCATCTTCACCTTCGTCTTCGGCTAAGTTGATCGGATTTTCGAAGTCATAACTGGCAGTAGCAGAGTCGTTACCAGTGAGATCCAGAGTGGATTGAAACCTGTATAAGTGAGTGTGTGTAAATATAGTTGTTTTGCAATATATATAAAGAAAGAAAGGGAGTACAAGATTTGAAATGTGAAAAAACGTCCAATGCTTTTATTCATGATATATGAAAGTGACAAATAACAAGCCCTCACAAATGAAGCCACGGTGCCCCGGGTAAGACACCGGGGCATAAAGTTTAGTAATATTGTTCGTTACAAATTCAAAACAAAGAAGTTCATTACTGAGTGAAAAAAGTAATAGGTATGAAATCTTTTGCCGTCCAGTTGCTTGGTCCACCGTTGGTCGTCGGGTAGATCCAGCTGTCGAATTCAGATTCGTCCGCTTCGTCCTCAATAGCATTCACTCCCGGGTTGGTGATGAGCACAAGAGGTCTTCCAATCCTTGCCTTACGCACAGCCCTTTGAGCCTCTGCAGTGAAACCCAAGCCAAACTTGTCAGTCTTTGGAGTGAAATCAGGAAGCCTGCCCCAGTTTGCGCACTCACCCTTCTCAATCACAGCCCGGGCATCCTTCAAGGAAGCCATCTTCAAAGGAGAGCCTTCTGCAGTCACTGTCTCTGCTGCTGCCAATGTTTGAGGCACTTCTTCAAAGTGTTGAAAGGGGGTTTCAATGAACTCCCCATCCATTTCTATGTATCGGAACGAGTTGAGGTGGCTGACCATGTATTCCTCTTCCCCTTGCACCGTTACGATCTTCCCCCTGACTGGGTACTTAAGCTTCTGATGTAATGTTGAGGTCACAGCTCCAGCCTTGTGGATCCATGGAAGACCCAGCAAACAAGAGTAGGACGGTCGGATATCCATCACATAGAATTTTGAATCAAAGACTTGTGAACCAACCCTAATTGGGATGTCAACCTCACCATGTACCATCCTTTTGGACCCGTCAAAGGCCCGGACAACAATGTTACTTGGTTTGAGCTCTAAACCCTCACAGTCCAGCCTGTCTAGAGCTTTCTTGGGTAGTACGTTTAATGAAGAACCAGTGTCAACCAGCACATGGGCAAGAGTAGTGCCCCTGCATTCAATGGAGACATGCAGGGCATCATTATGGTTCTTCCCTTTGCCCATCAGATCAGCATCAGAGAAACCCAGACCATTATCAGCAGTTAAGTTAGCCACACAGTCGGTGAATTGATCAGCAGACGTTTCTTGGGGCACGTGAGCCGTCTTCAGGAAAGCAATCAGGGCCTTGGCATGGGCCTCTGAACACAACAACAGTGATAGCATAGAGATTTTAGAGGGGGTGTGCCCCAGCTGTTCAACGATGTTGAAATTACTCTTCTTGATAATTTTGAGGATCTCTTCCATCTCTTGCTTGGAAGACTCAACAGTGGTCTTCGGTGCCTCCGTCCGGGCAGGCACATCAGTAGCAATCCCCTTGCCCCGAGCGTCAGATGACTCGGCAGCAGGGGTAGAAACTTGATCAGGAGGGGAAACAGGCACACTGGCAGGTGTGATGACAAGAGGTCTCTGAATTGCTGGAGGTGCAATTTCTGGTGAGAACAGTCTTCCACTACGAGTGACTTTAGCAGGCCCGGTGATGTTGGTGACACCGATACTAGTATTGAACTCTTGTTTCACTCCCAAAACATAAACATCTGCCCCATAGTGCCACGGGACAGCTTTGTCAGACTTATAGGGGATGGGCCCCGGAACAGTGATGGTTATAGGAGCAATCTTGTGAACAGGCATAATTTTGACAGGCTTCTTTGAGGGAGCCTTAGGGGGGTTTTTGAAAATGGTGACAATTGACACTTCTTCAGCAGGAACAGCAGGAATAGCAATCTTCTTGAACAAGATCTCTTTGCTATCCATCAGGTTTTGGACGCCTGACTTCAGCAAAGGACAAACAACAGGTGAAGCAACACATAGATGGCAACCTTTACTACATCCCGGAAATAAACCGGCTAGCAACAGGTTCCTCTTGACGGTCAACAGTGGAGTAGCAATATCATCCACAGAAGCCACATACAGATCCTCTTCTACAGCATTCACTCCATGCTGGGGCATGGGAGCAGTCACAACATTGGGCCTTTCGGGCGCCTCGAACTGTATCTCTTTAGCATCAATAAGGTCCTGAACCTTATTCCTTAGGGCCCAACAATCATCAGTAGAATGCCTCGGGCTATCAGAGTGACAAGCGCAGCGGTCGTTGGGATTGTACTTCGGAGATGCTGTGTTTACCACCTTCGGAGCTTCCTTGACAGTTACCAAGCTGGTTGACAGCAGTTGCGGCAATATTTGAGAGAGGGTCATGATGAGCCGAGTATACTATCTTTTGGGCCTCTTAACTCTTGGCTGGTTGTATTGCTGAGGAGCAACAACAGGCTTAGAAATAACCACCGCGTTGACAGCCTGGCGGCGTTCCGGTTTGTTTTGTCTTCTGGGACCATACACAGCACTAGCTTCCTTCTTGAAGGGCTTCTTTTCAGTATTTGAGGAGGCACCCTTCTGTATCTTCCCTGATTTGATACCAACTTCGATCCTCTCACCAGTCAGGATCAGGTCTGTAAACCCAGCAGAGGAATTACCAATGAGATGGTTGAAGAATGGACCAGATAGGGTCCCCAAAAACATGTCCACTAGTTCACGATCCGTCAACGGTGGCTGCACCCTGCCAGCCAGGTCTCTCCATTTCTGTGCGTACTCCTTAAAACCTTCACCCGTTCCTAGTGACATACCCTGGAGTTGGATACGCGTAGGAGCGAGGTCAGAATTATACTGATACTGCTTATAAAAAGCAGTAGCCAAGTCCTCCCAGTTACGAATGTTGGTTCCATCCAGCTGATAGAACCATTCGAGATGAGTCCCTGAAAGACTCTCCTGGAAGAAATGGATCCATAAGTTCTTGTCTGCAGTGTAAGGCTGGATCTTCCTTACATAAGAATGGAGGTGCATCTTAGGACAGGAATCCCCGTCGTACTTCACAAAGGCGGGCGCCTTGAACTTGTGTGGGATCACCACCCCAGAAGATAAACCTAGATCTCCGAAATCCAACCCAGGTACACGTTGAATCTCCATAGCATTTAACCGGTCCTCCAGCTGTTTGTACCTGTCCTCGGCGGGAGGGTACTGCTCATCATTGAAATCTGTCTCTGTGTCAGAGACCACAGGGCTAGGAACCTCTCTCCCTTGGTGACTGCCTTCCCCAACAGATGGAGTAGTCCTCTCAGCTTCATTCTGCAGTGTATTCCCGAGTCTGCTTCCAGTGTTGAACAACACAGTCCTCTTCTTCTTCTTCTTCTTCAGGAGCAAAGCCTTTAACTCTTGTTGTCCCTGGGCCAAGTTCATGACCATCTCTTGAAACTGAGCATTCTGGGCCTGGAGGGCCTTGATAGCTTGTTCAGTAGTTGGTTCAGGATTCATGATGATGGAGTGCTGAAATAAACAGCGAAGAAGATTAAGCAACCTGTAGAAAAAGGGTACATGTGATGCATATGATGAATGAAATGCGTATGAATTATGTTTTCAAAGACAATAGGGAATCAACTTTGTAGACAAAAAGAACACACTTTATTAGATTTAAGCTTTGGAGTTTAAATTGTTCAACAAATTGCCCTTAGGCGTTACAGGAATGAAAATACTGAAAAGGAAATAAAAGCTGTAAAAGAAACATCCAAAGCCCATCAGTGCTCCCATGGCCTCCTCTTCTCAGTACGGATATAGTCATTCATGATCTGCTCATTCTCCAATTGCTTGGTCAGCTTCTGGATCTTCTGTTCCTGTTCGTTGAACTTTTCCCGATAAAAATCCCGCTCTTCCTGTAGTTGCGCCCAAGACCTCTTTAGGGTATCAACATCAGTGGGTATCTGAGGAGGGAGTATGGTTGGAGGAACCCCGTCTCTATCAGGAATTTCAAGAATGATAGGCTTGACAGCTTCATATGGCATACCTAACTTCTGTGCACGGATGCAGACCCATCTGTAATAGGGTTCCATTGGTAGAGAAGTCTTCGGTCCCAACTCATGTGGGTCAGCTTTGTGAATTCCGTCCCAAGCATTGATGAATCTATGGCGCAGTTCATCACTATCTACCTGAAACTCAAAACTGATGTGAGGTACCAACATCTCATGAGGCCCTGCTCTTCTGGCTCTTCTGAACTGACGGAGAGCTAAACATGGATTATAAGAGATTCCGCCCTGAGTACCAATCAATGGAACATTAGGATATTCTCCGCAACGATCAATAACAGCCACCTCGTCTAAACCTCTGAGAGTCAAATGATGTCATTATCAGTGAGAGACATTAACCTATGAGCCCAGCCTCTTCCTTCTTGGTTCTTCAGCACGAACTTGGGGAGGTGCGAAATAAACCACCTCACTAGCAAAGGAGTACAACACCACAGAGTTCCCCGTCTTCGGGCAGTACGAGCATAGAGTTGTTGCAGGATATCACCCAAGAGAGTGGGTACGGGATTCCGAGACATGAAGATCCTTATGGCATTGATATTGACAAAGTTATCAGGATTTGGAAACAATACTAGACCATAGATTAAGAGAGCCAGAATGTCCTCGTACGCCCTGAAGTCTAAGTCAATCCAGAAACTGTTAGCTTTACCAATCAGAAACTTAGCCAAGAAGCCCTTAACTCTGCTTCTAGTCACCCAGTTGTCCATTACCTCCTTGTTGGTCAAGGGAAGGGCTGCAGCAATCTCCTCAAACCTAAGAGTCTTTTCCCAACCAGTGAATGGGGTCTGATCCAAGATAGGGATACCAAGCAAATCAGAGAATTCTTCCAGGGTAGGGACCAGCTGGAAGTCTTGAAAGGTGAAACAATTGTACAAGGGATCATAAAACTGGGTCAAGACACTCATCAGTTGTTGGTCCCACTTTGAAGTGACTAAACCGAGAAGAGAACCATGCCTCTGGATGAAGGAAGCAGTGTTTGGAATTCTGTCAACCAACTCTTTAAGCAAATCAGGTGGGTGAACAAAGTTGAGCCGGATAGTGTTCCTCCGCACAGGCATCATGATGTCCTACAAAACAGAGCAAAGGTGAAACCCTCTTGTCTTTGAAATAGGTCAGTCCTTATACATGATGCATGCAGTGGTATGATGGTATGATGTTATGGTAAAGCACACCACAAGTATTCACAAAGGCAAACATGATAAGGCACACAAGTCACACCAGACAACCCTTAGAGTTTAGGCCAGCATGAAGTTCAGGTACTACCCTCTTTCAGTTTCGTTGGTTAAAACCTGTCCTATCAAAAGTAACCGGGTTCTAGAGGATCCCAATATCACTGACTACCCTCAATCGGTCATAACTTCAGCGTCGCAATCTTTTATTGCGGCCAGAACCATCGCGAGAGTTTAGCCTCAATGGGTGTAGCATACTGCTACTGTTCTATGGCCAAGTTGGGTCACATTAGGGTTCTAAGGCCGGTTGGTGCTTAATGACTCCTCAGAAGACCCATATTCTCCTCGTTGCAACACAAGGGATATCGGTACAGACCAAGGTGCCACACCAACGTAGCCACTGCTTCACCCGTGTCGGTCTACGCCGGACAGGTCCCTCACAGCTTATGCTACCTAAAAGGGTATCCCCAGATCCGGGTTAGGATCTATGAAACTCCGATGCAAAGCCCACAAATATAAAGCAATCAAAGCAAAGCAATTGAAAACATAAGTATGATCTAATCCTAAGGTACACCTCACTTTTATAGTCCCCAACAGAGTCGCAAGTTCTGTGATCGGTGGAAATAGAACTGACTGTTTTTTAGCTGGTTTCGCGAAATTTCGCGGTAAGCAAGAGTCGCCACTGTCTTTTATATTCTCCAACATGGAAAGGACAAAAGCACAGCAAAATTCCTTATTTGAGAATGTTTCTCGGTTCGGGAGGTAGATTTATAGAAAGGGAAGGTGTTAGCACCCTTTCTATCCGTGGTTATCCACGGGCTCTTAGGTACTTGCTCTTATGTTTTCAAAATTGTTCGCTTTTCAAGTGTGTGTGGGTTTTGAAAAAAAGTTTTGTTTGAAAATTTTCTAAGTAACTCTTATATCGGTCCTCAAGAGTGTATGAAAAATTTGTTTGAAAACTTTTAGAAAGTGTGAGGTGTGAAAAGTATTTTTGTTTGTTTTGAGAAAGAGCAAGTACTTAAGAGAAATCTACCTACTCTAAGGAATTAGGTTGTGTAAGAGTCCTTTAGACAGTACTATCCCACTATTGAGAAGTAGGTAGTACCATCATTGGAGGTGTTCGGGTCAATTCGATTATAGGGACAGTGTGGTCACCGAAGCAATGGTAGGACATCTTAGAAGTAACCCTAATGTCCTAGATCCTTTTATCCGAGGCAACCGTTTCGATGCAACTGGATCTTTAGACAAAGGGCGACCTCTAAGACACCCTATACTTGATGACCACGTTCGAGGCAACCAGTGAGGCGTACCCTAGAAGTGGCATGTGCTTTGTGTGTTGTTTTTTCAATTAATGTTTTTGTACATGTTATTTGTGAGCTACGGATTGATTTTATTTACATACATTCTTGCAGGCATTTTTTAACAGTTAGGAGTGCGGAAAGTAAATTGCAGAAATGTAAATTCTAACTATTACAAGGCGCGGGTCTATACATCGCCAAAAACAAAAACCCGTTTTTGAAAAGTAAATGCAGAAAATTAAGGAAAGCAATAAAATCCTAATTACTATTACATCCTCTGTACAAGTACATGAATATAATCAGAATAAATAAATACGCGCGAAAGAATTAAATCGGGAACGTCCTAAGGGTTTTGACCCTTTTAAGAAAAGAATTGAATTTTTTGTCCTTTTTTAATGAAATGGAATTAAAACTAATTATTTAATTTATTTATTAAAAGAAAAATGTTTTTGTATTTTTATGCTTTTAATGAAATAAAATAAAAGAAATTAAAATTAAAAGTTAATAAAAACCTAATTCTAAATTTTTTTAGTTATTAAGAAAAAAGGTTAAAGTTGCCTAATTAAAACTAATTCAATTTATTAGTATTTATTTATAAAATAATTACCTAAATGAAATTAATAAAGTATTTACATTTTTTGGTTTTTTTTTTTAATTTTATTGTGAAAAATTAATTATGAGTTAAATAATAAAAGTTAATAATAATAATTAGTTAAAAGAAAATAAAATAAAAAAGGAAAAGAAAATAAAATATGAAAGAACCATGGGGGGTTTGGGTCTTCTTTGGAGGTTTGATTCTGGAATTCAGGCCTATTAAGAAGCAAGTCTCGTTGACCTTGGGGATTGACCACACGCTTGTTGACTAGGGGGTACCATGCTCTTCATCTCCTGGCCATTGGATGTATGCTGAGAGACACATGGCGCATTGCTGGTTGAAGCGCATGGTGGAACGCACTGGAAAGCTGCATGAGATCAGGTTATGAAAAATAGAAACAAACATTGGGTGGACCTGGGAATCGAACCCAGGTCCCAACGATTGCAAGCCACGCCACCAACCACCAGGCTACTTTGCACGCTTTGTTATTATACTGGCTAATGAAAATAATGTATTAAAAACTCAATTATGCTTCGACATTAAAAAACGCGCGCCATTATTTGAACCAACCAACAGAATGGTTCCACGTCTCGTCTTCTTCATCTTTTCCTGTAAAACAAAAACAAGATAGCGGGGGTTTTTAACCCCCACAAACCAAAACTTCCAAGAATAGCGATTAGAGTTACAGATAACATAAAAAAGGCGCGATGGTATCAATGAATTCGTCTTGTCCTGACGAGTTTAACCATATATGTCTTGAGGTCTAATTTTATAGTATGAGAAAAGCCCTAATATGAAAGCTCTGAAACCCTAGCATTCGTCCATGGTGGTTTTTGATTCAGAGCACCATAATCAAATTGGATTACACCAATAGCTTCAGGATGTTCCTATTAACACAAATCAACCCAAAAAAATAGATTAAAAGTGCATGAATAATGATATGTAATTATGGAAAAAAATGCAAACCGTGGGACTTGTTGGGGATGATTCTTTGAGTGTTAGGACTCGTTCTTGGTTGCAATAGGTTCCTGGCAATGATGGCAACGTGTTAGAAGCAAGAAAGGTGTTTGAATGGTGCTGGAATATGGATTTCAGTTTATGAATTTCTTTGGAAATTTTGGAATTGGTTTTGGCCGTTTTAGGTGTTTCTAGGTCGTGCTTCAGGTCTGCAAGGCTTGCATATATGTGTATGAATGAGAATCAAGTGACATTAGGAGCCTTAAACCATTGCAATTAAGTTTTTGGATTTCCTCTTTACCACCATTAAAAGAACTTGCCATGTTTGTTCAAATTTGAATTTCATGCTTGAAATGGACTGTACACGAATTTGGTATGTGAAATATGCTTCATGAAGGCTAATCAAAGCACAAGATACCATTTAATCAATTTTTTTGATTTTACTTGAATTAATATGGATTAAAATGAATTAAATCCATAAAAATTAAATAAAAATAGAAAAATAATTATTTGGTCTTGAAATTGATCATGGGACACGTGGGTGGCATGACAAGGATGAATCAAGTGGAAAAAGTGGGCCCTTTTGTCAAAAATTGAAGTTTCAAGGATAGTTGACTTTTGCCATTTCACAAAAATTTCCCAACTTCTCCAATGCATATCTTGCTCAATTTTGATCATATGAACATGTTCTTGGACATTTTGGAAAGGTCTTGAAGTCCTCTAACCAATGCCTTTGGTCCCATGTCATTTTGATTTACCAATCTCAAGTTATGGTCTTTGACTTAAAATGCCTTTTTGTTGACTTTTGAAAATGACCTATAATGTTGAAATTGATAACTTCTTGTGAGAGCATTTCTTGGACTTGGAATGTGAAGATGAGTTGTAGGAAATGTCATCCCCTTCAAAATGAGCATTGGATGCGATTTTTCTGATGAACCATGAAACAGTTATGCCTTGGTCAAGTTACAGTTGACTTTTCAGCTGTCCAAAAATAGAAACTTTTGCATCTTGATGATTTTTGAGCCATTCTTGTGAAATCATGGTCAAGATTTGACCAAATGATGATTGTGGCTTCAAAATAAGATGTTGACCAAAAATTTTGACTTTTGACTGCCAAATGACCATTTTGCCCCTACAGTTGATTGTGAAGCAATTAGGGTTTTTGACTGTGCAACTTGACCTTGTGAGCCTTGAAACTTGACATGTGGGTGCTTGACAATGTATATGAGCATATGGGACTTGATTGAGCCCTTGAAAACCTCAACTTCCTTGCAAGGACCAAAACCCTAATTTGACTGGCTTAGGAGGGTGTTTGAACTGTGCAACCCTTGAGTAGACTTGAGCAAATTGAGATGATGCTTGTCAAAACCTTGAAGAATATGGGAGGGCAAATTTTGGGGTACAACAGGACCCACAAGTCTTTATCGGCGGAGTGCGGCTGAATCTTTCTCACATATGATCGGAGGTGCATTTTAGGACATGACACCCTGTCATATTTTGCAAATAACGACACTTTGAACTTTGGTGGGATCACAATTCCCGACACTAGCCCCAACTCTTCAAAGTCTAGACCTGGTACCCTTTGTATTTCCATAGCATTCAAACTCTCTTCAAGATGTCGGTACTTATCATCCGCCGGAGGATACTGTTCCTCAGAGTAATCTTCTTCTTCCTCCTCTTCTTCAAATTCTGACGGAACTGTTGTTTCTTTTCCTTTCCCCTCTCATTCATCAGATGTTGCTGGAAAATTCAAAGTTCTTCTAGTCTGTCCTTGAAACCTTCTCCCCATGATTACCACACCGGTTGGTTTCTTCTCTTTCTTCTTTTTCTCTTTTGCCAACAGAGTCTTCATCTCCTCTTGTCCTTTGGCCAAGGTTGTGAGTAATTGTTGAAACTGCATGTTTAAAGCTTGAAGATCTTTGACTGTCTGTTCGAGATCCATCTTACTGAAATAAACAGTAGAGAGATGAGGAAACTTGTTGCAAAGACCTGTTTATGTGATGATGAATGATATGTGCATATGTAATGTTTTCAAGGATTTTAAAAGATTCAAGTTCATTTAAAACAAAAGAAAAACACACGTTATATTAATAAGATAGAGTTTGAGTACATCAATTCCCCTTGGGCAAAATAATACAACACTCTAAGATAAAAAAAGTAGTGCACATCCTCTTTGGCGCAATGTAGCCATTTAGAGTCTGCTCCTCATGAAGTAGCCTAGTGAGTTCCAAAACCTTCTTCTCGCTTGCGTAGAATTGGGGTTCGAAAGTATCACGCTCTCCTTCGAGCTGTATCCAATTCCTTTGTAGGTCTTCAAGAGATGTGGGCATATCAGGATGTAGGATAGTGTATGGAACTTCTCCCTCCTTAACATGCTCAATGATCACCGTTAGAATGGAAGGATAAGGCATCATAAGACTTCGGGCACGGGTTAGTACCCACTTGAGGTAAGGCTCAAGAGGGATGGAATTCTTGTGTCCCAAAGTCTTGCTATCCACCTTGTTTAACATCCTCCAAGCTTGGATGAATCTCTGGCGAAGACCTTGATCGTCGTTGTCGTAGTTGAATACCAAGCCTTAAATTAGCATCTCATGTGGGCCATCCCTTCGGGCATAACCAAACTTTCTTAGAGCCAAGCATGGGTTGTAGGTGATGCCTCCCATAATTCCAAGTAGAGGGACATTAGGAAATTCCCCATAACGGTCAACAATGATAACATTCTCTTTAGATCGAGAGCACCAATGAACATCTGAATGTTTGAGCGTCATTAACCTTTGTGACCACCTCAAACCTTGCTCATTCTTTAAGACTGATTGGGGAAGATGAGAAATAAACCATCTTGCCAGGAGAAGAGTGCAACACATAAGTACACCTCTTTTCCTCATTGTACGAGTGTGAAAAGAGTGTAAGATATCTCCAAGCAATGTAGGCACCGGATTGCGTGACATGAAGATTTTGATGGCGCTCCCATCTATGGGTTGGTCAGGATTGGGGAACAAGACCATCTCATAGATAAGAAGAGCCACCATTTCCTCAAATTCTTGTAAGTCTAAGGAATTCCAACAGCTTTGGGCCTTCTCAAACAAGAACTTTGCTAACAAGCCTTTGATACCACTTCTAGTTTTCCAATGGGTTGTGACATCAGATGAGTGCAAGTGCAGGGCTTGAGCAATCTCCTCTGGATTTGGATCTCTTTCCGTACTGTTTAAAGGTAGTTGATTGAGAATGGGAATCCTCAAGAGTTGAGAGAATTATTCCAAAGCGGGCACAAGCTAATAGTCGGGAAATATGAAGCAATGATGCAAAGGATCAAAGAACTGGAAGAGCACCTTCATCATATCCTCCTCTGTGTTGGGGGTGACCAAGTTGAGTAGACGACCATGCCTCTCGGTGAATGGAGAGTTCTCAGGGATCCTTGAAGCTAGCTCCTTGAGTTGTGAAGGAATTCTTACAAGGTTGACTTGGATAGTTTTCCTGCGAAGTGAATCCATATCCTACAAAACAAGAACAAAGATGAATTTCCAAAATCCTTGAAATGGTTAGGGGATGCATATGATGTTCATGATGTCCATGATGTTATGCACAAGTATGTATATACAAACAAATCAAACAAGTTCTTAGATTAGGCTTGCATGGGGTCTTATAGGTAAGTACCCTCTTGAAGTTTAGTTGGCTCAACCTGTCCTAGTCATAGTAACCGGGTTCTAAGGAGCTCAATATCACTGGATTCTTTCCTTGTTCATTGTTTTAGATCAAGCCTCTTTAATGGCGACCGAAATATCCCAATAAACCAACCCTCAATGAGTGTAGTATCGAGTATCTACCAACTTCGGACTGCACCAAAGACGGTCATCTCACTACATCCTAAAAGGCCAAGTTGGTCAAGTAAAGGTTCTAAAAGTTCATTAGTGCCTCATGACATCACTCAACGGCCCCGTATTCTCTTTGATTGACTCAAAGGCTACCGGTACCCACAAATATGTCACACTAACATAGCTATTGCTTAGACCATGTCGGTATACCCCGCACAGTTTCCACAACGTATTGCTATTTACCTATAATGTTTCCCAAATCCGGGTGGAGGATTCAAACCCAAACAAAGAACCATAATGTAAAGCAAACAAGTCAAACAATGTAAGCAAATAAATGTGATCTAGGCCTAAGTTAACCCCACTTTTATAACAATTCCCAGCAGAGTCACCAGTTCTGTGATACGGTGGGAGAACTGACTTGAAGTTTTTGCATTTTATCACAAATGTTGCGGTTAGCAAGAGTCGCCACCGACTTTTCTTTTATCCAAAAGGAAAAGTGAAAAAGCACAGGAAATACCTTTGAGATGTTTTCTTGAGTTCGGGGGGTAGATTATGAAAAGGGAAGGTATTAGCACCCTTTTCATCCATGTTTTTTCATGGGCTCTTAGTTACTTTCTAGATCACTTGCTTTTGTTTGAAATTGTGCTTTGTGTGGTTTTGAAAGTATTTTGTAAAAGAGGCCGTCGTTTAGGAAATCTTTGTAATGATTCTCTTTCATAAGAATGTATACAAAGATGTTTGTCTTTTTGAAAATGTTTTCAATGTTTGTAAAATGTTTGGAAATGTGTGTGTTTGTTTTGAAAATAGAAAGGATGTTTGTTTGAAATGGAGCAAGCAATTAAGAGCAAACTACCTACTCAAATATCTTTCTTGTCTATTTTCTATTCCTTTGACATTGTTGTCTTACCATTGATTTGGTAAGCAACCCTATCTTTGGATGTTAATGGGACGGGTGTGGGTCATCGTATAACCATGATTAGCAATGTTTGCAAAGTATCTTAGCATTTTTGAGGGACCAAGATCATTTTGTAAGGCAACTTAGAATAGCATCATCGAGGGACTACGATCTTTATATTTGTTTGTTTTTCCAAGATACTTCACATGCGTAACATGGCTATTTTTAGTATAAGGAAACCAAGTGGAGAAACCCTAAGGATGCTTGTGTGCAAGTGTGTTATTTTCATGCTTTTTGTCTTGTTTTTGGAAAAGTCGTCTATTTGTTGATTTCATCTTGCCATACATCTTATTTACTAGCAATATATGAAAACCAAGTAAAAGGCGGAAACTAAAATCTAAGCTATTACATCACTTTAGGGGGATGGGGGTACAATTTAGAAATGAGGGTGAAATAGAAACTAAAATATTACAACCATATCGAATGATAATGAAAAGAATGTGAAAACAGTGTAAAATAAAGTAAAAATGCACTTTTGAACTGCTATGTGTCAACCCATGCTGGGATGTATCGACTCATACACCTTTTTGCATCAACGTGAAATGTGTATGTATCGACTCATAGGCCTTTCCAGCTCCTATTTTGTGACCTGAACTCAGTATGGGTCGATGCATGAGGGTCATGTGTCAACCTATACCCTGTATTTTCACTAAGATGGGTCGACACATGTGGATATATGTCGATACATACTGCATTTTTCTGCCTTAAACACCATTCTTTGCATATGTCAGTTAGTCTTTAACATATAAATGAATAATATGAACAACAAATAAATGATTAACTTCAAAAATAGTGATTGCTACATCCTATGAACAGAAAAGTTGATGTATGGAAAAGGCAAGGTAAAGATGACTTACCTTGAAACTGCACTTTAAGTTTTGAGTCCAAATACCCTTCAAGATGTTGTATGAACCTTAAGGAAGCTCCAACAGGCTGCTAGACTTCTTTTTCGTTGAAGGTTAATAAACAACCTCTGTGTGGTATGAAATGTTTGGATTGTTTTTAGATGGAACTTGCAAAGTGTGAGAGGTTTAAAGGTTTAGACTTCAAAACTCAAGAGTGGAGGTTTTATGGACTGTTATGGCTTTTTGTGAATATGAGATTTTAAGGGTTTATCAATAAAACTTCTGGCTGTTCTCTCTATTTTTTTCTAACTCTTTTCCAACCTCTTTTTCCAACAAATGGCCTCTCTATTTATAGAGAAGGTTGGAGATTTGAAACTCAGATTTTTAATCACATGTTATGGCTAGGTTAGATTGTACGTGAAGCAAGCTTGAAGATTATAGTTCTAATGCTTTGTACTTTGTTGCATAGAGATGTTGGACACTTTAAGCATGCCCTTATGATTTTTGCATGTTGAGTGTGATTAGAACAACAAGTTAGATGCTCAAGAAATTGACTTTATGATTAAAGTGAACTTTGCAAGAATGGCAATGGTGCCTTTGTGCCAAAAATAGAAAGAACACCTGAATAATGCTTAAACCCAATGGACCATAGCTCAAAAGTTTTGTAAGCATTAAATTATGGTAAGAGTTGCAATTCACAAGGCCTACAAATTGGAGATTATGCAGCATGGGTTAAGATTTTTGTTCCTTGTTCATCACAAATCTGCCTTGTAAATCAAGAATGAATGTCCAACTTCAGATCCTTGTATCTCTTAACTTAAATAAGATAAATTCTTGTTCTTAGATGTTTTGAAAAGCTTGAAACACCCTCTATAACTTTCATGTTGGCCACTTTTGTTAAATCAAACTGGAACTTGACGAAAAATGGGCAGGAAGTTGGGATAAAAAAAACTAACCAAAACTGCTGAAAATTTCTCTAAGTGTTAAATGAAAATGTCATGACTTCATGAATTTATAACTTGAGATCCAAGCATATTTAGAAGAAGTTGTGTAAAGCAATGTTGTAGATATAATGGATATCTACAACTTTTATGTTGAAAGTTTCTCTTGAATCATCTTTCATCAAGGTGGAAAGTTGGCATGAAGAAATGAGATTATCATGTATAAAAAACACAGAAAAATTTCTAAGTCTTGAAGAGTTTGAACTTTCACATTGATTTTTGATTTTCTTGATTTCTTGATGATCAAGTTTCATATTTTTGAATGTCTTAATGAAATTTGATCTTTGGAATATAATGTTGATCAAAAAGTCAAAGTTTGACTTTCTAGTACGCAATTGACCATTTTGCCCTTTTGCCAATTCCAAGCCTAAATTGATGTATCAGTGCTGCAAACTTGATGTCATGGAAGATCTTGTGAGAAAATGCTTGGTAAATTTTGGGGTACAACAAACATCTCCTAGAAAAGTAGGCACCGGGTTGCAGGATATGGAGATTTTGACAGCATTCACATTTATGAGTTGGTCAGGATTTGGAAACAAAACCATCCCATAGATGAGGAGAGCCACAATTTCCTCAAAAGCTTGTAGGTCCAAAGAGTTCCAACAGTTTTAGGATTTCTCAAACAAGAACTTTACTAGGAAACCCTTGACACCAATCTTTGTTTCCCAATGAGTTGTGACATCAGATGAGTGCAAGTGCAGAGCTTGAGCAATCTCTTCTGGCTTTGGGTCTCTTTTTGTACCGTTGAAAGGTAGTTGGTTGAGAATGGGAATCCTCAAGAGTCAGTAGAATTCTTCCAAAGTAGGCACAAGTTGATAGTCGGGAAATATGAAGCAATGATGTAAAGGATAAAAGAACTGAAAGAGCACCTTCATCATGTCCTCATCTATGTTGAAGGTGACCAAGTTGAGTAGGCGACCATGTCTCTCGGTGGATGGAGAGTTTTCTGGAATCCTTGAAGCTAGTTCCTTAAGTTGTGGAGGGATCCTTACAAGGTTGACTTGAATAGTTTTTCTGCGAAGAGAATCCATATCCTACAAAACAGAACGAAGATAAATCCTAAGATCCTTGAAATGGTTAGTGAATGAGTATGATGCTATGATGTTCATGATGTCATGTACAAGTATGTATATACAAACAAAGAAAACAAGTCCTTAGGTTTAGGCTTGCATGGAGTTTTATAGGTAAGTACCCTTTGGAAGTTTAGTTGGCTCAAACCTGTCCTAGTAATTGTAACCAGAGTTCTAAGGAGCCCAATATCACTGGTTTGTTTCCTTGGTCATTGTTTCAGCACGAGCCTCTTTAATGGCGACCGAAATATCCCAAAAAACCAAACCTCAATGAGTGTAGTATCGAGTATCTACCAACTTCGGACTGCACCAAAGCCGGTCATCTCACTACATCCTAAAGGCAAAGTTGGTCAAGTAAAGGTTCTAAAAGTTCATTAGTGCCTCATGACATCACTCAACGGCCCCGTATTCTCTTTGATTAACTCAACGGCTACCGGTACCCACAAATATGTCACAATAATGTAACTATTGCTTAGACCATGTCGGTATACCCCGCACAGTTTCCACAACGTATTGCTACTTACCTATAAGGTATCCCAAATCCGGGTAGAAGATTCAAACCCAAACAAAGAACCATAATGTAAAGCATACAATTCAAACAAAGAAAGAAAGTAAATATGATCTAACCCTAAGGTAACCCCACTTTTAGAATTTTCCCCAACAGAGTCGCCAGTTCTGTGATACGGTGGGAGAACTGACTTGAGGGTTTTGCGTTTGATCGCAAATGTTGCGGTTAGCAAGAGTCGCCACCGACTTTTCTTTTATCCAAAAGGAAAGGTGAAAAAGCACAGGAAATACCTTTGAGATTATTTCTTGAGTTCGGGGGGTAGATTATGAAAAGGGAAGGTATTAGCACCCTTTTCATACATGGTTTTCCATGGCTCTTAGTTACTTGCTAGATCACTTGCTTTTGTTTGAAATTATGCTTTGTGTGGTTTTTGAAAGTATTTTGTAAAGAGGCCATTGTTTAGGCAATCTTTGTAATGATTCTCGTTCGTAAGAATGTATACAAAGATGTTGATCTTTTGAAAAGGTTTTTAAGTTTGTAAGATGTTTGAAAGTGTAGATGTTTTTTTTTTAAATAGCAAGGATGTTTTGTTTGAAATTGAGCAAGTAATTAGGAGCATTCTACCTACTCAAAAGTCTTTCTTGTTCATTTTCTTTTCCTTTGACATTGTTATCTTACCATTGATTTGGTAAGTAACCCTATCTTTGGATGTTAACAGGACGGGCGTGGGTCATCATATAACCATGATTAGCAATGTTTCAAGGTATCTTAGCACTCTTTTAGGTACTAAGATCATTTGAAAGGCAACTTAGATAGCATCATCGAGGGACCATGATCTTGTATTTTGTTTGTTTTTGCTAAGATACCTCACATGCGTAATATGGCCATTTTCTAAAGGCAACCAAGTGGATTTACCCTAGGGGTGTTTATGTGCAAGTGTATTGTTTTCATGTTTAATTTTGTCTTGAATTAGGGTTTTCTAAGTATTGGTTTTAGTCTTTCCATACAAACCCTAATTAATAGCATGTTATATAAAGCGATAAATTACGGAATTTAAAGTTACTATGCTATTACAATTTTTGTGGGAGGGGGGTATACAAATTCATGAATGGGGATTGCAAGAATTTAAACCTAATTAGTCTATTACAACCATATTGAATTGGTATAAATGTACAAGAATTTAAATGAATATAATGTACAAAATGAATAAATGTGCAAGAATGTAAGTGTGAAGAAAATGGATATTTGTTTGGATTTTTTAGAGAAAAGTGAATTTATCTTAACCTAATTAATTAAAAGAAAATAATTAATTAAACTTAAATTTATTTAAGAAAAGATTTTAAATAAAAACCCTAAATCTATTAATTGATTAAAAGAAAATAAGTTTGTAAGAAAAGTATTTTTTTGGTATTTTTGTCTTGAGAATAATCTATAATATTATAAAACATTTTTGGCTTTTTTATATTAAAATAATATATTTTAAATGGTGTAAAAGAAAATAAATAATAACCTAGTTTTAATTAAATTTACAAGATAATGAGTAAAAATAAATAAAGTATGATTAATAAAATAATTTTTTGTGTGAGAAAAATAAATAAACTAAGTTAAAATATAAATCTACTATTTTTGTATTTTTTTATGATTTTTTAGTATTAGGAAAAGTATTTAAGAAAATAAATGAAATAAAAATAAGAAAATAAAATAAACTGGGTCAGGGGCGCAAATATGAAACAGGGGGGTTAACTAGCAAAAACAAAAAACAGAGGCCCAAAGATGGAGCCCAGCGCCCTGCAAAAAAGACAGAAAATGCAAAACATGTAAAATAACACAAAAGGGTACCACTGGGGCTCGAACTCAGGTCCCAAAGGTTACAGGCGTGTGCTTCTACCACTGGGGTGACTATACATCTGTTAACATAAGCAAATCAATAAATATATGATACAAAACGCGCCCTGATTACTTCATCTTCGACCTCCAGTCAGACCAACTGTAACTTGTTCATTTCTCATCAAAAATGAAAACTGTAAATATGAAACTTGAAGCAAATTTCCTCACGGTTTCAAAAATGTAAAGCATTAAAACTATAGATCAAAGATAAGCATGAATTTTATTGTCCCTAATCTGAACCCTAAAAATCTCATAAATTTCAAACTCAAAATTCTCTAAGCTCAAGCAAAATTAATGAAAACTATGAACATGGTTAGCTTCAGGGCAATGATATCTACATGTTTTGTTCACAAATAAATCATTGATGATACCTGTATGAGAAGTTCCAAATTTAGAAAACTTACCTTGCAAGAGGGTATCGGGTTTGAAGTTTGAGCAGCTTTCAAGGAGTTCCAATGGTTGAGTTAGCTTCCTCAAGTTCCCAAGAAGCTAATGGAGTGCTTAGCTTGAGCTGAAATGGCCTGAGAAGTTCTGGAGAAGTCCAAGTGCAAAGCTTTATTTTTTAAAATGGAGGATGGTGTTAATGGTGTTACAGTTCCGTAGCAGGGTGTGGGATCGGTTCTAAATGAGGTTTAGAAGCTTTAGAAACAAAAAGGCTTGAAAGCACACGAGGGAGTTATGAGTTTCAAGTTTTTGGTCAGTTTGTGTGAAAATGGAAGTGTGAAATGTGTTTGAGTTCTGGCTGTTTTCAGGGCATGAGAATTCGTGTGTTTTGTGGCAAATAGATTGTCTATGTATAAGCAAAAGGTCTTGAGTACATTGGCAAGTCAGAAGTACAAGTTTTAAGCCTTTTGGCTAAGTTACTTGATTTTGAAGAAAAGAGGGAAACAAGTTTCAAGAGGAGGTACAAGCATGGGTTGGGTGATTGTAAGTGTCTAAACCATTTCTCATGAGTTATATGACTTGTTTGATCAGAAGAGAACAAGTGCAAGGCTCAAGAACAAGTTTTGTACAAAAAGTCACTTTATCAAAATGGCAATGTAACCTTTCTTCCAAAAATGGATGTAAAGCATGTCCATGCATTGAATGCTTGAAGTGAGACCTCTAACAGATGTGTAAACCATTAATTAAGGAGTTCCTAACAAGATTTAGGCCTGCAAAGTAGAGTTTATGCAACACAACTTTGAATTTGAATTTTGTTCATCACTAAATGCCTTGTAAATCAAGTGATAAAACCCTAACTTCATCTCTTCGATTCTCCCTACTCAAGAATGATCTCAAGGAGTTCTTGGATATTTTCGAAATCTTGCAATGTGCCATGAAGTTTGGTCAAAATCCTGACCAAATTAGGGCAAAATTTCACTAAGTGTTTAGTTTCATGACCACATGTTCTTAAAATTATAGCTTGAGATCCAAGCACTTTTGGAAGGAGTTGTGTAAAGAAAATTTGTAGATTTCATGGAGATCTACAACTTTTATGTTGGAAGTTTTTCTTGAATCATCTTTCATCATGGTGAAAATTTTTCTCAAAGTTATGAAAAAACATGAAATTTCCAACACTTAGAAAAATTTCTAAGTTTAGAAATTTTGACTTTTCAAAATGAAATATTGACTTTTTGGTTTCTTGATGAATAAGTTTCATATTTTGACATTTTTTGATGAATTGTGATCTTTGACATTTGAATTTGCCAAAAAGTTAAAGTTTGACTTTTCAGTATACAATTGACTTTTGATCAGTTGACTGAAAAATTCATCTGTCAATCCAATGGACTTGCAATGTTTTGAACCATGTAATTAGGTAAAAATGATGCAATTGGACTCTTGAGATCATACCTTAAACCAATTGATCATTTACTAGGTCAAAAATCAGAAATTGCTGTTTCTCAATCAAAACCTTAATTTTGACCATTTTGCCCTTTTGAAGATTTAATCAAATTTCTTGAGGAATTATGGTTCAAACTTGATAAAATGATACATATGAGTTTAAAATGTTGATGTGGATCAAAAATTATGAAGTTTGACTGTAAATTGTCCATGGTTGACTTTTTCCACAATACAGCTGATTTTTAGGTCAATTGCTCAATTGACTGAGCAAAAATGTGATCCAAGGCTTGAAACTTGACATGAGCAATCATGGGGATCCATAATGATCCATGAAAGTCATATGGGACATTTGAAGTTCAAAAATCCTTGTGCAAACTCAAACCCTAAATTTGGTCATAAGTGTTTAAGGAGGTGTCTTTGAGCTGATCAAACCCTAGTGTAGTCTTGAGCTAAGGAGATCTTGTAAGCAAATTCATGATAAGTAAGAGGGAAATTTTTTGGATACAACACCATCCATAGGGTAGGCCATGATGTGGACCACCTCCTGCTGACCTCAACTACCACGTTCCCCACTTCCTTTCATTTACACTTATGGCGGGCGCCATGGCCTCCATGGCGGGCGCCACCTTTGGACGATGTTCCCCCCCCCCCCACCGAAGGAGTTGGGGGGAATTCTTGTGATTTCCTGCATTCTTCATACTCTATAAATAGAAGTTCCTTATTTCATTTCAATTCACCCAAGCTTAGTTGCAAACTTGATCCAACCATAGTTGCGAACTTAAGCCATATAATTTGACAATTGTAAAGCGATAATTCTTCACATCGGGGAATTATTGCACTGTTGATTGAGTCTGTGATCGAGTCTGTAATCGAGTTTGGAGCACTTCGGCAGAAGTTTATCCTACCACATTTATTTTCAACTGTTGTTTATTTCCAGTCGCATTTTACTTCCAGATTGTACCAGATTTAAAACCTCTCCGTTTGGAGAAGGTTTCTATTTATATTTCCCACACCTGCTTTTACATTGTTTATTTCCGGCACCTGCTTTTACTTTATTTATTTTCCGCACCTGCTTTTACTTTGTTTATTTCCCTCACCTACTTTTACTTTATTTATTTCCCGCACCTGTTTTTACTTTGTTTACTTCCCGCACCTGCTTTTACTTTGTTTATTTCCCGCACCGCACTTTAAATTATTTACTTTCTCGCATGATTTATTTTAACATGTCTGTTTACATTCTCATGTCAGACTGAACCTTACTGGATTAGAATGTAAGGAATCTAGTTAGATCGATATTCAAAATAATGTGTCAATAGAAATGCTTATGGGATATTTTGGTTTTTAATACTAGTTTTCTGTACTCTATTTTCGTTGGGTAAGATCGAAAGTCGTCCAACCCTTTGTTAAACTCGGTTAGTTCTAACTGGTCAAAGGAAGCGAAAGCGCTTTGTTCGGTTAGTTAGGGATTTTTATTATCAACGAAATCAATTTTGAAACTATTTTCGGATGCGTTTATAGAGTTAAAGTTAGGTCCCCTTTTTATTAGAAATTCCAGATCAAAATACTTTTCAACTTGGTCAAGTACTTTATTTCTTAAAAATAGGTTTATTACTTTAACGCAATGCGCGCCTTTTTATAAGTGACGATAAGAAGGTCTGATTAGAGAGTAAACTCGGTTCTGATTATGCGTAAGCGACAATTCCTGTTAAATTAAGTTCTTTTCTTTAGTAGAAAATATTGCCCTATAAGTAGTTCTATTTCGAAGCATTGTGAATATCATCTGACTATGTGAAATACATTCGACCCTGCTTTTATATCTGAAGTTCATTTCGCCGCACTTTACTTTCTTGCATGCTCAATTCCCTATTTGATATTGACTTAGATAAACACCATAACAATAGGAAACGATAGATTGATGATTGGTCTATGTGGTCCGATAATCTTTTATATTACTCTGACGCGATTCGTACACTTGCAAATACACCGCATCAAGTTTTTGGCGCCGTTGCTGGGGACCAATTTCGTCAAATTTCGCACCCTATAGTCGCATCGTCTAGACTAAGTTTTACAGTCCGGTTGATGAGAAGATCTCGCAGCACCGGAACCTTATTCAATCCTTTAGCGGAACCTGAACGTTACATCCATTTTCTCCGTAGAATTAGAAAAACTATGACCGAGAATCGTAACCAAAGACCCCTTAAGGAATTTGCCCAACCGTCAGATGAGGAACCTAGCTCAAGTATCATAAACCCAGCTATAACCATAAATAATTTAGAACTAAAACCCTCATTGCTACAATTGGTGCAACAAAACCAATTTGGTGGTCTCGTTATTGAGAACCCGAATCAACACTTAAAAACTTTTATACAATTAGCAGACACTTTAAAATGCAATGGTGCTTCGCCTGAGGCAATACGACTAAGATTATTCCCTTTTTCCCTCAGAGATAAAGCACGAGATTGGTTGGATTCCCTTCCACCCAATTCAATAACAACCTGGGAAGACCTTAGGAGAGTATTTCTCACAAGATATTTTCCGCCCAGCAAAACTGCTATCCTTAGAAACCAAATCACTAGATTTAACCAAAACTTGGGAGAATCACTTTTTGAAGCATGGGAGAGATATAAGGACCTGTTAAGAGCCTGTCCATACCATGGCCTAGAACAATGGCTAATCATCCACACCTTCTATAATGGACTCCATTACAACACAAAGATGTTTATTGATGCTGCCGCTGGTGGCACATTGATGAATAAACCATACCTATAAGCCTGTACTCTCATTGAGGACATGGCCCAAAACCATTACCAATGGGGAACAAAACGAGCTACGGTAGAGAAAAAGGAGACCCAATGAGGAAAATATGAGATAAGTTCTCTAGACATGATGCAAGTTAAAATGGACGCTCTTGCCTTAAAAGTTCAAAACATGTCTCAAAACCCTAATACTGTAGCCGCAGTAGCTTCAGAATGCGAACTCTGTGGGACCTAAGGACATCAACCTGCGGAATGTAACTTGTTGAATGAGCCTTGCTCAGACAAAGTAAACTACACCAAAGGAAACCCATTTTCAAACAATTACAACCCCGGATGGAGGAATCACCCAAACTTTTCTTATAAAAATAATAGCCCAATACAAAACTCTGCACCTCCGAGACCTACAGGTTTCCAAGCCCAAAGACCAAATCAACCTATGCAAGATGTGGCACCAAAACCAAACCTTGAGAAAATCATGGAAAATTTCATTTCAGCTTAAACCCAACAAAACAAAGAGTTCCTAAATCAGAATATTCACGTAAACGAACTAATCACGCAATTAGGAACTAAGGTTGATCAGATAATTATACATAACAAGATGCTTGAAACCCAGATCTCGCAGATAGCCCAAACACAAGCCCTACAAACTACACCTTGAGGACAATTCCTTGGACAACCTCAATGAAATCTTAAAGGGCAAGCTAATGCCATTTCCTTATGAAGTGGGACTACTTGCGATGGACCCAAGAATCCAGCCATGAGTACACCCTCACAACCTAAGACAAATGTTTTGCCTACAGACCAAGTGGAGGAATCAGAGGAACCCGAAAAGCAAAAAGAACGAGAATTAAAAGATAAAACTAATAAATCACCACCCTCGTATAAAACCCTAGTCCCATTTCCGCAAAGACTTAAACAAACCAAACTTGACAATCAATATCAGAGATTCGTTAAAGTTATAGAAAAACTCCATTTAGAGATTCCTTTCACCAAAGCCATCACTCAGATACCATCTTATGCAAAATTCCTAAAATACATCCTAACCAACAAGCGTAGACTTGATGATCCCAAACCTATCGAATGCAATTTTATTTCAGAAAATAAACTTGCCAAGAAAGAAAAGGATCCAGGAATTTTTTCCATTCCTTGTATCTTAGGAAATCATACTATTGACAAAGCCTTCTTAGATCTAGGAGCTAGCGTCAACCTTATGCCTTTAGCAGTTTGTAGAAGGTTAAACTTAGGAGAATTGCAGCCGACTAAAATGTCTCTCCAGTTGGCTGATAGATCAGTTAAGTATCCTATAGGCATACTTGAAGACATACCAGTTAAGATTAGTCAGCTATATATCCCAACTGATTTCGTGGTTATGGATATTAAAGAATACAAAGAAATACCAATCCTCTTAGGTAGACCATTCCTATCAACAGCCGGAGCCATAATTGACGTTAAGAAAGGAAAATTAACATTTGAGGTGGGTGATGAAAAGATAGAATTTATTATTTCAAAGTTCTTAATAGCACCAGTCATAGGAGATGCCTGTTATGCCATCGACGTCATTGACGAGTGTATATTGGAACTTAAGCGAGAGGAATCTAACAAAAATATTAAGTTACCTTCGACCCCCATTATGGAGGACAATGGATTTAAAAGTTTAGAACCTTACATCGATGACGACCTCTATGAATGTTTATCGCTTACTCCCGATCCTATGCCTTTCCCTTTGAAACCATCTTTAGAACTGAAGGAACTTCCCAAGAACCTCAGATACAGATTCTTAGATAAAGAGATGAATCATCTTGTTATAGTTAACTCTATTTTAAGTCAAGACAAAACAACTCAACTCTTAGAGATCTTACGAAAATATCCCTCGACTTTAGGGTATAACATCTCCAATTTAAAAGGAATAAGCCCATCAGTATGCATGCACCGGATCTTGTTAAAGGAAAACTCAAAACCCTCAAGAGAACATCAAAGAAGAATAAACCCTATAACGAGCGATGTTGTTAAAAGAGAAGTTCTTAAGTTACTAGAGACTGGTATAGTTTACCAAATATCAGATAGTAATTGGGTGAGCCATGTGCATGTGGTGCCAAAGAAAGGAGGCATCACAATCATAGAAAATGAGAAAGGTGAGCATATTTCTAAACGAACAGAAGGAGGTTGGCGTATGTGTATAGATTATAGAAAACTAAACAAAGTAACCAGGAAGGATCATTTCCCTTTTCCATTTATAGATCAAATGCTCAAACGTCTAGCCAGACACTCGCACTTTTGTTATCTAGATGGATACTCAGGATTTTTCCAAATACCTATTCACCTTGAGGATCAAGAGAAAACAACCTTCACCTGTCCTTATGGAATGTTCGCCTATAGAAGAATTCCCTTCGGACTCTGTAATGCCCCTTCCACTTTTCAATGTTGTATGATGTCTATATTTGCATATTACCTAGATGGAATAATGGAAGTTTTCATGGACGATTTCTCGGTGTGTGGATTAAATTTTAAAGATTGTCTCTCCAACCTCGATAAAATCCTTGAAAGATGCGTAGAGGTGAACCTAGTGCTAAACTGGGAAAATGCCATTTTATGGTTAATGAAGGTTTAGTATTAGGACACATTGTCTCCGAAAGAGGCATTGAGGCCGTTAGAGCCAAAATTGAAGTTATAGAAAACCTCCGCCCACCTAAAACCATTAGGGAGATTAGAAGTTTTCTTGGACATGCTGGTTTTTATCAGCGTTTTATAAAAGACTTCTCTAAAATAACAAAACCTTTGACTAATCTTCTAATGAAGGACGTTGAATTTGTTTTTGACGAGAAATGTCTCGAAGCTTTTAAATTTTTGAAACAAGCACCGATTTCAGCTCTGATCATGCAACCCCCAGATTGGACACAACCTTTTGAAATCATGTGTGTTGTACCCCAAAATTTTCCCTCCCATATTTCTCAATACATTCCAAGTGAGGTCCTCAAATTGCTCAAGGAAGTCCAAGGGTTGACCAGATAAACTCTCTCCTAAGGCAGTCTACCTCAAATTAGGGTTTCAGTTTGCATCAAGATGCTTGAGTCCAAAGGGTCTCAAATGCTCACCATTGTCCTAATATTCTCTCAAGATCATCCATATCAAGTTTCAAGCCTTGCAGAGAAAGTTTGCTCAGTCAATTGCTCAAAAGCCTGAAAATCGACTATACTAGGGCAAAAGTCAACTGTGGCCCACATACAATCAAATTTCAAGATTTTTGGTCAACATTCTAATTTTGAAGTATTATTCATCATTTTACCAAGGGTTGATCATGATTCCTCAAGGATTTCTCACAATTCATCAAAACCCAAAAGTTGCTAAATTAGGGTTTTGTAGGAAAAGTCAACTCAATTTGACCAAGCATACCTTTCTCATACTTTATTAGAAATGACCCATCCAAAGCTCATTTTGAAGAGGATGCAATTACCTACAATTCATCTTCAGCTCCCAAGTTCAAAAAATGCACTCACAAGAAGATATAAATTTGGACATTATAAGTCATTTTGAAAAGTCAACAAAAACACCTTTTTTGTAAAAGCTTCATACATGAACATGGAAAACTTAATTGATATGAGACCAAAAGGGTTGCTTAGAGGATATCTTGAGTTTTCTAAAAAGCCAAAGAACACATCTCTAGGGTAAAAATTGAAGGAGTTATGCATTGGTGAAGTTGACCCTTTTTGCAAAATTGCCAAAAGTCAAATATGCCTCAAATTGCAATTTTTATCAAATGGGTCCAACTTTTTGTGTTTGTTTTGAGTTTGTAACATGGTCCACGACCCATGATCTTTCCCACTTGCCTTTATTTTATTTTTTTCATTTTATTTTGATTTTGATTTCAATTAAATCAAATTAAATCAAAATAAAATCATCAAAATCATTTAAACCTTGAGATTTTGTGCATATTTTAGGTCCATGGATAGCTGGCAATGAGATCAAATCGTGCAAGGCTTGTTTGTACACAAAAAGATTGGATTTTGGCTTGATTTGGAAGGATTTATATGAGAATCAAATCTTGACCAATGATAATTATTGGAGAAGATTGGATGCAAATTTGTAAACCTAATTCACTCAAGGCTACATATAGAACAAATCCAGACCAAATGCACAAGGGTGAGAGGCGTGAGAAGCTGAGAAAGAATTGGCAAAACACACCATTCACTTGCTGGACATTCAAGGAGTCTATCCCAATCATTAGCAAGCGTGTTCATGCCCAGAAACTCACTGTAAGCACCTCACGATATCCTTACTTTCTTGAAATTCAATATCACAATTCTAGAATTTGTAGCATGAATTCTTTACATATTCTTGTTCGTTGAAACATTTGCAAGCTAATGATAATGTTCAATTGAGTTTTTGTTAGCCATACTGAGATCCACAATTGTTAGGGTTTAGGTTTTGTTTTTAGGGATTTTTCATACAGGAACAATTGGCCCAAATGGAGGAGACCATTGTGATTAGCAGGTCAAACCCAGTTGATCCATGATCTTGAATTTTATTTATATTGCTTGTATGCAATTTCTGAAATGCACAGGGTTATAGCTACAGTGCCATGTCCGTAGGTAAAAGTTCAGAGTTTTAAACGACAGATCCAAGGAAGAAGACGATAGCGTGTCACAACTTTACTGGCCGATTTAAATTCTGGCGCGTTTATTCTGGCTAGAAGCCTATAGTTCCGATCTATTTGTTTGTTTCTATTGTATTGATAAACTAAGACCCAGGCGTGACCTTTTGGCATTTTTCCCCTTTGTTTTCACCAGATCTAGCGCCTACATCTTCTGAGGGTCATCTTCTGATTTCATCAACCAGGACCGGATCAAGCATCCCCTGGGCATTATCCTCTGGATCCATCAGTCTGAGCCAGATCCAGCGCACCCCTTCTTCTGATGGTCATAATCTGCTGGATCCACTAGCCAGAAGCAGGCCCAGTATCACCATCCTCTGGACCACCATCCTCTGGACCATCATCCTCTGACCAGCGCCGCTAACAGCAGACCCTTGGGTTATTTCTTTTTTACCCTTTTAATTTCTTTTTTTTATTATTATTCTTTTCTTTTTCAATACTTAGATAATTCTTAAAAAAAATTGACCAATAAAAAAAATCATAAAAAAATAAATTTTATCAAATTAGAATTTAGGCTTTTTTTATATTTTATCAAATTAAATTTAATTAGTTTAATTTAATTCTAGGGTAATTATAACTTTTTTTGTAAATAAATTAAAATCAATTAGAAAATTAGGATTTGTTTTGATTTAATTTTTATTTTATTTTCTTAAAATAATAAAAATGAAAAAATAGGTCAAATTAGTTATTTTTTTAATTTAAATTAATTAGTAATTAGGTTTTTTTTTTATTTAACCAAAATCTTATTTTTCTAAAAAAAATTGGTTTTTCTTTTAATTAGGTTTAGACGGGGTCAAAACCCTAATTTTTCTCGTTCTCGTTTCGTCTCGCGCGTTTATTTATTTTTACAATATTAATGTAACTGCTAATGGGATGTAATAGTTTAATTAGGACTTTTCGCGTATTTATCGTTTTGCGGGTTTTTGGCTATGTAATTAATCCCCCTCCCCGAATCCTTGTAATAACGTAGTTTTATTTTCTGCATTTTAATTTTTTGCAAATATTAACTGTTAGATGTATGATAATAAGATTGCATGGCAAGAATGTATGTTAATTTTAAAATGGTTAGCAAACCCTAAATGTGCAAAGATAATAATTGAAATCAAATCACTCGCACATGCGCACTCCTAGGGTATACTCTCACTCCGGTTGCCATTGGTAAACGATCATTAAGTATAGGGTGTTTTAGTGGTCACCCTCCTGTCTAAACAAAGATCAAAAGTCCCGTTCGGAAAGGTTGCCTCGGAAATGTTGCCTCGAATATGATCTTAAGACATTAGGGTTATTACTAAGACGTCCTAACGTTGCTTTAGTGATTGTACGTCCCTTTCGAATTGACCCTTACAATTCCAACGACGGTGCTACCTACTCACTAATAATAGGATAGCGTTGTCTAAAGGAAACAAGAACAGAAACATTCTTTTTTCGAGTAGGTAGGTGCTAGTAGGTACTTGCTCAAAAAATCAAACTTTTCACACCATACACTTTTCAAACAAAGTTTTCAAAAACAACTTCATAACACTCTTGAGGACATAAACAAGGGTTAAAATGAAGTAAAACAAAAACTTTTCAAAACACACAAACACGGAAGCAATTTTAAAATGATGAGCAAGTACCTAAGAGCCCGTGGAAAACCACAGATAGAAAGGGTGCTAATACCTTCCATTTCTATAATCTACCCTCCGTACTCAAAATATCGAAAAAAAGTAATTTTTCTGTGCTTTTTTCCTTTCCAGTTGGGTAAAATAAAAGTCGGTAGCGACTCTTGCTTACTGCGACATTTTGCAAACAATAAATGCAAAACGCAAACCAGCATTTTCATTAACAGTCGGTTCTACCACCGTATCACAGAACTGGCGACTCTGCTAGGGAACAATAAGTGGGGTATACCTTAGGATTAGTTTATCATAATTTGCTTCTCTTGTTTGATTTGATTGCTTTACTTTTGAGGGTTTTGTATTGGGAGTTACTATAGATCCTAACCCGGATCTGGGGACACCTTGTAGGTAAGTAGCAATAGACTGTGAGGGAACTGTACGGCATAGACTGATACAGTTGAAGTAGTAGCTACGTTTATGTACATTGGTTGGTACCTGTATCCCTTGTGGAGAAACAAGGAGAATACGGGTCCACTGCATGGTGTCATTAAGCATCAACTGACCTTAGAACCTATAATTAACCAACTTGGCCATTAGAAAGTAGTGAGATAGCCGGTCTCGGTATAAAGCTGAGAACTGGTTGATACTCTATGCTACACTCATTGAGACCATACTCTCGAGATAGTTCCGGCTGCAAGAAAAGATTGCGTGAGCTGAAACCATGACCGATGGAGGATGGTCAGTGATATTGAGAACCTCTAGAACCCGGTTACTATTATTAGGACATGTTGAAACCAACTGAACTTCCAGAGGGTAGTACCTAGACCCCATGCAATCCTGAGACTTAAGGGCTCTTGTGTGACTTGTTTTCCTTTACCATGTCTATTATCTGCTATACCTGTTGTGTGTTTTATCATGACATCATACATCATAACATATCATGCATACTTCATTACACTAACCATTTCAAAGACCGAGGGGATTTATCTATGTTCTGTTTTGCAAATTATGGCTTCCATGCACAGAAACACCATCTAAGTTAACTTTGTGCAAATACCTGATCAACTCAAAGATTTAGCCTCGAGAGTTTCTGGTACTTCTTCATTCATTAGGAGGCATGGTCATCTTCTTAACTTGGTTACCTCAAAGTTGGATGAGCAGATGATGAGTGTGCTTTTCCAGTTCTTTGATCCGGTGCATCATTGCTTCACTTTCCCGGATTATCAGTTGGTTCCTACTTTGGAAGAGTTTTCTCACTTATTGGGCATATCCATCCTTGAGCAGATACCCTTCACAGGTTGGGAAGAGACTCCTAGGCCAGAAGACATTGCTTCAGCTCTGCATCTAAAACAGGCTGATGTAGTATCCAACTGGGAGATATAAAGCGGGGTTGAAGGTTTCTTAGCTAAATTTCTGATAGATCAAGCTCAGCTATTCTGGGATAGTTTGGATTTTCAGGCTTTTGAAGACATCTTGGCTCTCCTTATCTACGGTTTGGTTCTTTTCCCTAATCTAAATTCCTTCATAGATGTGAATGCGGTTAAGATCTTCCTGTCTCGCAATCCTGTACCTACTCTTCTGGGTGATATTTTGCATGCCCTCTACACTCGTACTGTGCGTAGAAGAGGGACCCTCATGTGTTGCATGCCTTTGCTGGCGAGGTGGTTTATTTCACACCTCCCCAAGTCCGTGTTGAAGAATGAGGAAGGTTTAGGATGGTCCTACTGAATAATGTCCCTTGCCCATACAGACATTCTTTGGAGTTCTAAGGCCATGGAAAACATTGTTGTCATTGATCGATGTGAGGGATATCCTAATGTCCCGTTGCTTGGAATCAAAGGGGGAATAACCTACAGTCTTTGTTTAGCTTTACGAAAATTCGGTCGTGCCCGGAGAGACGGTCCTCATGAGCTACTTCTTACAGATATTGCATTTGACTATAAGGGGGACGTTGATGAGCATCGCCGAAGGTTCATACGAGCTTGGGGCATGGTGAACAGGTCTGATCCTCAAGAGCTAGGACCAAAGACTTCTCTCCCTGTGCAGCCTTATCTCCACTGGGTCCGAGCTCGAGCCCAAAAGCTTGGGATGCCTTACGAAGCTGTGTTTCCAGTGATTGTGGAGCCCACCAATGAAGAGGGCGTTCCTTATATGGTCCTTTATCCATACATGCCCACTGATCTTGGGGCATTGAAGAGATCCTGGATTCAGCTGAGAGAGGAAAGAGATGCCTACCGGGAGAAGTATCATGAGCAAGAAAGGAAGATCTTGAAGCTCACCAGGCAACTTGAGAATGAAAGAACAATCAATGACTACGTCAGCACGAAGGGGAAGCTTCCTTGGGAGTTTTTATTTTTGCTTTTTTAGTTTAGATTTGTTTTTCATTTACTTCGTTGTAAACGCCTTAAAGGCATTATTGAACCTTTTACAAGTTTAAATCTAATAAAGTCTGTTTATTTCTTGGTTCACAAATTTAAATCTCCCAAAGTCTTTGAAATCATTACATACGCATCCCATTATCATGTACATCATTACATGTATCATTATAGGTTTCTCATCTCCTTCGCTGTTTATTTCAGCACGAAATGTCTTCTGAAATGCCTATCGATCAAGCCATCAAAGCTCTTCAGGCACAAAATGCCCAATTCCAAGAGATGTTCTTGAACTTGGCTAAAGGGCAAGAGAATTTGAAGACCCTCATCCTGAAGGAAAAGAAGAAGAAGAAGAAGAAGAAGAAGAATAAGAAGAAGGTGGTTCTTCTGAATATGGGTAACAGATCCGGGAATAGGTTGCGACAGGATGCTGATCTGTCTCTTTCATCCAAAGGAGAGGAAGACCAAGAGGAAGAAAAGGGTCCCAGTTTGGTAGTCTCTGATAACGATACATATTATGATGAGGAATAGTATCCTCCTGCTGAGAATAGGTACAAACAACTTGAAGACCGTCTGAGTGCTATAGAGGTTCAGAAGATCCTTGGTTTGGATTTCGGAGATCTAGGACTGGTATCAGGAGTGGTGATCCCTCACAAGTTCAAAGCTCCAGTTTTTGCCAAGTACGATGGAGTGTCTTGTCCAAAACTCCATCTCCGCTCGTATGTCAGGAAAATCCAACCCCACACTACTGATAGAAATTTGTGGGTGCATTTCTTTCAAGATAGTCTGTCAAGGACTCAGCTTGAATGGTTTTATCAATTGGAAGGAGCCAACGTCCAAAACTGGGAAGACCTTGCTGCTGCTTTTTACAGACAGTACCAGTATAATGCCGACCTCGCTCCCACGCGTACTCAACTTTAGAGTATATCCATGGGTACAAGTGAAGGTTTTAAGGACTATGCTCAAAAGTGGAGAGATTTGGCTGGCAGGGTTCAACCCCCTTTGTCTGATCGAGAGTTAGTTGATATGTTCTTGGGGACACTATCTGGTCCATTTTTCAATCATCTGATTGGCAGTTCGTCATCTGGGTTTACTGAATTGATTATGACTGGAGAGAGAGTAGAAGCTGGTATCTGAAGTGGTAAGATACAGAAGGATACTTCATCAAGTGCAGTGAAGAAGCCTTTCACCGATAAAAAAGAAGCTAGTGCAGTCTACGGCCCGAGGGGCCAAAGCAGACCTAAACACCGTCAAGCAGTGAATGCGGTAGTGATATCAAGACCCACAGTTTCTCCACAACGCAACCATCAACCAAGGGCGAAAAGACCACAGAGGAAGTATACTCGGCTCAATATGCCATTGTCTCAAATTCTACCATAATTATTGAAGGCCAACCTAATAGCTCTGAGGGAGGCCCCGAAGAACCCCGACACCATTTCTACTCAATATAACCTGAATGCCCATTGCGCCTATCACTCCGATAGCCCAAGTCATGATACAAACAACTGTTGGGATTTGAGAAACAAAGTACAAGACTTGATCGAGGCTAAAGAAATTGAGTTTGATGCTCCAGAGAAGCCCAACGTCATAACTGCCCCTATGCCCAAACATGGTCACGGAGTGAATGCCGTGGACGATGATTTATTTGTGACCTCTGTGGAAGAAATTTCTACTCCTTTGATGACGGTTAAGAAGAATTTGTTGTTGTCCGGTTTATTTCCGGGTTGTGGCGAAGGTTGCCACATATGTTCAATTCTACCTGCTAGTTGCCCCTTGTTGAAATTAGGTGTTCAACGCCTGATGGATAATAGAGAGATCCTGTTTGAGAAGACTATGATTCCGTTAGTTCTGATTGAAGATGTTGCCATCATAACCATTTCTTCCAATCCTTCCAAGGCTTCCTCGAGAACGCCTGTTAGGATTACACCCGTCCCAAGACTCGCTCCATTGATCATTACTATTCCTTGTCCTATCCCATACACTTCAGACAAGGTTGTCCGTGGCACTATGGTGCTGATGTGTACTACCATGGAGTTAAACAAGACTTTAAGAATGAAGAAGTTGATACTGATGTCAGCAATATTGTAGGGGCCAGCAAGGTCACTAGAAGTGGAAGGCTCTTTTCTCCTGAGATTTCCCCTCCGACTGTTCAAAAGCCTCTTGTCGTTCCATCTGCTAGTACATCAGCTACTATTCCAATTCTTACTACAGTTATCACTCCTGTCACCGAGCCATCTGAGACTCGGGGAAAAGAAATCGCAGGTGAGCCTGCCCGGACGGAGGCACCTAGAAAGGTTGTGTTGGAAGCCTCTAAACAAGAGATAGAGGAAATTTTGAAGATTATCAAGAAAAGCGACTACAACATAGTCGAGCAGCTGGGGCATACCCCGTCAAAAATCTCCATGTTGTCCTTATTGTTGTGTTCTGAAGCCCATGCAAAGGCTCTAATTGCATTTCTCAAGACTGCGCATGTGCCGCAAGAAACTTCTGTTGATCAATTCAAAGACTGCGTAGCCAGTTTGACTGCCAACAATGGGTTGGGTTTCTCAGATGCAGATCTGACTGCTAAAGGGAGAAATCAAAATGATGCTCTGCACGTCTCGATCGAGTGCATGGGTACTACTATGGCCCATGTACTGGTGGATACTGGGTCCTCCTTGAATGTTTTGCCAAAGAAAGCATTAGATCGTCTGGACTGTGAAGGTTTGATTCTGAAGCCGGGTAATATTGTGGTCAGGGATTTTGACGGATCAAAAAGGATGGTACACGGGGAAGTGGATATCCCTGTTAAAGTTGGCTCTCAAACTTTTGGATCCACCTTCTACGTAATGGACATCAGACCATCATATTCTTGCTTACTGGGTCGTCCGTGGATTCATAAGGCTGGGGCAGTGACTTCAACGCTCCATCAAAAGCTGAAATATCCGGCAAAGGGGAAGATTGTCACAGTACAAGGTGAAGAGGAGTATATGGTGAGTCATCTCAATTCCTTTCGTTATGTGGAGATGGATGGAGAGTTCATCAAAACCCCGTGTCAGAACTTTGAAGAAGTTCCCCAAACTTTGGCATCAACTGAAGTTGCTACCGATAAATCTCCGATGAAGATGGCTTCCCTCAAGAATGCCAGAGCAGTGGTTGAAAAAGGTGGGTGTGCAAATTGGGGTCAGCTCCCTGATTTCACACACAAGACTGACAAATTTGGTTTGGGCTTTACTGCATAAGCTCAAAGGGTTGTTCGACGCGCACGGATTGGAAGACCTCCTCTACACATCAGTAATCAGGGAGTGAATGCAATTGAAGATGATAAAGAGGATCCAGATATCGACAGTTGGATCTACCCTACAACCAATGGTGGCTTGAACAACTGGACGATGAAAGACTTCATACATGTTTCTTTTATTCCACAGTAATTGACTTTTGTTTTAAGAGTTGTAATAAACAGTTTGAAACTTTAAAGCCCGGTGCCTTGCCCGAGGCACCTTGGCTTTGTTTGTGAGGGATTATTGTCTGTCATTTTCATATATCATCAATAAAGCATTGGACGTTTCTTGCATTACAAATTTTTCGCTCCTTGTTTTTCTTTTTTGTCTCTCACTTTATTAAAACAGCTATGCTCTTACACACACTCACGTATCATAATGCAGATCCATATCCACTCTGGATCCCATTGATAACAACTCTGCTACTGCCAGTTATGATTTCGAAAATCCGATCAACCAAGCTGAGGACGAAGGTGAGGATGATTGTGAGGTTCATGGAGAACTTGCTAGACTGTTACTGCAGGAAGAGAGGGCCATACAGCCTCATGAAGAGCCAGTTGAATCAATAAATTTGGGTACAGACGAAGACAGGAAGGAGGTTAAGATAGGTGCGAATCTGGAGCCTAGTGTCAAGCAACGGTTGATACAAATTCTACATGACTATGTTGAGATCTTCGCTTGGTCTTATGAAGATATGCCTGGTTTGGACACTGATATCGTGGTACACCGCTTGCCAACTAAAGAAGACTGCCCTCCGGTAAAGCAGAAGGTTCGTTGTATGCGTCCTGAGATGTCTGAGAAAATCAAAGCTGAAGTCATGAAACAGTTTGACGCGGGACTTTTAGCTGTCACTTCTTATCTGCAGTGGGTCGCCAACGTTGTTCCGGTACCTAAGAAGGACGGTAAGGTACAGATGTGTGTGGACTATAGAGATCTGAATAGGGCGAGCCCCAAAGATGACTTTCCATTTCCTCACATCCATGTTCTGGTCGATAACACCGCACAACACAAGATCTTCTCCTTCATGGATGGTTTCTCTGGTTACAATCAGATTAAGATGGCTCCCGAAGATATGGAAAGATAACCTTCGTTACACAGTGGGCACCTTCTGTTACAAGGTAATTCCCTTTGGGTTGAAGAATGCTGGGGAAACTTATCAGCGCGCTATGGTCGCTTTATTCCACGACATGATTCACCATGAGATTGAGGTTTATGCTGATGACATGATCGCAAGGTCCCAGACTGAGGAAGAACACCTTGACCATCTACATAAGCTATTTGACAGGTTAAAAATGTACAAGCTGAGGTTGAACCCGAATAAGTGCACCTTCGGGGTAAGGTCCGGAAAGCTGCTGGGTTTCGTTGTTAGTGATAAAGGTATTCAGGTGGACCCTGCCAAGGTAAAAGCCATACAAGAGATGCCGGCTCCGCGGACAGAAAAGGAGGTTAGAGGCTTTTTGGGACGTCTGAACTACATCGCCCGATTTATTTCACATTTGACTGCTACTTGTGAACCAATCTTCAAGCTGCTGAAGAAAGATCAAGTGGTAAATTGGAATGATGAATGTAAGACCGCTTTCAAAAGGATCAAATAATATCTCCAAGAGCCACCAATTTTGATGCCTCCAGTTGAAGGAAGACCTTTGATCTTATACTTGACAGTGTTGGATAATTCAATGGGGTGCGTGCTGGGGCAACATGACGAGTCTGGCCAAAAAGAGCATGTTATTTACTAACTTAGCAAAAAGTTTACCGACTGTGAGACCCGATAGTCACTACTCGAGAAAACTTATTACGCTTTCGCATGGGCTGCTCACCGGCTGAGACAGTATATGCTGACTCACACTACCCTATTGATATCAAAGATGGATCCAATCAAGTATATCTTCGAAAAGCCTACCTTGTCCGGAAGAATAGCGAGATGGAAGATGATCTTAACTGAGTATGACATCCAATACACAACCCAGAAAGCAATCAAGGGGGGTGTATTGGCAGATCGTTTGGCACATTAGGTCGTGGATGATTACCAATCCATGAATTTTGAGTTCCCGGATGAGAACATCGTGTTGGTGACCGACTGTGAAGAACCTAGACTGGATAAAGGACCTGAGGAAGGATCCCGATGGTCTATGTATTTTAATGGAGCCTCGAACGCGTTGGGTAATGGTATTGGCGTTGTGATCATATCTCCTGAGGGCTTTCATAGTCTGTTTACCACCCGATTATGTTTTAACTGCACCAACAATATGGTGGAGTATGAAGCATATATCCTGGGTCTTCGAGCTGCTATTGACCTGAGGATTAAGTTCTTGAGTTTATTCGAAGATTCTGCTCTAGTGATTAGTCAGATCAAAGGCGAGTGGGATATGAAGCACCCAAGTCTTATTCCTTACAAGGAGTATGTACTGACGTTGCTTCCACACTTCGAGGAGATAACCTTTGAACATTTCCCCAGAGAGGAGAATCAGTTAGCGGACGCGCTAGCCACCATGTCTTCTATGTTCAAAGTCAGGTGGCACAATGAAGCTCCCCAGATTACCATCGAGAGGTTGGACGAACCCGTACATTATTGTGACATCGAGACTGAAGAGGTAGCAGATAAACCCTAGTTTCACGAGGTAAAGAGGTATCTTAAGGCTCAGGAATACCCCGAGGATGCATCTATTAATGATAAGAAGTTCTTGAGAAGGTTCGCCGCGAAATTCTTCATCAGTAATGGTGTCCTTTACAAACGTAACCATGATTCAACTTTACTGCGATGTATGGACAAGAGAGAGGCATAAAGGATCATGGCAGAATTACATGAAGGTACCTTCAGAACTCATTCTAGTGGGCATACCATGGCAAAGAATATCCTACGGGCTGGATATTATTGGTCTACTATAGAAGCCGATTGTTACCAGCATTCTCGGACCTGTCATAAGTGCCAAGCCTATGTTGATAAGGTGCATGTACCTCTAGCTCCTCTGAATGTTTTGACTACACCTTGGCCCTTTGCAATGTGGGGCATCAATATGATCGGCGAGATCATACCTACTGCGTCCAACGGGCATCGTTTCATTCTGGTAGCAATTGATTATTTTACGAAGTAGGTTGAGGCAGCTTCTTTCGCTACAGTAACTAAGAACGTCGTGGCATGGTTCATCCAAAACAATCTGATATGTCGATACGCTGTACTAGAGAGGATCATTACGGACAATGGTACAAATCTCAACAATACGATGATCACCGAGCTCTGCAAACAGTTCAAGATACGGCTTCATAACTCTTCTCCCTACCGGCCGAAGATGAATGGGGTTGTTGAAGCGGCTAATAAGAACATCAAGAAGATTGTGCAGAAGATGACGGTGACATACAAAGACTGGCACGAGATGCTACCATTCGCTCTTCATGGGTACCGCACCTTAGCTCGGACGTCAACAGGGGCAACACCTTACTCTCGGGTGTATGGCATGGAGGCAGTCTTACCCATTGAAGTCCAGATACCCTCTCTTCGGATTATGAAGGATACAGGTTTGAGCGAGGACGAATGGATCCAAACCCGGCTTGATCAGTTGAACTTAATCGATGAAAAGAGACTTAATGCTATTTGTCATGGTCATACGTATCAAAAGCGAATGATCAAGGCATTTAACAAGAAAGTTAGACGACAAGAGTATCAAGTCGGGGATCTAGTGATCAAACGCATCATACTGCCGCAAGGTGATCCCAGGGGAAAATGGACCCCCACTTACGAAGGGCCATTTGTGGTTAAGAACATCTTCTCAGGAGGAGCCATGATTCTAACCACCATGGATGGTGACGACCTTCCTCACCCCGTCAATGCAGACATAGTGAAAAAATACTATGCATAAATCAAAGACCCGCTAGGTTGACTGGCCTAGGCAAAAATTAGGGCTTCCCGGCGAACCAAAAGGGTTCGGGAAAAAGTAAGGGATGAAAATGAAAAAAACTGTACACCCGAAAAGTCGAAAACCTGAAAGGGCGATTTGGGCAAAAAAGGGTATCCCGTTGGACCGAAAACCCAAAAGGGCGGTCCAGGAAAAAATTAGGGATTGAAGCATAACACTATGTCTCATTGGATCACCTTGCAACCAGATTTCGATATTGACTATCAAGCTCAGATGGTGCCAATCAATCTGATTTACCTTCAACCACGTAGCAAAGTGATGAGATACTCGACGATATAAAGGAAATAGCAGAGTTGGAACCCAGTGGGATCGTTCACATAGCTATTTTTCTTTTTCGCAAGTTGCATAATTTCTATCTTTCGGCGGCGTTCTCTTACTAGGATGTCAGCCTCTTGTACAAAATGCCTATTATAGGCTAACTTCAAGGATTAATACAGTTCATTTTACAATAAATTTCAAAAAAATTTGTTTTTCTTTTTTTGTTTTGTTTTGCAAGAACGTCCAATGATTCATTTTTGATATATGCATTTGAAAATAATTGCTGCTCATAAATATTTACATGCGAAACAAGAGACAATTACTCATAATTCCAGGAACAGGAACAAACAGGAATGTCCAAACCGTACAGTTGCGCTACCCACCGGGTACAGGGATTGAGAATATGACTAAACGTGCATACACTCTCTGCAGAGTTAAAAGATATCTGAAGACAATGGTGTTAGCTCTCCCCAACTGAAGTTCATAATCGCGAATGAGTCGGTAAAATTCTCCCCAAGCAGAGTTTATCTATCACCAGCACTAGAAGATTATCCCCAGTGGAGTTTATTTCTTCCACAAGCAGAAACTCAATCCCCAACAAAGATTCATTACCACCAGCGACGGTAATTCATCCCCAGCCGAGGTTATTTCTCTAAGTCAGCAGATCTTCTAGCAGAGTATCTCTCTTCCCCACAGAGTCATTCTCTCACCAATTCATTCTCCAACAGGGTTATTCTCCCATCAATTTTTTCTCAATTCATCTTCGGTCGTTATCCCCAGTGAGCGCGAAGAACTCATTTCCTTCAACTCTTCAACAATAATCCAGGATTTATTCTTCCCAACTAGAGAACATCACAAGAACATTGCATATCCATACATCATGGCATACGCATATACATCATACAACACAATCTCATTTATTTTGAGAACATCATTACTCAATACATGGCATACATCATGACATTACATAGGACTAACTCTTACCTTTCAGGGAAAGATACAATCAAATTCTCACAAGCTCTCTGTTTCAGTCAAATCAATGCTAAGATTTCTGTTCCAGTTCAAGTTATGAAGCCCAAATTCGACCGAATAATATCTTGATTTTTTCTCCATCATACTATGAAGCCCAGAGATCGACCAGAAAATAGTTGAATCCCCAGCAAATTGTTGTGAAGCCTGGACTCGACCAGATAACAGCAAAGCACCATGAAGCCTGGACTCGACCAGATAGTGGTACATCTTACATTCAAGCTATGAAGCCCGAATTCGACCGAATAGTATCTTAATCTCTGCAAAGCACCATGAAGCCTGGACTCGACCAGATAGTGGTATACCTTTAACACAAGTTATGAAGCCCGGACTCGATCGGATAGTATCTTGATTTCTCCAAATACCGTGAAGCCTGGACTCGACCAGATCATGGTATAGGACGCTGTGAAGCCTGGACTCGACCAGATAGCATTACAAAGCACCTTGAAGCCTGGACTCGACCAAATAGTGGTACATGTTTAACGCTAGTTATGAAGCTTGGACTCGACCTGATAGTATCTTGATCTCTCCAAATACCGTGAAGCCTGGACTCGACCAGATAATGGTATAGGACGCTGTGAAGCCTAGACTCGACCAGATAACAGCAAAGCACCATGAAGCCCGGACTCAACCAGATAGTGGTATATCTTTAACGTAAGTTATGAAGCCCAGACTCGACCGGATAGTATCTTGATCTCTCCAAATACCGCGAAGCCTGGACTCGACCAGATAATGGTATAGGACGCTGTGAAGCCTGGACTCGACCAGATAACAACAAAGCACCATTAAGCCTGGACTCGACCAGATAATGGTATATCTTTAACGCAAGTTATGAAGCCCGGACTCGACCAGATAGTATCTTGATTTCTCTAAATACCGTGAAGCCTGGACTCGACCAGATAGTGGTATAGGACGATGTGAAGCCTGGACTCGACCAGATAACAGCAAACGACACTGAAGCCTGGACTCGACCAGATAATAGTATGAGACACTGCGAAGCTTGGATTTCGACCAAATAACAACTTACTTGGCCAATTGCTAAGAAGCCCGGAATCGACCGGATATTAGTATTGCCTTAAAATCAAGTTGAAGCCCAGATGCAACCGGATAACAACTTAATTCCTTCAGAAGCCTGGAGTACGACCAGATAAGAATTGAGAAATTGTGAAGGCTGGAGAACGACCAGATAGCACGTTTAATCCCCCTAGTAAGTCATTGTAAAGCCTGGATCACGACCAGATAGCAGTTCACTTGCACCTCCTCGACTAAGAGATGATTCCCCAGTAGAGTAACAAACTACTGAAGTTCCTAAAGCTCTATTTCTCTCAAGACGGATACCAACATTCCCCAGCGTAGTCCTCCTCAACGACAGGTATACAGGCTCTCGCAAAGGAATCCCTTATGCGATCGACACTTCTTCTGATGGCATCTTTAAGCCCATATTCCGACTTTAACTTCCAAATGGCATCTATAAGCCCATTCCCGACATCACAAGACCAATATCACTGCATGTGAGTGCAAATTTCTGGGCACTCTAGTGTTCAATCATCTTCCACCTTTGGATCACGAAAGCCAGACAAGCCAATCTACATCCTCAAGTTTAAGAAGATTGAACATGGGCAGCTGTTGTACCCCAAAATTTGCCCTCCCATATTTCTCAATACATTCCAAGTGAGGTCCTCAAATTGCTCAAGGAAGTCCAAGGGTTGACCAGACAAACTCTCTCCTAAGGCAGTCTACCTCAAATTAGGGTTTCAGTTTGCATTAAGATGCTTGAGTCTAAAGGGTCTCAAATGCTCACCATTGTCCTAATATGTTCTCAATATCATCCATATCAAGTTTCAAGCCTTGCAGAGAAAGTTTGCTCAGTCAATTGCTTAAAAGCCTAAAAATCGACTATGCTAGGGCAAAAGTCAATTGTGGCCCACATACAGTCAAACTTCAAGATTTTTGGTTAACATTCTCATTTTGAAGTATTATTCATCATTTTACCAAGGGTTGATCATGATTCCTCAAGGATTGCTCACAATTCATCAAAACCCAAAAGTTGCTAAATTAGGGTTTTGTAGGAAAAGTCAACTCAACTTTGACCAAGCATAACTTTCTCATACTTTATCAGAAATGACCATACAAAGCTCATTTTGAAGAGTATGCAATTACCTACAATTCATATTCATCTCCCAAGTTCAAAAAATGCACTCACAAGAAGATATAAATTTGGACATTATAGGTCATTTTGAAAAGTCAACAAAAACACCTTTTATGTCAAAGCTTCATACATGAACATGGAAGATTCAATTGAGATGAGACCAAAAGGGTTGCTTAGAGGACATCTTGAGTTTTCTAAAAAGTCCAAGAACACATCTCTAGGGTCAAAATTGAAGGAGTTATGCATTGGTGAAGTTGACCCTTTTTGCAAAATTGCCAAAAGTCAAATATGCATCAAATTGCAATTTGTATCAAATGGGCCCAACTTTTTGTGTTTGTTTTGAGTTTGTAACATGGTCCACGACCCATGATCTTTCCCACTTGCCTTTATTTTATTTTTGTCATTTTATTTTGATTTTTATTTCAATTAAATCAAATTAAATCAAAATAAAATCATCAAAATATCAAAATCATTTAAACCTTGAGATTTTGTGCATATTTTAGGTCCATGGATAGCTGGCAATGAGATCAAATCGTGCAAGGCTTGTTTGTACACAAAAAGATTGGATTTTGGCTTGATTTGGAAAGATTTATATGAGAATCAAATCTTGATCAATGATCATTATTGGAGAAGATTGGATGTAAATTTGTAAACCTAATTCACTCAAGGCTACATATAGAACAAATCCAGACCAAATGCACAAGGGTGAGAGGCGTGAGAAGCTGAGAAAGAATTGGCAAAAACTCAAGAAAAATGGCAATCTAATTTCATAGTTCCAGGCACTTTTAAGCCATTCCAAACACGCCATTCACTTGTTGGACATTCAAGGAGTCTATCCCAATCATTAGCAAGCGCGTTCGTGCCCAGAAACTCACTGTAAGCACCTCGCGATATCCTTACTTTCTTGAAATTCAATATCACGATTCTGGAATTTGTAGCATGAATTCTTTACATATTCTTGTTCATTGAAACATTTGCAAGCTAATGATAATGTTCAATTGTGTTTTTGTTAGCCATACTGAGATCCACCATTGTTAGGGTTTAGGTTTTGTTTTTAGGGATTTTTCATACAGGAACAATTGGCCCAAATGGAGGAGATCATTGTGATTAGCGGGTCAAACCCAGTTGATCAATGATCTTGAGTTTTATTTATAATACTTGTATGTAATTTCTGAAATGCACAGGGTTATAGCTACAACGCCATGTCCGTAGGTAAAAGTTCAGAGTTTTAAACGACAGATCCAGGGAAGAAGACGATAGCGTGTCACAACTTTACTAGTCGGTTTAAATTCTGGCGCGTTTATTCTGTCTAGAAGCCTATAGTTCTGATCTATTTGTTTGTTTCTATTGTATTGATAAACTAACACCCAACGCAATTGTTAAGAAGAAGGAAGTCAGAAGTTCATGATTCTGGGTTCGATCCCAGGCGTGACCTTTTGGCATTTCCCCCCTTTGTTTTCACCAGATCCAGCGCCTACATCTTCTGAGGGTCATCTTCTGATTTCATCAACCAGGACCGGATCAAGCATCCCCTGGGCATTATCCTCTAGATCCATCAGTCTGAGCCAGATCCAGCGCACCCCATCTTCTGATGGTCATAATCTGCTGGATCCACTAGCAAGGAGCCGGCCCAGTATCACCATCCTCTGGACCACCATCCTCTGGACCACCATCCTCTAGACCATCATCCTCTGACCAGCGCCGCTGACAGCAGACCCTTGGGTTATTTCTTTTTTACCTTTTTAATTTCTTTTTTTATTATTATTCTTTTCTTTTTCAATACTAAAATTATTCTTAAAAAAAAATTGACCAATCAAAAAAATCATAAAAAAATCAATTTCATCAAATTAGAATTTAGGGTTTTTTATATTTTATCAAATTTAATTTAATTAGTTTAATTTAATTCTAGGGTATTATAACTTTTTTTGTAAATAAATTAAAATCAATTAGAAAATTAGGATTTGTTTTGATTTAATTTTTATTTTCTTTTCTTAAAAATGCAAAAATAGGTCAAATTAGTTATTTTTATTAATTTAAATTAATTAGTAATTAGGGTTTTTTTATTTAACCAAAATCTTATTTTTCTCAAAAATAATAAAAAAAATAACAAAAAATGATTTTTCTTTTAATTAGGTTTAGACGGGGTCAAAACCCTAATTTTTCTCGTTCTCGTTTCATCGCGCGCGTTTAGTTACTTTACAATATTAATGTAACTGCTCATGGGATGTAATAGTTTAATTAGGACTTTTCGCGTATTTATCGTTTTGCGGGTTTTTGGCTATGTAATTAATCCCCCTCCCCGAAGCCTTGTAATAGTGTAGTTTTATTTTCCGCATTTTAATTTTTTGCAAATATTAACTGTTAGATGTATGATAATAGGATTGCATGATAAGAATGTATGTTAATTTTAAAATGGTTAGGAAACCCTAAATGTGCAAAGATAATAATTGAAATCAAATCACTCGCACATGCGCACTCCTAGGGTATACTCTCACTTCGGTTGCCTTCGGTAAACGATCATTAAGTATAGGGTGTTTTAGTGGTCACCCTCCTGTCTAAACAAAGATCAAAAGTCCCGTTCGGCAAGGTTGCCTCGGAAATGTTGCTTCGAATATGATCTTAAGACATTAGGGTTATTACTAAGATGTCCTAACGTTGCTTTAGTGATTGTACGTCCCTTTCGAATTGACCCTTACAATTCCAACGACGGTGCTACCTACTCACTAATAGTAGGATAGTGCTGTCTAAAGGAAACAAGAACAGAAACATTCTTTTTTCGAGTAGGTAGATGCTAGTAGGTACTTGCTCGAAAAATAAAACTTTTCACACCATACACTTTTCAAACAAAGTTTTCAAAAACAACTTCGTAACACTCTTGAGGACAGAAACAAGGGTTAAAATGAAGTAAAACAAAAACTTTTCAAAACACACAAACACAGAAGCAATTTTAAAATGATGAGCAAGTACCTAAGAGCCTGTGGAAAACCACGGATAGAAAGGGTGCTAATACCCTCCCTTTCTATAATCTACCCCCGTACTCAAAATCTCGAAAAAAGGAATTTTTATGTGCTTTTTTCCTTTCCAGTTGGATAAAATAAAAGTCGGTGGCGACTCTTGCTTACCGCGACATTTTGCGAATAAAAAATGCAAAATGTAAACCAGCATTTTCATTAACAGTCGGTTCTGCCACTGTATCACAATGTGCGATGCCAGCGATTATGCAGTTGGTGCTGTTCTAGGATAACGAAAAGATAAGAAAATACATGTTATATATTATGCTAGTAGAACCCTAGATACCGCCCAACTCAACTATGCAACAACAGAGAAAGAATTACTGGCAGTAATTTTTGTGATAGATAAGTTTAGGTCCTATCTAGTTGGAGCAAAGATCATTGTTTACACTGATCATGTTGCCATACGTTATCTATTAAATAAAAAGGACACTAAACCTAGATTAATTAGATTGATCCTGTTACTCCAAGAGTTTGATCTAGACATTAAGGATAAGAAAGGCACAGAGAATGTTGTCGCTGACCACCTCTCTAGATTAGAACACTTAAAACCTGACTTATTGCCTATAAATGATGATTTCACCTATGACAGACTTATAGCTAAGACTGATGATTTCGAGCCTTACAAAGATAAATATTTTGAAAAAATTTCAGTAATGAAGAGCGTACCTTGGTACACTGATTTTGTAAACTACCTAGTTGCATATATCATACCCCCTGATCTAAATTACCAACAGAAAAAGAAGTTCTTCAAAGATGTTAAACATTTCTACTGGGATGAACCACTCCTATTCAAGAGAGGAATAAATAATATTTTCAGACGTTGCATCCCAGAAGAGGAAATAGAATACATCATCAGACACTGTCATTCTACACCTTATGGTGGACATGCAGGTATATCTAAAACGCACACCAAGATTCTTCAAGCAAGCCTCTATTGGCCAACTTTATGGCGCGATGTTCATGCTTACATTGTCAAGTGCAACCGATGCCAATGCACCAGGAACATATCAAGACGTGACGAGATACCAATGAAGAATATCCAGGAAGTTGAACTCTTTGATGTTTGGGGTATAGACTTTATGGGACCATTTCCACCTTCAATGGAAAATAGGTACGTTTTGGTAGCTGTGGACTACGTTTATAAATGGATTGAGGCTATTACATCACCCACAAACGACACAAGAGTGGTTGTAAAGTTATTTAAGAATATCATTTTTTTGAGGTTTGGAGCACCCCATCTCGTTATAAGTGATGGAGGATCACATTTCATATCCAGAATCTTTGATAAGCTCTTGAGTAAGTATGGAGTAAAGCACAGAGTATGAACACCTTAGCATCCACAGACTAACGACAAAGTAGAAGTGTCTAACAGGGAGATTAAACAAATCTTAGAAAAAACAGTTTCACTTTCCAGAAAAGATTGGTCTCAGAAGCTACATGAAGCACTATGGGCCTACATAACAGCTTTTAAAACCCATATTGGAATAACCCCTTACCAATTATTCTATGGAAAATCTTGTCATTTACCCTTCGAGTTAGAGCATAAAGCCTATTGGGCCATTAAGACCCTGAATTTGGAATATTTGACTGCTGGTGAAAAGCGCATCCTTGACATTCATAAATTAGAGGAATTCCGCCAGTCTGCCTATGAGAATGCTATAATATATAAAGAAAGAACCAAAACTTGGCATGACATAAGAATTGTAAAGAAATATTTCAATATAGGCGACCTTGTTCTCCTTTTCAATTCCAGGTTACGACTTTTTCCTGGCAAGCCACGTTCAAGATGGACTGGTCCTTTTGAGGTCTCTAGAATCCTAAGATCTGGAGCAGTCAAGATCAAGAAAAATTCTTGTAGCCCATTCATCGTCAATGGGCAGAGGTTGAAGCACTACGAAGGAGGTGACATTCCCACCAACTACTCCAGCCACACTCTGATTGATCCACCAGTACCAGTTTTCGATATATGAAGTTTACTTGTCAAGCTAACAACGTTAAACAAGCGCTGCATGGGAGGCAACCCATGGGTTTATTTTTATTTTTTGCGTTTATTTACTTTTTATTTTAACAAATTTTATTTTTATCTTTATACTAACAGTTGCAAAATTTATGATTTCAGGTATCACCTGCTAGCCGTCTTTGCTAACTACATTTTTCAGGATGGAGCATTTCGATGACATGCATGTTTCCTTCCGAGATGACACTCAAAGACAATGCTATGCGGTCCTTTCACAGCGGCCCATGGCCCCGACCAGATATCCAAACCATATTTGCATGGAAGCTCTTGGATTTGAAGCCAGTATCAAGTATATATGCAACCAGCTAAAGTGGGACGAGTATGCAGATGACCTAAATGTGACCTACAGGAACCTCACCTTAGAATCCCTCAGTTCATTCGAGTTTGAGCCCTATAATGGCCAGGATGGATATCTCACTTTCAGATTATTTGGGATAGAATATTTTTTTACCCATAGGGAGTTTGGCGACTTGCTAGGCTTCCAGACCACACCCGATGTTATACCTGAGCTACCAGTTGGCTATTTCATGACTAGAGACATAGAGAAATTCTGGAGAGATATTACTCTTGGAGGGAGCCTTGATCCTTCCACTCAGTTATCCCGTGTTATTCACAACCCCACTTTCAGGTATTTTCAGATGGTTATTGCTCACACTTTCCTAGGGAAGGCCGACACTGATACCCATGTTAGCAAGGAGGAGATCTTTTTCCTCTACTGTGCGACCCGGTCTCGCCTTGTAGCTTGTGGAAATTTTGTGCTATGGAATCTCATGATGACTTCTAAGTATGCTGAAGGTATCCTCTATGTGGGAGGGACAATGACTCATATTGCTTCTGCTTTGGTTCATACAAGTAAGTTATCTCACCTTACCTCCTACTGTGGATATACTACAATGGACATTGATTTCTGTTTGGATCGTGGGCTGATGAGAAGAGTCTACTTTAATCCCAACCAGTATAGACTCCTGATTGATAATGAAACCGTTCACTATTTTACCTTGCCTGATCCCATGATGACCAATGTCCATAACCCTTCCAATTGGACATATGCCTTAGAAGGTCTTGGAGAGACCGTGGACGAGCGAAAATCACCTCTGGTACCTGAGTATCATCCATGTCCATCGCCAGATAGGACCACTGTATTCTCTAATAATTTCTCTTTGCAGCAACCCGACATCTATGCACAAGTTGATGAGATGCGTAGAGAGGTAGCCCAACTTCGTAAGACAGTTGAAGACCTCTCTCTTTAGGTTATGGTTTCCGATGCTACTCACTCTACTGAGGCAGACCTCCTACAGCAGGAAATTGATGATCTTCATATTAAGTTAGCTGCATCTCATGGTTTTGAGTCGACCAAAGACCCTACTACTCCTTGATGATCTTGATTCATATCTGCACTGTTTTGCTGTTTTGTTGTTTCTTTTATCATGTTGTTTCCTTTTTTAGACTTATCTATTTTTACGCCTAACTCTTGCATTCTACTTTCTTTTTATTTTTTATTTTTCGTGACTTGCCATAATTAAGTATATTTCTATTTTATCATTTTTTTTCTTTAATTAATTGTTTATTTTATTTTTATAAGTTTATTATTTTCAAGTTATAAACATTAAAGAAACAAATTCAATACACCAATTCTTGGAAGCACCAAATGAAGAATTGTTGTTTGCACCTACGAGAAGAAATTGGAATAAGAAGCCCAAACCAACAAAACAAAGAAATTTGAGCCCAACCCAAATTCCAAACATGGCGCCCAGCACCAAGACCATGGCGCCCGCCATGGGGTCTGGGACTATGACGGGCAGATTTTCAAAAACCTCCCACTTTCTCCATTTTCAGCCCCAAAACCACCCAACAACTCTCATTTTATCAACCACCTACTACCCCATTAACCACTCAAACATCCATTTTTATAAACCTTCATAAAAATTCAAACTTTCTCCTCCCAATCTCCAACACTCATTTTGAAACCCATTTTTTCAATTTTCTTCCAAAGGAGCAACAATGGAGTTCAACGGATACGTTCTTCGTGAAGGCAAACCCGGAGACCGACAACGGAAAATCCTTGAAAAATTGCAAGGACGAGAAATTGTCTCAACCAGGTATGTCGATGAAGACTGTCTATATACTTTAGGACTTTATCATGGTTTTTTTCATTTAGCTAACATCCTAGGATTGCATGACATTTTTACTAGAAAAGAGCCCACCTTTTAGAGGCTAACTCGGGAATTCATAAGTTCCCTAATTTATTTAGTTCACCCCAACACTACTAGTACTGTCGGTACAGTTAAATTCCATTTGTTTAATGTTGAATATGAATATAGCACCGACGAACTAACAGCTCTGTTGGGTATTCCTCATGGTGATGGCGCTATTTGTGAGACCCCTTTGGATTCTGAATGGTCCACTGATGCATTTTCCTTCTGGCGTCAATTGTCAAACTCTTCTATAAATTCTTTTGAAGGAATTTTAGCATCATTGATCCATAACCCGGCTATTCGAATTTTTCGATATATGCTCGCATGTACTATTTTTGTCCAGGAGAATCCGAACAAGTTAAATGCTAGAGAACTTCTATTTTTGCAAGGTAGTCTCACTAATAGAAGAATAAATTCAGTCCCGTTTATGATTGCTCACATGATTGCTGTCCTGAGACACACAGGGACCATAGCTTTTGGAGGACTAGTTACATCTATTTCTAGAGCTTTGCATCTCGATGCTGAGATAACTACCCTAGCACCCCTGCCTCCCCGCATAATTAATTTGAAATTTCTAAAAGATATGAAATTGTGCAAGGTGAGGAGAGCGGGTGGCTTTGAACTTATGGTTCGGGGTGTCGCTATCCCATCAGTCATTCTGCCTTGCACTAGACATACTGATGTAAGAATTGCGAGGAACTGGACCTACGATCTAGATGCTCCACCTTTTATGGGTCCATTACCTCCTAATGTTCCACTTGGGGACGAACATGAGACTGATGAAGAATACAAGCAGATGGATGAACCTCATGCCCCACCTGTGTCCCCCCACCATGCTTCACCCGCACACACTGCACCTTCTACTTCTAAAAATTTTGCAGGTACGACTCCTAGCTTCTACATCAATGAAGATATGTGGCGTGACCAGCTAGCCTGGGAGGAGAGAAGAGATGGTTTACTTTCTTCCATCCAACAGCAGCTGGCAGCTAACATGAGTTTTATGGAGGCGTCACGATAGCAGACAGACCGCTCTTTTCAAAGTCTTATGGAATCTCAATTGGTGATATCCCGCAAGAAATATAGGCAACAAGCCCAGTTTCAGAGGCACTCCGCCCTCATGTAGGCCACTCAAGGTTCCATTTTAGGCAACCTTCATGAGATTCAGAGTTCACAGATTGCCTTGTTCTCCAAATTCGACCAGTTCGAGGCTTCTCAAAGCAGTCGTCGCAGCCGATCCCGTCATCTTAGACATTCACCACAGGATGGCGAGGGACCCAACCAGCCTTAGTACTTTACCAGGTGACTCATTCCTTATCTTATTACGTAACATTAGGGACAATGTTCGATTTAAGTGTGGGAGGAGATTTACTCGCTTTATTTTTCCTTTCCTGCATTTTCCTTCTCATTATTTTACTTCTTTATTTGCTTTTGTTTGCTTGTTTGCTTTCTTTTCAAAATAATACATGTGTTTGATGAGTCATCTATATCTGTATGGTCTAGTGTATATCCACTCCCCCATTTCTTGAGCCTAACCGAAAATGTTTTCTAAGAAAAACACTGTGTTTTGAACTTAGTTGGGCTATAAGACTTGGTTGAGATAGGATGTAGTATGACTTGGGAAAGCCCTTTTGAAGCATCATAATTGTTTTTACACCTTAAGCTTCGTAAATTTAGGAATTTGATCCCGATACCCCCTATGTCGTGGCCTTAAAATTTTCATTCTTAAATCCTTTAATAGTTTATCCTAGCAGTCAGCTCCGGTCTAAGCATGCTCTACATAGGGGACCAAAGAGAAGTGAATGATCTATATGCTATGTTCTTATTATAAACTACAACCTCGAGATAGGTGACCCTCACAAAGTCATTTAACTCAACAAAAGTTGTATGTTAAAAAATAAAGAAAAAGCAAAAGAAAAAGAAGAAGAAAAATAAAAATAAAATTTTTTTTTACCCATCTTTAGTTGGTTCAGAGGTATCTAGTGCTGAACTTGTTAGGGCGGATCACGATCCGATCCCCCGCAACTATAAATGGGTCAATAAAAGGGGTTACACCAACTTTTTGTACCAGAGCCCTGTGTTTTATGATCAGAATCACTACCCGGTCACTTTACTATGAGCATGTACGAATAACGGGCTTAATGTGATTGCGCCTGAATGAAAAAGGATTTGAAAAAAGGAAAAATATAGGCCTAAGCATAGTGGCATGATATGGATTTGTTCGTAAAAGAACGAAGCTTATGTCCGTTTTACGGAAGAGTGTCACTACGATATCCTTGGTTAGAATCAGTCAATACCTATCAATACATCCTTGTTTTAATTCCAGAGGCCCCTTGCAGCCCAACTTGTTCACTAACACTGTTTTTCTTCTTAATCTATTTAGAGTTTTTGCTTGAGGACAAGCAGAGGTTTAAGTGTGGGAGAATTTGATAACACTTACTTTACACTTGTTTTTTACTCTGATTTCACATGTTATTTAGGTTTTTTATTATTGTTTTCTCGTATTATGCCTATATTTTGTTTCCTTTTCAGGTATTTCAATTATCTAGAGCTCCCCTGAAGAAATGAAGGAAAACAGGCTAAAAAACAGGAGTTTAGGTCAAATTTGCACTCATTGCGTCCACCATGGCGCCAGCCATAGGGTAGGCCATGACGTGCACCACCTCCTGCTGACCTCAACTGCCATGTTCCCCACTTCCTTTCATTTACACTCATGGCAGGCGCCACCTTTGGACGATGTTTCCCCCCCCCCCCCAAAAGGAGTTAGGGGGCATTCCTGTGATTTCCTGCATTGTTCATCCTCTATAAATATAAGTTCTTGATTTCATTTCAATTCACCCAGGCTTGGTTGCAAACTTGATCCAACCATGGTTGCGAACTTAAGCCATATAATTTCACCATTGTAAACGATAATTCTTCACATCGGGGAATTATTGCACTGTTGATTGAGTCTATGATCGAGTTTTTAGATTGAGTCTGTAATCGAGTTTGGAGCACTTCGGCAGAAGTTTATCCTACCACATTTATTTTCAACTGCTGTTTATTTCCAGTCGCATTTTACTTCCAGTTTGTACCAGGTTTTAAATCTCCCCGTTTGGAGCAGGTTTCTATTTATATTTCCCGCACCTGCTTTTACTTTTTTTATTTCCTGCACCTGCTTTTACTTTGTTTATTTCCCGCACCTACTTTTACTTTGTTTATTTCCCGCACCTGTTTTTACTTTGTTTATTTCCCGTACCTGCTCTTACTTTGTTTATTTCCTGCACCTGCTTTTACTTTGTTTATTTCCCACACATTCTTTTACTTTGTTTATTTCTTGCACCGCACTTTAAATCATTTACTTTCTCGCATGATTTATTTTAACATGTTTGTTTACATTCCCATGTCAGGTTGAACCTTACTGGGCTAGAATGCAAGGAATCTAGTTAGATCGATATTCCAAATAATGTGTCAATAGAAATTCTTATGGGATATTTTGGTTTTTAATACGAGTTTTCTGTACTTTATTGTCGTTGGGTAAGATCGAAAGTCGTCCAACCCTTTGTTAAACTCGGTTAGTTCTAACTGGTCAAAGGAAGCGAAAGCGCTTTGTCCGGTTAGTTAGGGATTTTTATTATCAAAGAAATCAATTTTGAAACTATTTTCGGACGCGTTTATAGAGTTAAAGTTAGGTCCCCTTTTCATTAGAAATTCCATATCAAAATACTTTTCAACTTGGTCAAGTACTTTATTTCTTAAAAATAGGTTTATTACTTTAACGCAATGCACGCCTTTTTATAAGTGACGATAAGAAGGTCTGATTAGAGAGTAAACTCGGTTCTGATTACGCGAAAGCGACAGTTCTGGTTAAATTAAGTTCTTTTCTTTAGTAGAAAATATTGCCATATAAGTAGTTCTATTCCGAAGCATTGTGAATATCATCTGACTATGTGAATTACATTTGACCCTGATTTTATATCTGAAGTTTATTTCGCCGCACTTTACTTTCTTGCATGCTCAATTCCATGTTTGATATTGACTTAGCTAAACATCGTAACAATAGGAAACGATAGATTGACGATTGGTCTCTGTGGTTCGATAATCTTTTATATTACTCTGACGGGATTCATACACTTGCGAATACACCGCATCAGCTTCCTTCGAAGTAACCCCCTTCGATCCACAAACTGGCCATATGACTTCCTTCGAAGTGACTCCCTCTGATCCATAAACTGGGCATATGGCTTCCTTCGAAGTAACCCCCTTCGATCCACAAATTGGCGTATGGCTTCCCTTGAAGTAACCCCCTTCGATCCATAAACTGGCGTATGGTTTCCTTCAAAGTGACCCCCTTCGATCCACAAGTTGGGAAGCTTCCTTTGATTTACAAGCTGGGCAACCTCTTTCATTTTACAAGCTAGGCAGCCTCTTTCAATTTACAAATTGGGAAATTAAACCCTTCAAAGCAACGCACTTAGATTATACCTCTAAAACTCTTCAACACTATGGATCATAGTTGGTGGATTCGAAGGACCTAATGTGTCCATTCGAAGAGCACACATTGTTGGAAACGAACGTTCTTGTATGATGATTAGTCTGGTCGAAGTGATCAAAACGAAAGGGTGGAGTATTCAAGGTGTTTGTTGACCAAAGTTCTATATACTTCCAAACCCAAGCCAATTGTGATACTATGCAACAGTCCTGCACCAACCTATCACAACACTCCAAAATACTGTTGAGCCTACATTGTCTCAGTCCTATACTTACACAAAAAAGGTACATAAGAGCTGCATCGAAGAAAACAGGGGGACAATATACCCAAACAGTTCAAATGTCATTTGATTTCCCCCCAAAACCACATCAAAGTTTGCATATAAATAAAAGGCTTCACAACATGTTCAGGGAGGATTTTTTGACCAGAGGAACGAAACCTCCAAAATTTTCTCAAACACAACAACAAAACTCTCAAGTTCATCAACACTTGAGAAATAAATTAAAAAACCCAGAACCATACTCACCTCCTTCGATTCTGAAGAACTCCCCACTCTTCAGTATCCTTCGAATCCAGTTTGGAAAGAAACATAACACTTGTTTCTTTCTTTCTTCGAATCACCATCTAAGGCCTAGATTTTGCTCCTTCCCTTTGAATCCAGGGACATTCCAGACAACCACCTAAAGGCCCAACACACGTTCCAGCCTCCAGTAAGGTAAGTTGTTCCAAACCTTGAGCTTTTTTTTCTTGTATAACATATAGATACGTTTTTCTTTCTGTTGTACCCCAAAATTTGGCCTCTTCTTTTTTGAAAAAAATCTTCTCTTACATGGGTGGTTACAAACACTTGCTTGAAGAAAAATAACAATTTTGAAGTTGGTCAAATTTCCTTTCGATTGGCCTCTCCAAAGTGCCTTTCGATTGGCATCTCCAAAATTCCTTTCGATTGGCATCTGCATAACACCCTTCGATTGATATGGACAAAGGTCCTCCGATTGGCCTGTTAACAAGGCCTTTAGATTGGCATTTTAGCAAAGTCTTTCGACTGACCTCATGGTCAAGCCCTTCGATTGGCATGTGGGCTAAGACTTTCGATTGACATGGCAAGGAATCCTTCGATTTAGCATCTCAAACCACGCAGCTTCGACAAGCATGTTAACCAAGTACCCTTTGATTGGTATGGACAAAGGCCCTTCGATTGGCATTCCAAAAGGTCCATTCGAAGAAGCCTTCAAAAGTCCATTCGAAGCATGCATAATAGGTCCATTCCAAGAATCCTTCAGAAGCCCATTCGAAGCATGTAGAAGAGGCTCATTCGAAGATGCATTCAGAAAGCCGTTCAAAGGAAGTAACAAGGTCCGTTCGAAGCATGCAGAAGAGGCTCATTCGAAGATGCATTGAGAAAGTCGTTCGAAGGAAGTGATAAGGCTCATTCGAAGATGCATTTAGAAAGCCGCTCGAAGGAAGTAACAAGTCCCATTTGAAGCATGCATAAAGAGTCCATTCGAAGATGCATTCAGAAATCCAATCGAAGAGAAGTGCTAGAGGGTATTCGAAGGGGTCAAGTGTCCAGGTTCATCCAGAATTTCAAAAGAGGCATGGATATTTTAAAAAAGGAAATCTTTAAACTGGTCTAATTTTTGTCTTGAAGATTATGGCTGGCCTTTAAGGATATGATTAAGGTTGTTTCTTTCCATGTTAAGACTCCCTCCTCATCTCCTATAAATATCTAGTATATCTGCAAGAAGAGGACATACATACTGCACAGGAAGAGACTACGCACACACTGCCCCCCTAAACCACCCCAAAGATTATGAAAATCCTTATAGGTGGCCCCAATCGAAGGAATCGTCAGCAACGCTCCAATTTCACGCCCCAGAGTGCCAGATCCAAGCATCCCCTTTGTTGGTAAACTTTCAAATTCACGTTTATAATTTCATAATGTCTTAGTGTTTTATCAATGTTTGATTCACGCCTAGGATATCATATGGATTTGTTTGATTTGGTTTCAAAACTAAGGGCTTGGTTTCGACACCAGGTCCACTTTGGTTTTCTTTTGTCTCTAACACCGCAGATCTGGCCAAAATAAACCAATGTATACAGGATCGAAGGTCCTGGATTAGACACCCAGGTCATGTTTGTTGCTAATGTTTGTCTTGTAGGTTTAGATCGAAAAACCATTCCTCCCCCAGATCGAAAGGAATAACTCCCTTCCCTGGATCGAAGAGGACTTTCTCTTCCTCAGGGTCGAAAGAGCCATGTCTGGCCCAGGATCGAAAGTGCCACATCTTGCCCATGATCGAAAGAGCCATGTCTGGCCCAGGATCGAAAGAGCCATATCTAGCCCAAGATCGAAAGATCCATATCTTGCCCAGGATCGAAAGACCGTTCCTCCCCTTGATCAAAAAAGCTTCGATTCATGTCCTTATTTTTGGTTTTTTGCTTGGTTCTTTTATTTTGTTGCCTTCTTATTAACATTGAAACACAAATCACAAAAACTTAGGTCTAGTTTATTTTTAATTAAAATTATTTTTGTTAAACTAATTAATCTAATTATTTTAACATCTTTCAAAAATTAAAAATAAATAGACTTAGACTTTATTTTCTTAAAATAAATAAATAAAAAAAACAAACAAAAAAAGACTTTATTCTTAGGATTATTAGATGTTATGTTCAAATTAGCACGCTTTTATTTTATTGTAACTGCTCACAGTTGTAATAGCTTTAGATTTAAAATTCCGCACTCTTAGTTCTTGCATTTTTTTGTAACTGTCCCAAAGCGCTGTAATAGCTTAGGGCTTCTGCTTCTGCTTTTTATTTTCCGTATTTTACATTTCCTGTACAATATTACTGTTAGTAATTAGTATTGCATGGAAAGACTAAATTAAAACATTATCTAACTTAATAAAAAGACAAAAATAACTGAATCTCAACACATATGCATATATGCACCTCTAGGGTATCCCCGCTTCGGTTGCCTTTCGAAAAAACGGTCACGTCCCTCGAGAATGGGGATGCTTTAGCAAAGACCCACAAATATCAAAAAGATCATAGTCCCTCGACGACCCTACGGTGTTTCCTTTCGGTAAATGATCTCGTCCCTTAAATAAAATTGCTAAAGCATCTCCATAGATTGCCTTTATGACTGTAAAAACGCCCCTTCGATGTCCCTCAACATCCAACGATAAGGCTACCTACTCATTAATAGTGGGATAGTATTGTCTAACGGATAAGGAGGAAAAGAACACCCTTTTCGAGTAACAAAGCAGATAGCTGTTAGAAGTTTGCTCAAACTACTTTTTGCACTTACACACAAAAACTACTTTTCAAAAAAAATTTCAAAACTTTTGCTTTGTTAACATTCTTGCATAAGTCCATGGATATGTTTGGAATCCAAAACCCACGCCAATTAGTTCAAAATAATCCAAGTTGCTCACATTGACTTTTATGCATTTCCATAAAATTGGTCAACTTTAGCAATGCATATCTTTCTCAATTTTAACCCTAAGAGAGTGTTCTTAGACTTTTTAGAGAGCTTAGGGTGTCTTCTAAACAACCTTTTTGGTTTAATATCAATTGGATCTTCCATGTTCATGTAAGGAGCTTTGACCCAAAAGGTGTTTTTGTTGACTTTTTGAAAGGACCTATAATGTATGAGCTTGTATCTTTCCAATGGTGCATTTCTTGAACTTGAAGGCTGAAGAGAAGTTGTAGGGAATTGGATTATCTTAAAAATGAGCCTTGGTGGAAAAATTTCTGATAAAGTATGAGAAAGGTATGCCTGGTCAAAGTTTGGTTGACTTTTCCTATAGAAACCCTAATTTGGCATTTTTGACTTTTGAAGAGTTAGGAGAATTTCTTGAGGAATCATGATCAACCCTTGATCAAATGATGGATAATACTTAAAAATGTTGATGTTGACCAAAATCTTGAAGTTTGACTGTATTTGGGCCACAATTGACTTTTGACCTAATACAGTTGATTTCCAGGAATTTAAGCAATTGACTGAGAAAACTTGTTGTTCAAGGCATGAAATGGATGATCTTGAGGACATATTAGGACAATGGAGAATATTTGGGATCCTTTGGACTCGCACATATTTCTTAAAATTGAAACCCTAGTTGAGGTTCATTGCCTTAGGAGGAGAGTTTGTCTGGTGAGTTCTTAGTCATCCTTGAGCAATTGAGGACCTCTAGAGGCAAGTATTGAGTGACATGAGAGGTCAAATTTTAGGGTACAACAGCTGCCCATGTTCATTCTTCTTAAACCCGAGGATGTAGATTGGCTGGTCTGCCTTTTGTAATATGAAGGTGAAAGATGATTGAACATTGGAGTGCCCAGAAATTTGCACTCGTCTGAAACGATACTTGATTGTGTAGATAATATCGGGGATAGGCTTATAGAGGCCATTTGGAGAAGATGACGGAAGTTCGTCGGAGATGGGCTTAAAGATTCCATCCAGAGAATATGATGGAGAGTCATCAGAGATGGGCTTAAAGATGCCATCTAGAACAATGTTGATTTCATGAGATACTCCTTTGTGGGACTTACTATGCTTGTTGTTAAGGAGGAATCCACTGAGAAATGTTGGTCTCTATTTGTGAAATAGAGTTTAGGAGTTTCAGTTATCCATTACTCTACTGGGGAATCATCTCTTGATTGAAGAGATTAAAGTGAACTGCTATCTGGTCGGGATCCAGGCTTCACAGTGACTTGCTAAGGATAATAAGGTCGATTGTTATTCAGTCGTATTCCAGGCTTCACAACGACTTACTGGGGAAATGAGATTAACTATTATCTGGTCAGACTCCAGGCTTCGCAGTTTCTTCAACTGGAATAGAAATCAAAGAGATCTTAGTATTGATCCAACTGAACCAGAGAAGGTTTTGAATAAACTTTGACTGGAATGGAAATCAGAAGAATCTTAGTATCGATTCAACTGAACCAGATAAAATTCTTGGATTATCTTCAACTGGAATAGAAATCAGAGAGATCTTAGTATCGATCTACTGAACCATAGAAGGTCTTGGATTAACTTTGACTGGAATGGAAATCAGAAGAATCTTAATATCGATTCAACTGAACCAGACAAAAGTTTTGGAATATCTTCAACTGGAATAGAAATCAGAGAGATCTTAGTATCGATCTAACTGAACCAGAGAAGGTCTTGGATTAACTTTGACGGGAATGGAAATTAGAAGAATGTAAGTATCGATTCAACTGAACCCGACAAAAGTCTTGGAATATCTTCAACTGGAATAGAAATCAGAGAGATCTTAGTATCGATCTAACTGAACCAGAGAAGGTCTTGAATTAACTTTGACTAGAATGGAAATCAGAAGAATCTTAGTATCGATTCGACTGAACCATACAAAAGTCTTGAAATATCTTACACTAGAATAGAAATCAGAGAGATCTTAGTATCGATCTAACTGAACCAGAGAAGGTCTTTAATTAACTTTGATTGGAATGGAAATCAGAAGAATCTTAGTATCGATTCAACTGAACCATACAAAAGTCTTGGAATATCTTCATCTGGAATAGAAATCAGAGATATATTAGTATCGATCTAACTGAACCAGAGAAGGTCTTGAATTAACTTTGACTAGAATGGAAATTAGAAGAATCTTAGTATCGATTCGACTGAGCCAGACAAAAGTCTTGAAATATCTTTAACCGGAATAAAAATCATAGAGATCTTAGTATCGATCTAACTGAGCCAGAGAAGCTCTTGAATTAACTTTGATTGGAATAGAAATTAGAAGAATCTTAGTATCGATTCAACTGAACCAGACAAAAGTATTGGAATATCTTCAACTGGAATAGAAATCAGAGAGACCTTAGTATCGATCTAACTGAACCAGAGAAGGTCTTGTGAGGACATATTTCTGAGGAAAATATTGAAATAGCCCTTCATCAGGCGTAGCCTTTTAGAGGACTATCAGGTCACGTAAGTAGTCAATGGTGCTTATTAATTTGATCTTTCCTGAAAATGGTAAAGAGTTAGTCATATACAATGTCATGATATATGAAATGCATTGTGTGATAATGTTCTCAAAATAAATGAGATTATGATGTATGTGATGCGTATGCGCATGCCATGATGTATGAATATGGGATACTATTGCGGTATTTCTTTAGTCTGGGAAAGTAAATCCTGGACTGCTGCTGAAGAGTATTAGGAAGCCAAATCCTTCACTTCTGCTGGGGATGATGAATTGAGGTGATTTTCCGGGGATTTCCTCTTTCTGTTTGAGGATATTCTGCCAGGGATTGACTATGTGGAGAGAGATAATACTCTGTTGGAAGGTTTTTCCGATATAGAGAAATAAACTCTATTGGGGAATAAGCTTCCACAGTTAGATAAATAAACTCTACCCGGGAGGAGGTTTTATGAACTGTTTGAAATTATAAAACTCGGCTGGGGAATACAGATTTCAGCTCTCTGAAGAAATTTTGCTGGAGGAAGTAATTCCTGCTTGGGGGAGAAGAGATAAAAACTTTGGTTGTTTCTACTCTGTGGGAACATAAATGTTACTAGGACGTATGCTAAGGACGTAGTGGTGACTTCGCAACAGGAAGTTTCTGCCCCTGTACCTACTGGAGAAAGTAACTGCGGAGGCTTTGTGGATGGTTTGAATGTCGTCCCAACTCATGGGGCGCTGGGTAAATGTTGATCAACATCATAACTCTCCTCCTTACTGTTCAAAGATGAAGGGCGCTGTAGAAGCTGCTAATAAAAACATCAAGAAGATCATACAGAAGATGACGGTGACTTATAAAGACAATGTTGTCCCAACTCATAGGGCGCTAGGTAAATGTTGATCAGGATGATAAGTTGTCATACAGTGGGAGAACTGACTGTTAATACTGGTTTTGCATTTTGTATTTGCAAATGTCGCGGTAAGCAAGAGTTGACACCGACTTTTATTTTATCCAATGAAGGAAAGGGTGAAAAGAACAGAAATATGCCTTTTTCTAGATTTTCTGAGTAAGGAGGGTAAATTATGGAAAGGGAAGGTGTTAGCACCCATTCCATCTGTGGTTTTCCATAGGCTCTTAGGTACTTTCTCATTTTTGAAAACTATTTTCGTGTTTGTGTGTTTTGAAATGTTTTGTTTGCTCTATGATAACTCTTGTATCAGTCTTCAAGAGTGTGATAAAGTGTTTTTGAAAAGAAGTTTGAAAGTGTGTAAGTGTAAAAAAAATCAGATTTTAGCAAGTACTTAAGAACTGTCTACCTACTCGAAAAGGGTGTTCTTTTCCTCCTTTCCTTTATATAATTCTATCCTACTATTAGTGAGTAGGTATCCCTATTGTTGGATGTTGAGGAACTATCGAAAGGGACGTTTATGGTAATTGAAGCAACATGTAAGGATACCTTAGCATTTCAAAGGGGCTGTCATTATATATTAGTATGCAATATCGAGGGACAAGATCATTTCTCGTAGGCAACTCGAGAGACATTGAGGGACTATGATCTTTATGATGACTTTAACCGAGGGTCTTTGCTAAGGGTATCCCTACGTTCGAGGGACATGACCATTGTTTTTCTGAAGACAACAAGTGAGGTTACCCTAGAAGTGCGAGTGTGCAAATGATCCAGTTTGATTAATTATCCTGAAATTAGGATTTTCTATCGTTTATTTTTATCTTTCCATACAATCCTATTAATCTAAGCATTGCATAAAATATAGTAGCTGAAGATAAAGGCGGAAATGTAAACCTAGGCTATTACAGAGCTTTGCGGCAGTTACATAATAGTGAAGAGTGCGGAAAATAAATCCTAAAACTATTACATCCCGGAAGCAATTACATGATAATGATAAAAAAATGCGGGAAAAATAAAGCTACACTATTAGAATTGAACGCGCCCTATACACTTTATTTAGGAAAATAAAAATAAGATGAAAATAGCAAAGAAAATATTTTGGTGATTTTTTATGAAAAAATGATTTATGATAATTAATTAAATAAACCTAAAAAACCTAATTAATTTTAATTAATAAAGAATGTTAATTTTGAAAAAAGTTAATTAAAATATCTAAATCCTAATTAGTTTTAATTAATAATAAAAAAGGTTAATTTTGAAAAAAAAAAGGTTAATTAAAAAAAACCTAAAACCTAATTAATTTTATTTAATAAAAAATGGTTTTAAAAAAAGTTTATGTTTAATGATTAACAAAAAAGGATTAAGTTTGCCAAAAAATAGATAGAGGAAGAAGCATCAATGAAAAATAGGGTTAGAAAATACAAATAATGCAAATGTCAGGGGTGCAAATGTCAGGGGTGGGTGTTGAACCAAACATTAATTTAAAACCTAAAATTAAACTAAAAAAACCTAAAATTAATTATTCGAGTTTATTATGAAAAATCAAAGGTTTGTGAAAAAATGTTAGGTTTTATGAAAAAGGTTTTAAACACAAAGAATGAAAATAGGTAAAAGGATAAATAGAAAGGAAGAAAACCAAAACCAATAGGGGTGGGTGTTGAATCTACGCCCTTAACCTCCTCAAGATGTCTGTCTTGCCATGCATTGACTGTTGTTATGATCCGACCTCAATGTTTTGTAATAACCCTGCATGTGACCATGTCTAAATCTGCAGCGTTGAATCTCATGAACACATTAAATAAATTACTATATCATGAAATACAAAGAAAACAAATATATAAAATTCTGTAATGTTAAAATCGATATGGCATGTATGAATGCTTCTACACCCTTTTGATCACGGAGATCAAACCAGCCTTACCCTTACTGGAGAAGTAGTGAGATGGGGGTTTGTAACAAGGATGACTTGTTTGTAGTGAGATGGGGGTTTGTAACAAGGATTTCAAGATTTTTAGGATTCTTGAAAGAATTTGATATTTTCACAGGGTTGTGACAAAGGTTTTTTTCCGTGTCGTTTGTGTGAAAAGAATGAGATTATATAATGGAAATTAGAGCAAGGACGTGGGTTTTGAATGTGCAATTGGGCCTCCAATAACCACAAGCAATAATGCAGATTTTTATTCACTTGAGTCTGATACGTTCCAGGCTAAATCACAAGGACTTAAGTGTAATTTTTGAAGTTGATATGTGAAATCAAAATGTATCCGACATTGAGAATAAACTCCTGTCCGAAAATGGGCTAAATCGGACAAAAGATGAATTAGTTATGAATTTTTGAAGTTTCGCCTCAAACAAACTTATTTTGGGCTCTAGTGTCAACTCCGACACGTTCTTCAATAAAAAACTGGTATTGATCAGAGTAGAACCCAGTCTCGACTTTGGAAGCAAAGTTGTAGATCTCTGAGTCAGTGGCCTTGTGTAAAAATATGGGCCCTATCCGATAAAAATTGATCGAGTTATGAATTTTCAAAGTTTTGACCCAAATGAAATAATATTCATCATTCAGGATTTTCGGCGCGTTACGCAATCTCTGGGAAAAAACGAAGGCCTTTTGGATATCGTTCGAACTCAATACCTCCTGTGAAAATGTAGCCAACTTAATTTGTAAAATTTTGGCGCTGGAACCAGCTCGATACAATGAAAATCGACCAAGTTATGATTTTCTGAACATGACGCAAATAAACTTCTGTCACAAATTTTATGTACGAAAATACTTGATAAATCCGCCTTTTTGAAGACATCTTGATCAAAATTGGCTTCCATGCATGAGATATGAAAATGTAGATGACGTAAAGATGGAATTTTTTCCACTGGAATGGGTTCAAAACGAGCCACGGGCTTCAAGTTATGAATTTTTTAGTGTGTAAAAACTACACTTTCAGCATACTTTTTCACCATATTTCTTCGAGAAAACTCGCACATTCGGAGACCTTCTTTAAATAATTGGCTCTCGAGTAGAACCTGAATTTGAGAATATGTCACCAGGGATATCTTGCTGAAAGAACACCTGAATATGACGCACCGGGTTGGACTTGTGAATCTTTGAACCCCGAATCATTGTGAAACAGCAAACCGATCTTCAACATGAAAAATACTCTGAGAACATCCATTGGCGAAATAAACGTCACTTATAACCTGACGAAGCTTGATAAATATACCTTGATCCCATAACCATAAAACCAATGATATGCGTGAATGTAATAATGAAATGTAAGCCAAACAGGTCGAAATAAAGAGGGTAAATTTTGGGGTACAACAACTGCCCCTGTTCAATATTCTTAAACCTGAAGATTTAGATTGGCTTGTCTGCCTTTCGTGATCTGAAGGTGGAAGATGATTGAACACTAGAGTGCCCAGAAATTTGAACTCGCATGAAGTAACGTCGTTGTTTGATGATGTCGGGAATGAGCTTACAGATGCCATTTGAAGAAGATGACTGAGAGTTGTCGGAGATGGGCTTAACGATGCTATCCAAAGTAGATGCTGATTTACTAAGAGGTCTCTTCATGGAGATTCCTGTTCCTATTGTCTGAGAAGGAGTCCACTGAGGAATGTTGGTCTCTATCTTGGGAAATAGAGTTTAGGAGCTTCAGTTGTCCATTACTCTATTGGGGGTATCTCTTGATTGAAGAGACGGAAGTGAACTGCTATCTGGTCGGGATCCAAGCTTCACAGTGACTTGCTGGGGATAATAAGGATTACTGTTATCTGGTTGTGTTCCAGGCTTTACAACGACTTACTGGGGAAATGAGATTAAACTGTTATCTGTTTGGAATCCAGGCTTTGCATTTTCTTAAATTGGAATAGAAATCAGAAAAATCTTAGTGTCGATTTAACTGAACCATAGAAAGGTCTTTAATTAAATTTGACTGGATTGTAAATCAGAAGAATCTTAGTATCCATTCAACTGAACCAAACAAAAGTCTTGGAATATCTTCAACTGGAATAGAAATCAGAGAGATCTTAGTGTCGATCTGACTGAACCAGAGAAGGTCTTTAATTAACTTTGATTGGAATGGAAATCAGAAGAATCTTAGTATTGATTCAACTGAACCAGACAAAAGTCTTGGAATATCTTCAACTGGAATAGAAATCAGAGAGATCTTAGTGTCGATCTCACTGAACCAGAGAAGGTCTTTAATTAACTTTGACTGGAATGGAAATCAGAAGAATCTTAGTATCGGTTCAACTGAACCAGACAAAAGTCTTGGAATATCTTCAACTGAAATAGAAATCAGAGAGATCTTAGTGTCGATCTGACTGAACCAGAGAAGGTTTTTAATTAACTTTGACTGGAATGGAAATCCAAAGAATCTTAGTATCGATTCAACTGAACCAGACAAAAGTCTTGGAGTATCTTCAACTAGAACAGAAATCAGAGAGATCTTAGTGTCGATCTGACTAAACCAGAGAAGGTCTTTAATTAACTTTGACTGGAATGGAAATCAGAAGAATCTTAGTATCGATTCAACTGAACCAGACAAAAGTCTTGGAATATCTTCAACTGGAATAGAAATCAAAGAGATTTTAGTATCGATATGACTGAACCAGAGAAGGTCTTTGATTAACTTTGACTGAAATGGAAATCAGAAAAATCTTAGTATCGATTTAACTGAACCAAACAAAAGTATTGGGTCATCTTCAACTGGAATAATAATCAGAGAGATCTTAGTATCGATCCAACTGAACCAGTGAAGGTATTTATGAGGACATATTTCTAAGGAAAATGCTGAAATAGCCCTTCAGTAGACGTGGCTTTTGAAAAGACTACCAGGTCACGTAAGTAGTCAATGGTGTTTGTTTATTTGATATTTCCTGGAAAAGTTAAAGAGTTAGTCGTATGCAATGTCATGATGTATGAAATGCAGTGTGATGATGTTCTCAAAATAAATGAGATTATGCTGTCTGCAACGTGTATGCGCATGCCATGATGTATGAATATGGGATGCTATTGCGATATTTCTTAGTCCGGGAAAGTAAATCCCTGGCTGCTGCTGAAGAGTATTCGGAAGATGAATACTTTCATTTCCACTAGGGATGATGAATGAAGATGATTCGCCGAGGATTTCCTCTTTCTGTTTGAGGATATTTTGCCGGTGATTGACTCTGTGGAGAGAGATAATGCTCTGTTGGAAGGTTTTGCCGATGTAGAGAAATACTCTGTTGGGGATTCTTATGCAGTTAGAGAAATAAACTCTACCCAGGATGAGGTTTTATAAATTGTTTGAAATTATAAAACTCGGCTGGGGAAGACAGATTTCAGCTCTTGACTGGAGGAACTTGCTGAAGGAGATGATTCCTGCTTGGGGAAGGAGAGATCAAAACTCTGGTTTTTTCTACTCTGTAGGGAGCATAGACGTCATGGGGACGTATGCTGAGGACGTAACGGTGACTTTGCATCGGGATGTTTCTCCCCCTGTACCTGCTGGAGAAAGTATTTGCGGCGATATTATGGATGGATTGAGTGTATCCCAACTCATGGGGTGCTTGGTAAATGTTGATCAGGATAACAAGTCTTCTACTGATAGACAAGTGACAAGATGACGGGACATAGTCGTACTCTTTAATCCCTAACTTTTGCTTGGACCGCCTGTTGTACCCCAAAATTTGCCCTCCCATTTCTCATTGATTTCTCCTCACAAAGCTCTTGAAGCTCAAGATCCAGTTAGGGTTTCATCTGCTCAAGACTCCTCCTTGCACTGCTAACCCCAAATTAGGGTTTGTGTTTGCACAAAGATGTTTTGACCTAAAGTGCCCAAGATGACTTTCTTGCTTCATATTGACCTCCTAAGTTTATCCATACCAAGTTTCAAGTCCTGATTCCAAATTTTGCCCAGTCAATTGGACAGTTGACCTAGAAATCAACTGTATTGGGGAAAAAGTCAACTGTGGCCAATTGACAGTCAAATCTCATGAAATTTGATCCACATCAACATTATAAACTCATATGAACCATTTGATCAAGTTTGGATCACAATTCCACAAGAAATTTGATCAGATCACTAAAAGGGCAAAATGGTCATTTTTAGGGTTTTGACTGCACAAAGGCAATTTTTGACTGTTTGACCTAGCCAATGGTAAACCAAGCTCACAAATGGACTCAAGGACCCCATGGAATTATCTTGACATGCTCAATAAGTTCAATAGATCCCAAGTACACAAGATTGACAGTTGAATTTCCCAGTCAATTGATCAGTTTTGACTGTATCTTGAAAAGTCAAACTTTGACTTTTTGGTCAAAATCAAGAGTCAAGATTCATTTTTCATCAAAACATGCCAAATCATGAAACTTGTTCACCAAGAAATCACAAAATGCAAATTAGGGTTAGAAAATGGAATTTTTCATAACTTAGAATTTTTCTAAGTTATGAAAAACCCTAATTTTTTCCCAACTTTGGCCCACCTTTTCACCAAGATCCATTTGGATTCAAACAAAAGTCAAAACATGAAAGTTGTAGCTTGTTGTATAATCTACAACTTTGATTCACAAAGTTTTCTCATTTGAAGCTTGTATCTCAAGTTACAATTTTTTGAATAAGGGCACTAAACCATTTTTAACTTAGTGAAATTTTAACCTATTTTGACAAGGTTTTCTACCCCACTTCAAGGCCACTTTTCATACCCTTCCACTTGGAATTTTAATTTGCATTTCAAAGATGGATTGTAGTACACATTCCAAGCTTTCCAAAATGTCCAAGAACTCATCAAACAACCTCATAACTTGAGAGATTCGAATTTCACAAGTTGGCAAAAATTCACTTTTGTTCTTCATCAAAACGTGTTCATAACTTTGCAAATCTGAACTTAGCTTGCTTTATTCTTGATTACAGGTCCTTGAACCATTCCATACTCAATAATTTAATGCCTATTCAATGTGTTAAGGCCATGTTCTTTGTGTTCTAACATTGCATAGTGGATTAATCCTAAACTAGATAAAGTGAACTTTCCATTTTTGAAAAGATTAGCTTTATGTCAATTTAGAAATCAAGAAGGTACAAGCAAAATCCTTTTGGCACAAGATTATGGACAAGTTGCTCTGATCAAGAGAGGCTTATGCAGCACATTAGGAGGCCCCCTACTGACCTAAAACCATCAACTTGCTTTTGTTGTTTAACATAGAAGAAAAGTCCATAACTTATCACAACTCTCTCTTCAGCATAGAAACACAACACAAAAGCTATCAAACACATTCCAAAGAACATATCCAAGCTTTGGCACGAGTCCTGAACCTCTCAAGCACCCTCCATCTCAGAATCACCTTGAAACTGCTCAAACAGGGCAACCCCTGCAGATTGAGTGCTATCTCTCAATCCCTTCGAGCATTCTTGTCCAAACCTGTTCCTCTACCATCCTTACAACATATGCAAGCTAACCATGATTTGAAACCTGACCTGTAACACCTCCAAGCCACTTCACCATTTTTAAATTTCTGTTTTGCAGTTGGAGTTCACTAGCTCGATTCAGGGAGTTTCAAGACAAAGTAGGACTTGGAAAAGCATCCTTACACTTCAAGGGAGCTATACAAGTCATCATTTCACTCTGAAACATCCTCCATTGCAAAGCTCGATTCCAACTGAACAGGTACATTCATGAAGTTCTATCTCTCTTATTAGGCATTGTTAGCTTTAGGTTTGTGAAGAAAACATGTCACAATCATAGCCCTGAACATGCTCATATGATTAGATTTCATTTATATTTCGTGTGCTTAGAGAATTTTATGTCTGAACATTGATGAAAAGTTAGGTCAGAAATTGGGGGAGAAGAAATTCTCCCTCATCTTAGAGAGTTAGGTCAAGTTCTTTACATGGTTGAAACCGTCTCTTAATGCTCTACACTTTTCATGTTATGAGTTTTGCTTGAAAGTCCAGGAATCCAGAGATAAAAAACGCGTGTTTGCTTGAAGGATATTGTTCAGAGGTTGAAGAAGACAGGTCTTCTGGGCTGGGCCTGGAATTTTTTTTCTTATTTACACCACTTCATTACTCATGAACCCCCTGAGCCCATTTGCTTCATTTTTGACTCTTTTTGACTTTTTCTTTTTTGATTGACTTTGTTTATTTTTTCTAATGACATTAAAAAAATAAAAATATTTTTTTCCATCATTTTTTGAATATATGGCATATTTATTTGATTTATTTCTTTTGTTTGTATGAATATTATATATATACTATTATTAGAATAAATAGAAAAATAGTGTAAATACCTTTTTATTTTTATTTACCTTCTGAAAATATTTCACATAAAAATACTCTTTTTATTTATTTTATTAAAATATTAAATAAATATTATTTTGTATGTAATGCATATTTAAGAATTTAATATATGTATATATATGTTTATTAATATATTTAGGTCAAAATATAAAAATACTTGAATTTTTCATTTTTATTAATATTTGATACAAAAATACTTTTTTTCATAATATACTTCATTTTATTTTATTTTTATAAAAAATAAATAAATATTTGTATTAAATCAATTAATATCCATTTTCTTTAAAATTAGGGTTTTTACCCTAAAAGTTAAAAACACTCAAAATAATACTTTTTATTTTCTTATTTTATTTTACATAAACCATACTTTTCTCATACATATAAAAAACTTTCTTTTTGCATTTTTGCATATTTATTTAATTTCCATTTAATCATGCAATTTAGTTATTTTGCAAATATTCAAATTGATGTAATAATTTAGATTTAAATTCTTGTCAATATCCCCATTTGTAAATTTGTACCCCCCTCCCTATATTATTATGTTGTAATAGCGTAGGAATTTAAATTTCGCACTTTATATGCTTTCTAATTATGCCATGTTAGAATTAGGGTTTGCATGCGAAAAAACGACAAAAAATTGTTTGACCTAATACAAGATAAATGAGCATGAAAATAAACAACACTTCTCACACTTGCACGCCTAGGGTAATCCACTTTGTTGCCTTCAAATAAATGGGCCATGTTGCATGTTGAATATCTTTGGGCAAAGCAAACAAATTGAATGATCATAGTCCCTCGATAAAACTTTTCAAAACAAAACAAAAACAAATGATCAAGTCCCTTAAAGAAAATTGCCCAAAGACATTTAACGTCGTTGCAATTATGGTCTAAACGATGACCCGCGCCCGTCCCTTCCATCTCCTAAGACAAGATTGTCCACCAAATGCAATGGTGGAACAAATTTGTCAAAAGGGTTTAAAACATGACAAAACCTTTGAGAAAACTTTAGGGTAGATAAACTCTTAAGTACTTGTCAAATTGCAAAGAAAACACTTGCCTAATTTCAAAACCCACTTCACAAACACTTTCAAAATCAACTTTTCAAACCCTTGAAACATCTTTTTAAAGGATAAAACACCTTTTGTAAAACATTCGAGTAAAGAATTGTTACAAGGTTAGCCTAGCACAAGGCATCTTTTCAAAACATTTTCAAAACCACACACAAAGCATCATTTCAAACAATTGAAAACTAAGGCAAGTTGATCTAAGCAAGTACCTAAGAGCCCATGGATAACCATGGATAGAAGGGGTGCTAATACCTTCCCCTTCTATAATCTACTCCCCGAACCCAAGAAAAATCTCAAAGGTTTTTGCTGTGCTTTTTTAAACCTTTCCTTAGGATAAAATAAAAAGTCGGTGGCGACTCTTGCTCAACCGAAACATTTGCGAAAACAAACGTAAAACCATAGTCAGTTCTCCCACCGTATCACAGAACTGGCGACTCTGCTGGGGATAATTTTAAAAGTGGAGTAACCTTAGGGCTTATATCACCCTCTTGCATGAATAATTGTTTGATTTGCTTGCTTTATACTTGGGCTCTATTGTTTGGGTTTACAATCCTCCACCCGGATTTTGGGAAACATTCATAGATAGCAATACGTTGTGGCAACTATGCGGGGTATACCGACACGGTCTAAGCAATAGCTATATTAGTGCGACATATTTGTGGGTACCGGTAACCCTTGAGTTCAATCAAGGAGAGTACGGGGCCGCTGAGTGATGTCACTAAGCACTAATGACCTAGAACCTTACTTGACCATCTTGGCCTTTTATTAGGGGTAGTGAGATGACCGGCTTTGGTGCAGTACGAAGTTGGTAGATACTCGATACTACACTCATTGAGGGTTGTTTTCTTGGAATATTTTGGTCGCTAGTTAAGTGGCTAAACCAAAACAATGAACAATGAAAACAATCCAGTGATATTGAGCTCCTTAGAACCCGGTTACTATTTATAGGACAGGTTTTTAAGCCAACTACACTCAAGAGGGTACTTACCTATGAAACCCCATGCAAGCCTGAAATTAGGGTTTGGTGTGATTTGCTTGTACATATGTCTTGTGCATACATCATAAACATCATAAAGCATCATATGCATTTACTAACCATTTCAAGGGTTTGGATCTTCATCATTGTTCTTGTTTTGTAGGACATGGAAACTATCCGCAGAAAGACAATTCAGGTCAACCTTGTAAGGATCCCTCCTCAGCTTAAGGAGTTTACATCCAGGATTCCCGAGAACTCTTCCTTCAGTGAAAGGCATGGTGGACTCATCAGCTTGGTCAACACCAACATTGAAGAAGATATGATAAAAGTTCTCTTCCAGTTCTTTGACCCTTTGCACCACTGCTTCACCTTCCCTGATTATCAGTTGGTTCCCACTTTGGAGGAGTTTTCTCAACTCCTAAGAATCCCTATCCTTAATCAACTACCCTTCAACGGTACGGAGAAGGAACCAAAGCCTGAAGATGTTGCTCGAGCACTACATCTACAACCATCTGAAATCAAGGGGCATTGGGAAACCAGAAGCGGCGTCAAAGGATTCTTAGCAAAATTCTTGTTTGAGAAGGCACAAGAATGTTGGAACTCATTGCATCTTCAAGCCTTTGAAGAGATTGTGGCACTCCTTATCTATGGGTTGGTCTTGTTCCCGAATCCTGACCAATTGGTAGATGTCAACGCTGTCAAAATCTTCTTGTCCAGAAATCCAATACCAACATTGCTTGGGGACATCCTTCACTCATTTTACACACGAACAATGAGAAAGAGGGGTGTTCTCATGTGCTGTACTCCTATCCCCGCAAGGTGGTTTATTTCGCACCTTCCACAATCTGTCTTGAAGAATGACCAAAGTACAAGGTGGTCCCAACGATTGATGACTCTTACTCATTCTGATGTGCATTGGTGTTCTCGGTCCAGAGAAAATGTCATCATCGTCGATCGTTGCGGAGAGTTTCCTAATGTTCCCTTACTTGGCATTAGAGGGGGCATTACCTACAACCCTTGCCTAGCTTTGAGGCAATTTGGATATGCACGGAGGGATGGCCCTCATGACATGTTGATTCCTAGCCTAGTTTTTGACTTCGACAACGATGCGCAAGGACTTCGCCAAAGATTCATCAGAGCTTGGGGAAAACTCAACAAGGTTGATAGCAAGACTCTGGGACACAAGAACTCCATCCCTCTTGAGCCCTATCTCAAGTGGGTACGAGCCCGAGCCCAAAGTCTAATGATGCCTTATCCTCATGTACTCCCAGTGATTAAAGAGCCTGTTAATGAAGGAGAGGTTCCCTACACCATCCTGCATCCAGACATGCCTACATCGTGGGAGGAAATGCAGAAAAGTTGGATTCAGCTCAAGGAGGAACGGAACACTTTTGAAGCTAGCTACTACGCCAGTGAAAAGAAGGTTCTAGAGCTTACCCGCCGACTCCACGAGCAAGAGGCCCTCAACACCTACATCGCACCAAAAAGGATGTGCAATGTCTTCCTGCCTTGAGAAGTTTATGTTGTAACATTTGGCCCATGGGGCATTTTTGTACTAACAGATTTCTTCTTATTAATATGACGTGCGCTCTTCTTTGTCTGAAACAATTTTGAATGTCCTAAATCCTTGAATGCATTGCATACATCAGCATACCATTCATCATGTGCATAAGCAGGTCTCGCTCCAGGTTTCCTTATCTATCTGCTGTTTATTTCAGTAGGATGGATCTCGAGCAAACAGTCAAAGACCTACAAGCCCAGAATGCACAGTTCCAGCAACTCTTGATGACCTTGGTCAAGAGTCAAGAGGATATCAAGACTCATCTGGAGAATAGAGACCCAGTGAAGAAGAAAAAGAGGGTCGGAGTGGCTACTTTGGGGAGAAGATTTGACAGAGAAGCTCGGAGGGTGCTTGAATTTCCTCCTACTTCTGATGAAGGGACTAGTAAAAGAGATCGGGTTGCGGTACCTTCCGAGTCTGATGCAGAGGAGGAAGAGGTTGAAGAGGATGAAGATTATTCTGACCAGCAATATCCTCCAGCTGATGATAAGTACAAGGGTTTAGAAGACAGATTAGCTGCTATGGAATTGCAAAGGGTACCGGGTTTGGATTTTGAAGACATGGGCTTGGTTGCCGGAATTGTGATTCCTCCAAAATTCAAGGTGCCGGTGTTTGTAAGGTATGACGGGCTGTCCTGCCCCAAAATGCATCTCAGGTCCTATGTGAGAAAGATTCAACCCTATACGGCAGATAAAAATCTCTGGATTCATTTCTTTCAAGACATCCTGTCGGGAGCTCAATTGGAATGGTTTTATCAGTTAGAAGGAACCAGTGTCAGAAATTGGGAAGATTTGGCCACCGCTTTCTATAAACAATACCAGTATAATTCTGATCTTGCTCCTACCCGTACCCAACTTCAGGGTATGTCACTAGGAACAAGTGAGGGATTCAAAGAATATGCACAAAAATGGAGGGATTTGGCTGGCAGGGTGCAGCCTCCCCTAACCGATCGTGAGCTCGTTGATATGTTCCTTGGGACCCTATCTGGGCCATTTTTCAACCATTTAATTGGTAACTCTTCTGCAGGGTTTACCGATTTGATCTTAACAGGCGAAAGAATAGAAGCTGGCATCAAGTCAGGAAAGATTCAGAAGGGTGTCGCTGCAAGTGTTGAGAAGAAGCCGTTTAAGAAGGAGACAGCTATGGTATATTCTCAGAAAAGAGCAGGGAAGACGGAGCGTCGGCCAACTGTGGGGGCCGTGATGATTCAAAACACTCCAAGTGAGCCGCCTCGCTATAACCAATCCAGACCAAACCAGCAACGGGTGGAAAGGCCACACCGGCAGTTCACCCGTATTAATATGACTCCAGCGCAGGTGCTTCCCCATCTGTTGAAATTGAATCTTGCCACTATCAAGGAGGCGCCAAAGAATGTAAATACATCCTCTCCACATTATCATGCCAATGCTAAGTGCGCCTATCATTCAGACAGTGTTGGACACGACACCAATGATTGTTGGGCACTCAAGCATAAGATCCAGGACCTGATAGAGGCTAAGGAGGTAGAGTTTGACGCTCCAGAAAAACCCAATGTGATATCTGCGCCTATGCCGAAGCACGGTCGGAATGTCAATGCCATTGAAGAGGGTCTGTATGTTGCTGACGTTAGTGATCTGACTACTCCACTGTTAACCATTAAGTTGAATTTGTTAAGGGCCGGGATCTTCCCGGGATGTAAAGAAGACTGCTACTGTTGCCACTCTCTGCCGTTTGATTGTCCGCTATTAAAGGAAGGCATCCAAGGCCTCATGGATAGCCGACAAATTTTGTTCGAAAAAGTTCCTGCTGTTCCAGTTCATGTTGAAAATATCTCAATCATAACCATTCACGCCAATCTTTCCGAGGCCTTCAAAAAGCCAGTTAAGATTACACCAGCTGCAAAGTCTATACCTTTGAAGATAACAATGCCGGGGCCTGTTCCCTATGTTTCTGAGAAGTCGATACCTTGGAACTATGGTGGTGACATCTACTACCATGGTATCAAGCAAGTTGAGATAATTGAAGAAAATTCAGATGATGAAGAAGCCAGCATTAGTAACATTGCAGGCACCAGCAAAATCACCAGGAGCGGGAGAATATTTTCTCCAGAGATTGCTCCTCCAAGAGCAGTCTTTGGACCCTCACCAGCTAAAGAAGTCCTCCCTGCACCAATAAAACTCTCTGCTAGAACTCCTTTGATTGAAGAAATTTTCGTTCCTAGTGCTGTCTCTCCTACCATTGCCGATAAAGGAAAAGGAATACAAGATGAGCCCGTCAGGACGAGGGCTCAACCTTTGGTGATCCCAGAAGCCTCCAAGAAAGAAATGGACGAGATTTTGAGGATAATCAAGAGAAGTGATTACAATGTGGTGGAACAATTGGGGCAAACCCCCTCCAAAATCTCCATGCTGGCACTGTTGCTTTGCTCGGAAGCGCACGCTCAAGCTTTGATTAAGTTTCTAAAGGCAGCTCATGTGCCCCAGGAAACCTCTGCAGATCAATTTCAACATTGCGTGGCTAGTCTGATTGCAGACAATGGATTAGGTTTTTCTGATGCCGACCTGACCCCTAAAGGCCGAAATCACAATGATGCATTGCATATTTCAATCGAGTGTCGCGGAACCACCCTTGCACATGTTTTGGTTGATACCGGTTCATCGCTGAATGTTTTGCCTAAGAAGGCCTTGGACCGGCTAGATTGCGAAGGGTTGGAATTCAAGCCGAGTGATATTGTCGTCAGAGCTTTCGATGGGTCGAAAAGAATGGTCCATGGAGAAGTTGAAATTCCTGTCAAGATAGGTACTGAGGTGTTTAAATCCACTTTCTACGTAATGGACATCCGTCCATCATACTCCTGCCTGCTGGGTAGACCTTGGATACACCATGCTGGGGCAGTCACCTCCTCTTTGCATCAGATGCTGAAGTATCCCGTAAAGGGAAAGATCATTACTATCCACGGCGAAGAAGAGTACATGATTAGCCATTTAAATTCTTTCCGATATGTGGAGGTTGAAGGAGAGTTCATCGAGACACCGTTTCAACATTTCGAAGAAGTACTCCCTGAGATAGCAATGGCGAAGTTGGCAGCTGAGACACCAGGACAGATGGCCAGGATGGCATCTCTGGAGGATGCAAGGGCTGCAGTTAAAGAAGGGAAGAAGTCAGCGTGGGGGCAGTTACCCGATTTTCCGCACAAGGCTGATAAGTCTGGATTAGGTTTCACCGCCGCTGGTCAGAAAGCTATGCGCCGTGCAAAGATTGAGAAAGCGCCGATCAAAATTTCTCCTTACAGAATCAACGCCCTGGAAGATGAAGACAAAGAAAGCAACTTTGAAGATTGGATTTATCCAACTGTCAGAGGAGGATTGAGCAATTGGGAGGCTAAGGACTTTGTCCCCGTTACTTTTATTCCTCAGTAATTTATCTATCAAACATTTCCTATTTGGTCTGTAATATTTTACTTTCAAACAATCCGTACACTATCTTTTCACCTCCTGCCTTACCCGGGGCATGTAGGTCCACTTGTAAGGGTCTTGACTATTTTTCATATTCATATGCCATGTTTAATGATTCATTGGACGTTTTTCATTTGATAAACTGCTTATGTTCATTTTCTTTCCTTTTGCATTTTTTTGTTTAAGGATGGCTATCCCTTACACACACCCACACTCACCAATGCAGGTACCCATCCACTCCGGATTCCATGGGTGACTATTCTGCTGTATCTTTCAATAACTCTGAAGACCTGGTCAATCTAGCCGAATATGAAGATGACGAAGGTTGTGAAGTACCCGGGGAACTAGCCAGACTCCTGCAACAAGAGGAAAGGGCCATCTTACCGCATGAAGAGCCATTGGAAGTTGTCAACTTGGGAACCGAGGAGAATCGGAAGGAGGTGCAAGTGGGTGCCAACCTGGAACCAGAAGTCAAGGAGCGCCTAGTACAGTTGTTGAATGAGTATGTTGAGATCTTCGCTTGGTCCTATGAAGACATGCCGTGTCTAGACACAGACATCGTGGTTCACCGTCTCCCCACAAGAGAAGACTATCCACCGATCAAGCAAAAAGTTCGCCGAATGAGGCCTGACATGTCCGAAAAAATCAAAGCAGAAGTAATGAAGCAGTTCAATGCTAGCTTTCTGGCTGTTACGTCCTATCCTCAATGGGTCGCTAACATTGTGCCAGTGCCTAAGAAGGATGGCAAAGTCAGAATGTGTGTGGACTACCGGGATTTGAATAGGGCCAGCCCTAAGGATGATTTCCCGCTACCTCATATTGACATCTTGATCGACAATACAGTTCAGCATAAGGTGTTTTCCTTCATGGACGGATTCTCGGGCTACAATCAAATCAAAATGGCCCCCAAGGATATGGAGAAAACAACTTTTGTCACACAATGGGGCACTTTCTGTTACAAAGTGATGCCGTTCGGGCTGAAGAACGCAGGGGCAACTTATCAACGCGCCATGGTAGCTTTATTTCATGACATGATACATCATGAGATTGAAGTTTACGTAGACGATATGATAGCTCGGTCACAAACAGAGGAAGAGCACCTTGAACATTTGGAAAAGCTGTTTGCCAGATTGAAAGAATACAAGCTCAGGCTGAATCCGAGTAAATGCACTTTTGGAGTTAGGTCCGGTAAACTCCTGGGATTCATTGTAAGCAACAAAGGCATTTAAGTCGATCCGGCAAAAGTAAAAGCAATACAAGAGATGCCTGCTCCCCGCACTGAAAAGGAAGTTAGAGGTTTCTTGGGGCGCATAAACTATATTGCCAGATTCATTTCACATCTGACCTCTACCTGCGAGCCAATTTTCAAACTCTTAAAGAAAGATCAGGTAGTGGAATGGAACGACGATTGCCAAGCTGCTTTTGATAGAATCAAGGAGTATTTGCTAGAACCTCCTATTCTGATGCCACCCGTCGAAGGAAGACCATTGATCATGTATTTGACCGTCTTGGATAACTCAATGGGGTGTGTTTTGGGCCAGCATGACGAGTCTGGTCGAAAAGAGCATGCTATTTATTACCTTAGCAAAAAGTTTACCGACTGTGAGACTCGCTACTCACTGCTCGAGAAAACTTGCTGCGCTTTGGTATGGGCTGCTCGCCGACTAAGGCAGTATATGTTGACTCATACTACCTTGTTGATTTCCAAAATGGATCCTATCAAATATATCTTCGAAAAGCCTGCTTTATCTGGAAGAATAGCTAGATGGCAAATGATCCTAACCGAGTATGACATCCAGTACACCACCCAAAAAGCTATAAAAGGGAGTGTACTAGCTGACCATCTGGCTCACCAGGCTATCAAAGACTATCAACCCATGAGATTTGATTTCCCAGACGAGGACATCATGAATTTGGACAACATTAAAGGTGACGGACCGTATGACGGACCCAAAAAGGGATCCCGATGGACCCTGTACTTTGATGGTGCTTCAAATGCACTTGGAAACGGCATTGGCGCAGTACTCATTTCTCCGAAAGGATGCCACACTCCTTTCACGGCCCGACTTTGCTTCAGCTGCACAAACAACATGGCTGAGTATGAAGCTTGCATCTTTGGTCTCAAGGCTGCTATAGACTTGGGGATCAAATCTTTGATCGTATTCGGGGACTCAGCTTTGGTCATCAGCCAGATCAAAGGAGATTGGGATACCAAGCATCCTAATCTTATCCCATACAAAGAACATGTTCTGACATTGTTGCCTCACTTCGAGCAAATTACCTTCAAGCACTTTCCGCGAGAAGAGAATCAGCTAGCAGATGCTCTAGCCACAATGTCCTCCATGTTTAAACTCAACTGGGATAACGAGGCTCCCCAAATCACCATCGAGCGAATGGATGAACCCGCGCATTGCCACGAGATTAATACCGAAGAAGTAATGGAACAACCTTGGTTCCATGAAATCAAAAGGTATCTCGAGACCCTAGATTATCCTGAAGGAGCTTCCGTGAATGACAAGAAGTTCCTAAGGAAATTCGCTGCTAAGTTCTTCCTGAGCAACGGCATCCTTTACAAACGAAGCCATGATTGTGTATTACTCCGATGTGTGGATAAGGCTGAAGCAGAGTTGATCATGACTGATATACACAGCGGCACATTTGGCACTCACTTGAGCGGGCATACAATGGCTAAGAAGATCCTAAGGGCAGGCTATTATTGGTCTACCATGGAGGCTGACTGCCATCAACATTCCCGTACTTGTCACAAGTGTCAAGTCTATGCTGACAAAGTTCATATCCCTCCAGTTCCCCTCAACGTCCTGACTGCTCCATGGCCCTTTGCAATGTGGGGCATTGATATGATTGGAGAGATCAAGCCCACGGCTTCCAACGGACATCGCTTCATCTTGGTTGCCATTGACTACTTCACTAAATGGGTCGAAGCAGCTTCCTTCGCCTCCGTCACCAAAAATATGGTTGCCCGCTTTATCAAGAAAAATCTCATATGTCGGTATGGTGTTCCAGACAGGATTATCACAGACAACGGTACAAATCTGAATAACACGATGATCACTGCATTATGCGAACAGTTCAAGATTTATCATCACAATTCATCTCCCTATCGGCCGAAGATGAACGGTGCTGTTGAAGCTGCGAACAAAAATATTAAGAAGATTATTCAGAAAATGACAGTCACTTACAAAGACTGGCATGAGATGTTACCGTTTGCGCTGCATGGATACCGTACGACGATACGTACTTCAACTGGGGCAACCCCATTTTCTTTGGTTTATGGCATGGAAGTTGTTTTGCCTATGGAAGTTCAGATCCCGTCTCTAAGGATTATGAAGGATGCAGGTTTGAATGAAGATGATTGGATGCAGACCCGACTTGATCAACTCAATCTGATCGACGAAAAGCGACTTGCGGCTATATGTCATGGTCAGACGTATCAAAAACGGATGATCAAGGCCTTTAATAAGAAAGTCAGACGTCAAGTGTATCAAGTCGGAGATCTGGTAGTCAAGCGGATTATCTTACCGCAAAGTGATCCCAGGGGCAAGTGGACTCCTACATATGAGGGACCATTTGTGATCAAGAGCATATTTTCTGGTGGTGCAATGATTCTGACCACCATGGACGGCGACAATTTGCCACACCCTGCGAACGCAGACATAGTCAAAAGATACTACACATAAAATAACCCGACAAGTCGAAAACCCGAAAGGGCGGCTTGGGCAAAAATGGGCGTCCCGGTGAACCGAAAACCCGAAAGGGCGGTTCAGGCAAAAATTAGGGATAAAAACAAAAAAAAAATTGTACATCCGGCAAGTCGAAAACCCGAAAGGGCGGCTTGGGCAAAAAGGGGTTTCCCGGTGGATCGAAAACCCGAAAGGGCGATTCAGGCAAAAGTTAGGGAATTAAAGCGTATGACTATGTCTCGTCGGATCACTTCAAAGACAATCCCTTCATCAACCGGTTCCAGGTTTCTAATCAATCTGGCCATCGTCAAACGAAGCGTTGAATGGACAGATGTTCAGAGTTGTGAAAGCTACAGCAGAATGGAATCCCATGGAATTATTTCACATAGCCATCTTTATTTTGTATAAATTTTTCAAATATTTACGGCAAGATCCTCTTACTAGGATGATTGTCTCCTTTGTACAAATATACTCAAAGAAAATCAATACAAATACTCTTCCCAAAACTTGTGTCATTTCCCTCTTTCTTTTTCTCTTGCACTATTTGTTTTATTTTGAGAAACGTCCAATGTTTTGTTAAATAGGCATATGCATTTGAAACACGATCACTTCCTAATTGAACCTAAGAAAAGGATTACTGATAGGATGAAAGTACAAACGGACATTTTGACACCCTTTCGAAGGAAATCCCTCAAGATCTGTAATCCACATCCCTGGTAAACCCTGAGGTCTATCTCCAGCAGACCCTCGAAGCTTATCCCCAGTGAGGTTCTGAAAGGTATTCCCCGCAGAGTACGGACGTCCCTCCCGAGTTTTATTCAAAGTTATTCCTCACGAAGGCTTATAACTGGGTTATCCTCAGCTAACCACCACGGAAGACCGCGCTCGCCAAAATTCTTCCCATCCCCAGCGGAGTTCCTCAAAATTCCCCAACAATAACTTATCAATACTATCCCCGGAGGAGTTTATCTTTGCAAATCCCCAGCCAGAGAATCTTCCGGAAATCATTTTCCCTCAGAGTTTAAGCCTCAGTATCCCCAGCAGATCAAAAGCTTCAAATGGACAACCCCCAGCGGAGTCAGACTTTCAAACCTTCTCCTCACAAAGTTCTTAGGAAGAAAAATATTGAGTTCCCCAGTGAAATCTCCAGAGATACTGCTCTCCAAGCTGAAGATTCTCAGTCTCGCATCCCCAGCATTAAATCTACTAGTTTGGTACTCCCCAGTAGAAGGCTTCAGGAATTCCCCAGAAGATTGGTATACAACCCAAGCTCCATGTTCCCCAGCAACAACCAAGGATTTATTTTCCCCGGCAGCAATCAAGATTCCTTTATCCTCCGCTATCCCGGATTCATCTATCCTGTGCAAGACAGCTCTCCAACTTACATACGCATCCATTTACATTCATAACGCCATAATATACATTGTATCATGCATCATAGCATTGCATACAACTAACTCTTTGCCTTTTCAGGTAAGATCAGTCGACAGACTAAAATCATTCAAATCTCAAGATTTCTGAAAACAGTTCACGGGTTCTCCAAGTAAACGGATGTTAACCTATCACTTGTTCAGATTCTTCTCAAGACTTCTGAAAACAGTTCATGGATTCTTCCCAACAACGGATGTTAATCTATCAGCTTGTTCAGATGCACCTTCGAATTTAGTTTACGGACGCTTCCCAACAACGGACGCGGCTCTATTGCTGATTCAATCTCAAGATTTCTGAAAACAGTTCACGGGTTCTCCAAGTAAACGGATGTTAACCTATCACTTGTTCAGATTCTTCTCAAGACTTCTGAAAACAGTTCATGGATTCTTCCCAACAACGGATGTTAATCTACCAGCTTGTTCAGATGCACCTTCGAATTTAGTTTACGGACGCTTCCCAACAACGGACGCGGCTCTATTGCTGATTCAATCTCAAGATTTCTGAAAACAGTTCACGGGTTCTCCAAGTAAACGGATGTTAACCTATCACTTGTTCAGATTCTTCTCAAGACTTCTGAAAACAGTTCATGGATTCTTCCTAACAACGGATGTTAATCTATCAGCTTGTTCAGATGCACCTTCGAATTTAGTTTACGGACGCTTCCCAACAACGGACGCGGCTCTATTGCTGATTCAATCTCAAGATTTCTGAAAACAGTTCACGGGTTCTCCAAGTAAACGGATGTTAACCTATCACTTGTTCAGATTCTTCTCAAGACTTCTGAAAACAGTTCATGGATTCTTCCCAACAACGGATGTTAATCTATTAGCTTGTTCAGATGCACCTTCGAATTTAGTTTACGGACGCTTCCCAATAACGGACGTGGCTCTATTGCTGATTCAATCTCAAGATTTCTGAAAAACAGTTCACGGGTTCTCCAAGTAAACGGATGTTAACCTATCACTTGTTCAGATTCTTCTCAAGACTTCTGAAAACAGTTCATGGATTCTTCCCAACAACGGATGTTAATCTACCAGCTTGTTCAGATGCACCTTCGAATTTAGTTTACGGACGCTTCCCAACAACGGACGCGGCTCTATTGCTGATTCAATCTCAAGATTTCTGAAAACAGTTCACGGGTTCTCCAAGTAAATGGATGTTAACCTATCACTTGTTCAGATTCTTCTCAAGACTTCTGAAAACAGTTCATGGATTCTTCCCAACAACGAATGTTAATCTACCAGCTTGTTCAGATGCACCTTCAAATTTAGTTTACGGACGCTTCCCAACAACGGACGCGGCTCTATTGCTGATTCAATCTCAAGATTTCTGAAAACAGTTCACGGGTTCTCCAAGTAAATGGATGTTAACCTATCACTTGTTCAGATTCTTCTCAAGACTTCTGAAAACAGTTCATGGATTCTTCCCAACAACGGATGTTAATCTACCAGCTTGTTCAGATGCACCTTCGAATTTAGTTTACGGACGCTTCCCAACAACGGATGTGGCTCTATTGCTGATTCAATCTCAAGATTTCTGAAAACAGTTCACGGGTTCTCCAAATAAACGGATGTTAACCTATCACTTGTTCAGATTCTTCTCAAGACTTCTGAAAATAGTTCATGGATTCTTCCCAACAACGGATGTTAATCTACCAGCTTGTTCAGATGCACCTTCGAATTTAGTTTACGGACGCTTCCCAACAACGGACGCGGCTCTATTGCTGATTCAATCTCAAGATTTCTGAAAACAGTTCACGGGTTCTCCAAGTAAATGGATGTTAACCTATCACTTGTTCAGATTCTTCTCAAGACTTCTGAAAACAGTTCATGGATTCTTCCCAACAACGGATGTTAATCTACCAGCTTGTTCAGATGCACCTTCGAATTTAGTTTACGGACGCTTCCCAACAACGGACGTGGCTCTATTGCTGATTCAATCTCAAGATTTCTGAAAACAGTTCACGGGTTCTCCAAGTAAACGGATGTTAACCTATCACTTGTTCAGATTCTTCTCAAGACTTCTGAAAACAGTTCATGGATTCTTCCCAACAACGGATGTTAATCTATCAGCTTGTTCAGATGCACCTTCGAATTTAGTTTACGGACGCTTCCCAACAACGGACGCGGCTCTATTGATGATTCAATCTCAAGATTTCTGAAAACAGTTCGCAGGTCCTCCCAGTAAACGGATGTTAACCTGTCACTTGTTCAGTTTCTTCTTCAAGACTTCTGAAAACAGTTCATGGATTCTTCCCAAGAAACGGATGTTAATCTATCAACTTGTTCAGATGCAACTTCCTGAAAACAGCTTACAGGTTCCTCCCAACAACGGATGTTAATCTATTGCTTGTTCAGACCCCCAATTCAGAAATGGTCCAAAGCTTGGACACTTTCCTGATGTTCCCTTCCAGATGGCATCTCTAAGCCCATCCCCGACAAGTTTCTGTCACTCTCCCAGATGGCATCGTTAAGCCCATCTCCAAATGGCATCTCTAAGCCCATTCCCGCATCCAGTGCTGTGATGAGTGCAAATTTCCGGGCACTCTAGTGTCCAATCTCCTTTTACCCTCGAGTCACGAAAGGAAAGCTTGCCAATCTAACTCTTCAGGTTCAAAAAGATTGAATAGGGGCAACTGTTGTACCCTAAAATTTGCCCTCCCATTTCTCATTTATTTCTCCTCACAAAGCTCTTAAAGCTCAAGATCCAGTTAGGGTTTCATCTGCTCAAGACTCCTCCTTGCACTGCTAACCCCAAATTAGGGTTTGTGTTTGCACAAAGATGTTTTGACCTAAAGTGCCCAAGATGACTTTCTTGCTTCATATTGACCTCCTAATTTTATCCATACCAAGTTTCAAGTCCTGATTCCAAATTTTGCCCAGTCAATTGGACAGTTGACCTAGAAATCAACTGTATTGGGGAAAAAGTCAACTGTGGCCAATTGACAGTCAAATCTCATGAAATTTGATCCACATCAACATTATAAACTCATATGAACCATTTGATCAAGTTTGGATCACAATTCCACAAGAAATTTGATCAGATCACTAAAAGGGCAAAATGGTCATTTTTAGGGTTTTGACTGCACAAAGGCAATTTTTGACTGTTTGACCTAGCCAATGGTAAACCAAGCTCACAAATGGACTCAAGGACCCCATGGAATTATCTTGACATGCTCAACAAGTTCAATAGATCCCAAGTACACAAGATTGACAGTTGAATTTCCCAGTCAATTGATCAGTTTTGAATGTATCTTGAAAAGTCAAACTTTGACTTTTTGGTCAAAATCAAGAGTCAAGATTCATTTTTCATCAAAACATGCCAAATCATGAAACTTGTTCACCAAGAAATCACAAAATGCAAATTAGGGTTAGAAAATGGAATTTTTCATAACTTAGAATTTTTCTAAGTTATGAAAAACCCTAATTTTTTCCCAACTTTGCCCCACCTTTTCACCAAGATCCATTTGTATTCAAACAAAAGTCAAAACATGAAAGTTGTAGCTTGTTGCATAATCTACAACTTTGATTCACAAAGTTTTCTCATTTGAAGCTTGTATCTCAAGTTACAATTTTTTGAATAAGGGCACTAAACCATTTTTAACTTAGTGAAATTTTAACCTATTTTGACAAGGTTTTCTACCCCACTTCAAGGCCACTTTTCATACCCTTCCACTTGGAATTTTAATTTGCATTTCAAAGATGGATTGTATTACACATTCCAAGCTTTCCAAAATGTCCAAGAACTCATCAAACAACCTCATAACTTGAGAGATTCGAATTTCACAAGTTGGCAAAAATTCACTTTTGTTCTTCATCAAAACGTGTTCATAACTTTGCAAATCTGAACTTAGCTTGCTTTATGCTTGATTACAGGTCCTTTAACCATTCCATACTCAATAATTTAATGCCTATTCAATGTGTTAAGGCCATGTTCTTTGTGTTCTAACATTGCATAGTGGATTAATCCTAAACTAGATAAAGTGAACTTTCCATTTTTGAAAAGATTAGCTTTATGTCAATTTAGAAATCAAGAAGGTACAAGCAAAATCCTTTTGGCACAAGATTATGGACAAGTTGCTCTGATCAAGAGAGGCTTATGCAGCACATTAGGAGGCCCCCTACTGACCTAAAACCATCAACTTGCTTTTGTTGCTTAACATAGAAGAAAAGTCCATAACTTGTCACAACTCTCTCTTCAGCATAGAAACACAACACAAAAGCTATCAAACACATTCCAAAGAACATATCCAAGCTTTGGCACGAGTCCTGAACCTCTCAAGCACCCTCCATCTCAGAATCACCTTGAAACTGCTCAAACAGGGCAACCCCTGCAGATTGAGTGCTATCTCTCAATCCCTTCGAGCATTCTTGTCCAAACCTGTTCCTCTACCATCCTTACAACATATGCAAGCTAACCATGATTTGAAACCTGACCTGTAACACCTCCAAGCCACTTCACCATTTTTAAATTTCTGTTTTGCAGTTGGAGTTCACTAGCTCGATTCAGGGAGTTTCAAGACAAAGTAGGACTTGGAAAAGCATCCTTACACTTCAAGGGAGCTATACAAGTCATCATTTCACTCTGAAACATCCTCCATTGCAAAGCTCGATTCCAACTGAACAGGTACATTCATGAAGTTCTATCTCTCTTATTAGGCATTGTTAGCTTTAGGTTTATGAAGAAAACATGTCACAATCATAGCCCTGAACATGCTCATATGATTAGATTTCATTTATATTTCGTGTGCTTAGAGAATTTTATGTCTGAACATTGATGAAAAGTTAGGTCAGAAATTGGGGGAGAAGAAATTCTCCCTCATCTTAGAGAGTTAGGTCAAGTTCTTTACATGGTTGAAACCGTCTCTTAATGCTCTATACTTTTCATGTTATGAGTTTTGCTTGAAAGTCCAGGAATCCAGAGATAAAAAACGCGTGTTTGCTTGAAGGATATTGTTCAGAGGTTGAAGAAGACAGGTCTTCTGGGCTGGGCCTGGAATTTTTTTTCTTATTTACACCACTTCATTACTCATGAACCCCCTGAGCCCATTTGCTTCATTTTTTACTCTTTTTGACTTTTTCTTTTTTGATTGACTTTGTTTATTTTTTCTAATGACATTAAAAAAATAAAAATATTTTTTTCCATCATTTTTTAAATATATGGCATATTTATTTGATTTATTTCTTTTGTTTGTATGAATATTATATATATACTATTATTAGAATAAATAGAAAAATAGTGTAAATACCTTTTTATTTTTATTTACCTTCTGAAAATATTTCACATAAAAATACTCTTTTTATTTATTTTATTAAAATATTAAATAAATATTATTTTGTATGTAATGCATATTTAAGAATTTAATATATGTATATATATGTTTATTAATATATTTAGGTCAAAATATAAAAATACTTGAATTTTTCATTTTTATTAATATTTGATACAAAAATACTTTTTTTCATAATATACTTCATTTTATTTTATTTTTATAAAGAATAAATAAATATTTGTATTAAATCAATTAATATCCATTTTCTTTAAAATTAGGGTTTTTACCCTAAAAGTTAAAAACACTCAAAATAATACTTTTTATTTTCTTATTTTATTTTACATAAACCATACTTTTCTCATACATATAAAAAACTTTCTTTTTGCATTTTTGCATATTTATTTAATTTCCATTTAATCATGCAATTTAGTTATTTTGCAAATATTCAAATTGATGTAATAATTTAGATTTAAATTCTTGTCAATATCCCCATTTGTAAATTTGTACCCCCCTCCCTATATTATTATGTTGTAATAGCGTAGGAATTTAAATTTCGCACTTTATACGCTTTCTAATTATGCTATGTTAGAATTAGGGTTTGCATGCGAAAAAACGACAAAAAATAGTTTGACCTAATACAAGATAAATGAGCATGAAAATAAACAACACTTCTCACACTTGCACCCCTAGGGTATTCCACTTTGTTGCCTTCAAATAAATGGGCCATGTTGCATGTTGAATATCTTTGGGCAAAGCAAACAAATTGAATGATCATAGTCCCTCGATAAAACTTTTCAAAACAAAACAAAAACAAATGATCAAGTCCCTTAAAGAAAATTGCCCAAAGACATTTAACGCCGTTGCAATTATGGTCTAAACGATGACCCGCGCCCGTCCCTTCCATCTCCTAAGACAAGATTGTCCACCAAATGCAATGGTGGAACAAATTTGTCAAAAGGGTTTAAAACATGACAAAACCTTTGAGAAAACTTTAGGGTAGATAAACTCTTAAGTACTTGTCAAATTGCAAAGAAAACACTTGCCTAATTTCAAAACCCACTTCACAAACACTTTCAAAATCAACTTTTCAAACCCTTGAAACATCTTTTTAAAAGATAAAACACCTTTTGTAAAACATTCGAGTAAAGAATTGTTACAAGGTTAGCCTAGCACAAGGCATCTTTTCAAAACATTTTCAAAACCACACACAAAGCATCATTTCAAACAATTGAAAACTAAGGCAAGTTGATCTAAGCAAGTACCTAAGAGCCCATGGATAACCATGGATAGAAGGGGTGCTAATACCTTCCCCTTCTATAATCTACTCCCCGAACCCAAGAAAAATCTCAAAGGTTTTTGCTGTGCTTTTTTAAACCTTTCCTTAGGATAAAATAAAAAGTCGGTGGCGACTCTTGCTCAACCGAAACATTTGCGAAAACAAACGCAAAACCATAGTCAGTTCTCCCACCGTATCACACCACCCTTTCAGGTTTTCAGTCCACCGGGATACCCTATTTTTGCCCAAGCCGCCTTTTCAGGTTTTTGACTTGCCGGGTGTACAAGTTTTCTTTTTGTATTTATCCATAATTTTTGCCCAAACTCTTTTGGTTCTCCGGGATGCCCTTATTTTTTCCCGAACTCTTTTGGTTTGCCGGGATTCCCTTATTTTTGCCTAGGCCAGTCAACCTAGTGGGTCTTTGTTCATGCGTAGTATTTTCCGAATATGACCATGTTCATCGGGTGCAGAGAATTGTTGGTGTCCATAGTAGTAAGTGTTGCCATACTACCAGAAGATATTTGTCTGATCGTATAGGATTCGTTACTGGAATTCATGTCCAATGTCCCAAGTGATTCAGATGGAGATATGCCCCTGGATATTTGGAATTTTCTGAGAGACTCCTTGAACCTTGACTTAACTGCCCCAGATCAGCTGGACATCATGCTATGCCTCTTGATTATGAAAGGCCTATACCTAAAATGTCTTTCCGTCTGAGGTGATTCTGTCCACTGAGAAAATTTTTGTTCATCGAATATCCGTCGTGCGAATTTCTCTGTTGTTGAACAAATAGTCATATGCAAATAATGGTATTTTAAGAATGCAAAGCTTATGTCTGTCTTGTAGTTTGAAAATTCAAATTTTGTAAAAGTGTGAGGATTTATATCGAACCCTACAGGAGTCAGGATACCTTTTGTAACAGTATGCTTTCGAACTAACCCTTGCTTCATCTAGGATTTTTAAGGGTTGTAATGTGGCCTGGTTCACGGTTTAAGAAACAAAGGATAAATGCTCAAAATTTATTTATACCCACCCGTTCTTCGTGATGTTCTTCAGTCCTATGCTCAGTTAATTGCGCGTTTAGATCCCGATTGAGTTTGGAATCTTTGCTCTGATACTTGGTGATGGTTCAGAAATTAAACGTTTGTTTTGTAGAGGCAATCATTTTTGTAATCTTATTTTTGTCGAGGATTTATAGTAACCTCTTTTTTGGTTTTCGTTATCCCTTCTTTTTCCTAAATTGTTTATTTTGTGATTACAGTCAGCGGGATGCCCCAATTTTTTCTTAAGTCTCCTTCATAGGTTTTGACTTAGCGGGCTTTTCTTTTGAAAAATAATGACTGCCTGCTTTGATGACTATGCAGAACCATCACCATCTTTTGGAAGGTATATTCTACACTATTTGTCGTGTATGAAGGATGAGCTTGCGACTAAATGCGCATTTGAATTAACTGAGAAAACTACCCTGCCCCAGGTTATGATTAAGGGCTTTAACTCGTGTGAAAATAAAAACTCCTACTTGTTTGGCTCAAAGGGGTTGACTAGGGATTATCTTCCTTATAACTCAACTGTTTAGGATTTGAAACAATGCTTGTACCTTATTAGCGGAGTCTGTTCAAAAGCATACCGTAGAGATTATGGTATCATTTTCGTCATCCTCCCTCTAAGGGATCAGAGCTTTTGATCGAGAGTTGAATATCACAAAAAGGAAAGCAATTTAAATATAGTGAATATGAATGAATTGGTTTAAAACAGACATATGCAATGCATTGATAAAATAACAAAGTTTGACATGAATAAATGTTCGAACAATCAAAAGGAAACTACAAATTGAAAATTCTAATGAACATAAAGCCTCTTTGTCTGAACTTGTCGCTTCATATGGTGTGTCTTTGAGGGACGACAAAAGAATTCAACCTGTCCATCTTGTGTGAACTCCAACACTCCTTCATCAATCATGTTTTGAATTTTATATTTCAACATCCAACAATCGTTAGTATCATGCCCCAGACTGTTGGAGTGATATGAACACCTTGCATCAGGATTGTAGTTAGGGGAAGAAGTCTTGGGATTCGAATGAGGCCCTATCGACGTAACCAGATTCATCCTCAACATGTGTTGTAAAGCTTGAGACAGCGGCATGTTGAGTTTGGTAAACTGACTCTTAAGTGTATCCGGCTTACTCTAATTAACTCGTTGTTTTTGGCGAGGTTGTTGTTGGAACCGTGATGTAGTAGCAATTTGGAACGGTCCACTCCTCACCAAACCAACCTCCTGACTTCTCGGAGGTTGATCAATGACTTGGTCCCCAACCTCGACTATTTTCTTCATACGGTTGAATCCATCTTGATGAAGTTTGTTGATAATGGCTCTTAACTCTTCTTGTCCCTGGGCTACGCCTTGGATAAGAGCCATCTGCCCCAACATCTGGGTTCTCAATGCGTCAACCTCAACTTGCAGTTGTTCCAACCGTTCGTCCTTATTGTCTTCAGGATTTTTCTTGGCCAGGTTCCCAGCGAGGAGTGCTTTCAACTCCTCCTTCCCCTTAGATAGGTTTAGGAACATTTCCATGAACTAAGCTTCTTAAGTTTGGAGATCTCTGTTGTCTTGTTTGAGAGCCATTGCTGAAATAAACAGTGAGAACATGAGAGACCTAATATGAAACCTGCTTATGCAATGATATGTATGATATATGTATGCAATGTTTTCAAGGATTTCTAAGACTTAAACTTGCTTAAACGGAAAGAGAACAAAAGTTAATTGCATTAAGCAATTTTATTGGTCACCATAATGCCTCTTGGGCTTACAAAGGATGTAACAAAGCAAAAATAACTCTCTAAGAAAAGAGACTCAAGCTTCCCACAGGCGCATCCTCTTTGGTGCAATGTAAGCATTTATACTCTTCTCTTCATGAATTAACCTGGTGAGCTCTAAAATCTTCTTCTCGCTGGCGTAGAATTGGGTTTCGAAGGTATCTCGTTCTTCTTTAAGTTAAATCCAGGATTTTCGTAGCTCCTCAAAATCATTTGTCATGTCAGGATGAAGAGCAAGGTAAGGAGTGTCTCCTTCAGCAATTGGCTCCATAATCACAGGTAAGATGGCGGGGTAAGGCATTATAAGACATTGAGCACGAGCTCGCACCCATTTGAGGTAAGGCTCAAGAGGGATGGAATTCTTATGCCCTAGTGTCTTGCTATCAACTTTGTTTATCATGCTCCAAGCTCGAATGAACCTCTTACGATAACCCTGAACATCACTCTCATAGTCAAATGTGATTCCTTGGATGAGTGTGTTGTGAGGACCATCCCTTCTAGAGTAACCAAACTGTCGCAACGCCAAACAAGGATTATAAGTGATTCCTCCCCTAATGCTTAAGAGAGGGACGTTAGGGAATTCCCCACAGCATCAATGATGGTAACATTCTCCAAGGATCGAGAACACCAATAAATATCTGAATGTGTAAGGGACATCAACCTATGAGACCATCTCATACCCGGATCATTCTTTAAAACAAACCGAGGTAGGTGGAAAATAAACCACCTAGACAATAGAGGAGTGCAACATAGAAGGGTCCCTCTTCTTTTTAGAGTGCGAGTATGTAGGGAGTGTAGAATATCCCCAAGTAAAGTAGGCACTAGATTATGAGACAGAAAAACCTTAACCGCATTCATATATATGATTTGATCTATGTTAGGGAATAATACCATCCCATAGATGAGAAGGGACAAAACTTCTTCAAAAGCTTGTAAATCCAGGGTATCCCAAAAATAGTGATCTTTCTAAAATAGAAACTTAGCTGGAAATCATTGGACACCTCTTCTGGTTTCCAAATTTCCCATTACATTAGACCGTTGTAAAGATAGCGCTTGAGCAATCTCTTCGGGTTTTGGGTCTCTTTCCATACCGTTGAATGGTAACTGATTAAGGATAGGTGCCCCCAATAACTCAGAAAACTCCTTCATAGTAGGCACTAACTGGTAATCAGGAAAAGTGAAGCAGTGGTGTAACGACTCAAATAACTGAAAAAGAACCTTTAAAATTTCTTCATCAGGGTTTGAAGTGACCAAGTTGAGAATTCAACCATGTTTTTCAGTGAAGGGAGAGCCTTCAGGAATCCTTGATGCTAATTCCCTGAGTTGAGGAGGTACTTCCACAAGGTTGACTTGGATTGTGTTCCTTCGAGCGGATGTCATGTCCTACAAAACAAGACAAAGATAAGCCCTAGAAAATCCTTGAAATGGTTAGTATGATATGCCATGTTATGATGTCATGATTATGCTAACAAATCACATATATAGCAAGCACAAGAAAATCACATAAAGACCTTAGGTATAAGGCTTGCATGTGTTTTAAGGTAATACCCTCTTGAAGTTTTGATTGGTTCAACCTGTCCTATAAATAGTAACCGGGTTCTAAGGGATCTCAATATCACTGATCTTTCCCACAAGTTTCATTCTGATATGCAACTGACTTGCAACCAAACAAAACTCAGAAGTCAAATCTCAATGAGTGTAGCATCGAGTATCTTCCGACTTTGGGAATATAACAAAGACGGCCATATCACTACGTCCAAATGGCCAAGTTGTTCAATTAAAGGTTCTAAGGTCAGTTGATGCTTCATGACACCATGCAGCGACCCCGTATTCTCCTTGATTAACTCAAGGGCTACTGGTACCAACCAAAGTGTCGCATCAACGTAGCCATCGCTTCAACCATGTCGGTATACCCCATACAGTTTCCACGATCTATTTATACTTACCTAAAAGGTTTCCCCAGATCAGGGTGTAGGATCTATAATAACCCAAATAATACCCTTAAAAGTAAAGTAAGCAAACAGACAAAGAAGCAAAATGATCTAAACCCTAAGGTAAACCCCACTTTATTATTCTCTCCAGCAAAGTCGTCAGTTCTATGATACAGTGGGAGAACTGACTGTTAATACTAGTTTTGTATTTTGTATTCGCAAATATCGCGGTAAGCAAGAGTCGTCACCGACTTTTCTTTTATCCAACAAAGGAAAGAGTGAAAAGAACAGAAAAAGACCTTTTTCGACATTTTCTGAGTAAGGGGGGTAAATTATGGAAAGGGAAGGTGTTAGAACCCTTTCTATCCGTGGTTTTCCACGAGCTCTTAGGTACTTGTGCATTTTTGAAAACTGTTTTCGCGTTTGTGTGTTTTGAAATGTTTTATTTGCTTTATGATAACTCTTCTATCAGTCCTCAAGAGTGTGATAAAGCGTTTTTGAAAAGAAGTTTGAAAGTGTGTAAGTGTAAAAAAAATCAGATTTGAGCAAGTACTTAAGAACTGTCTACATACTCGAAAAAGGGTGTTCTTTTCCTCCTTTCCTTTAGATAGTGCTATCCTACTATTAGTGAGTAGGTAGCCCTATAGTTGGATGTTGAGGGACTATCGAAAGGGAAGTTTATGGTCATTGAAGGCAACACGTAAGGATATCTTAGCATTTCGAAGGGACTGTCATCATATATTCGTAGAAAATATCGAGGGACAAGATCATTTCTCGTAGGCAACTCGAGGGACATTGAGGGACTATGATATTTATGATGACTTTAACCGAGGGTCTTTGCTAAGGGTATCCCTATGTTCGAGGGACATGACCATTGTTTTTTCGAAGGCAACAAGTGAGGTTACCCTAGAGGTGCGAGTGTGCAAATGATTTAGTTTGGTTATTTATCTTGAAATTAGGGTTTTCTATCGTTCATTTTTATCTTTCCATACAATCTTATTAATCTAAGCATTGCATAAAATATAGTAGCTGAAGGAAAAGGCGGAAATGTAAACCTATACTATTACAGAGCATTAGGGAAGTTACATAATAGTGAAGAGTGCAGAAAAAAATCCTAAAACTATTATATCCCGGAAGCAATTACATGATAATGATTAAAAAATGCGGGAAAAATAAAGCTACGCTATTACAGTTGAATGCGCCCTATACACTTTATCTAGGAAAATAAAAATAAGATGAAAATAGCAAAGAAAATGTTTTGGTGATTTTTTATGAAAAAATTATTTATGATAATTAATTAAATAAACCTAAAAAACCTAATTAATTTTAATTAATAAAAAATGTTAATTTTAAAAAAAGTTAATTAAAATACCTAAATCCTAATTAATTTTAATTAATAATAAAAAAAGGTTAATTTTGAAAAAAAAGGTTAATTAAAAAAAACCTAAAACCTAATTAATTTTAATTAATAAAAAAATAGTTTTAAAAAAGTTTATGTTTAATGATTAACAAAAAAGGATTAAGTTTGCCAAAAAATAGACAGAGGAAGAAGCATCAACAGAAAATAGGGTTAGAAAATACAAATAATGCAAATGTTAGGGGTGTAAATGTCAGGGGTGAGTGTTGAACTAAAAATTAATTTAAAACCTAAAATTAAATTTAAAAAACCTAAAATTAATTATTCGAGTTTATTATGAAAAATCAAAAGTTTGTGAAAAATGTTAGGTTTTATGAAAAATGTTTTAAACAGAAAGAATGAAAATAGGTAAAAGGAGAAATAGAAAGAAAAAAAAGAAAACCAAAACCAATAGGGGTGGGTGTTGAACCCACGCCCTTAACCTCCTCAGGATGTCTGCCTTGCCATGCATTGACTGTTGTTATGATTCGGGATCATTGTTTTGTAATAATCCTGCATGAGACCATGTCTAAATCTACAACGTTGAATCTCATGAGCACATTAAATAAATTACTATATCATGAAATACAAAGAAAGCAAATATATGAAATTTTGTAATGTTAAAACCGATATGGCATGTATGAATGATTCTACATCCTTTTGATCATAGAGATCAAACCAACCATACCCTTACTGGAGAAGTAGTAAGATGAGGGTTTGTAACAAAGATGACTTGTTTGTAGTGAGATGGGGGTTTGTAACAAGGATTTCAAGATTTTTATGGTTCTTGAAAGAATTTGATATTTTGACAGGATTATGGAAAAGGTTTTTTTCCGTGTCGTTTGTGTGAAAAGAATGAGATTATATAATGGAAATTAGAGGAAGGACATGGACTTTGAATGTGCAATTGAGCCTCCAATAACCACAAACAATAGTGCAGATTTTTATCCACTCGAGTCTGACACGTTCCAGGATAAATCACAGGGACTTAAGTGTAATTTTGAAGTTGAAATGTGAAAACAAAATGCAGCCGACATCGAGAACAAACTCTTGTCCGAAAATGGGTTCAATCAGATAAACGGTGAATTAGTTATGAATTTTTGAAGTTTCACCTCAGACAAACTCATTTTGGGCTCTAGTGTCAACTCTGACACATTCTTCAATAAAACACTAGTATTGATCGGAGCCGAAATCGGTCTCGACTTTGGAAGTAAAGTTGTAGATCTTTGAGTCAGTGACCTTGTGTAAAAATATGGGCCCGATCCGATAAAAATTGACATAGTTATGAATTTTAGAAGTTTCGACCCAGATGAAACAATATTCAACATTCAGGATTTTCGGTGCGTCACGCGCATTCTGGGAAACAAACGAAGGCCTTTTAGATACCGTCCGAACTCGATACCTCCTATGAAAATGTATCCAACTCAATTTTTAAAATTTTGGCGCCGAAACTAGCTCGATACGATGAAAATTGTCCAAGTTATGATTTTTTGAATATGACACAAATAAACTTTTGTCACAAATTTTCTGTACGAAAAGACTTCATAAATCTGCATTTTTGAAGACCTTCTGATCGAAATTGGCTTCTAGCCGTGAGAGATGAAAACGTAGATGACGTCAGGATGTAATTTTTTCCACTGGAACGGGTTCAAAACGAGTCACGGGCTTCAAGTTGTGAATTTTTTAGTGTGTAAAAATTGCACTTTCAGCACACTTTTTCACCATATTTCTTCGAAAAAACTCGCACATTCGGAGACCTTCCTTAAATATTGGCTCTCGAGAAGAACCTGAATTTGAGAATATGTCACCAGGGATATCTTAGCGAAAGAACACCTAGATATTACGTGTTGGGTTGGACTTGTGAATCTTTGAACCCCAAATCACTGCGAAACGGCGAATCGATCTTCGGCACGAAAAATACTCTGAGAACATCCATTGGCGAAATAAACGTCACTTATAACCTGACGAAGCTTGATAAATATACCTTGATCCCATAACCATAGAACCAATAATATGCGTGTATGTAATAATGAAATGTAAGCCAAACAGGTCGAAATAAAGATGGTAAATTTTGGGGTACAACATAAGTCTTCTACTGATAGGCAAGTGACAAGATGACAGGATATTGTCGTACGCTTTAATCCCTAACTTTTGCCTGGACAGTCCTCTCGGGTTTTCAGTCTACCGGGATACCCTTTTTTGCCCAAGCCGCCTTTTCAGGTTTTCGACTTGCCGGGTGTACGAATTTTTTCATATGTATATCCCTAATTTTTTCCCGAACTCCTTTAGTTCGTCGGGATGCCCTTATTTTTGCCTAGGCCAGTCAACCTAGCGGGTCATTGTTCATGCGTAGTATTTTCCAGTTATGCACATGTTCATCGTGTACGGAGAATTGTCACCATCCATAGTAGTAAGTGTTTCCACCCTGCCAGAAGATGTTTGTTTGACCGTACAAGATTCATTGCTAGAATTCATGTCCAATGCCCCAAGTGATTCAGATGGAGATCCACCCCTGGCTATTTGTCATTTTTTGAGAGATTCCTCGAATCTTGACTTGACTGCCCCAGATCAGCTGGATATCGTGCCATGCCCCTTGATTATGAAGGGCCTGTTATTGGAAATGTCTTTTCATCTGAGCTGATTCTGTCCACTGAGAAGATTTCTTTTCATCGAATATCCGTCGTGCGAATTTCATTTCTGTTGAACAAATAGTCATATGCAAATAATGGTATTTTAAGAATGCAAAGCTTATGTCTATTTTGAAGTTTGAAAATTCATTTTTTAGTAAAACAAACAAATTTTGTAAAAGTGTGATGTCAACTCATAATTTATAGCAAACCTTACAGGAGTCAGGATACCTTTCGTAAGAGTATGCTTTCGAACTAACCCATGCTTCAGCTAGGACTTTTAAGGGTTATAACGTGGTCTGGTTCACGGTTCAAGAAACAAAGGATAAAGGCTCAATTTTTATTTGTACCCAACCCGTTCTTCGTGATGTTCTTCAGTCCTATGTTCAGTTAATTGCGCGTTTAGATCCCGATTGAGTCTGGAATCTTTGCTCTGATACTTGGTGATGATTCATAAATTGAGTGTTTGTTTTGAAGAGGCAGTCATTTTTGTAATCTTCTTTTTTTTTCGAGGATTTGTAGTAACCTCTTTTTTGGTTTTCGTTATCCCTGCTTTTACCTGAACTGTTTCTTTTGTGATTACAGTCAGCGGGATGCCCCAGTTTTTTCTTAAGTCTCCTTCATAGGTTTTGACTTAGAGGGCTTTTCTTTTGAAAAATAATGCCTGTCTGCTTTGATGATTATGCGGAACCATCACCATCTTTTGGAAGGTATCTTCTACACTATTTGTCGTGTATGAAGGATGAGCTTGCGATTGAATGCGCCTCTGAACTAACTGAGAAAACTACCCTACCCCAGGTTATGATTAAGGGTTTTAATTTGTGTGAAAAGAAAAACTCCTACTTCTTTGGCTCAAACGGGTTGGCTAGGGATTATCTTCCTTATAACTCCACTGTTTAGGATTTTGAAACAGTGTTTGTACATCGTTAGTGGGGTCTGTTCAAAAGCATACTGTAGAGATTGTGGTATCGTTTTTGCTATCCTCCCTCTAAAGGCTCAAAGCTTTTGATCGAGAGTTGAATATCACAAAAAGGAAAACAATTTAAATATAGTGAGTACAAATGAATTGATTCAAAATAGACATATGCAATGCATTGATAAAGTAAAAAAGTTTGACATGAATAAATGTTCAAACAATCAAAAGAAAATTACAAATTGAAAATTCTAATGAACAAAAAGCCTCTTTGTCTGAACTTATCGCTTCAGATGGTGTGTCTTTGAGGGATGGCAGAAGAATTCAGTTTGGCCATCTGGTGTGAACTCTAGCACTCCTTTTTTAATCAAGTCCTGAATCTTATTTTTCAATGCCCAACAGTCATTCATATCATGTCCAGGACTATCAGAATGGTAGGCGCATATTGCATCAGGATTATAGTTAGGGGAAGAAGTTTTGGGGTTTGGATGAGGATCCCTTAACGTAATCAAATCCATCTTCAACATGTGTTGCAATAACTGAGCCAATGACATGTTGATTTTGGGTAATTGCCTTTTGGGCTTGTCTTGCCTTTGTTGATTACCCCGTTGTGATTGTATCGGTGCGGGAATAGAAGTCCGCATTACCCCTACAGATTGGTTGAGATTACTCTTATTGTAGTCCTTCTGGTTGTACACGACATTGGACTCTTTATTCCCATTTTATGGTCTCTTATGCGTACTTGAAGATGCAGTCCCTTGAATGACACCACTCCTGAGTTTATTTTCAACATGCCCCTGTATGAACAAGTCACCCAATTCCCTATCTTCCAAGAGATACCGATCCTTGCTTAGGCTCCAAGCTCTAGAAGTTTGCCCCAGACTGTCGTATTTGTCCTAAAGAAGCTTGCTGATGAGAATCCTTAATTCTTCTTGTTCACGAGCTAAACTTTGGATAAGGGCCATCTGACTACTCATCTGGATTCTCATCCTTTGAGGTTGTCAGGATGTTTCTCGGTCAAGTTCCCATTGAGGAGTATTTTCAATTATTCCTGCCCCTTGTATAGGTTTAGCAAAATTTCCATGAACCGAGCCTCTTGAGTTTGGAGATCTCTATTGTCTTGTTTGAGAGCCATTGCTGAAACAAACAGCGAGGACATGAGAGACCTGCTTTGAAACCTGCTTATGCAATGATATGTATGATATATGTATGTAATGTTTTCAAGGATTTCTAAGACTCAAATTTGCTTAAACAAGAAAGGGAACACACATTAATTGCATTAAAATTTTTTATCAGTCACCATAATGCCTCTTGGGCTTACAAGGGAACAAAGCAAAAATAAAGCTCTCCAAGAAAAAGAAGACTCAAGCTTCCCACATGCGCATCCTCTTTGGTGCAATGTAAGCATTTATACTCTTCTTCTCGTGAAGTAACCTGGTGATATCTAAAACCTTCTTCTTGCTGGCGTAGAATTGGGTTTCAAAGGTATCCCGTTCTTCTTTGAGTTGGATCCAGGATTTCCGTAGCTCCTCAAAATCAGTTGGCATGTCAGGATGAAGAACAATGTAAGGAGTGTCTCCCTCAGCAATCGGCTCCATAATCAAAGGTAAGATGGATGGGTAAGGCATCATAACACACGGAGCACGAGCTCTCACCCATTTGAGGTAAGGCTCAAGAGGGATGGAATTCTTGTGCCCATGTGTCTTTCTATCAACTCTGTTTATCATGCCCCAAGCTCGAATGAACCTCTTACGATAACCCTGAATATCATTCTCATAGTCAAATGTGATTCCTTGGACAAGTGTGTCGTGAGGACCATCCCTTCTAGCATAACCAAACCGTCGTAACGCCAAACAAGGATTATAAGTGATTCCTCCCCTAATGCCTAAGAGAGGGACATTAGGGAATTCCCCACAGCGATCAATGATGGTGACATTCCCCAAGGATCGAGAACACCAATGAATATCTGAATATGTAAGGGACATCAACCTATGAGACCATCTCATACCCTGCTCCTTCTTCAAAACAGACCGAGGTAGGTGCAAAATAAACCACCTAGCAAATAGAGGAGTGCAACACAGAAGGGTCCCTCTTCTCTTTAGAGTGCGAGTATGCAGAGAGTGTAGAATATCCCCAAGTAAAGTGGTCACCGGATTATGAGACAGAAAAACCTTAACCGCATTCACATCTATGAGTTGGTCCGTGTTAGGGAATAATATCATCCCATAGATGAAAAGGTCCAGCACTTCTTCAAAAGCTTGTAAATCTAGGTTATCCCAAAAATAGTGAGCTTTCTCAAATAGAAACTTAGCTGGAAATCCTTGCACGCCTCTTCTAGTTTACCAATTTGTCACTACATCAGACCGTTGTAAAGACAGGGCTTGAGCAATCTCTCCAGGCTTTGGGTCTCTTTCCATACTGTTGAATGGTAGGTGATTGAGGATAGGTACCCCCAATAACTGAGAAAACTCCTCCATAATAGGCACTAGCTGGTAATCAGGAAAAGTGAAGCAGTGGTGTAACGAATCAAAGAACTGAAAGAGCACCTTTAACATTTCTTCATCAGGGTTTGAAAGGACCAAATTGAGAAGTAGACCATGTTTTTCAGTGAAGGGAGAGCTTTCAGGAATCCTTGATGCTAACTCCTTGAGTTGAGGAGATACTTTCACAAGGTTGACTTGGATAGTGTTCCTGCGAGCGGATGTTATGTCATACAACACAAGACAAAGATAAGCCCTAGAAAATCCTTGAAATAGTTAGTATGATATTCCATGTTATGATATCATGATTATGCTAAGAAATCACATAGCAAGCACAAGCAAATCACACCAAGACCTTAGGTTTAAGGCTTGCATGGGTTTTAAGGTAATACCCTCTTGAAGTTTGGATTGGTTCAACCTGTCCTATAAATAGTAACCGGGTTCTAAGGGATCTCAATATCACTGATCTTTCCCATAAGTTTCGTTCGATAGGAAACTGACTTGCAACCAAACAAAACTCGAGAGTCAAATCTCAATGAGTGTAGCATCGAGTATCTTCCGACTTTGGGAATACACCAAAGACGACCATCTCACTATGTCCTAATGGCTAAGTTGTTCAATTAAAGGTTTTAAGGTCAGTTGATGCTTCATGACACCACACAGCGGCCCCGTATTCTCCTTGATTAACTCAAGGGCTATCGGTACCAACCAAAGTGTCGCATCAATGTAGCCATCGCTTCAACCGTGTCGGTATACCCCACACAGTTTCCACGATCTATTGCTACTTACCTAAAATGTTTCCCTAGATCTGGGTGTAGGATCTATAGTAACCCAAACAATACCCTTAAAAGTAAAGCAAACAAACAGACAAAGAAGCAAAATGATCTAGACCCTAAGGTAAACCCCACTTTTATTATTGTCCCCAGAAGAGTCGCCAGTTCTGTGGTACGGTGGAAGAACTGACTGTTAATAATGGTTTATGTTTTTTGTTCGCAAATGTCGCGGTAAGCAAGAGTCGCCACCGAATTTTCTTTTAACCAACAAAGGAAACGGTGAAAAGAACAGAAAAATACCTTTTCGAGATTTTTTGAGTAAGGGGGGTAGATTATGGAAAGGGAAGGTGTTAGCACCCTTTCCATCCGTGGTTTTCCACGGGCTCTTAGGTACTTGCTCATTTTTGAAAAATGTTTTCGTGTTTGTGTGTTTTGAAAGATTTTGTTTGCTTTATGGTAACTCTTGTATCAGTCCTCAAGAGTGTGATAAAGCGTTTTTGAAAAGAAGTTTGAAAGTGTGTAAGTGTAAAAAAGATTCAGGTTTGAGCAAGTACTTAAGAACTGTCTACCTAGTCAAAAAAGGGTGTTCTTTTCCTCCTTTCCTTTAGATAGTGATATCCTACTATTTGTGAGTAGGTAGCCCTATCGTTGGATGTTGAGGGACTATCGAAAGGGACGTTTATGGTCATTGAAGGCAACATGTAAAGATACCTTAGCATTTCGAAGGGACTTTTATCATGTAGGTAACATCGAGGGACAAGATCATTTATCGTAGGCAACTAAATGGATGTTAAGGTACTATGATATTTATGATGACTTTTAGATTGAGGGTCTTTGCTAAGATATCCCTACGTTCGAGGGACATGACCATTGTTTTCCGAGGCAACCAAATGAGGAGTACCCTAAGGGTGCAAGTGTGCAATAGTGTGCTTTTTTCAGATATTTATCTTGAAGTTAATGATCTAATAATTAATTGATTTAATCTTGTCATGCACTCCTAATCTACTAACAGTTCATATACAAGCATATAAGGAATATAAAAGCGAGAAATGAAAGTTCCTAAGCTATTACAGGGGTTTGGTGTAGATACATAAATAATGGACGAAAAGTAAAATGCGATAATTGAAAACCCTAATTAACTATTATAAACCGGGCACAGTTACATAAATAATAAAAAATAATCGTATGGAAAGTAATAACGCGCAAAAATTAAGACTGGAATACGTTTGAAACCCTAAACGTCTAATTGCTTATTAAAAAATATTTTTGGTATTTTATGAAAAATATTTGAACTTTAACCTAATTCTCTAATTATTTTTAATTAATGAAATAGGTCAAAATAATTAAATCAAATTAATTTATTTATCAAAAATTAAATTTAATTAGAAAAAACCTAAGTCTATTATTTTTTTGTGATTTTGTGATTTTTCTGATTTTATGATTTAAAAAAGAATAAACAAAAAATATAAACTAATTAAAAAAAGAAATAAAATAATTAAAATAGGATGGGCCTGGGGGTGAGAAAGCAAACTGGGGGGTGCAGACTAGAATTCCAAAGCCCAGATCTTATGGCCCACAACTGCGTTGGATCCAATAGGAGGCATGCCTGGAGGTCTATCATGGGGACTGTATGTTGGGCGTTAGATCTGGAGAATGAATTAATCTGATGGTGATGGTCTGATGACACATGGTATGCATGGATGGCCTGGCTGCACTGGATTTGGAAGAAACTCCTTAGAAAAAACAAACTTTAAGACTTGGGAATCGAACCCAGGTCTCTCCCTTTGCAAGAGTCCCTTCTACCACCATGCCAATCTGTCATTCGTTATATAAACTAAACACAAAATAATATATTTGAAAAATTGCCATAATTTAAAACAAAACATGCGCAATTTCAAATTAATCAACCAGGCTATGCCATGCAGTCGTCTTCCTCAGCCCTCCGTCGTGTTAGCCTATAGACTTTTACCTACGGACAATGTCCGTCACTAAATCACCTGCAATTTTTCGAAATCTTCAACAAGCAATATAAATGCAATTTAAAACCATGGATCAATTGGTTTTGATCTTGTGAGCATGATAGTGCTCCTCTTTTGGCCTAATTTTACCTGTATCTAAAAACCATAAATCAAAGGTCAAAACCCTAACAATGTCATATTGTCATATATTCATCAAAACAGACAATTGACGATTCAAACATGTTCTAATCATTCATATAAGAAAGAATGCATGATCTAAATCCATTTATAATGTACGTAAGACCATAATCGTTTTCGAAAAAAGAAGGACAAACCGTGATTGTATTGAGCACGATTCTTGGAGCTTTGGCGCTTGGGAGTGATTCAGCTAGCTTCAGAAGGCCTCTAGGAGTTGATTGCAAGCTTCAGAATACCTTGAATCTTTCTGTAATTCAAAATTCGATCGACACTTTTTCTTGAAAATTTGGAGTTTTGAATGTCAGTTTCGTGTGGCCAACCCTTGTTCTCTTTGTCTGGCCATGTTATGTTTGTATATTTGGATGCATTAGGGCAAAAAAAGTGGATTGAATATTGAAGATTTGTGTAGAAAAGATTTGATTTGCATTTGGAATTTTATGTTTCTAATTTTAGCCAAAACTTGCTTATCTCTCTCCAATAAGCCTTTACACGAGTTTTTTATTCAATCTTCTGATTTTAGGCTCATGATCCGATCACAAAACAAATCTTTGGATTTAATTCATCATTTTACTATTTTATTTGATTTATTAAGATTTAAATGAATAAAAATTCAAATAAATAAAAACAAATCTCATAAAAATAAAATAATGGATTTAAATGTCTTGCATAAGTCCCTGGATATGTTTGGGATTCAAAACCCACACTCATTAGTTCAAAATAATCCAAGTTGCTCACATTGACTTTTGTGCATTTTCATAAAATTAGTCAACTTTAGCAATGCATATCTTTCTCAATTTTAACCCTAAGAGAGTGTTCTTGGACTTTTTAAAGAGCTTAAGGTGTCCTCTAATCAACCTTTTTGGTTTAATCTCAGTTGGATCTTCCATGTTCATGTAAGGAGCTTTGACCCAAAAGGTGTTTTTGTTGACTTTTTAAAGGACATATAATGTCTGAGCTTGTATCTTTCCAATGGTGCATTTCTTGAACTTGAAGGATGAGGAGAAGTTGTAGGGAATTGGATTATCTTCAAAATGACCCTTGGTGGAAAAATTTCTGATAAAGTATGAGAAAGCTATGCCTGGTCAAAGTTTGGTTGAATTTTCCTATAGAAACACTAATTTGCCATTTTTGACTTTTGAAGAGTTAGGAGCATTTATTGGGGAATCATGATCAACCCTTGATCAAATGATGGATAATACTTCAAAAATGTTGATGTTGACCAAAATATTGAAGTTTGACTGTATTTGGGCCACAATTGACTTTTGACCTAGTACAGTTGATTTCTAGGCATTTGAGTAGTTGATTGAGCAAACTTGTTTTTCAAGGCATGAAATTTGGCATGGATGATCTTGAGGACATATTAGGACAATGGAGAACATTTGGGATCCTTGGGACTCACACATCTTTCATAAAATTGAAACCCTAGTTTAGGTTCATTACCTTAGAAGGAGAGTTTGTCTGGTCAGTTCTTAATCATCCTTGAGCAATTGAGGACCTCTAGAAGCATGTCTGGAGTGACACGAGAGTAAAAATTTTGGGGTACAACAGGTTCCTATCCATACTTTTTATCACTTTGTTAAATTGTCTTCCAAGCATAATTAAGGCATTGGATATTCCTTCATCTGTATCCAGATCACAATCCTCCTCTTCGTCTTCAGTATTGGTTACAAAAGCTATGCTTTTGTTCTTCTTTTCAGATCTTTCATTGATGCTTAATTCAAATGTCTGAATTGATCCAACAAGTTCATCCACTTTCATCTTGTCAATGTCTTGTGCTTCTTCTATGGCAGTCACTTTCATATCAAATCTCTTGGGAAGAGACCTAAGCATCTTCCTCACCAATTTGTCTTATGGAATTTTTTCTCCTAAAGCATTGAAAAAATTAGCAATCTCAAGAATGTTCATATGGAATTCATTAATGCTTTCATCATCCTTCATTATCAGATTTTCAAATCTGGTGGTGAGCAATTGAAGTCATGACATCTTAACTTTGGATGTGCCTTCATGGGTAGATTGAATAATCCCTCACGCATCCTTAGCTACTTCACATTTGTTCACTAATCTAAAAATGTTATTGTCAATTCCATTGAATATAGAATTCAAGGCTTTAGAATTGCCAAGAGCAATCTTATCCTCTTCTTTAGACCAATCTTCTTCTAGCTTTAACTCAGAAGTAGGAGGAATATGAGCAATTCTTTTGTGCCACAACCATTAATCATCGTTGTTCGCCATGAGACATTTTACCTTCAAAGATGGATCATCAAGGGAAATCATGAATATATTATTGATTCTTTTACCTTTAAGTATAACCTCATGTGTGACTTCGTCTTCTATCAATCATTCATCCTTGGTGAACTTGATCTTGAAGTTTTTGTCACAAAGTTGTCTAATACTAAGAAGATTGTGCTTTAGTCCTTCAACATAAAGAACACCTTCAATGTATGTGAAAGGTGGAGCACCAGCTTTGCCTTTACCAATAATTCTTCCCTTATTATTGTCTCCATAAGTGACAAAATCCTTGGCCTTTAGAACTATATTTGAAAATTGGTTTATGTCTCCTGTCATATGCTTTGAACAACCACTATCAAGATACCAAATATTGTATGTGGTCTTCAAGTATACCTGCAAAACAAATTAGGCTTTGTTAGGTACCCAAGTTGCTTTGGGTCCTTCATAATTAGTGCCTTTATTTACCCACACATAATGCCCACTTGCCACACTAAAGTTTCTAACATAGCAAGCATTAGGTGTATGGCCTTTAATACCACAATAAAAACAAGTAGGTTCAAAGTTACTTCTATATCTAGAAGGATAAGATTTCTTCTTAGAAATGTTTTCTTTTTAGGATAGTGATGAACTATTTTAGGTTTGTTTACTTTCTCTTTGGATGATTGATCACTAGCCTTAACAAAGATAGTTTTATTAGAATTTGGTTTTGAAAACTTTGAATATCCAAGTCCACTTTTATCATTGGAGTATCTTTGTTGGCTAATAACACCTTCCAATCTGATTTGGCCTTTTTCATATCTTTCAATGACTCTTTTTAATTGGACAATTTGGAAAGAGAGTGATTCACAATTTTTGCATACAAAATTTTGTTTTTGTTCATTACTTAATTTTTGTTTTTCTTCTTTGAAATCTTTTTCCATAGATTCACATTTTTCTTCTAAAGATGAAATTTGATTCTTTTGAGATGAAATAGTTTTATACAGAATTTTGCATTCATTTAATAGTTCATCTATAGCACCTTGTGCATCACTATCAAAAAGAGAAAAATTAATTACTAACCTCATTGTCTTCATCATCGGAATGGTGTGAGGCCATCAATGCTAGATTTTCACTTTCATCACTATCGAAATCGGATGAGGAACTTATTTCATTATCCTCCCATGCAACATATGCCTTTTGAAACCACGCGACCAGAACCTGTCATCTGGATGTAATGAAACATCAATGAAGTCGCCACAAAATGTCTTTTATCCCGGCAAACATCGAGAAAACCTGGAAAGGGAGAAATCACGGTCTTTCGGCCGAGAGATCGGGTAAGGGAGTCTGTTACGCGAGGGGAAGGTGTTAGCACCCCACACACCCACAGTACTCTATGGTATCCACTCTTGTTTTCTAATCTAATGGGTGTGGTCAAATCCTGTGTCTATGGCTTAGAACTGAAAAGGGAATGCATGCTAAAGAAAAAAAGAAAATAATGTAGGGAAAATAAAATTTGTGCTCATTTGGGCCCTACCCCGTTGCCTACGTATCCCTTTTAAGGAATCAGAGCAGCCGTAGTTCGGCTCATATATTCTGGTTGGTTTGTGTTTTTTAGTTAAGACAACAAAATAGTTAAGATGGCAAAACATCAAATAAAACAACAAACAAATGTGATGGTAAAACATTGGCTAAATAATAACAGAATAACATGTCAAAGATGGCGAAACATAAAATGATAAAACAACATACCTAAAAATGACATTGAGAGTCAAAGAAGGATAACATGTGCGATGGTGAAACATCGGCTTCAAATAAATGTGTGATGGAGAAACATCGGCTAAGAGGTGGCAAGATATCATGGCAAATATGGCGAAACATCAAATGATAAAACAACACTTCTAGCAATGATATTAAGAATCAAAGTAGGATAACAAACATGTGCGATGGCGAAACATCGGATTTAAGCAAATATGCGACGGTGAAACATCAACTAAAAGATAGCAAGGTAGCATGGCATGGTAAGGATGGCAAAGCATCAATAAAACGTATGACAAAACATCACACCTGATAATGATATTGAGAATCAAAGTAGGATAACAAACATGTGCGATGGCGAAACATCGGCTTCAAACAAATGTGCGATGGTGAAACATCGGCTAAGAGGTTATAAGGAATCAAGGCAAAGATGGAAAAACATCAATAAAAGGGATGGCAAAACATCACACCTGAAAATGATATTAAGAATCAAAATAGGATAACAAACATGTGCGATGGAAAAACAGCGGTTTCAAACAAATGTGCGATGGCAAAACATCGATTAACCAGGTTTAAAAGCATAGCCAAGAGGCACATAGACAAAGTAAGATTGGTTTATATCTTTTACTCTGAAGAAGGGTTTAAGTTTATTAGAAATGTTTTTATGATTTACCAAGAAAACAGTTTTAGTTTTAAGATGCCAAATGCAAAGGAAGGAAAAACAACTAAGGGAAACTAGCCTAGCACTATCCCTAGTGTTATCATACAATGATTGATCCTAAGGTCGAGGATAAAGGAAACCCTACCTTAATTAACATCTTAAAGGAAGCTTAACAAAACTATCCTATAGGGAACATGCAATGAGAGCGAAGTCGTGATCTCAATTTCTAAATTGAGTGACTCATAGATCAATAATTAAAGAAGAAAAACAAATAAACATCCTATAGGGAACATGCAATGAGAGAAAAGTCGTGATCTCAATTTCTAAATTGAGTGACTCATCGATTAATAATTAAAGAAGAAAAGCAATAAACATCCTATAGGGAACATGCAATGAGAGCGAAGTCGTGATCTCAATTTCTAAATTGAGTGACTCGTCGATCAAAAGCAAACACAACACATGTATCAGACAAACAACCAGAGGGCCTCCTGACATATATCAGCAACAGAGGTCCCATCATGCAATCAGAGAACTACGCAAAATGAAAATGGAATAAAGGAAATAGTGCAATACCAAACGGATAACTATCCGTAGCAACTGAGCAAGAATAAAAGAAACCCAGCGAACTTCAAGCAAGCTGACATCAGTAGACAAATTGAGTCAGAAATTACACCATCAGGATGTAAGTAATTTATCAGATATGAACAAATCCCATGGGCAATGTATAGCATTCACAATAATATGTATATATATATATCCTTCATAAACCATCAAACATGCCAAGCACAATAATGGTGCCAATATAATAAATTGTGTTCCACAAATAAAGTGAAACACAATAGCCTCAAGCCAAAAGTGGAAACTTTCTCAAAGTACCTCGCACATTCAACAGACAAGTTAGTATTCCATAAGGTGAATGATGACTCACATAAGGGATGGATGAAACATGGTGAAGTGAGGAAAACATGATGAAAATTATCAAAGCATTAGGTATGATAGACAAAAGGAAACAGGCACATGCACAATTAGGTCAAAAGAATTAGAGGAATGTTGCTCCTTTCTATCACCATATTGAATTGACAATTGAATATCAATCAAGGATCATAGGGGCTTGAAAATAATAAAATCAAAGACCATGGAGGTCAGGGGAAAACACATTTCAATCATGTACAATTAATTCAACCACAACTCACAAGCACAATAGAAGATGAATCCCACACAATGCATTAGAAGGTTCAAACATTCAAACATGAGGCATTAAATGAAATTACTTGAGCTATCATGGATAATCATAATCAATATGATCATTAGGTGCCCAATTATAGGCCTCATTCAACTTCATTGGGCATTAAACAAATTGCAACAAGATATGCAACATTAATTGGGTACCTTCACTTCAAAAATACATCAAAAATAGAAACAAGGATCCATAATTCAAACCAAAAATATCTTAGCATATTTGAAGTGTGTAGAAGTTAGAAATCGAGTCTTATGTTCATGAATGATTGAGGAGGGGATCAAATGAGGCCCAAAGTTCAAGACTAGTTGGCAAAACTACCAAACTAGACAAGTTTTCAAAATAATTTATGGAAAAATGTCAAACCAAGTTAAATAATTCAAGAAAAATGGTTTTCAGATCCCCAACACATTCATGAACCCTAATAAAGACTTGAATTCTATTGAAAATCCAGGTCATAGTGGTTTTGAAAATGAAACTTGCACCATAAGCAACAAAACCCTAATTTTTGACGTATAATCTCAAATATTGATTAAGTAAGATCAAAATTCAAACAATTTAAATCAAGATCATACAAATCACCAAGAAACTCTAAATATCAGAAAACATTTTTTTCACAGTTTTTTTAATTAAGGAAAAGTCAAAAATGAAATGAAATTCAAACAATTAGTCAATTAACAAATATTCACATCTCAAAATAACATTTTAATCAAAAATCAGAAAAATGTCCAACCAAAATTCGATTCAAATATTAGAATTAAAAACACACATCTCTGATTTTTTTTGGAATTTTTGAATTGAAGGAAATATTAAAATAAAAATTAAACAAACAATTAACAATTAAACCATTATTTAAGGGCAAAAATGCAAACCCTAGCCAAAAATCACAAAAAAGGCAAAACAAAAATATGTTCAGATTCTATGATTAAAAACAAGCTTGCATGATTTTTTTGAGGATTTTTGAATCAATGGAAGTATTAAAATAAAAATCAAACAAACAAATATTATAAATAAACTTTTGAAATTAAATTTCTAAACAAAAATAGAAAAAATGCTAAACCAAAATCAGAATCAATTTTTACATTGTTTTATGAGTTCAAAATAATTTCTGTGGAATTTTTTTTATCAAAATAAATATTAAAACAAAAATAAACATTGAATAAACAATTATTTACACTTATGAATTTTTAAAACTAATCAAAACATTTTTAAAAAATTCCAAAAAAATATGAAAAATACTAGAAATTAACATTGGCTTATGGTAATTTTTTTATGATTTTTAAAAATGTTTTGATCACAAAAATAAAATCAGAAAAATCAAATAAAACAAAATAAAATGGAATGCATTAAAAAATTGAACCATCCAATTAGGGCGCGCCACCTCATCATCTTCAACCTCAAGACAATGCCCTAAGCGCGTATTCTTTCAGTTTCATACCTCATGTTCTGATCAATACCTCTCTCTTATTTCTCCACCAAAATCCATGATTCAAAGCTCAAAATAAAGCTAGATCTAACCTCTACATCACGACACTTATAGATCTCAAAAAGATTGACTAGGCAATTAGAAATATGGATACGAAAATCGCAAAAACTCACTGAACATGAATTATTCATAAGTTCAAACAACGATCTATTCTTCCATTTCAAACAAGATTATACGTCAAACCTATTGTTTGGCCAGCTATGAACTCATAAACATGAAGTAATTCAACAAATCAAGCTGTAAATATCAAAATGAAGTTCAAGAAGCTTACTTCAATACGAAACTGGAAATGTTGATCCCTTAGTTACAGAAGCAAACAAACTATATGATCTTGATCTACACACTTCAGGGATGATGAATTCACAAGAATTTTGATGAATGCGCAAAGGAAATGAGAGAATCAAAGCAACTTGCAGAAAAATGGTGGAACACTTCAGATCTGAAATTATTGTAATGGGGGCCTCCACCTCGTGAAATGAGGCTTGCAGTGCACTATATATTGTGGGTAGAGAAGGTTAGAAGAGGAAATTGGTCTTCCAAGTTGTTCAAGGGCATGATTGGAAAATTTGGAAAAATGAAGGATGCACATGGGCCTCAGCTATTTGCTCGTGCATTACTCCCTTTTATTTTCATTTTAACCACTAAATGAGGTCTGGAGCCCATGCTTAAAGTTCCAGGTTATGACTCCTTGAGATGAGAGAGTGTTGGTGAATTGGCCTTTCTTGGCAACTTTGAGCATTTTATATCCAAGCAAACACCATGGTCAATGGAGCACGAAATAGCTGGCATTATGGGCCTTATAAAGTCACAAATAGGTCATGGTCTGGATTAGAAACAAAGAGAATGGCTGGAACTTGAGTTCTCATGAATTGGTCATTTTGCATATTTGTCAAATTTCAATAAAATGCCTCAAAATTCCAAAGCTCATAACTTGCTCATATTTTTGAATTTGGATAAAAATGAGAATAATTTGGAAAGGTATTGAAAAGATGTACAATCCCTTAGTTTTGAGTTTTTACAATTGAATCCATTAAGTTTCCCAAAATTGAGCTTGAAATTCACTAAATTTGGAAAATGACCTATAATTTTGTGACTTCCAAAGACCATAATTCTTGATTCCTTGCCAATTTGGACATGAGACCAAAAGGAGATGAAATATCATCCTCTTATTTTTCCAAGCATGTTTCATTTGCATTTTGTTGATCAAAGGTGAATAAAATATGAATTTTTGAAGTTAAGTCCTCATTTTCCAAAATTAGAAACTTTTAGGGTTTCTTCATGAACAAGTTTCAACCCAAACTTCAATCTTTTTGATCCAATGATCAAAATGGACTTGAAATATGAAAAGTACATCCTTGAATTTATGGTTGGCCAAAAGTTCACTTAGTCAACCTTGACTTTGACTGATTTTGACCAAAATGACCATTTTGCCCCTTTGAATCAATTGATCCACTTTCCTTCAAAATTTATGGTCAAAACTTCAAACATATGATCTTCCAAACATATAGAGTCCATGTGCAAAGTTTCACTTCAAAATTCTCAAGAAATCTTGATGAAATCCCAAACCCTAGTTTTGTTCAACACAATAGGAGACTGATGAGTCATCTCCAAAACTTCAAATCCTCTGATGATCTTGACCAAATTCTTGTACAATGACCTTTCAAATACCAACGAGATGTTGTGGCTCCAAAATCAAGACTTGTACATTGATCAACAGCCATGTTCAAACAAAACCCTAATTTGACTGGTGAATCAAAAGAGTGATTCTTCTTATAATCAAACACAAACTTCAATCCTTTGATGATCCAAAGAGATGGATAAGATATCCTAATATATGCAATAACTTTTGAGCTTGAAAGATCCAGAGGTTTGGATGGTAAGATTCTTCTTGAGTAACTTGCCAATGCAATCAACCTTCAAAGCTTGAGGAAGTATTGATAACCAAAGTAATTTGATTCCATCATAATGTATGAATGTAATGCAATATGATATTCATGATGAAACATAGGCCAAAATCAAGAGGGTAAATTTTGGAGTGCAACACCTTTTTGTTCTTGAATCCCTTTTTGCTTTTGTAGCCACCTTTCTTGGAGAGTTTCAGACAATCCGGCTTGATATGACCTTGCTTACCACATTCATAACATGTGACTTCTTGTGTTGATGTGGAAGCTTCCTTTTTCTTGAATTGTTTCTTTACTTTTGAATGAGAAAAGGATTTGTCATTTCTACCAAAGAACTTACCAAGCCTTTTAACTAGAAGCATGAATTTTTCATCTTCTTCCGGATTGTCTTCCTTTTCAACTTCCTTGGAATCTATCTTTAAAGCCATATTCTTGGATTTCTTCTCTTGATTTTCATGTTTTTCAAGTCCTTCGAGTTCCGTTTCATATTCTTGAAGTTTCCCAAACAACGTTGCGGAATTCATTGAGGAGAGACTTTTCTTTCCTGAAATTGTCGTTACCTTTGGTCGCCATTCCCTAGTCAAGGACCTAAGTACTTTCAGATTTAATTCATCATTTGTCAAAGTCTTACCAGGAGCACTTAGATGATTTGTCAAGTGCACGAATATCTTTTGTAGGTCAAGAATGGTTTCTCCAGACTGCATTCAAAATAATTCATATTCTTGACTCAGGGTATTTAGTCTTGATCTTTTAACTTCAACAGTTCCTTCATGAGTTTGTACCAAGGTATTCCATATTTCTTTAGCTATTTTGCATGCCGAGAAACAGAAGAATTCATCCATGCTAAGTGCACCTTGAAGAAGATTTATTGCCTTTTTATCATAGAGAACCTTCTTCTTGTCATCTTTGTCCCATGTAGCCTTAAGATTTGATGAGCCAGCACCATTGATTACCGTTATATGGGTAAAAGGACCATTCTCGACGGAATCCCATATTTCTTCTCCTTGTGCTTCTAGATGTGCCTTCATGCGTATTTTCCAGAAGTCAAAATATTCACCACAAAATAGAGGAGGCTTGTTATTACTACCACCATCTCTGAAAACAGGATTTTGATTTGCAGAAGCCATTCTGAATCTTTTAGGAACATGTTACCTATAACCTCCTCTGATACCAATTGTAAGTACGAAGTGCGCCTAAGAGGGGGTGAATTAGGTACTTTAAAAAATTCTGGTTTTAGTGATGATGGATATTATTTTTCTGGATTATGGTGAGTTTATGAAAGAGTAATGTGAAAAAAATAAAGAGACACAAGCGATATATCATGGTTCCCCTCACAGTCCGAGAGTGCTCCAGTCCCCTTTCAACATGAAAGAGATTTCCTTATTGTGGAAAACTTAAACAAGAACTAACCAAAACAAAGAACAATCCTCTTGTATTTTCACTATTTCAACAATGAGAACAATACTCTCAAAGTGACTTCACTTGTATCCAACAATCCTGGAAAAACAAGATTTATAAAACCACTTAAACTTATTTCCAACAATCCTAAAAAATAAGCAAGTATATAGCAATATCTGATTTGAGTGAGTTTGAGTAGCAATGATCACTTTGAGTGATTTAATCAATGAATTGATCTTCTCTTCCAATTATAATAATATAAAATGACTCAAGATATATAATGCTCAAAGTTTTCTGGCTAACAATATGTGAAAGTATGCAGAAAACTTGTGTATGAAAATGTATAACAGCTTGAGTTTGTTTTTTGAAAATTCAGAAAATATAATTGGAAGAGGTGTTGAAATGATTTTGAAAATGAGTCTTTATATGTTCATAGCACCTTTTTGAAACAGCATAAAATTCTGGAGATGAATCATGAACAATTTCCAAGATTGAGTGAAAGGTTTCCATGAAATGGTGTTATGAACAGGCATGTTCAAAGCTGATGTTTTTCAAAATCGTGCAGCATGCAATCGATTGCACCCTTTGTGTAAATCGATAGCACGGGGTTTCAACAACTAGAATTTCAAATATTTTGAGTGTGCAATCGATTGCACAAGAGTGTAAATCGACTGCATGTGAAGTCAGTAGCAAAAATTGATTGAGTGCAATGGATTGCATAAACATGCAAATCGATTACACTTAGAAACAATAGCAAAAGATTTGAAAAATTGAAGCATGCAATCGATTGCACTAATATAAAAATCGATTGCACTCAAGTAAAAAATGATTTTTAGCTTAGAAAAACTTGAGTAAATATTTAGACAATATAAAATATTTCTTTTGACCATTTAGCATCTATGTCTTAAGTTTAAAGTAAGTATTATCATTATACCTTGAAATTTGCTAAGTGCTTGAACTGAAGACTTTACCCATAGATGCTTTTAGCTTGATCAATAATCTTTGCCTTCTTTGTCACTCATGGTTTATCTTCATCAAAACAAAAGTGCATTTGAGAAGCTTGATTTTACAGAAAGAGGCACAAAGGATGCTATTGTCTTATGAATCGAAAGAGGCATGAAAGAAGTCCTAGTCCAATCGAAGCAGTCTTGAAAGGGACTAAAGTCCAAATGAAACAAGGGAAATCGAAGAAGGCCTGAAGGAGACCAAAGTCCAATTAAAGCCTTGTGAATCGAAGTAAACTTACAGGGGACCAAAAATCCAATCGAAGCAAGGGAAATCGAAGAAAACTTATTTTTCTCCAATTTTGTTGAAAAGATTATTTTTATCTGTTTTGCCCTTTTTAACAATTTCCTCCAATTGTACTTGTGCAAGCTTGAACTTTGAGAATCCTTGTGAGAAATACCTTGAGAAATGAGAGGGAAAATTTTGGGGTACAACACACACTAACGTAGCTATTGCTTAGACCATGTCGGTATACCCCGCACAGTTTCCACAACTTATTTCTACTTACCTAAAAGGTGACCCAGATCCGGGTAGAGTATCAAAACAAGCCAAAACAAGGAACCATAATGTAAAGAAAACAAGTCAAACAAGAAAAGCAAGTAAAGGTGATTTAGCCCTAAGGTAACCCCACTTTTAAGTTAGTCCCCAGCAGAGTTGCCAGTTCTGTAATACGGTGGAAGAACTGACTTGGGTGTTTTGCATTTTATCGCAATTGTTGCGGATAGTAAGAGTCGCCATCGACTTTTATTTTATCCAATAAAGGAAAGGGTGAAAAGAACAGGAAAGACCTTTGAGATTATTTTCTTGAGTTCGGGGGGTAGATTATGAAAAGGGAATGTGTTAGCATCCTTTTCATCCATAGTTATCTACGGGCTCTTAGTTGCTTGCTAGATCATTTCTTTTGTTTGAAAGTGTGCTTTGGGATGGGTTTTGAAAGTATTTTTGAAAAACGCCTTTGTTTAGGAAAACTTTGTAATGATTCTCGTCTCTATAAGAATGCATACAAAGTATTGAACTTTTGAAAATATTTCATGTTTTGAAAGTGTTTGGTGTGTTTGAAAAGATGTTTATTTTGAAGATGAGCAAGCAACTAAGAACGTTTCTACCTATTCGTAAGTCTTTGTTCTCTTCCTCCTCTTTTAGATGTTGCTATCTTACCATTGATTGGTAAGAAGCCTTATCCTTGGATGTAAAGGGACGGGCATGGGTCATCGTATAGTCATGATAGCAATGTTATGAGATATCTTAGCATTTCTCTTAAGGGACTAAGATCATTTGTAAGGCAACATTCGAAGCGTCATCGAGGGACCATGATCTTGTATTTTTTATTGTTTTTGCTAAGACGCCTCACATGCATAACATGATCATTTTTCATAAGGCAACAAGTGGAGTTAACCATAGAGGTGCAATTGTGCAAGTGTTTGTATTTCATGCTTGATTTATCTTGAATTAGGGCTTTCTAAGATTGATTTTATCTTCCCATACAAATCCTACTTTATTAGCATTTATATGAAAGCGAGAAATTGCGGAAAGTAAATATCCTACGCTATTACAATCACTTGGGGATGGAGTGTACAAATTTACAAATGGGGGTTACAAGAAATTAAAGTCCTAATTATTTATTACAACCATATTGAAATAATGTACAAGAATTGAAATGTAAAATAGATTTGTTTTGTGTTTATTAAGAGAAGAAATAAATTTGCTTAAGGAAACTTTTTTAGTCTTTTTGTTTTAAAAGAAATAAAGCAAAGTATATAAAGTATTTTTTGGTGTTTTTGATTAATGAAAATAAAGGTGGTGATAAAAATAATAAGAGAATAAGAGTTAGAGTCAGCACATTGCTGAAAGAATAGAAGAGAGAGTAGAAGTTCTGACTCAGGTGCGCTGAAAATCAGAAGGAAAATGTTAGTAGAAATGGGGAAGGTCCGAAATTATGGATCCAGACGCACTAAAGTTCTGGGGTTGTTGGGAACAAAGGAAAGCCTAGAAGTTATGATTTGTTGAGAGAGCCTAAAAGTTCTGATGCAGCTGGAAACCTAGAAGTTCTAGTGTTACTGGAAGGCTAGAAGTTATGTTAATGGGTAAGTGAGATGACAATGCTGTTGGATGAGAATGTCTACAAGTTCTGGTCCAGGAGTACTGTTTTGACAAACAACTGGGAGGGGGTTTATCTAGAAGTTCTGGTCCAGGATCATTGTTTGACTAATAGTGAGGTAAAAATGTTAAGAAATAAACGTAAAAGGTGCTTCTGGGATTAGAACCCTGGACCCTTAACATTAATGCCTTATGCACGTTCTCTCTACCACTAGGGTGGCTGTACATCCGGTATTAGAAGCAAAAACATAAACATATATTAAAAAGTAAGTTATGATGATGAACTTCATTTTCTTCTTTCGCCAGCCAGAGCATCTGCAACTTAGTCATTTCTCAACAAAAAAATGGAAAATGCAAACATAGAAGTTATGGCAAATTTCATCACTGTTTCAGAAACACCAAGTATCAAAACTGTAAACCAGAAGCAAGCATGAATTTTGCTAATCCTAATTTTGAACCCTAATTTTCTCAAGAAGTTCTGATCTTCAATTCTCTCTACTTAGACCATATAAATGAAATCTAAAAATATGTACAGATTCAGAGCCATGATATCTACATTATATATTTGAAAATGCAAGCCTGACAATGCCTAAGTAATGAGATAAAAATTAGAAGAAACTTACCTTGCGGTTGGAAATTGTTCTATGAGTTAGAGCCTGGTTCATATTGTTGTGATGTTCTAGTTAGCTTCCTCAAGTTCTCAGAAAGCTAAAGCAATCCTTAACTTGAGTTATGGATGGTTGGAATACTCTTGAGCAGTCAAGGTGCAAAGTTCTGACTTTTAAAATAGAGATTGGTGAAGACTGTATTTCAATTTGAAAATATAAGTTGGGGAAGCTTCTACATGTATACCAGAAACTGTATGGATGATTTGGCCAAGAAAAACACAAGGAAAATTAGAGTTTGGATGCAAAAATCAGAAACTAGCAAGTTTTGTGTTTGTGTTGCAGTTTCAGGTTCTTGGGAATTTTCAGCAAGGTTTCAGGGCTTTTTTCCAATCCTCAATCTCCTTTCAGTTTGCAAATGAAGTTTAATTTAAAGGCAAGGGATTTAGAAGCTTGGAGAAATCAGGAATACAACCATCATGTGTTATGGATCGTTGACTTATTTTTGAAGCAAGTTTAGACAAGCATGGTTTCAAGGAAAGGTAGGGTGGTTAGCAGCTTTAAACACACCTAATCTGAGTTTGTATGCATGATTTATGGAGAAGTACACTCAGAAACAAAGTAAAGTGTGGGCTCAAAATAAACTCTATACAAAAGTTTGCTTTTCAAGGACAACAGTGGTACTTTTATACCCCACGTGGGAAGATCTTTTGGATAAAGGCTTAAATACCTGGATAAAGACTCAAAAGTTGGTGTGAGCATTAAATTATGATGAGATTTAACAAGCAATAAGGCCTGCAACCTGAGATTATGCAGCATAGCTTGAAACTGGGTCAGAAGTTCAGCATAAACGTACCTTTTGATTAAGAACAAATATCCAACTTCTGATCTTTGATTCTCCCAGCTCCAGCATGATCTGAAGGAGTTCTCAGACTTTTCCGAAAGCTTGTAGCATGATTTGTAACCCCCCTTTGAATCATTTTTGCAAACTCTGATTGTACCTACGTGAAAACTGGACCGGGAGTTCTAACCAAATTCTGACTTGGAAATACTCAGAATTTATTAAGTGTTTTAGTTTCATGGACGAGTCTTCAAAGATTTATAACTTGAAATCCCAGCATTTCAAGGAGAAGTTTTGTTCTGCAATGTTTTAGATATCATTGATATCTACAACTTATGTGTCAGAAGTTCTTCCTGAATTATATTGCATCAGGATGAAAATCTGGCCAAAAGTTCTGAATTTATCATATTTTCCTAACACTTAGAAAATTTTCTAAGTGTTTAGAACTTTGACTCTTTCCAAAATAATTTTGACTTTTGATTTTCTTGATGAACCAACTTCATATTATAATATGTCTTGATAAAATGTGATTCTTGAAACTTGATTTTGATAAAAAATCCAGTGTTTGACTTTTCAGTATGCATTTTGACCATTTTACCCTTGTGCCAATTCCAAACCTAAATTGATGTATCGGTGCTACAAACTTGAGCCATGGAAGATCTTATGAGAAAATTCTTGAGAAATGAGAGGGAAAATTTTGGGGTACAACAACGGGGAACTATCGCTATCTTTTGATTCAGGGGGATGTTTTTGATGTCATTTGTTGTGTATGAAGTGAAGGCTTGTGATTGAATGCACTTTTGAATTAACTGAGAAACTACCATGCCCCAGGTTATGATTAAAGGTTCCAATTTGTGTGAAAAAGAAAACTCCTACTTATTTGGCTCAAAGTGGTTGGCTAGGGATTATCTTCCTTATAACTCTACTATTTAGGGTTTGAAATAACACATGTACATCGTCAGCAATGTCTGTTCAAAAGCACAATGTAGGGATTAGGGTATTGTTTTCGTCATCCTACCTCTAAAGGATTACGACTTGTAGTCGAGAGTTGAACATCATATAAAAAAGAGTAAAAGCATAATTTCAGTATAGTGAAAACGAATGGATTAACTCAAGACAAACATATGCAATGCATTGATGAGAACAACCAAAGTCTAAGATAAAGATAAATGTTTAAACAAAGAAATTACAACTGGAAATCCGAATGAACAAAAAGCTTATATGCCTAAATTTGTCACTTCAGATGGTGTGCCTTTGAGGGATGGAAAAATAATTCAATCTGACCGTCTTGTGTGAATTCCAACACTCCTTCGTCGATCAGGTCTTGAATCTTTTTTTTCAATGCCCAACAGTGATTAGTGTCGTGTCCACGACTGTTGGAATGGTACGCGTATCTTTCATTATGTTTGTAACACGGAGAAGAAGTATTAGGTTTTTGAGGATGCTCCTTCAATGTAACCAGCTTGGCCTTCAACATAATGCTTGAGCCGAGGACATGTTGATCTCGGTAAATTGTCTTTTGGGCATATCATGCCTGTGTTGACTACCATGTCTTTGTTGGCGAGGTTGTTGTTGGACTCGTGGTGTAGCAGCAATCTGGAAAGGCCTACTCTCGACCAAGCCAAACTCTGGTTTCATCGGGGGCTGATTGATGACTTGATCCCTGTTGTACCCCAAAATTTGCCCTTTATTTTTCAAGAAATCACCCTGGATCATCAAGTTTACTTCCATCCAATCCCAAGCTTTGAATTACAAATTTCTAAAGAAAGTCGCCTGCAGGGGAAAAATAGTCATTTTCACATTAAAAGGTCAAACTTTGAGTTTTGGATCAAAAAATCAAATCTCAAAATTATATTTCATCAAGACATGTTGAATGGTGAAATTTGTTTCATCTAAAAATTCAAAAGCCAAAATTGCTATGGAAAAGCCAAATTTCTAAACACTTGGGGTTTTTCTAAGTATTTAAGAAAAATGACACTTCAGAACTTCTGAGCCAACCTCCAGGCAAGGCAGACAGAAGTTGTAGACTGGGTTCAACACATAGTCTTCAGTCAGAATATGGCTCTTCAGCATCTACGCAAGCTCAGTCAGCGTTTGCCAGGGTAAAACAAAGAAGATTATAAAGCGTGATAGAAAGTCTGAATGCTCTTTCAGGACATGCTGGAAAACCTGAGGGTCCTTCAGAGCTTGCTCAGGCAACAAGATACTAAGATCAGAATTTGGGTGCGTTGTTTTGGACTACGCTGAAATGGAACTTCTGGCCCAGATTTAAGCAATGATGCAAAATCTCACATTTACAGGATTTCTGATTTTGACAAATCTCATCATCATTTAATGCTCATTAATGCTCACAACCACTTTTGAGTCTTTGTCCAAAAGATATCTCCACGTGTAACATAGAAATACTTTTATACAGAATTAAGTATGGGTCCATGCGCTCCTTTTCGCTTGTGGGTTTTCTTTTCCTTAATCCCTGCTTGCTAATTCAGCCTAGGCTAAGAAACTGTCAACTATCACACTTTTCTTTTTTACTTGCTTCAAGAACAAGTCAGCGTCTAGCATATGATGTTGGCTCTACTTGACATTTCAAACCCACAAAACTTTGCCTATAAATAGAACACCTTTGGCCTTGAAAAAAGGTCGGAATTTTAAGAAAGAAAAGCCTTGAACCCCTGCCAAAATTCCAAGAACTGTAAACACAACATACAAAACCTGTTAACTCTTGATTCCTTGCACTCAAGCTTCCATTCTCAAATATTTAGTGACTAAAACCATCAACACAATTTCTGATTCACATATTAGAAACTTCCCTAACTTCTATATTCATACTACCCTACACTCTCCATCCATCTACTCAAAGAAATCAGAATATCACCTTTTTGCTGTTCCAGAAGTTGAAAACTTCCAGCCCACTGAGTACGTGAAGAAGCTGCTCAGAACATCATCCGAGTTGGGGTTAACTCCGGTTCACAGAACCTCTTCCAGCTGTAAGGTAAGTTTCTGCTGACTTTCACCCTATTACTCAAGCATTACCAGATTTACATACTCAAAAATACAATGTAGATATCATGTTTCTGATGTTGTACTTATTATGGGATTTCATGCATATGTCTGCTTAAGTAGAGAATGAATCAGTTCAGAGCTTTCTTGAAGAAACTAGAACCCAGAATTAGGATTAGTGAATGCTTACTTGCCTCTGATCTATGATTCTGATATTTCTTATTTCTGAAACACTATGACACTTGCTGTAACTATTCTATGCATATCTTCTGTTTTATGGAGAAATAACCAATTTGCAGATGTTCTGACTAGCATAGAGAGAGAGACCTAGTTCTGTCAGTGGCACCAGCATTTCTGGAGTCTGTTTTGTTACCAGTAATCTCAGAACTTCTGAAAACTACTGCGTTCCCAGTGGGTTCAGAACTTCTGACCCCTTTACATTTTCACTAACACGTTTCTGTTTTGCAGCGTGCCAAGGTCAGAACCTCTGATTTCATTTAATCAGCAAAATGCTGATTCCTTTTTCCTTCTCTCATTATTTTGCTATCATTTTCTATTCCATTAACCAGTAAACATCGAAAACATTTCTTTCACACTTCTATTTCTTAAAACAAAAGACCCAAAAATATTTTTTTAAAAACAAAACAAGTTTCATTTCATATTTTCTTGTACATTCTTATGCATTTCAATATGGTTGTAATAGTAATTTAGGACTTTATTTTCTTTGCAATCCCCATTCAAACTTGTATTCCCCTCTCCCATAAAATTGTTGTAATAGCTTAGTAATATTTACATTACGCAATTTACCGCTTTTATATACTATGCTAGTAATTAGGGTTTGTATGGCAAGATAAAAACAAATCAAATAGAAAACCCTAATCCAAGACAAAACCAAGGCATGATGTTGTACCCCAAAATTTTCCCTCCCATTTCTCATTGATTTCTCACCACAAAGCCTTTGAAGCTCAAGATCCAGTTAGGGTTTCATCTGCTCAAGACCCCCCCTTGCACTGATGACTCAAATTAGGGTTTGTGTTTGCACAAAGATGCTTTGACCTAAAATGCCCAAGATGACTTTCATGCTTCATATTGAACTCCCAAGTTTACCCATATCAAGTTTCAGGTCTTGATTCCAAGTTTTGCCCAGTCAATTGGACAGTTGACCCAGAAATCAACTGTATTAGGAAAAAGTCAACTGTGGCCAATTGACAGTCAAACCTCATGAAATTTGACCCACATCAACATTAGGAACTCATATGGACCATTTGATCAAGTTTGAATCACAATTCCCCAAGAAATTTGATCAGATCACCAAAAGGGCAAAATGGTCATTTTTAGGGTTTTGACTGCACAAAGGCAATTTTTGACTGTTTGACCTAGCCAATGGCAAACCAAGCTCACACATGGACTCAAGGACCCCATGGAATTATCTTGACATGATCAACAAACTCAAAAGATCCCAAGTACACAGGATTGACAGTTGAATTTCCCAGTCAATTGATCAATTTTGACTGTATACTGAAAAGTCAAACTTTGACTTTTTGGTCAAAATCAAGAGTCAAGATTCATTTTTCATCAAAACTTGCCAAATCATGAAACTTGTTCACCAAGAAACCAAGAAATGCAAATTAGGGTTTAAAATGGAATTTTTCATAACTTAGAATTTTTCTAAGTTATGGAAAACCCTAATTTTTTCCCAACTTTGCCCCACTTTTTCACCATGATTCATTTGGATTCAAACAAAAGTCAAAACACGAAAGTTGTAGCTTGTTGCATAATATACAACTTTGATTCACAAAGTTTTCTCATTTGAAGCTTGTATCTCAAGTTACAAATTTTTGAATAAGGGCACTAAACCATTCTTAACTTAGTGAATTTTTGACCTATTTTGACAAGTTTTTCTACCCCACTTCAAGGCCATTTTCCATACACTTCCACTTGGAATTTATAATTGCATTTGAAAGATGGATTGTAGTACACATTCCAAGCTTTCCAAAATGTCCAAGAACTTCTCAAACAACCTCATGGTTATGGAGAATCGAATTTCAGAATATAGCAAAAACTCACTTTTGAATTGGCCATTTTTTCATGTTCATAAGTTATGCAAACTTCTCAAAACCAGTATGCCCTTGATTACAGGTCCTTAAACCAAGTTACACTCAATAATTTAATGCTTGTTCATTGTGTCAAAGTGTTATTCTATGAGTTCAAGTATTGTATACAAGTTTAATCCATTTTTAGATAAAGTAAACTATCCATTTTTGCAAAAGTCCACTTTATGTCCAATTGGTAAATCAAGCAAGTACAAACCAAATCTCTTTGGCACAAGATTATGAACAAATTACTCTGATCAAGAGAAGCTTTGCAGTAGGAATAGAGGTCCCCTACTGACCTAAAACACCAACTTGCATTTTGTTGCTTAAAGGTTAAGAAACATTGCATAACTAAGACCAACATCCATCTCAGCTTACATACACAAGAACAAAGTGATCAAACCCATTACACACATCATAACCAAGCTATTGCACGATCCATTTACCTCCCAAACATCATCAAACCAAAAAACACCATCAAACTGCAAAAACAGAGTTGCCTCTGCAGTTTGAGTGCCCACTTCTATTCCTCTCAAGCATTCTTGCCAAAACCAGTTCACAAACCTTCCATACCATCTATGCAAGCTAACCAAAAGCAAAGGCACGACCTGTAATCACTCTAACCACTTCCACCATTTTCACATTTCTGATTTGCAGGTAAAGTTCTCTAGCTCGATTCAGAAGCTTTCAAGACAAAGTAAACATTGGAATAGCATCCCTGGACCTCAAGGAAGCTTTTCCAATCATCACCTTGCCCTGAAAGTTCTTACATCTCCAGATAAAACTTCAACTGAACAGGTAGTTTTTTGAATTCGTATCTCCCTTATTAGGCATCATTAGCTTTAAGTTTGTGAATAAACAAGGTTCTACTCATGCCACTGAACATGTACATGTTTTTACTTTTCATTTCTTTTACTTGAGTTGTGAGAATTTGGAGTTTGAAAATGGCAGAAAAACTAGGTTAGGATTTGGGGGAGGAGAAATTCTCCCTCATCTTAGAGAGTTAGATCAAGTTATGCATATGGTTAGAATCGTCTCTTCATGCTTAACATTTTTTGTGTTGGAAGTTTGTTCAAAAAATCAAAGAATCAGGATGTTCAAGTGGAGCTCTTGGCGCGCGTTTTCTGAATAATTTTTGTTCAGAGGTTGAAGAAAGGTGACTTTGGGCTGGGCTTGCTTCTGAGTTACTTTTCACACCACCCTTTTTGGTTTTGCACCCCTGAGCCCATTTGCTTCATTTTTAATATTTTTGACTTTTGCCTTTTTTTGATTGGTTCATTTATTTTTTCTCAGCATATTAAAAACATAAAAATATTTTTCTCCTCATTTTTTGATTTTATTGAATATTTATTTGATTATTTCTTTTGTTTGTATATATATATATATATATATATATATATATATATATATATATATATATATATATATATATATATATATATATATATATATATATATATATATATATATATATATATATATATATATATATATATACTTTTTGTTTAAAATATTGAGATAATACAAAAAAAATACTTGTTATACACTTTTATTTTATTTTTACTTCCTGAAAATATTTTGTATAAAAATCCCTTTTTTTTTATTTTTATATTAAATATTATCATTCTTATATATAATACCTATTTAGAACTTAATATATAAATATATATATTTATTAATATACTTAGAATAAAATACTAAAATATACATATTTTATTTTATTAATATTAAAAACTACAAAAATCATTTTTTTACAAATATATTTCTTTTCTTATTTTATTTTTGTGTATAAATGATAAATATTGTATATATTAATAAATGATATCTTTTATTTAATAGAATTAGGGTTTTTGCCTTAAATTCAAAAATACTCCAAAAATAATATTTTATGATATTTTTATTTTCTTTCTTATTTTACATAAATAATACTTTTTTCATACATATAAAAATTCCTTTTGCATTCTTGCATATTTGTTTTATTTACCATTTAAATTATACATTTATTTATCTTGTAAATATTCATAGAAAATGATGTAATAGCTTAGATTCAATTTTTTTGTCTAAATATCCCCATTTGAAACATTGTACCACCCTCCCCATATTATTATGTTGTAATAGCGTAGGATTTTAAATTTCGCACTTTTATCGCTTTCTAAACATACTATGCTAGAATTAGGGTTTTGTATGCGAATAAAAATGAACAAAGCAGTTGGACCTAATACAAGATAAATGAGCATGAAAAATGGACAACACATTTTACACTTGCACCCCTAGGGTATTCCACTTTGTTGCCTTCAAATAATTGGGCCATATTGTATGTTGAATTTCTTTGGGTAAAAACAAACAATCAAATGATCATAGTCCCTCAAAATGTTGCTTAAATGAATGATCAAGTCCCTTTTAAAATTGCCCAAAGACATTTAACACTATTACAACTATGGTCTAAACGATGACCCGCGCCCGTCCCTTTAATCTCCTAAAACAAGATTGTCCACCAAATGCAATGGTGGAACAAAATTGTCAAAAGGTTTAAAACATAACAAAAATCTTTGAGAAAATTTTAGGGTAGATGAACTCTTAAGTACTTGTCAACTTTCCAAGAAAACACTTGCCTTATTTCAAAATCCACTTCACAAACACTTTCAAAACAAACTTTCAAAAAACCTTGAAACATCTTTTCAAAAAGACAAACACCTTTTGTAAAACATTCGAGTAAAGAATTGTTACAAGGGTAGCCTATACAAGGCATCTTTTTTAAAACATTTCAAAACCACACACAAAGCACCATTTCAAACAATTAAAGACCAAGGAAAGTTGATCTAAGCAAGTACCTAAGAGCCCATGGATAACCATGGATAGAAGGGGTGCTAATACCTTCCCCTTCTATAATCTACTCCCCGAACCCAAGAAAAATCTCAAAGGTTTTTGCTGTGCTTTTTAAACCTTTCCTTAGGATAAAATAAAAAGTCGGTGGCGACTCTTGCTCAACCGAAACATTTGCGAAAACAAACGCAAAACCATAGTCAGTTCTCCCACCGTATCACAGAACTGGTGACTCTGCTGGGGATCATATTTTTAAAGTGGAGTAACCTTAGGGTTTAGATCACCCTCTTGCATGACTAATTGTTTGATTTGCTTGCTTTATACTTTGGTTCTATTGTTTGGGTTTACAATCCTCCACCCGGATTTTGGGAAACATTCATAGATAGCAATACGTTGTGGAAAACTGTGCGGGGTATACCGACACGGTCTAAGCAATAGCTATATTAGTGCGACATATTTGTGAGTACCGGTAACCCTTGAGTTCAATCAAGGAGAGTACGGGGCCGCTGAGTGATGTCACTAAGCACTAATGACCTAGAACCTTACTTGACCATCTTGGCCTTTTATTAGGGGTAGTGAGATGACCGGCTTTGGTGCAGTCCGAAGTTGGTAGATACTCGATACTACACTCATTGAGGGTTGTTTTCTTGGAATATTTTGGTCGCTAGCTAAGTGGCTAAACCAAAACAATGAACATTGAAAACAATCCAGTGATATTGAGCTCCTTAGAACCCGGTTACTATTTATAGGACAGGTTTTTAAGCCAACTACACTCAAGAGGGTACTTACCTATGAAACCCCATGCAAGCCTGAAATTAGGGTTTGGTGTGATTTGCTTGTACATATGTTTTGTGCATACATCATAAACATCATAAAACATCATATGCATTCACTAACCATTTCAAGGGTTTTGGATCTTCATCTTTGTTCTTGTTTTGCAGGACATGGAAATCCCTCGCAGAAATACCATTCAAGTCAACCTTGTGAGAATCTCTCCTCAACTCAAGGAGATCACCTCAAGGATTCCGGAAAACTCATCCTTCAGTGAAAGACATGGTAGACTGCTCAGCCTAGTCAACACCAGCATTGAAGAAGACATGATGAAAGTGCTATTCCAGTTCTTTGACCCTCTTCACCACTGCTTCACTTTCCCTGATTATCAGTTGGTACCCACTTTGGAGGAGTTTTCTCAACTCCTAAGAATCCCTATCCTTAATCAACTACCCTTCAACGGTACGGAAAAGGAACCAAAACCGGAAGATGTTGCTCGAGCATTACATCTACAACCATCCGACATCAAGGGGCATTGGGAAACCCGAAGTGGCGTCAGAGGGTTCTTAGCAAAATTCTTGTTTGAGAAGGCACAAGAATGTTGGAACTCATTGGACCTACAAGCCTTTGAAGAGATTGTGGCACTCCTTATCTACGGGTTGGTCTTGTTCCCAAATCCTGACCAATTGGTAGATGTCAACGCCGTCAAAATCTTCTTGTCCAGAAATCCAATACCAACATTGCTTGGGGACATCCTTCACTCATTTTACACACGAACAATGAGAAAGAGGGGTGTTCTCATGTGCTGTACTCCTATTCTCGCAAGGTGGTTTATTTTGCACCTTCCACAATCTGTCTTGAAGAATGACCAAGGTACAAGGTGGTCCCAACGATTGATGACTCTTACTCATTCTGATGTGCATTGGTGTTCTCGGTCCAGAGAAAATGTCATCATCGTCGATCGTTGCGGAGAATTTCCTAATGTTCCTTTACTTGGAATTAGGGGAGGTATCACCTACAACCCTTGCCTAACTTTAAGGCAATTTGGATATGCACGGAGGGATGGCCCTCATGATATGTTGATTCCTAGCCTAGTTTTTGACTTCGACAACGATGCGCAAGGGCTTCGCCAAAGATTCATCAGAGCTTGGGGAAAACTCAACAAAGTTGATAACAAGACTCTGGGACACAAGAACTCCATCCCTCTTGAGCCCTATCTCAAGTGGGTACGAGCCCGAGCCCAAAGTCTAATGATGCCTTATCCTCATGTTCTCCCTATGATTAAAGAGCCCGTCAATGAAGGAGAGGTCCCCTACACCATCCTACATCCAGACATGCCTACATCGTGGGAGGAAATGCAGAAAAGTTGGATTCAACTCAAGGAGGAACGGAACACTTTTGAAACTAGCTACTACGCCAGTGAAAAGAAGGTTCTAGAGCTTACCCGCCGACTCCACGAGCAAGAGGCCCTCAACACCTACATCGCACCAAAGAGGATGCGCAATGTCTTTCTGCCTTGAGAAGTTTATTTTGTAACATTTGGCCCATGGGGAATTTATGTACTAACAAATTTCTTCTTATTAATATGACGTGCGTTCTTCTTTGTCTGAAACAATTTTGAATGTTCTAAATCCTTGAATGCATTGCATACATCAGCATACCATTCATCATGTGCGTAAGCAGGTCTCACTCCAGGTTTCCTTATCTGTCTGCTGTTTATTTCAGTAGGATGGATCTCGAGCAAACAGTCAAAGACTTACAAGCCCAGAATGCACAGTTCCAGCAACTTTGATGAATCTGGTTAAGAGTCAAGAGGACATCAAGACTCATTTGGAGAATAAGGACCCAATAAAGAAGAAGAAGAGGGTCGGAGAGGCTACTTTGGGGAGAAGATTTGACAGAGAAGCTCGGAGAGTGCTTGAATTTCCTCCTACTTCTGATGAAGGGACTAGTAAAAGGGATCGAGTTGCGGTGCCTTCCGAGTCTGATGCGGAGGAGGAAGAGGTTGAAGAGGATGAAGATTATTCTGACCAGCAATACCCTCCAGCTGATGATAAGTACAAGGGTTTAGAAGACAGATTGGCTGCCATGGAATTGCAAAGGGTACCAGGTTTGGATTTTGAAGACATGGGCTTGGTTGCCGGAATTGTGATTCCCCCAAAATTCAAAGTGCCAGTGTTTGTGAGGTATGATGGGTTGTCCTGTCCCAAAATGCATCTCAGGTCCTACGTGAGAAAAATTCAACCCTATACGGCAGATAAAAATCTCTGGATTCATTTCTTCCAAGACAGCCTATCAGGAGCCCAGTTGGAGTGGTTTTATCAGCTAGAAGGAACCAGTGTCAGAAATTGGGAAGATTTGGCCACCGCTTTCTATAAACAATACCAGTATAATTCTGATCTTGCTCCTACTCGTACCCAACTTCAGGGTATGTCACTAGGAACAAGTGAGGGATTCAAGGAATATACACAAAAATGGAGGGATTTGGCTGGCAGGGTGCAGCCTCCTTTAACCGATCGTGAGCTCGTTGATATGTTTCTTGGGACCCTATCTGGGCCATTTTTCAATCATCTAATTGGTAACTCTTCCGCAGGGTTTACCGATTTGATCTTTACCGGCGAAAGAATAGAAGCTGGCATCAAGTCAGGAAAGATTCAGAAGGGTGTTGCTGCAAGTGTTGAGAAGAAGCCTTTTAAGAAGGAGACAGCTATGGTATATTCTCAGAGAAGAGCAGGGAAGATGGAGCGTCGGCCAACTGTGGGGGCCATAATGATTCAAAACACTCCAAGTGAGCAGCCTCGCTATAACCAGTCCAGACCAAATCAGCAGCGGGTGGAAAGGCCACAACGGCAGTTCACCCGTATTAATATGACCCCGGCGCAAGTGCTTCCCCATCTGTTGAAGTTGAATCTTGCCATCATCAAGGAGGCGCCAAAGAATGTAAATACGTCCTCTCCACATTATCATGCCAATGCTAAATGCGCCTATCATTCAGACAGTGTTGGACACGACACCAACGATTGTTGGGCACTCAAGCATAAGATCCAAGACCTGATAGAGGCTAAGGAGGTAGAGTTTGACGCTCCATAGAAGCCTAATGTGATATCTGCACCTATGCCGAAGCACGGCCGAAATGTCAATGCCATTGAAGAGGATTTGTATGTTGCTGACGTCAGTGATCTGACTACTCCACTGCTAACCATTAAGTTGAATTTATTAAGGGTCGAGATCTTCCCAGGATGTAAAGAAGACTGCTACTGTTGCCACTCTCTGCCGTTTGATTGTCCGCTATTAAAGAAAGGCATCCAAGGCCTTATGGATAGCCGACAAATTTTGTTCGAAAAAGTTTCTGCTGTTCCAGTTCATGTTGAAAATGTCTCAATCATAACCATTCACGCCAATCTTTCCAAGGCTGTCAAAAAGCCTGTTAAGATTACACCAGCTGCAAAATCTGTTCCTTTAAAGATAACAATGTCAGGGCCTGTTCCCTATGTTTCTGAGAAGTCGATACCTTGGAACTATGGTGGTGACATCTACTACCATGGTATCAAGCAAGTCGAAGTAATTGAAGAAAGTTTGGATGATGAGGAAGCCATCATTAGTAACATTGCGGGCACCAGCAAAATCACCAGGAGCGGGAGAATATTTTCTCCAGAGATTGCCCCTCCAAGAGCAGTCTTTGGACCCTCATCAGCTAAAGAAGTCATCCCTGCACCAGTAAAACTCTCCGCTAGAACTCCTTTGATTGAAGAAGTTGTTGTTCCTAGTGCTGTCTCTCCTGCCATTGCTGATAAAGGAAAGGGAATACAGGATGAGCCCGTCAGGACGAGGGCTCAACCCTTGGTAATCCCGGAAGCATCCAAGAAAGAAATGGACGAGATTTTGAGGATAATCAAGAGAAGTGATTACGATGTGGTGGAACTGTTGGGGCAAACCCCCTCCAAGATCTCCATGCTGGCACTATTGCTTTGCTCAGAAGCGCACGCTCAAGCTTTGATTAAGTTTCTGAAGGAAGCTCATGTGCCCCAGGAAACCTCTGCGGATCAATTTCAACATTGCGTGGCTAGCCTGACTGCGGACAATGGGTTAGGTTTTTCTGATGCCGACCTGACCCCTAAAGGCCGAGACCACAATGATGCTTTGCATATTTCAATCGAGTGTCGCGGAACCACCCTTGCACATGTTTTGGTTGATACCGGGTCATCGCTGAATGTTTTGCCTAAGAAGGCCTTGGACCGGCTAGATTGCGAAGGGTTGGATTTGAATCCGAGTGATATTGTCGTTAGAGCTTTCGATGGGTCGAAGAGAATGGTCCATGGAGAGGTTGAAATTCCCATCAAGATAGGTACTGAGGTGTTTAAATCCACTTTCTATGTAATGGACATCCGTCCATCATACTCCTGCCTGCTGGGTAGACCTTGGATACACCATGCTGGGGCAGTCACCTCCTCCTTGCATCAGATGCTGAAGTATCCTGTCAAGGGAAAGATCATCACTGTTCACGGCGAAGAAGAGTACATGATTAGCCACTTAAATTCTTTCCGGTATGTGGAGGTTGAAGGAGAGTTCATTGAGACGCCGTTTCAACATTTCGAAGAAGTTCTTCCTGAAATAGCAGTAACAAAGTTGACAGTTGAGGCACCGAGACAGATGGCCAGGATGGCATCTCTGGAGGATGCAAGGGCCGCAGTTAAAGAAGGGAAGAATTCAACATGGGGGCAGTTGCCTGACATTCCGCATAAGACTGACAAGTTTGGATTAGGGTTCACAGCCGCTGGCCAGAAAGCTATGCGCCAGTCAAAGATTGAAAGAGCGCCAGTCAAAATTTCTCCTTACAGAATCAACGCCCTGGAAGATGAAGACAAGGAAAGCAACATTGAAGAGTGGATTTATCCAACTGTCAGAGGAGGATTGAGCAATTGGGAGGCTAAAGACTTTGTCCCCATCACTTTTATTCATCAGTAATTTATCTGTTAAACATTTCTTATTTGGTCTGTAATATTTTACTTTCAAACAATCTGTACACTATCTTTTCACCTCCTGCCTTGCCCGGGGCATGTAGGTCCACTTGTAAGGGTTTTGACTATTTTTCATATTCATATGCCATGTTTAATGATTCATTGGACGTTTTTCATTTGATAAACTGCTTATGTTCATTTTCTTTCCTTTTGCATTTTTTGTTTAAGGATGGCTATCCCTTACACACACCCACACTCACCAATGCAGGTATCCATCCACTCTGGATTCCATGGGTGACTATTCTGCTGTATCTTTCAATAACTCTGAAGATCTGGTCAATCTGGCCGAGTATGAAGATGACGAAGGTTGTGAAGTACCCGGGGAACTAGCCAGACTTCTGCAACAAGAGGAAAGGGCCATCTTACTGCATGAGGAGCCATTGGAAGCTGTTAACTTGGGAACCGAGGAGAATCGGAAGGAGGTGCAAGTGGGTGCCAACCTGGAACCAAAAGTCAAGGAGCGCTTGGTACCGTTGCTGAATGAGTATGTTGAAATCTTCGCTTGGTCCTATGAAGACATGCCGGGTCTAGACACAGACATCGTGGTTCACCGTCTCCCCACAAGAGAAGACTGTCCGCCAATCAAGCAAAAGGTTCGCCGAATGAGGCCTGACATGTCCGAAAAGATCAAAGCAGAGGTAATGAAGCAATTCGATGCTGGCTTCCTGGCTGTTACGTCCTATCCTCAATGGGTCGCTAACATTGTGCCAGTACCTAAGAAAGATGGCAAAGTCAGAATGTGTGTGGACTACCGGGATTTGAATAGGGCCAGCCCTAAAGATGATTTCCCGCTACCTCATATTGACATCTTGATCGACAATACACTCAGCATAAAGTGTTTTCCTTCATGGACGGATTCTCGGGCTACAATCAAATCAAAATGGCTCTCGAGGATATGGAGAAAACAACTTTTGTCACACAATGGGGCACTTTCTGTTATAAGGTGATGTCGTTCGGGCTGAAGAACGCAGGGGCAACTTATCAACGCGCCATGGTAGCTTTATTTCATGACATGATACATCATGAGATTGAAGTTTACGTAGACGATATGATAGCTCGATCACAAACAGAGGAAGAGCACCTTGAACATTTGGGGAAGTTGTTTGCCAGATTAAAAGAATACAAGCTCAGGCTGAATCCAAGTAAATGCACTTTTGGAGTTAGGTCTGGTAAACTCCTGGGATTCATTGTAAGCAACAAAGGCATTGAGGTCGATCCGGCAAAAGTAAAAGCAATACAAGAGATGCCCGCTCCCCGTACTGAAAAGGAGGTTAGAGGATTCTTGGGGCGCGTAAACTATATTGCCAGATTCATCTCACATCTGACTTCTACCTGTGAGCCAATTTTCAAACTCTTGAAAAAGGATCAGGTAGTGGAATGAAACGACAATTGTCAAGCTGCTTTTGATAGAATCGAGGAGTATTTGCTAGAACCTCCTATTCTAATGCCACCCGTCGAAGGAAGACCATTGATCATGTATTTGACCGTCTTGGATAACTCAATGGGGTGTGTTTTGGGCCAGCATGACGAGTCTGGTCGAAAAGAGCATGCTATTTATTACCTTAGTAAAAAGTTTACCGACTGTGAGACTCGCTACTCACTGCTCGAGAAAACTTGCTGCACTTTGGTATGGGCTGCTCGCCGACTAAGACAGTATATGCTGACTCATACTACCTTGTTGATATCCAAAATGGACCTTATCAAGTATATCTTCGAGAAGCCCGCTTTATCTGGAAGGATAGCTAGATGGAAAATGATCTTAACCAAGTATGACATCCAGTACACCACCCAAAAAGCTATAAAAGGGAGTGTACTAGCTGACCATCTAGCTCATCAGGCTATCGAAGACTATCAACCCATGAGATTTGACTTCCCAGACGAGGACATTATGAATTTGGACAACGTTGAAAGTGACGGACCGTATGACGGACCCGAAAAGGGATCCCGATGGACCCTGTACTTTGATGGTGCTTCAAATGCACTTGGAAACGGTATTGGCGCAGTACTCATTTCTCCGGAAGGTTGTCACACTCCTTTCACGGCCCGACTTTGCTTCAGCTGCACAAACAACATGGCTGAGTATGAAGCTTGCATCTTTGGTCTCGAGGCTGCTATAGACTTGGGGATCAAATCTTTGATCGTATTTGGGGACTCGACTTTGGTTATCAGCCAAATCAACGGAGACTGGGATACCAAGCATCCTAATCTTATCCCATACAAAGAACATGTCCTGACATTGTTGCCTCATTTTGAGCAAATTACCTTCGAGCATTTCCCGCGAGAAGAGAATCAATTAGCCGATGCTCTGGCCACAATGTCTTCCATGTTTGAACTCAACTGGGATAACGAGGCTCCCCAAATCACCATCAAGCGAATGGATGAACCGGCACATTACCACGAGATTAATACCGAAGAAGTAGTGGAACAACCTTGGTTCCATGAAATCAAAAGGTATCTCGAGACTAGAGATTATCCTGAAGGAGCTTCCGTAAATGACAAGAAGTTCTTAAGGAAATTCGCTGCGAAGTTCTTCCTGAGCAACGACATCCTTTACAAACGAAGCCATGATTGTGTATTACTCCGATGTGTGGATAAAGCTGAAGCAGAGTTGATCATGACTGATATACACAGCGGCACATTTGGCACTCACTTGAGCGGGCACACAATGGCTAAGAAGATCCTAAGGGCAGGCTATTATTGGTCTACCATGGAGGCTGACTGCCATCAACATTCCCGTACGTGCCACAAGTGTCAAGTCTATGCTGACAAAGTTCATATCCCTCCGGTTCCTCTCAACGTCCTAACTGCTCCGTGGCCCTTTGCAATGTGGGGCATTGATATGATTGGAGAGATCAAGCCCACGGCTTCCAACGGACATCGCTTCATCCTGGTTGCCATTGACTACTTTACTAAATGGGTCGAAGCAGCTTCCTTCGCCTCTGTCACCAAAAATGTGGTTGCCCGTTTTATCAAGCAAAACCTCATATGTCGGTATGGTGTTCCAGACAGGATCATCACGGACAATGGTACAAATCTGAATAACACAATGATCACTGCATTATGCGAACAGTTCAAGATTTATCATCACAATTCATCTCCTTATCGGCCGAAGATGAACGGTGCTGTTGAAGATGCGAACAAAAACATTAAGAAGATCATTCAGAAAATGACAGTCACTTATAAAGACTGGCATGAGATGTTACCGTTTGCTCTGCATGGATACCGTACGACGGTACGTACTTCAACCGGGGCAACCCCATTTTCTTTGGTTTATGGCATGGAAGCTGTTTTGCCTATGGAAGTCCAGATCCCCTCTCTAAGGATTATGAAGGATGCAGGTTTGAATGAAGATGATTGGATGCAGAATCGACTTGATCAACTCAATCTGATCGACGAGAAGCGACTTGCTGCTATATGCCATGGTCAGACATATCAGAAGCGGATGATCAGGGCCTTCAATAAGAAAGTCAGACGTCAAGTATATCAAGTCCTGGATCTCGTAATCAAGCGGATTATCTTGCCGCAAAGTGATCCCAGGGGCAAATGGACTCCTACATATGAAGGACCATTTGTGATCAAGAGAATATTTTCTGGTGGTGCAATGATTCTGACCACCATGGACGGCGACGATTTGCCGCACCCTGCGAACGCAGACATAGTCAAAAGATACTACGCATAAAATAACCCGACAAGTCGAAAACCCGAAAGGGCGGCTTGGGCAAAAATGGGCATCCCGGTGAACCAAAAACCCGAAAGGGCGGTTCAGGCAAAAATTAGGGATAAAAACGAAAAAAATCTGTACACTCGGCAAGTCGAAAACCCGAAAGGGCGGCTTGGGCAAAAAGGGGTTTCCCGGTGGATCGAAAACCCGAAAGGGCGATTCAGGCAAAAGTTAGGGAATTAAAGCGTATGGCTATGTCTCGTCGAATCACTTCAAAGACAATCTCTTCATCAACCAGTTCCATACTTCTGATCAATCCAGTCATCATCAAACGAAGCATTGAATGGACAGATATCCAGAGTTGTGAAAGCTATAGCGGAACGGAATCCCATGGAATTATTTCACATAGCCATCCTTTATTTTGTATAAAATCTTTCAATATTTACGACAAAGTCCTCTTACTAGGATGATTGTCTCCTTTGTACATATATACTCAAAGAAAATCAATACAAATACTCTTCCCAAAAATTTGTGTCATTTCCCTTTTCTTTTTCTCTTGCACTATTTGTTTTATTTTGAGAAACGTCCAAGGCATATGCATTTGAAACATAATCACTTCCTAAATGAACCTAAGAAAGAGGATTACTGATAGGATGAAGGTACAGATGGATATCTTGACACCCTTTCGAAGGAAACCCCCCAAGAGATTTGGAATCCACATCCCTAGCAAACCCTGAGGCTTATCTCCAGCAGACTCTCGAAGCTTGTCCCCAGTAAGGTTCTGGAAGATATTTCCCCACAGAGCACGAACGTCTCTCCCGAGTTTTATTCAAAGTTATTCCTCACAAAGGCTTATAACTGGGTTATCCTCAGCTAACAACCACAGAAGATCGCACTCGCCAGATTTCTTCCTATCCCCAGCGGAGTTCATCAAGAGTTTCCCAGCACAACTTATCAATATGATCCCCAGAGGAGTTTATCTTTGTTATCACCAGCCAGAGAGTCCTCCAGAGCTCAATTTCCCTCAGAAGTGCAAATTTTCAATATCCCCAGCGGAGCCAGACTAATGAGCCTTCTCCCCACAGAGTTTTAGGAAGAGAAACCTTGAGTTCCCCAGTGAGATCGCCATAGTTACTTCCCATCAAGCTGAAGATTCTCAATCTTACCTCCCCGGCATGAGTCTACTAGATTGATACTCCCCAGTAGAGGTCATCAGGAATTCTCTTCCCCAGCAGCAACCAAGGATTTATTTTCCCCGGAAGTAGTCAAGATGCTTTTATCTTCAGCCACCTCGGATTCATTTATCCTCAGCAAGATAGCTCGTCAGCTTACATGCGCATTCATCACATTCATGTCATAAACATTGATGTCACGTATATTGCATCATGCATCCTAACATTGCATACAACTAACTCTTCACCTTTTCAGGAAAGATCAGTCGACAGACTAAAATTATTCAACTTCAAGATTTCTGAAAACAGTTCACGGGTTCTCCAAGTAAACGGATGTTAACCTGTTACTTGTTCAGATTCTTCTTCAAGACTTCTGAAAACAGTTTATAGATTCTTCCCAATAACGGATGTTAATCTATCGACTTGTTCAGATGCAACTTCTGAAAACAGTTTACGGACGCTTCCCAACAACAGATGTTGCTCTATTGCTTATTCAACTTCAAGATTTCTGAAAACAGTTCACGGGTTCTCCAAGTAAACGGATGTTAACCTGTCACTTGTTCAGATTCTTCTTCAAGACTTCTGAAAACAGTCTATGGATTCTCCCTAACAACGGATGTTAATCTATCAACTTGTTCAGATGCAACCTTTGAAAACAGTTTACGGACGCTTCCCAACAACGGATGCTGCTCTATTGCTTATTCAACTTCAAGACTTCTGAAAACAGTTTACGGGTTCTCTAAGTAACGGATGTTAACCTATCGCTTGTTCAGTTTCTTCTCCAAACCACTGAAAACAGTCTACAGATTCCTCCCAACAACTGATGTCAATCTGTTGTTTGTTCAGACCCCCCAGTTCAGAGATGGTCCCAAGCCTGGACATCTTCCTGATATTCCCTTCCAGATGGCATCTCTAAGCCCATCCCCGATAAGATTTCTGTCACTCTCCCAGATGGCATCATTAAGCCCATCTCCAAATGGCATCTCTAAGCCCATTCCCACATCCATTGCTTTGACAAGTGCAAATTTCCGGGCACTCTAGTGTCCAATCTCCTTTTACCCTCGAGTCACGAAAGGCAAACTTGCCAATCTAACTCCTCGGATTCAAGAAGATTGAACAGGGGCAACTGTTGTACCCCAAAATTTTCCCTCCCATTTCTCATTGATTTCTCACCACAAAGCCTTTGAAGCTCAAGATCCAGTTAGGGTTTCATCTGCTCAAGACCCCCCCCCCCCTCTTGCACTGATGACTCAAATTAGGGTTTGTGTTTGCACAAAGATGCTTTGACCTAAAATGCCCAAGATGACTTTCATGCTTCATATTGAACTCCCAAGTTTACCCATATCAAGTTTCAGGTCTTGATTCCAAGTTTTGCCCAGTCAATTGGACAATTGACCCAGAAATCAACTGTATTGGGAAAAAGTCAACTGTGGCCAATTGACAGTCAAACCTCATGAAATTTGACCCACATCAACATTAGGAACTCATATGGACCATTTGATCAAGTTTGAATCACAATTCCCCAAGAAATTTGATCAGATCACCAAAAGGGCAAAATGGTCATTTTTAGGGTTTTGACTGCACAAAGGCAATTTTTGACTGTTTGACCTAGCCAATGGCAAACCAAGCTCACACATGGACTCAAGGACCCCATTGAATTATCTGTACATGATCAACAAACTCAAAAGATCCCAAGTACACAGGATTGACAGTTGAATTTCCCAGTCAATTGATCAATTTTGACTGTATACTGAAAAGTCAAACTTTGACTTTTTGGTCAAAATCAAGAGTCAAGATTAATTTTTCATCAAAACTTGCCAAATCATGAAACTTGTTCACCAAGAAACCAAGAAATGCAAATTAGGGTTTAAAATGGAATTTTTCATAACTTAGAATTTTTCTAAGTTATGGAAAACCATAATTTTTTCCCAACTTTGCCCCACTTTTTCACCATGATTCATTTGGATTCAAACAAAAGTCAAAACATGAAAGTTGTAGCTTGTTGCATAATCTACAACTTTGATTCACAAAGTTTTCTCATTTGAAGCTTGTATCTCAAGTTACAAATTTTTGAATAAGGGCACTAAACCATTCTTAACTTAGTGAATTTTTGACCTATTTTGACAAGTTTTTCTACCCCACTTCAAGGCCATTTTCCATACACTTCCACTTAAAATTTCAAATTGCATTTCAAAGATGGATTGTAGTACACATTCCAAGCTTTCCAAAATGTCCAAGAACTTCTCAAACAACCTCATGGTTAGGGAGAATCGAATTTCACAATATAGCAAAAACTCACTTTTGAATTGGCCATTTTTTCATGTTCATAAGTTATGCAAACTTCTCAAAACCAGTATGCCATTGATTACAGGTCCTTAAACCAAGTTACACTCAATAATTTAATGCTTGTTCATTGTGTCAAAGTGTTATTCTATGAGTTCAAGTATTGTATACAAGTTTAATCCATTTTTAGATAAAGTAAACTATCCATTTTTGCAAAGTCCACTTTATGTCCAATTGGTAAATCAAGCAAGTACAAACCAAATCTCTTTGGCACAAGATTATGAACAAATTACTCTGATCAAGAGAAGCTTTGCAGCAGGAATAGAGGTCCCCTACTGACCTAAAACACCAACTTGCATTTTGTTGCTTAAAGGTTAAGAAACATTGCATAACTAAGACCAACATCCATCTCAGCTTACATACACAAGAACAAAGTGATCAAACCCATTACACACATCATAACCAAGCTATTGCACGATCCATTTACCTCCCAAACATCATCAAACCAAAAAACACCATCAAACTGCAAAAACAGAGTTGCCTCTGCAGTTTGAGTGCCCACTTCTATTCCTCTCAAGCATTCTTGCCAAAACCAGTTCACATACCTTCCATACCATCTATGCAAGCTAACCAAAAGCAAAGGCACGACCTGTAATCACTCTAACCACTTCCACCATTTTCACATTTCTGATTTGCAGGTGAAGTTCTCTAGCTCGATTCAGAAGCTTTCAAGACAAAGTAAACATTGGAATAGCATCCCTGGACCTCAAGGAAGCTTTTCCAATCATCACCTTGCCCTGAAAGTTCTTACATCTCTAGATAAAACTTCAACTGAACAGGTAGTTTTTTGAATTCGTATCTCCCTTATTAGGCATCATTAGCTTTAAGTTTGTGAATAAACAAGGTTCTACTCATGCCACTGAACATGTACATGTTTTTACTTTTCATTTCTTTTACTTGAGTGTTGAGAATTTGGAGTTTGAAAATGGCAGAAAAACTAGGTTAGGATTTGGGGGAGGAGAAATTCTCCCTCATCTTAGAGAGTTAGATCAAGTTATGCATATGGTTAGAATCGTCTCTTCATGCGTAACATTTTTTGTGTTGGAAGTTTGTTCAAAAAATCAAAGAATCAGGATGTTCAAGTGGAGCTCTTGGCGCGCGTTTTCTGAATAATTTTTGTTCAGAGGTTGAAGAAAGGTGACTTTGGGCTGGGCTTGCTTCTGAGTTACTTTTCACACCACCCTTTTTGGTTTTGCACCCCTGAGCCCATTTGCTTCATTTTTAATATTTTTGACTTTTGCCTTTTTTTGATTGGTTCATTTATTTTTTCTCAGCATATTAAAAACATAAAAATATTTTTCTCCTCATTTTTAGATTTTATTGAATATTTATTTGATTATTTCTTTTGTTTGTACATAAATAAATACATATATATATATATATATATATATATATATATATATATATATATATATATATATATATATATATATATATATATATATATATATATATATATATATATATATATATATATATATATATATATATACTTTTTGTTTAAAATATTGAGATAATACAAAAAAATACTTGTTATACACTTTTATTTTATTTTTACTTCCTGAAAATATTTTGTATAAAAATCCCTTTTTTTTATTTTTATATTAAATATTATCATTCTTATATATAATACCTATTTAGAACTTAATATATAAATATATATATATTTATTAATATACTTAGAATAAAATACTAAAATATACATATTTTATTTTATTAATATTAAAAACTACAAAAATCATTTTTTTACAAATATATTTCTTTTCTTATTTTATTTTTGTGTATAAATGATAAATATTGTATATATTAATAAATGATATCTTTTATTTAATAGAATTAGGGTTTTTGCCCTAAATTCAAAAATACTCCAAAAATAATATTTTATGATATTTTTATTTTCTTTCTTATTTTACATAAATAATACTTTTTTCATACATATAAAAATTCCTTTTGCATTCTTGCATATTTGTTTTATTTACCATTTAAATTATACATTTATTTATCTTGTAAATATTCATAGAAAATGATGTAATAGCTTAGATTCAATTTTTTTGTCTAAATATCCCCATTTGAAACATTGTACCCCCCTCCCCATATTATTATGTTGTAATAGCGTAGGATTTTAAATTTCTCACTTTTATCGCTTTCTAAACATACTATGCTAGAATTAGGGTTTTGTATGCGAATAAAAATGAACAAAGCAGTTGGACCTAATACAAGATAAATGAGCATGAAAAATGGACAACACATTTCACACTTGCACCCCTAGGGTATTCCACTTTGTTGCCTTCAAATAATTGGGCCATATTGTATGTTGAATTTCTTTGGGTAAAAACAAACAATCAAATGATCATAGTCCCTCAAAATGTTGCTTAAATGAATGATCAAATCCCTTTTAAAATTTCCCAAAGACATTTAACACTATTACAACTATGGTCTAAACGATGACCCGCGCCCGTCCCTTTAATCTCCTAAAACAAGATTGTCCACCAAATGCAATGGTGGAACAAAATTGTCAAAAGGTTTAAAACATAACAAAAATCTTTGAGAAAATTTTAGGGTAGATGAACTCTTAAGTACTTGTCAACTTTCCAAGAAAACACTTGCCTTATTTCAAAATCCACTTCACAAACACTTTCAAAACAAACTTTCGAAAAACCTTGAAACATCTTTTCAAAAAGACAAACACCTTTTGTAAAACATTCGAGTAAAGAATTGTTACAAGGGTAGCCTATACAAGGCATCTTTTTCAAAACATTTCAAAACCACACACAAAGCACCATTTCAAACAATTAAAAACCAAGGCAAGTTGATCTAAGCAAGTACCTAAGAGCCCATGGATAACCATGGATAGAAGGGGTGCTAATACCTTCCCCTTCTATAATCTACTCCCCGAACCCAAGTAAAATCTCAAAGGTTTTTGCTGTGCTTTTTAAACCTTTCCTTAGGATAAAATAAAAAGTCGGTGGCGACTCTTGCTCAACCGAAACATTTGCGAAAACAAACACAAAACCATAGTCAGTTCTCCCACCGTATCACACATGAAAATAAAACAATTGCTCACAAGCATCCTTAGGGTTTCTCCACTTGGTTGCCTTATACAAAAATAGCCATATTACGCATGCGAAGTATCTTGGCAAAACAAAACAAATATAAGATTATAGCCCCTCGATGACGCTATTCAAAAGTTGCCTTATAAAATGATCTTGGTCCCTCAAAAATGCTAAGATACTTGGCAACATTGCTATCATGGTTATATGATGACCCACGCCCGTCCCGTTTACATCCAAAGATAGGTTTGCTTACCAAATCAATGGTAAGTCAACAATATCAAAGGAATAGAAAATGCACAAGAAAGACATTTGAATAGGTAGATAGCTTCTAAGTTACTTGTTCCATTTCAAACAAACAATCCTTGCTATTTTCAAAACAAACACACACACATTTCAAAAACATCTTAAAAACATTGAAAACATTTTCAAAAGACAAACATCTTTGTATACATTCTTACGAACGAGAATCATTACAAAGATTGCCTAAACGAATGGCCTCTTTTTTACAAAATACTTTCAAAACCACACCAAACACCATTTCAAACAAACCAAAGCAAGTGATCTAAGCAAGTAACTAAGAGCCCATGGAAAACCATGGATGAAAAGGGTGCTAGCACCTTCCCTTTTCACAATCTACCCCCTGAACTCAAGAAAACATCTCAAAGGTCTTTCCTGTGCTTTTTCACCTTTCCTTTTGGATAAAAGAAAAGTCGGTGGCGACTCTTGCTAACCGCGAAATTTGCGATAAAACGCAAAACCTCAAGTCAGTTCTCCCACCGTATCACAGAACTGGCGACTCTGCTGGGGAATTTTTATAAAAGTGGGGTTACCTTAGGGTTTAGATCATATTTATTTGCTTACCTTATTTGACTTGTTTGCTTTACATTATGGTTCTTTGTTTGGGTTTGAATCCTCCACCCGGATTTGCGAAACATTATAGGTAAATAGCAATACATTATGGAAACTATGCGGGGTATACCGACATGGTCTAAGCAATAGTTATGTTAGTGTGACATATTTGTGGGTACCGGTAGCCTTTGAGTCAATCAAAGAGAATACGGGGCCGCTGAGTGATGTCATGAAGCACTAATGAACTTCTAGAACCCTTTACTTGACCAACTTGGCCTTTAGGATGTAGTGAGATGACCGGCTTTGGTGCAGTCCGAAGTTGGTAGATACTCGATACTACACTCATTGAGGGTTGGTTTCTTGGAATAGTTCGGTCGCCATTAAAGAGGCTTGAACTAAAACAATGAACAAGGAAACAATCCAGTGATATTGAGCTCCTTAGAACCCGGTTACTATTGTTAGGACAGGTTGAGCCAACTAAACTTCAAGAGGGTACTTACATATAAAACCCCATGCAAGCCTAAACTAGGAACTTGCTTGATTTTCTTGTACATATATACTTGTGCATAACATCATGGACATCATGAGCATCATATATATCCACTAACCATTTCAAGGATTTTGGAAATTCATCTTTGTTCTTGTTTTGTAGGATATGGATTCACTTCGCAGGAAAACTATCCAAGTCAACCTTGTAAGAATTCCTCCACAACTCAAGGAGCTAGCTTCAAGGATTCTTGAGAACTCTCCATTCACCGAGAGGCATGGTCTTCTACTCAACTTGGTCACCTCCAACACAGAGGAGGATATGATGAAAGTTCTCTTCCAGTTATTTGACCCTTTGCATCATTGCTTCACATTTCCTGACTACCAGCTTGTGCCTACTTTGGAACAATTCTCTCGACTCTTGAGGATTCCAATTCTCAATCAACTACCTTTCAATGGTACGGAAAGAGATCCAAAGCCAGAGGAGATTGCTCAAGCCCTACACTTGCACTCATCTGATGTCACAACCCATTGGGAAACTAGAAGTGGTGTCAAAGGCTTCTTAGCAAAGTTCCTGTTTGAGAAGGCCCAAAGCTGTTGGAATTCCTTGGACTTGCAAGCATTTGAGGAAATTGTGGCTCTTCTTATCTATGGGATGGTCTTGTTTCCCAACCCTGACCAACTCATAGATGTGAGTGCTGTCAAAATCTTCATGTCACGCAATCTGGTGCCCACGTTGCTTGGAGATATCTTACACTCTTTTCACACTCGTACAATAAGAAAAAGAGGTGTTCTTATGTGTTGCACTCCTCTCCTGGAAAGATGGTTTATTTCTCATCTTCCCCAATCATTCTTAAAGAATGAGCAAGGTTTGAGGTGGTCACAAAGGTTAAGGACGCTTAAACATTCAAATATTCATTGGTGTTCTCGATCCAAAGAGAATGTTATCATTGTTGACCATTATGGGGAATTCCCTAATGTCCCTCTACTTGGAATTAGGAGAGGCATCACCTACAACCCATTCTTGGCTCTAAGACAGTTTGGTTATGCCCGAAGGGATGGCCCACATGATATGCTGATTCAAGGCTTGGTTTTCGACTACGACAACGACGACCAAGGTCTACGCCAGAGATTCATCCGAGCTTGGAGGATGCTAAACAAGGTGGATAGCAATACTTTTGGGCACAAGAATTCCATCCCTCTTGAGGCTTACCTCAAATGGGTACGAACCCGCGCTCAAAGTCTTATGATGCCTTATCCTTCCATTCTTCCGGTCATCATTGAGCCTGTTAAGGAGGGAGAGGTTCCATACACTATCCTACATCCTGACATGCCCACTTCTCTTGAAGACCTATAAAGAGATTGGATTCAGCTCAAAGGAGAGTGTGATACTTTCGAAGCCCAATTCTACACAAGCAAGAAGAAGGTTTTGGAACTCACTAGGCTACTTCATAAGGAGCAGACTCTAAATGCCTACATTGCGCCAAAGAGGATGCGCACTACTTTTCTATCTTAGAGCATTGTATTATTTTTCCCAAGCGACATTGATGTACTCAGACTCTATCTTATTAATATAACGTGTGTTTCCTTTTTGTTTAAACGAATTTGAATCTTTTAAAATCCTTGAAAACATTACATATGCACATATCATTCATCATAACATAAACAGGTCTTTGCAACAAGTTTCCTCATCTCTCTATTGTTTATTTCAGTAAGATGGATCTCGAACAGACAGTCAAAGATCTTCAAACTCAAAACATGCAGTTTCAACAGTTACTCACAACCTTGGCCAAAGGACAAGAGGAGCTGAAGACTCTGATAGCAAAAGAGAAAAAGAAAAAAGAGAAGAAACCAACGGGCATGGTAATCATGGGAAGAAGGTTTCAGGGACAGGCTATAAGAACCTTGGATTTTCCAATAACATCTGATGAAGGAGAAAGAAAAGGGAAAGAAACAGCAGTTCTATCAGAGCCTGAAGAAGAGGAGGAAGAGGAGGATTATTCCGAGGAGTAGTCCTCCAGCGGATGATAAATACCGACATCTTGAAGAGCGTCTAAATTCTATGGAAATACAGAAAGTACCAGGTCTAGATTTTGAGGAATTGGGGCTAATGTCAGGAATTGTGATCCCACCAAAGTTCAAAGTGCCGCTATTTGCAAAATATGATGGGTGTCATGTCCCAAAATGAACCTCCGATCATACGTAAGAAAGATTCAGCCGCACTCTGCCGACAAAGAGTTGTGGGTCCATTTTTTCCAAGACAGCTTATCCGGAACACAACTTGATTGGTTTAACCAATTCGAAAGGGCCGACATCCACAACTGGAAAGATCTTGCTGCCATTTTCTATAAGCAATACCAGTATAACGCAGATTTGGCGCCAACCCGTACTCAACTTCAGAGTATGGCTATGGTTTCAAATGAGGGTTTCAAAGATTACGCGCACAAATGGAGAGATCTAGCTGGAAGAGTACAACCCCCTCTGTCTGAGAGGGAGTTGGTGGATATGTTCTTGGGTACCCTATCGGGTCCTTTCTTCAACCATCTGATTGGGAGCTCATCTGTTGGGTTTACTGAGCTAATACTAACCGGGGAAAGGGTGGAAGCTGGTATAAAAAGTGGGAAGATTCAGAAGAATGTGTCTGCTTCTACAGCTATGATAAAGACTTTCATTGGGAAGAAGGAAGTTTCTGCTGTTTATTCGCAAAGGAATCAAGGAAGAGTTGAACGCCGACCAACGGTGGGGGCCGTTATGATCCCAAAGCCTACATCTGATCAGCCAAGAACTAATCAGTCGAGGGTGGAAAGGCCAGTCCGGCAATTCACCAGGATTAATATGACTCCAGCCCAGGTTCTACCACATCTTCTGAAATTGAATCTGGCAACTTTAAAGGAGGCCTCAAAGAATCCCAATACTGTATCCTCTCACTATCATCCAAATGCCAGATGCGCATACCATTCTGAAAGTCCAGGGCATGACACTAACAACTGTTGGGCTCTGAAGAACAAAATTCAAGACCTTATAGATGTAAAAGAAGTTGAGTTTGACGCACCTGAAAAACCAAATGTCATTTCTGCTCCGATGCCTAGGCATGGTCACAATGCCAATGCTGTCGAGGAAGATTTATTTGTTGCCACAGTGGATGAACTGTTGACTCCGCTCTCGATCATTAAAATGAACTTGTTGAAAGTTGGTGTATTCCCAGGTTGTAAGGAAGACTGCCATCATTGCTTATCCTCATTAACTTCTTGGCCTCTATTGAAGACAGGTATCCAACGCCTGATAGACAATAAGGAAATTCTGTTTGAAAAAGCTCCTGTTCTACCTATTCCTATTGAAGACGTTTCGATCATAACCATCTTCGCCAATCCTTCCAGGGTCCCTAAAAGACCTGTTAGGATTACATCGACTCCAAAAACTACTCCTCTTAAGATCACAATGCTCGGGCCAGTCCCGTATGAGTCAGATAAAACAGTGCCATGGAATTACGGTGGATAAATCTACTACCATGGTGTGATATGGTGGGAGAACTGACTTGGGGTTTTGCGTTTGTGTTCGCAAATGTTTTGGTTTAGTAAGAGTCGCCACCGACTTTTTATTTTATCCAAAGGAAAGGTCAAAAAGCACAGGAAAGACCTTTGAGATGTTTTATTGGGTTCGAGGGGTAGATTATGAAAAGGGAAGGTGCTAACACCCTTTTCATCCATGGTTTTCCATGGGCTCTTAGTTACTTGTTTAGATCACTTGCTTTTGCTTTTCAATTGTTTGAAATGGTGCTTTTATGGTTTTGAAAGTATTTTGAAAAGAGGCCTTTGTTTAGGCAACCTTTGTAATGATTTTTGTTTGAATATATACAAAGGTGTTTGTCTTTTGAAAAATGTTTCAATGTTTGAAAGTTTGTTTCGGGAAATGTTTTGAAATTGTATGTGTGTTTTGAAATTAGCAAGGATGTTTGCAAATTGATCAAGTAACTAGGAGTTGTCTACCCTACTCAAAGATCTTTCTTGTACATTATCAAACCTTTGACATTGTTGTTTTACCATTGTATTTGGTAAACAAACTTGTATTTGGATGTTAAATGGGACAGACATGGGTCATCGTATGACCATGATAAAAATATTGCCAAGTATCTTAGCAAGTTTTTAAGGGACTAGATCATTTTTGTTTAGGCAACCAAGATAGCGTCATCGAGGGACTATGATCTTTTGTTTTGTTTTTCTTTTGCCAAGATACCTAGCATGCATACCATGGCCATTTTAAGGCAACAAAGTGGATGAAACCCTAGGGGTGCTTGTGTGCATTATGTTGTCATTTTTCATGCTTTTTTTGTCTTGTGTTAGATCATGCTATTTGTTTGATTTTGGTCTTTGCATACAAACCCTAGTTTACTATCATGGCATATAAAAGCAATAAATGCGTAAAAGCAAATCTAAGACTATTACAACAATATTATGGGGAGGGGGATCCAAGTTTGAATAGGGGGGTATTTGCACAAAATAAAGCCCTAAAACTATTACAACCATATTGAATTTAATGTACAAATAAATAAATAAATGAACAATTATTTAAATATGCAATAAAATATAAATATGCACAAATGTTTTTGTATTTATTTTATGTATGTAAAATAAATTTATTTAATGTCTTAAAAAGAAAATAAAAATGGTTATTTTTGGAAAGGGTGAAAAAAACCCTAATTTTTGTTTTAAGAAAATAATGCTTTATATTATTTATTTATCCTTTTTGTTTTAAGAAAAATAATAATAATATATACAAAATATGTTTAAAAAAATTAAATATTGTATGAAAATATTAATTTAAGTGTGTAAAAATAAAAATATATAATATTTTTGTATTATTCACAAGTTTATTCAAGAAAATAAATTATATTTAACTTAATACACTATTTTTGTCATAAAAAATAATAAAAATAATAAAATAAAAATGTAAAAATTAAGAAAATATTTTTGGTGATTTTAATATTTAGAAAAAATAAATAAAAGTCAGAAATGTGGAATATTCAAGAAAATATGAAAAAATAAAAGAAATGGGCCAAGGGGGTGCAAATAACAGAATGGGGGTGTCAAAAGTCAGACAATCCAGGCCCAGCCCAAACTTCCACTTCGTCCCTGTCCTTCAAACCAAAAAACGTGTGTGCCATGTACAAACTTGTATCTCCTGCATACGTGCTTAAAAATAAAATCTTCAACATGAAAGTTATAGCTCATCATCACACGATTCTAATGATATACAAAACTTGATCTAACTCTCAAAGACCAGAGAGAATTTTGCCACCCCCAATTTTTGACCTAAAAATTTCAGCATATTCATCATCTAAATTCTCCTAGCTCAGTTAATATAAATACAAGCTATGCATATGTACAACTCAAGCAACTTAGAGACTACATTTTTGCTTCACAAACTTAAGCTTAATGATGCCTAAATAAGGAGTTAGAACCTTGAGAAATACCTGTTTCAGTCAAGTTCGAATATGGCAATGTAGGAGCTTTGAATGAGGCCTGAAGGACTTTTGAGCTTGCTTGATGTTCCCTTGACCTTCCCCAATGCTTAGCTTGCTTTGAAATGATCTGAAACTCCTTGTAGAACTCAACCTGCAAAGCTTCAAAGTGAAAATGGTGAAGTGCGCAAACGAGGTTACAGTTGCAAAGTAAGGGCTTGGATAGTTTAGGTGTGATGTTTAGAATGTGTTTGAAATGATTCCAAGAAAAACGCACGAGGGAATATGGATTTGGCCAAGGTTCTGCAGTGGTTGCCCTGTTTGGGCAGAAAGTGGGGTTTTTGGTGTATAAGGGTGTTTGAGAGGCTTGGCAATCGTGCTTTAGGCTTGGTGTGATATGCTGAGGTTGTTTGAAATGATACCAAACTTTGTTCTTATCAGATGGAAGAGTTATGTTCACTTTTGCAAGTTACTTGCTTTTGAAGCAAAGGTGAGTTGACAAAGGCAAAAGCTTGTACAAGCTAGCTCAGGGTCTGCACATAGTTGGTACCAATTTCCTGATATTCATGGACTTTGTTTGCTGCAAAATATTGGGTCCAATGCTCAAGATAAACAAAATGACATAAAGCATGCTTTATCAAAGTAGCAATGTTGCATTTTTGCCATTTTTGGATTAAACCTTAGTACAAAGCTTCAAAGATCAAAACAATGCTATTAACCATTGTATTTGCATTTAATTTTTGAGTGTAGAAGATATTAGAACCTGTAAAACAAGTACAATCATGCTTAGGACAAATTTGCAAGTTGTAGCAATGTGCAAAATGCCTTGGCCAAAAGTGATAATTTTCCATTTTCAAACTTTCGATTCTCCCTAACCATAAATGATCTTGGAGAGTTCTTGGACATTTTGGAAAGCTTGTAACATGATCTACAATCCATCTTTAAAATGAATTTTGAGTTTCCACTTGGAACTATGTGAAAAGTTGCCATGAAGATAGGTCAAAATCCTGCCTAAACTAGGGCAAAATTTCACTAAGTTAAAAGTTTCAAGGACCCCTATTCACAAAATCATAACTTGAGATCCAAGCTTCTTTTGGGAAAACTTTGTGAATCAACGTTGTAGAATTTGTGGAGGACTACAACTTTCATATTGGAAGTTTTGTTTGAATCCAATTGCATCATGGTGAATATGTTGGGCAAAGTTGGGAAAAAATAAGGAAATTTCATAACTTAGAAAAATTCTAAGTTATGAAATTTTTCAATCTTAAACCCTAATTTTCAAAATTAGGTTTCTTGGTGAACAAATTTCATGTTTTGACACATCTTGATGAAAAATGACACTTGGCACTTGATTTTGACCAAAAAGTCAAGGTTTAACTTTTCAATGTACAGTTGATTTTTGATCAGTTGATTGGAAAATTCATTTGTCAATCCAATGCATTTGAGATCTTTTGAACTTTGTGATTAAGTTAAGATGATGCCATTGAGTCCTTGAATCCATGCTTGAACCTAATTTTCCATTGGCTAGGTGAAAAATCAGAAATTGCCCTTCTACAGTCAAAACCCTAAAAATGACCATTTTGCCCTTTTGATGATCTGATCAAATTTCTTGAGGAGTTGTGGTCCAAACTTGATCAAATGCTTCATATGAGTCTATAATGTTGATGTGGATAAAAAATTATGAGGTTTGACTATAAATTGGTCACAATTGACTTTTTCCTCAATACAGCTGATTTTTATGTTAATTGTCCAATTGACTGGGCAAAAATTTGATTCAAGGCTTGAAACTTGGTATGAGCAATCTTAGAGGTCCAACATGAAGTACGAAAGTCACATGAGGCATTGGAAGTCCAAAAATCCTTGTGCAAACTCAAACCCTAATTTCAGGTCATCAGTGCAAGGAGGTGTCTTGAGCTAAGCAAACCCTAATCCTGCCTGGAGTCCAAAGAGTCTTGTGAGGGGAAATATTGATAAAATGAGAAGGCATCTTCCACTTTGTTTAAGTCCTTGAGCGTCGTTGTCAAAGTCAAAAACCAAATCTGGGATCAACATGTCATGAGGGCCATCCCTTCGGGCATACCCAAATTGTCTCAGAGCCAAACATGGGTTGTAGGTAATGCCTCCCCTAATGCCAAGTAGTGGGACATTAGGGAATTCCCCACAACGATCAATGATGATGACATTTTCTCTGGACCGAGAACACCAATGAACATCAGAATGTGTAAGAGTCATCAATCGTTGTGACCACCTTAAGCCTTGCTCATTCTTCAAGACTGATTGGGGAAGGTGAGAAATAAACCACCTTGCTAGGAGAGGAGTACAACACATGAGAACACCTCTCTTCCTCATTGTTCGTGTGTGAAATGAGTGGAGGATATCCCCAAGCAATGTAGGCACAAGATTCCGAGATATGAAAATTTTGACAGCATTCACATCTATAAGCTGATCAGGGTTTGGGAACAAGACCAACCCATAGATGAGAAGAGCTACAATCTCCTCAAAAGCTTGCAGGTCTAGAGAATTCAGCATTCTTGTGCCTTCTCAAACAGAAACTTTTCCAAGAAACCCTTGACACAGCTTTTGGTTTCCCAATGACCTTTGATATCAGATGGTTGCAAGTGTAAGGCTTGAGCAACATCTTCAGGCTTTGGTTCTCTTTCCGTACCGTTGTAGGGTAGTTGATGGAGAATAGGAATCCTCAGGAGTTGAGAAAATTCCTCCAAAGTAGGCACTAGTTGGTAATCAGGAAATGTAATTGTGTAGGGGATCAAAAAACTGGAAGAGAACTTTCACCATGTCTTCTTCAATGTTGGAGTTAACCAAGTTGAGAAGTCTACCATGTCTTTCCCTGAAGGGAGAATTCTCTGGAATCTTGGAAGTAAGCTCCTTGAGTTGAGGAGGAATTCTCACAAGGTTAACCTGAATAGTTTTCCTGCGGAGCGATTCCATAACCTACAAAATAGGAACAAAGATGAAGATCCAAACCCTTGAAATGGTTAGTGGATGCATATGATGCTTTATGATGTTCATGATGTATGCACAAGTATATGTACAGACAAGTCACACAAGTTCCTAGTTTCAGGCTTGCATGGGGTTTCAAAGGTAAGTAGCCTCTTGAAGTTAATTGGCTCAACCTGTCCTATAAATAGTAACTGGGTTCTAAGGAGCTCAATTTCACTAGATTATTTTCTGTGTTCATTGTTTCAGTTTGGCCACTTTACTGGCGACCGAAATATTCCAAGAAAACAACCCTCAATGAGTGTAGTATCGAGTATCTACAAACTTCGGACTGCACCAAAGCCGGTCATCTCACTACCCCTAAAAAGGCCAAGATGGTCAAGTAAAGGTTCTAAAAGTCCATTAGTGCTTCATGACATCACTCAGTGGCCCCGTATTCTCTTTGATTGACTCAAAGGCTACTGATACCCACAAATATGTCGCACCAATATAGATATTGCTTCAACCATGTCGGTATACCTCGCACAGTTTCCACAATGTATTGTTATTTACCTATGAATGTTTCCCAAATCCGGGTAGAGGATTTAAAACCCAAACAATAGAACCAAGTGTAAAGCAATCAAAGCAAACAAGGTAAGCATGTAAAGGTGATCTAAACCCTAAGGTAAACCCACTTTTAGATTATCTCCCCAGCAGAGTCGCCAGTTCTATGATACGGTGGGAGAACTGACTTAAGGTTTCGCGTTTTGTGTTTGCAAATGTTTCGGTTTAGCAAGAGTCGCCACCGACTTTTTATTTTATCCAAAGGAAAGGTCAAAAAGCACAGGAAAGACCTTTGAGATGTTTTCTTGGGTTCGGGGGGTAGATTATGAAAAGGGAAGGTGCAAGCACCCTTTTCATCCATGGTTATCCATGTGCTCTTAGTTATTTGTTCAGATCACTTGCTTTTGCTTTTCAATTGTTTGAAATGGTGCTTTGTGTGTGGTTTTGAAAAATGTTTTGAAAAGAGGACATCGTTGTGGCAACCTTTGTAATGATTCTTGTTTGAATATATTCAAAGGATTTTGTCTTTTGAAAAGATATTTCAATGTTTGAAAGTTTGTTTTGGGAAATGTTTTGAAATTGTGTTGTGAGGTGTGTTTAAAAATAGCAAGGATATTTTTTGTATGTTTTGATCAAGTAACTAAGAGTTGTCTACCCTATTTTACTCAAAGATCTTTCCTACACATTTTTAACCCTTTTGACAGTGTTGTTTTACCATTGCATTTGGTAAACAACCTTGTATTAGGATGTTAAACGGGACAGGCACGGGTCATCGTATTGACCATGATAGCAATAGTGCTAAGTATCTTTAGCAAATTTTTGAAGGACTAGATCATTTTGTATAGGCAACCAAGATAGCGTCATCGAGGGACTATGATCTTTTGTTTTGTTTTTGTTTTGCCAAGATACTCAACATGCATAACATGGCCATTTTTAAAGACAACAAGTGGATGAAACCCTAAGGGTGCATGTGTGCATTGTGTTGTCATTTTCATGCATTTATGTCTTGCATTAGTCAAGCTACTTGTTTTTGATTTTGGGCATTTGCATACAAACCCTAATCTCTAACATGGCATATTTGAAAGCATAAAGTGCGCAAAATAAACCTAAGCTATTACAACATTGATATGGGGAGGGGGATACAATTTTTTAATGGGGGGGTATTTGCAAGAAAATAAAACCCTAATATTTACTATTACATCCAAATTGAATAAATGGTACAAATAAATAAATAGGCAAGTATTTAAACGGTCAATTAAATGAAAATGAAAAATATTATGAATATGCAAAAAATGTTTTTGTGTATTTTTATGTATGTAAAAATAAAATATTTAATGTATTAAAAAAAAGAAATAAAATATTATTTTTTTATTAAGGGTAAAAACCCTAATTTTTTTAAGAAAGTATATATATTAATTATATTATTTATGTACAATAAAAATAAAATAAAATATATACAAAAATAAAAATATATTAGAAAAAATATTATTTAAGTATAAATAATAAAAATAAAGGCATAATATTTTTATGTATCATTTTCAAGTTTTTATTAATAAAATAAAGGTATATTATCTAAAAATTATTTTCATGTTAGAAAATAATTTAAAAAAAAACATGAAAATTTATGAAAATGTTTTTTAATATTTTTTATGTTTAGAAAATAATAAAATAAAATCAGAAATGAAAAATAAATACAAAAATACAAAAATATAAAGAAATGGGCCAAGGGGGTGCAATCAGTAAAGAGGGGGTGTCAAAAACAATGTCAAAACCAAGCCCAGCCCACTGAACTTCATCTCCAACCTTTGTCAAACAAAAACGCGTGCGCCTGACTCAAATATGGAAAACCTGCATACGTGCTCTAATGCAAAAACTCATAACACTAAAAATGTAGCATTTGTCAAGACGATTTCAACCATATAAAGAACTTAATCTAACTCTCAAAGACCAGAGAGAATTTCTCTGGCCCTAATTTCTAACCTAACTTTTTCAGAAAGTTCATGAATTAAATTCTCTTAACACGCTTAACTTAAATGAAAACTGGGCATATGTACAGCTTCAGGGCTATGAGTACTACATTTTTTATTCACAAACCTAAGCCTAATGATTCCTAAATAGAGAGATAGAAAGTTGACAAATACCTGTTTCAGATGAACTCGTGTATGGCAATGTGGAGCTTTTCAGTGAGGCCTGAGATGCTTGGGAGCTTGCTTGAACTTCCTCTGACCTTCCCCAATGCCTAGTTTGCTTTGGATTTGCTTGAACAAGCTTGTAGAACTCAACCTGTACAAGCTAAAAACAGAAATGGTGAAGCTTGCAAATGGAGTTACAGTCAGTGGCCAATGGTTGGGATAGCTTGGATAGGTTATATGGAATGTGTTTGAACAGGTTTGAGGCAAAACACACGAGTGGTTTGTTTGATGGAAGTGAATCTGCAGGGTGTGCCCTGTTTTGCAAGAAGAATGTGATTTGGTGTTTTGGAAGGCTTGAGGGTTCAACAATTCGTGTTTCTGGCTCAAGGAAATGTACAAAACTTGTCTCAAATGCTTGTAAGAGTTGGTTATCACATATATGCAAGTTGTGGCTCTTTGGCAAGTTTTCTTGTATTTTAAGCAAAAGTAACAAGTGATGCAAGACATGCCTGTACAGGCTATCTACCAGCTTGCACTTTATGATCTTGGCCCCCTCAGTTTGTGGAAATTGTTTGTTGTACAAGATTTTTTTCAAGGCTCAAGAATGCAATTTGATATAAAGCAAATTTGACAAAAATGGTAATGTTGCCTTTTTGCTATTTTTAGATTAATCTCTTGTGTAATCCTCCCATGATCAGAACAAAGCTTCAAACCAATGGATTTGAATTTAATTATTGAGTATGAAAGGGTTTAGGTACCTGTAATCAAGTACAAACAATGCTGGATGGAAGTTGCAACTTGTATCAACATGAAAATGCCATGGATCAAAAGTGGGTTTTTTGCCAAATTCAAACCTTCGATTCTCCATAAACACAAATGATTTTGGAGAGTTCTTTGACATTTTGGAAAGCTTGTAACATTATCTACAATCCATCTTTGAAATTAATTTTGATATTACAAGTGGAACTATGTGAAAAATGGTCATGAAGATAGGTCAAAATCCTGCCTAAACTAGGGCAAAATTTCACTAAGTTAAAAGTTTTATGGACCCTTGTTCCAAAAATCATAACTTGAGATCCAAGCTTCTTTTGGGAAAACTTTGTGAATAAAAGTTGTAGAATTTTTGGAGGACTACAACTTTCATGTTGGAAGTTTTGTTTGAATCCAATTGCATCATGGTGAATATGTTGGGCAAAGTTGGGAAAAATTAAGGAAATTTCATAACTTAGAAAAATTCTAAGTTATGAAATTTTTCAATCTTAAACCCTAATTTGCAAAATTGGGTTTCTTGATGAACAAGTTTCATGTTTTGACACATCTTGATGAAAAATGACCTTTGGCACTTGGTTTTGACCAAAAAGTCAAAGTTTGACTTTTCAGTGTACAGTTGATTTTTGATCAGTTTACTGGAAAATTCATTTGTCAATCCAATACAATTAAGATCTTTTGAACCTTGTGAATAGGTCAAGATGATGACATTGAGTCCTTGAACCCATTCTTGAACCCAATTTTCCATTGGCTAGGTGAAAAGTCAGAAATTGCCCTTCTGCAGTCAAAACCCTAAAAATGACCATTTTACCCTTTTGATGATCTGATCAAATTTCTTGAGGAGTTGTGGTCCAAACATGATCAAATGGTTCATATGAGTCTATAATGTTGATGTGGATTAAAAATTATAAGTTTTGACTGTAAATTGGTCACAATTGACTTTTTCCCCAATACAACTGATTTCTAGGTCAACTGTCCAATTGACTGGGTAAAAATTTGATTCAAGGCTTGAAACTAGGTAGAGGTAATATTTTAAGTCCAACATGAAGTATGAAAGTCACTTTGAGCATTGAAAGTCCAAAAATCTCTATGCAAACTCAAACCCTAATTCAGGTCAGCAATGCAAGAAGATGTCTTGAGCAGAGCAAACCCTAGCTTGGCCTTGAGTTCAAAGAGTCTTGTGAGGAGAAATCTTGACAAAATGAGAGGGCAAATTTTGGGGTACAACAGCTTCCCCTGTTCAATCTTCTTGAACTTGAAGAGTTAGATTGGCAAGTATGCCTTTCGTGACTCGAAGGTAAAAGAGGATTGGACACTAGAGTGCCCGTAAATTTGCACTAGTCAAAATGTAAATGAGGTAATGGGCTTAGAGATGCCATTTGGAGATGGTAGAATCTTGCAGGAGATGGGCTTAAAGATGCCATCCAAGAATGTTTGTTGAAAATCAGGAGAATGAACATCATAATGGTATCCGTATCTGGAGCGTATCTGAGTTGTATCTGGAGATTGGATCTATATGAGCAAGGGAATTGCGTTCGTGTTTGGAGCGTATCCGAGCTGTAACTATATTTGATTCTTGAATGAATATCAGAATGACTGCCGTGTCTGGAGTGTATCTGAGTTGTATCTGAATTCTGAATGGGCGACAGAAAAACATCCGTGTATGGAGCATCCCTGGGCTGGGGATAAATTCTGAATGAGTGACAGAATGGCATCCACGTCTGGCGCGTATCTGGACTGTATTTGAATTTGAGATCTGTATGAGTAGCAGAATGACTTCCGTGTCTGGAGTGTATCTGAACTGTAACTGGTATATGGACAAGTGACAAAATGACTTCCATGTCTAGAGTGTATCTGAACTTGAGGTTGATAGTTGAATCTGAATGAGAAATAGAATGGCTTCCGTGTCTGGAGCGTATCTAGTCTGTATCTGATTGATGAAGTCTGAATGAGTAGTAGAATGACCTCCGTGTCTGGGGTGTATCCATATTGTATAAGAGATCCGAATGAGTAGCAGAATGACTTCCATGTCAGGGAGTGTATCCGCACTGTATCTGAAATCTTTGAATAGTTGTTAACGATAGCTTTTAATCTTATCCTAAAAAGGGTAAAATGTTAGCTGAAACACAAAGTTATGTTGCGTGATATGTATGATGCAATAAAATGTGTTCTATCAATGTTTATGATATATGAATGTAATGAATGGGCATGTAAGTTGATTAGCCTTCTTGCTGAGGAAAATAAATCCTTGATAAGTGGAGATAATGAAATCTTTGACTGCTACCGGGGAAAATAAATCCTTGACCGCTGTTGGAGATTCAAAATCTTTGATTGCTAAGAATGAGAAATCCATGGACCATTGTTGGGGATAGAAAATCCTTGGCGACTTGTGGGGATTAATAAAAACTTTGACAACTTATGTGGGAATGTGAGAATCCTTCATGACTTTCCTGGGGAATAAGGGAACTCTGACGATCTCTACTGGGGAATTGAAACCTTGGAGGCTTCATCGGAGAAATGAGAATTAGAATCTTCGATCTGCTGGGAAATAAATCTGTGGGGAGAATGCTTGTTCTGTTGGAAAGTTTTCAAGAGTTTGGGTGGTATGCCAATCTACCGAGGAATTATCTGAAGCTGTTGTCTGGTTTCTAAGATAACTTGCAGGGGAGTCTTCTGGTTTTAAGACAAATCTCTGGGGAATTAGAGGAAACTGGATGGTCCTCCACCGGGGTTTAAGGATTGAAGTTTTGCTCCGCTGGGGATTGGGAGTTTGGAAACTTAGTTCTGATGGGGATTTTGAAACTTAACTCCGCTGGGGATATGTATTTCAAGGCTTTAGCTCTGCTAAGGATTTCTCCTGGAATAGCCTAAAGACGTTTTCCCATACTTTCAATCTGTCAGTAATTATTCTTTCTCATCTCGTTTTATTTGTAAGCAGTGATTATATTCAAATGCATATGCTCATTTAATAAATCATTGGACGTTTTCAAATAAAACATAAGTGTAAAAAAAAGGAAAGAAAAGGCAAACAATTTTCTGTACTTTGAAGTATCTTTGTATTAACTTTGCGTAAGTATTTTGTACAAAGGGGACAGACATCCTAGTAAGAGAATGTTGTCATAAAATTGAGAAAAATTTATACAAAGAAAGATGGCTATGTGTAACAATTCCATGGGGTTCCCATTCTACTATAGCTTTCATAACTCGGAGTGTCTTGTCCATTCGTTGCTTCGTCCGACGATGATTAGATTGATCAGAAGCCCGGAGTTTATCTGTTGAAGAGATTGTCGTTAAAGTGATCCGACGAGACATAGTCATACGCTTTAATTCCCTAACTTTTGCCTGGACCGCCCTTTCGGGTTTTCAGTCCACCGGGAAACCCTTTTTTTCCCAAGTCGCCCTTTCGGGTTTTCAACTTGCCGGGTGTACAGATTTTTTTTTATTTATCCCTAATTTTTGCCTGAACCGCCCTTTCTGGTTTTCGATTCACCGGGATGCCCATTTTTGCCCAAGTCGCCCTTTCGGGTTTTCAACTTGTCGGGTCGTTTATGCGTAGTATCTTTTGACTATGTCTGCATTCGCAGGGTGCGGCAGGTCGTTGCCGTCCATGGTGGTCAAGATCATTGCCCCACCAGAAAAGATGTTTTTGATCACAAATGGTCCTTCGTAAGTAGGAGTCCACTTGCCCCTGGGATCACTTTGCGGAAAGATGATTCGCTTGATTACAAGGTCCCCGACTTGATATACTTGTCTCTTGACTTTCTTGTTGAAGGCCTTGATCATATGTTTCTGATACGCCTGACCATGGCAAACAGCAGTAAGTCGCTTTTCGTCAATCAAGTTAAGTTGATCAAGTCGGGTCTGAATCCAATCGTCTTCACTCCAACCAGCATCTTTCATGATTCTCAAGGAAGGAATCTGAACTTCCATAGGTAAAACAGCTTCCATGCCATATACCAAAGAAAAGGAGGTTTCCCCAGTTAAAGTGCGTGTCGTGGTACGGTACCCGTGCAGAGTGAACGGTAACATCTCATGCCAGTCCTTATAGGTGACTGTCATCTTTTAAATGATCTTTTTTATATTTTTCTTCGCAGCTTCGATAGCACCGTTCATCTTAGGCCGATAGGGAGATGAATTGTGATGTTGAATCTTGAACTGCTCGCACAGAGCGGTGATCATAGTATTGTTCAAATTTGTACCATTGTCAGTTATGATTCTGTCGGGGATACCATACCGGCATATGAGGTTCTTCTTGATGAAGCGGGCAACCACATTCTTTGTAACAGAGGCGAAGGAAGCTACTTTAACCCACTTAGTAAAGTAATCAATTGCCACCAAGATGAAACGGTGTCCATTGGATGCTGTAGTCTTGATCTCTCCAATCATGTCGATTCCCCACATCACGAATGGCCAAGGAGCTGTTAAGACATTGAGAGGAACTGGAAGTATATGTACCTTGTCAGCGTAGATTTGGCATTTGTGACAAGTACGAGAATGTTGATGACAGTCAGCTTCCATAGTAGACCAGTAGTAGTCTTCCCGTAGAATCTTCTTAGCCATCGTATGACCACTTGAGTGGGTGCCAAAAGTGCCATTATGTAGTTCAGCCATGATCTGCTCAGCTTCAACTATGTCCACACAATGGAGTAGAACACAATCAGGATTGCGCTTGTATAGGATACCATTGCTCAGAAAGAACTTGGCCGCGAACCTCCTTAAGAACTTTTTGTCGTTGACTGAAGCTCCTTCAGGATATTCTTGTGCTTCGAGATACCTTTTGACATCATGAAACCAAGGTTGGTCCACTACTTCTCCGGTATTAATCTCGTGACAATGTGCAGGTTCTTCCATTCGTTCAATGGTGATTTGAGATGCCTCATTATCCAAGTTAAGTTTAAACATGGATGACATTGTAGCTAGCGCATCTGCCAACTGATTCTCTTCTCGCGGGAAGTGCTTGAAGGTAATCTGCTCGAAATGTGGTAACAACGTCAAGACATGTTCTTTGTAAGGGATGAGGTTAGGGTGCTTAGTATCCCACTCTCCTTTGATTTGACTGATAACCAAAGCTGAGTCCCCAAATACAATCAAAGATTTGATTCCCAAGTCAATAGCAGCCTTGAGACCAAAGATACAAGCTTCATACTCGGCCATGTTGTTGGTGCAGCTGAAGCAGAGTCTAGCAGTGAAAGGTGTATGGTAACCTTCTGGAGAGATAAGTACCGCGCCAATACCATTTCCAAGTGCGTTGGAGGCACCATCAAAGTACAGAGTCCATCGGGATCCTTGTTCAGGTCCGTCATACGGTCTATTTTCTTCAATGTTGCTCAAAGTCATGATATCCTCGTCGAGAAAGTCGAACCTCATGGATTGGTAATCTTCGACAGCTTGATGGGCCAGATGATCGGCTAGCACACTCCCCTTTATGGCTTTTTGGGTTGTGTATTGGATATCATACTCAGTCAGGATCATCTGCCATCTAGCGATTCTTTCGGATAGAGCAGGCTTCTCGAAGATGTACTTGATCAGATCCATCTTAGAAATCAGCAGAGTGGTATGTGTCAACATATACTGCCTTAGCCGGCGAGCAGCCCATACCAAAGCGTAACAAGTTTTCTCGAGCAGTGAGTAGCGAGTGTCACAGTCGGTAAACTTTTTGCTAAGGTAATAAATGGCATGCTCTTTTCGGCCAGACTCGTCATGTTGGCCTAATACGCACCCCATTGAATTCTCCAGGACAGTCAGATACATGATCAAAGGTCTTCCTTCGATGGGAGGCATCAAGATAGGAGGTTCCAGCAAATACTCCTTGATCTTATCGATAGCAAATTGACAGTCATCATTCCATTTAACTACCTGATCTTTCTTCAACAGCTTGAAGATTGGTTCACAGGTAGATGTTAGGTGAGAAATGAACCTTGCAATGTAGTTTAGGCGTCCCAAGAAACTTCTGACCTCATTTTCAGTGCGAGGGGCAGGCATTTCTTGTATAGCTTTGACTTTGGCAGGATCAACCTCGATGCCTTTGTTACTGACGATGAATCCCAAGAGTTTACTGGACCTGACTCCGAAAGTGCACTTGTTAGGGTTCAATCTGAGCTTGTACTCCTTCAATCTGACAAACAGCTTTTGCAGATGGTCGAGGTGTTCTTCTTCTGTCTGTGAACGAGCTATCATGTCGTCTACGTAGACTTCAATCTCATGATATATCATGTCATGAAACAAAGCTATCATGGCTCGCTGATAGGTTGCCCCGACATTCTTCAGTCCGAATGGCATCACTTTATAACAGAAGGTACCCCACTGCATAACAAAAGTAGTCTTCTCCATGTCTTCGGGGGCCATTTTTATCTGGTTATACCCTGAAAATCCATCCATGAAAGAAAATACCTTGTGTTGAGATGTATTGTCAACCAAGATGTCAATGTGTGGTAGTGGAAAGTCATCTTTAGGGCTAGCCCTAATTAAGTCTCTATAATCCACGCACATTTTGACTTTTCCGTCCTTCTTAGGCACAGACACAATGTTAGCAACCCATTGTGGATAGGAAGTAACCGCAAGGAACCCGACATTGAACTGCTTCATCACTTCGGCTTTGATCTTTTCGGACATGTCAGGCCTCATTCGGCGGACTTTCTGTTTGATTGGTGGACAGTCTTCTCTCGTAGGGAGACGGTGAACCACAATATTTGTATCAAGTCCCGGCATGTCTCCATAGGACCAGGCGAAGATCTCAACATATTCATTCAATAGCTGAACTAAGCGTTCTTTGACACTTGGCTCTAGGTTAGCACCCACTTTAACCTCTTTTCTGTCGTCCTCTGTTCCCAAGTTGATGGTCTCTAACAACTCCTCGTGAGGTAGAATATCCCTCTCTTCCTGTTGCAAAAGTCTAGCCAACTCTACAGGCACTTCACAGTCTTCATCACCTTCGTATTCGGCATGATTGACCAGATCTTCAGAGTCACTGAAGGCCATAGCAGAATTGTTACCCATAGAATCCGGACTGGATGGGTACCTGCATTTTGTGAGTGTGGGTGTGTGTAAGGGATAGCCACCTTTAAACAAATAAAATGTAAAAAGAAAGAAAATGAACACAAAAGTTTATATATGAAAACGTCCATGATTCATTAAAAATGGCATATGAAGATGAAAAATTAAGCCCTTACAAATGGACCTTTGTTCCCCGAGTAAGGCACAAGGCAAAAAGAGTGTACGGTTTGTTTAATAATTATTACAGACCAACAGAAAATGTTCAAAAGATTAATTACTGATTGATGAAAGTAATGGGAACAAAGTCTTTCGCCTCCCAGTTGTTCAGTCCTCCTTCAATGGTTGGAAAGATCCAGTCTTCAAAATTGCTCTCTTCTTCAACATCCTCCAAAGCATGAACTCCATGATGAGTGATCTTTAATGGTGGTCCTCCATCCCGGGAGCGACGCACAACCTTCTGACTAGCAGCACTGAAACCCAAGCCGAACTTATCTGTCTTATAAGGAAAATTTGGCAGTTGACCCCATATTGTGCTTCCTCCTTCCTTGATCACAACCTCCGCATCTTTAAGGGATGACATCCGGGACACAGGTTTGGTAATGATGGGAACAGAAGTCATTGTCTTGGCTACCGCAACTTCAAGAGAACCCTCTTCAAAGTGCTGAAAGGGGGTCTCAATGAATTCACCATCTAATTCAACATAGCGGAATGAATTCAGATGGCTTATCATATACTCCTCCTCGCCACGAACTGTCATAATTTTCCCCTGGACAGGGTATTTAAGCTTCTGATGCAGGGTAGATGTAACAGCTCCAGCATAATGAATCCAGGGCCTTCCTAACAAGCAAGAGTAGGAGGGACGGATGTCCATGACATAAAATGTGGAGTTGAAAGTTTCCGTACCCACTTTAATTGGGATGTCCACCTCCCCGTGGACCATCCGCTTAGAACCATCAAAGGCTCTTATGATGATGTTGCTGGGCTTCAAAATCTAGTTTGTCCAATGCTTTCTTTGGTAGGACATTTAAAGACGGCCCGGTATCAACCAGAACCTGAGCAAGAGTGGTCCCTCTGCACTCTACCGAGACATGAAGCGCATCATTATGCTTTCTTCCCTTAGATGTTAGATCGGCATCATAGAAGCCAAGACCATTGTCGGCTGTAAGGCTGGCTACACACTCTTGAAACTGATCCGCAGAAGTTTCTTGAGGCACGTGCGTCATTTTCAAGAATTTGATCAAGGCTTTGGCATGAGCCTCGGAGCAGAGCAATAAAGCCAGCATAGAGATTTTTGAAGGGGTTTGCCCCAATTGTTCTACGACATCATAGTCGCTTTTCTTAATTATTTTTAAAATCTCCTCCATCTCCTTTTGGGTGGTCTCGGGGATGACCAAAGACTGAGCCCTCGTCCTGACGGGCGCTTCTTGGATCCCCTTACCTTTATCAGCAGTAACAGCAGAGGGTACAACTTCGGGAGTAACGATTTCTTCAATCATTGGACTTTGCACAGATATCTTGACTGGCACAGGAGCACTTGAGGGTCTGAAGATTGCCCTTGGAGGAGCAATCTCCGGAGAGAAGATTCTTCCGCTATGATTGATCTTACTTGTCCCTGCAATATTTCCTATGTCAGGAGTTTCTTCATCGGAACTTTCTTCAACTGATTCGATCTGCTTAACATCGTGGTAGAAGATCTCTCCTCCATAATTTCATGGTATTGTCTTGTTGGACTTGTATGGGATAGGCCTCGGCATTGTTATTTTCAGAGGTACAAACTTTGGATCGGGTGTAATCTTAGCAGGTCTTTTGGATACCTTGGAAAGATTGTCGGAAATGGTGATTATAGCAACATCGTTGATTGGAGTAACAGGAGTAACATGAGTTTTCTTAAAGAGGATTTCTTGATTATCCATCAGGCGTTGGATGCCTGACTTCAAAAGGGGACAGTCGGATTGCAAGGTTGAACAAAGGTAACAATATTTTTCACAGCCCGAGAAAATCCCGGCTTTCAACAGATTCATCTTGATCATTGGTAATGGAGTCATTAAGTCATCAACAACAGTAACATAAAGATCTTCTACAACAGCATGGACATTATGACCATGTTTTGGCATTGGAGCGGATATCACATTAGGTTTTTCAGGTGCGTCAAACTCCACCTCCTTGACATCTATTAAATCCTGGATTTTATTTTTAAGGGCCCAACAGTTGTTGGTGTCGTGCCCCACACTGTCCGAATGATAGGCACACTTTGCATTTGAATGATAGTAGGGAGAAGAGGTATTTGGGTTCTTTGGTTCCTCTTTCAAGTTTGTAAGGTTTAACTTCAACAGATGAGGGAGAACCTGAGCAGGTGTCATATTGATCCGGGTGAATTGTCGTGCCGGCCTTTCCACCCTGGCTTGGTTGGTTCTGGGTTGACTGCTTCGAGGTTGATCAGCTGTGGAATTCTGAATCATCACAACCCCTACCGCTGGTCGGCGCTCGACTCTTCCTTGATTTCTCTGGTAGTAAACAACTGAGATCTCTTTCGTGGCTAGAAAGGTCTTCTTGACGGCAGCGAAAATAGATGTGTCCTTCTGAATTTTACCGCTCTTAATACCAGCTTCGACCCTTTCACCGGTCAGAATTAACTCGGTGAACCCTGCAGATGAGCTCCCGATGAAGTGATTAAATAATGGACCTGACAGGGTCCCCAAAAACATATCCACCAGCTCTCTCTCAGATAAAGGTGGCTGCACCCTTACAGGCAAGTCCCGTCACTTCTGGGCATACTCTTTAAAGCCTTCATTAGAGACCATACCCATACTCTGTAATTGAGTACGAGTAGGTGCTAAATCTGCATTATATTGATATTGTCGGTAGAAGGCAGCAGCCAAATCCTCCCAGTTATGTACATCAGATCTCTCAAGCTGATAGAACCAATCCAATTGCGTACCCGACAAACTATCTTGAAAAAAGTGGACCCACAGATCCTTATCAGAAGAATGAGGTTGGATTTTTCTGACGTAAGACCGCAGATGCATCTTCGGACAAGACAAACTATCATATTTAGCAAATGTAGGCACCTTGAATTTAGGGGGAATCACAATCCCAGCAACCAACCCTAGCTCCTCGAAATCCAGCCCAAGCACTCTTTGTACCTCCATGGCTGCCGAACGCTCTTCCAGATTCTTATACTTATCGTCTGCCGGAGGATACTACTGCTCAGAGTAATCTTCATCCTCGTCTTCTTCTTCCTCTTCTTCAGACTCAGAGGGCACTGCAACTCCCTTTCCTTTGCCAACCCCTTCATCAGACGTCGAGGGGAAATCTAGGACCCTTCTAGCCTGTTTCTCAAACCTTCTCCCCAAAGTAGCTACACCCGCTCTTTTCTTTGTCTTCTTTTCTTTTTCCTTTTCTTTCTCTAACAGTGCTTTAAGATCCTCTTGACCCTTTGCCAAGGTCATGAGGAGTTGTTGGAACTGTGAATTTTGCGCCTGTAGATCTTTGATCGTCTGCTCTATATCCATCTGGCTGAAATAAACAGCAGAGAGATAAGGACACCTGGTGTGAAGACCTGTTTATGCATATGATGAATGATATGTATTCATGTAATGCATTCAAGGATTCAGAAATTCAAATTTGTTGTAAACAAAAAAAGAACGCAAGTCATATTAATAAGAAGAATTTGTTAGTACATAAGTGCCCCATGGGCAAAATGAATACAGAATTCTAATGTAAAAAGACGTTGCGCATCCTCTTTGGTGCAATGTAGGTGTTGAGAGTCTGCTCTTCATGGAGTCGACGAGTAAGTTCCAAAACCTTCTTCTCACTGGCGTAGAAGCTGGCTTCAAAAGTATTCTGTTCTTCCTTGAGTTGTATCCAACTCTTTTTCAAATCCTCCAATGATGTTGGCATGTAAGGATGTAGGAGGGTGTATGGAACCTCTCCTTCCATAACAGGCTCTTTGATCATAGGCATAATGTAGGGGTAAGGCATCATAAGACTCTAGGAGCGGGTTCGTACCCACTTGAGGTAAGGCTCAAGGGGGATGGAATTCTTGTGCCCCAGTGTCTTACTGTCCACTTTGTTGGGCATCTTCCAAGATCGGATAAACCTTTGTCGAAGTCCTTGAGCGTCGTTGTCGAAGTCAAAAACCAAATCTGGAATCAGCATGTCATGAGGGCCATCCCATCGGGCATACCCAATTTGTCTCAGAGCCAAACAGGGGTTGTAGGTAATGCCTCCCCTAATGCCAAGTAGTGGGACATTAGGGAATTCCCCACAACGATCAATGATGATGACATTTTCTCTGGACCGAGAACACCAATGAACATCAGAATGTGTAAGAGTCATCAATCATTGTGACCACCTTAAGCCTTTCTCATTCTTCAAGACTGATTGGGGAAGGTGAGAAATAAACCACCTTGCTAGGAGAGGATTACAGCACATGAGAACACCTCTCTTCCTCATTGTTCGTGTGTGAAATGAGTGGAGGATATCCCCAAGAAATGTAGGCACAGGATTCTGAGATATGAAAATTTTGACAGCATTCACATCTATAAGCTGATCAGGGTTTGGGAACAAGACCAACCCATAGATGAGAAGAGCTACACTCTCCTCAAAAGCTTGCAGGTCTAGAGAATTCCAGCATTCTTGTGTCTTCTCAAACAGAAACTTTTCCAAGAAACCCTTGACACCACTTAAGGTTTCCCAATGACCTTTGATATCAGATGGTTGCAAGTGTAAGGCTTGAGCAACATCTTCAGGCTTTGGTTCTCTTTCTGTATCTTTGTAGGGTAGTTGGTGGAGAATAGGAATCCCCAGGAGTTGAGAAAATTCCTCCAAAGTAGGTACTAGTTGGTAATCAGGAAATGTAAAGCAATGGTGTAGGGGGTCAAAAAACTGGAAGAGAACTTTCACCATGTCTTCATAAATGTTGGAGTTGACCAAGTTGAGAAGTCTACCATGTCTTTCACTGAAGGGAGAATTCTATGGTATCTTGGAAGTAAGCTCCTTGAGTTGAGGAGGGATTCACACAAGGTTTACCTGAATAGTTTTCCTGCGGAGCGATTCCATAACCTACAAAACAGGAACAGAGATGAAGATCCAAACCCTTGAAATGGTTAGTGGATGCATATGATGCTTTATGATGTTCATGATGTATGCACAAGTATATGTACAGACAAGTCACACAAGTTCCTAGTTTCAGGCTTGCATGGGGTTTCAAAGGTAAGTAGCCTCTTGAAGTTAATTGGCTCAACCTGTCCTATAAATAGTAACCGGGTTCTAAGGAGCTCAATTTCACTAGATTATTTTCTGTGTTCATTGTTTCAGTTTGGCCACTTTACTGGCGACCGAAATATTCCAAGAAAACAACCCTCAATGAGTGTAGTATCGAGTATCTACAAACTTCGGACTGCACCAAAGCCGGTCATCTCACTACCCCTAAAAAGGCCAAGATGGTCAAGTAAAGGTTCTAAAAGTCCATTAGTGCTTCATGATATCACTCAGCAGCCCCGTATTCTCTTTGATTGACTCAAAGGCTACCGGTACCCACAAATATGTCGCACCAATATAGCTATTGCTTCAACCATGTCGGTATACCCCGCATAGTTTCCACAACGTATTGTTATTTACCTATGAATGTTTCCTAAATCCGGGTAGAGGATTTCAAACCTAAACAATAGAACCAAGTGTAAAGCAATCAAAGCAAACAAGGTAAGCATGTAAAGGTGATCTAAACCCTAAGGTAACCCTACTTTTAGATTATCTCCCCAGCAGAGTCGCCAGTTCTGTGATACGGTGGGAGAACTGACTTGAGGTTTTGTGTTTTGTGTTCGCAAATGTTTCGGTTTAGCAAGAGTCGCCGCCGAATTTTTATTTTATCCAAAGGAAAGGTCAAAAAGCACAGGAAAGACCTTTGAGATGTTTTCTTGGGTTCGGGGGGTAGATTATGAAAAGGGAAGGTGCAAGCATCATTTTCATCCATGGTTATCCATGGGCTCTTATTATTTGTTTAGATCACTTGCTTTTGCTTTTCAATTGTTTACAATGGTGCTTTGTGTGTGGTTTTGAAAAATGTTTTGAAAAGAGGCCATCGTTGTACCAACCTTTGTAATGATTCTTGTTTGAATATATACAAAGGTGTTTGTCTTTTGAAAAGATATTTCAATGTTTGAAAGTTTGTTTTGGGAAATATTTTGAAATTGTGTTGTGAGGTGTGTTTGAAAATAGCAAGGACATTTTTTGCAAGTTTTGATCAAGTAACTAAGAGTTGTCTACCCTATTTTACTCAAAGATCTTTCCTACACATTTTTAACCCTTTTGACAGTGTTGTTTTACCATTACATTTGGTAAACAACCTTGTATTAGGATGTTAAACGGGACAGGTGCGGGTCATTGTATTGACCATGATAGCAATAGTGCTAAGTATCTTTAGCAAATTTTTGAGGGACTAGATCATTTTGTATAGGCAACCAAGATAGCGTCATCGAGGGACTATGATCTTTTGTTTTGTTTTTGTTTTACCAAGATACTCAACATGCATAACATGGCCATTTTTAAAGGCAACAAGTGGATGAAACCCTAAGGGTGCATGTGTGCATTGTGTTGTCATTTTCATGCATTTATGTCTTGCATTAGTCAAGCTATTTGTTTTTGATTTTGGGCATTTGCATACAAACTCTAATCTCTAACATGGCATATTTGAAAGCATAAAGTGCGCAAAATAAACCTAAGCTATTACAACATTGATATGGGGAGGGGGATACAATTTTTGAATGGGGGAGTATTTGCAAGAAAATAAAATCCTAATATTTACTATTAATCCAAATTGAATAAATGGTACAAATAAATAAATAGGTAAGTATTTAAATGGTCAATTAAATAAATATGCAAAATATTATGAATATGCAAAAAATATTTTTGTTTATTTTTATGTATGTAAAAATAAAATATTTAATGTATTAAAAAAAAGAAATAAAATATTATTTTTTTATTAAGGGTAAAAACCCTAATTTTTTTAAGAAAGTATATATATTAATTATATTATTTATGTACAATAAAAATAAAATAAAATATATACAAAACTAAAAATATATTAGAAAAAATATTATTTAAGTATAAATAATAAAAATAAAGGCATAATATTTTTATGTATCATTTTCAAGTTTTTATTAAATAAAATAAAGGTATATTATCTAAAAATTATTTTCATGTTAGAAAAATAATAAAATAAAAAAATAAAATAAAATATGAAAATTTATGAAAATGTTTTTTAATATTTTTAATGTTTAGAAAATAATAAAATAAAATCAGAAATGAAAAATAAATACAAAAATACAAAAATATAAAGAAATGGGCCAGAGGGTGCAATCAGTAAAGAGGGGGTGTCAAAAACAATGTCAGAACCAAGCCCAGCCCACTGAACTTCATCTTCAACCTTTGTCAAACATAAACATGCGCGCCTAACTCAAATATGGAAAACCTGCATACGTGCTCTAATGAAAAAACTCGTAACACCAAAGTTGTAGCATTTGTCAAGACGCTTTCAACCATATAAAGAACTTAATCTAACTCTCAAAGACCAGAGAGAATTTCTCTGGCCCTAATTTCTAACCTAACTTTTTCAGGAAGTTCATGAATCAAATTCTCTTAACACGCTTAACTTAAATGAAAACTGAGCATATGTACAGCTTCAGGGCTATGAGTACTACATTTTTTATTCACAAACCTAAGCCTAATGATTCCTAAATAGAGAGATAGAAAGTTGACAAATACCTATTTTAGATGAACTCGTGTATGGCAATGTGGAGCTTTTCTGTGAGGCCTGAGATGCTTGGGAGCTTGCTTGAACTTCCTATGACCTTCCCCAATGCCTAGTTTGCTTTGGATTTGCTTGAACAAGCTTGTAGAACTCAAATGCACAAGCTAAAAACAGAAATGGTGAAGCTTGCAAATGGAGTTACAGTCAGTGGCCAATGGTTGGGATAGCTTGGATAGGTTATATGGAATGTGTTTGAACAGGTTTGAGGCAAAACGCACGAGTGGTTTGTGTGATGAAAGTGAATCTGCAGGGAGTGCCCTGTTTTGCAAGAAGAATGTGATTTGGTGTTTTGGAAGGCTTGAGGGCTCAACAATTCGTGTTTCTGGCTCAAGGCAATGTACAAAACTTGTCTCAAATGCTTGCAAGAGTTGGTTATCACAGATATGCAAGTTGTGGCTCTTTGGCAAGTTTTCTTGTATTTTAAGCAAAAGTAACAAGTGATGCAAGACAGACCTGTATAGGCTATCTACCAGATTGCACTTTATGATATTGGCCCCCTCAGTTTGTGGATATTGTTTGTTGTACAATATTTTGTTCAAGGCTCAAGAATGCAATTTGACATAAAGCAAATTTGACAAAAATGACAATGTTGCCTTTTTGCTATTTTTGGATTAATCTCTTGTGTAATCCTCCCATGATCATAACAAAGCTTCAAACCAATGGATTTGCATTTGATTATTGAGTATTAAAGGGTTTAGGGACCTGTAATCAAGTACAAAAAATGTTGGATGGAAGTTGCAACTTGTATCAACATGAAAATGCCATGGATCAAAAGTGAGTTTTTTACCAAATTCAAACCATCGATTCTCCCTAACAAAAAATGATTTTGGAGAGTTCTTAGACATTTTGGAAATATTGTAACATGATCTACAATCCATCTTTGAAATACATTTTGATATTCCAAGTGTAACTATGTGAAAAATGGTCATTAAGATAGGTCAAAATCCTGCCTAAACTAGGGCAAAATTTCACTAAGTTAAAAGTTTTATGGACCCTTGTTCCAAAACTCATAACTTGATATCCAAGTTTCTTTTTGGAAAACTTTGTGAATCAAAGTTGTAGACATTGTGGAGGACTACAACTTTCATGTTGGAAGTTTTGTTTGAATCAAATTGTATCATGGTGAAAATGTTGGGCAAAGTTGGGAAAAATTAAGGAAATTTCATAACTTAGAAAAATTCTAAGTTATGAAATTTTTCAATCTTAAACCCTAATTTGAAAAATTGGGTTTCTTGATGAACAAGTTTCATGTTTTGACACATCTTGATGAAAAATGACCTTTGGCACTTGATTTTGACCAAAAAGTCAAAGTTTGACTTTTAAGTGTACAGTTGATTTTTGATCAGTTGACTGGAAAATTCATCTGTCAATCCAATGCAATTGAGATCTTTTGAACCTTGTGAATAGGTCAAGATGATGCAATTGAGTCCTTGAACCCATGCTTGAACCCAATTTTCCATTGGCTAGGTGAAAAGTCAGAAATTGCCCTTTTGCAGTCAAAACCCTAAAAATGACCATTTTGCCCTTTTGATGATCTGATCAAATTTCTTGAGGAGTTGTGGTCCAAACTTGATCAAATGGTTCATATGAGTCTATAACGTTGATGTGGATTAAAAATTATAAGTTTTGACTGTAAATTGGTCACAGTTGAATTTTCCTCCAATACAACTGATTTCTAGGTCAACTGTCCAATTGACTAGGTAAAAATTTGATTCAAGGCTTGAAACTTGGTAGAGGTAATCTTGTAAGTACAACATGAAGTATGAAAGTCACTTTGAGCATTGAAAGTCCAAAAATCCCTGTGCAAACTCAAACCCTAATTCAGGTCATCAGTGCAAGGAGATGTCTTGAGCAGAGCAAACCCTAGCTTGGCCTTGAGTTCAAAGAGTCTTGTGAGGAGAAATCTTGACAAAATGAGAGGGAAAATTTTGGGGTACAATAGTAATCTTCGACAGCTTGATGAGCCAGATGGTCAGCTAGTACACTCCCCTTTATAGCTTTTTGGGTCGTGTACTGTATATCATATTCGGTCAGGATCATCTGCCATCTAGCTATCCTTCTAGATAAAGCCGGTTTCTCAAAGATGTACTTGATCAGATCCATCTTAGATATCAGCAGAGTGGTATGATTCAACATATATTGCCTTATCCGGCGAGCAGCCCATACTAAAGCGCAATAAGTTTTCTCGAGCAGTGAGTATCGGGTCTCACTGCCGGTAATCTTTTTGCTAAGGTAATAAATGGCATGCTCTTTTCGGACAGACTCGTCATGTTGGCCCAGTACGCACCCCATTGAATTCTCTAGGACAGTCATATACATGATTAGCGGTCTTCCTTCAACGGGAGGCATCAAGATAGAAGGTTCTAGCAAATACTCCTTGATTTTATCGAAAGCAACTTGATAGTCATCATTCCATTTAACCACCTGATCTTTCTTCAACAGCTTGAAGATTGGCTCACAGGTAGATGTTAAGTGAGAAATGAACCTAGCATAGTAGTTTAGGCGTCCCAAGAAACCTATGACCTCCTTCTCAGTGTGAGGGGCAAGCATTTCTTGTATAGCTTTGACTTTGGCAGGATCAACCTCGATGCCTTTGTTGCTGACAATGAAACCCAAGAGTTTACCGGACCTGACTCTGAAAGTGCACTTGTTAGGGTTCAATCTGAGCTTGTACTCCTTCAACCTGACAAACAGCTTTTGCAAGTGGTCGAGGTGTTCTTCTTCTGTCTATGATCGGGCTATCATGTCATCTACGTAGACCTCTATCTCATGATGTATGATATCATGAAACAAAGATACCATGGCGCGTTGATAGGTTGCCCCGGTATTCTTCAGTCCGAATGGCATCACTTTGTAGCAGAACGTACCCCACTGTGTAACAAAAGTAGTTTTCTCCATGTCTTCAGGTGCCATTTTGATCTGGTTGTAACCTAAAAATCCGTCCATGAAAGAAAATACCTTGTGCTGAGCTGTATTGTCAACCAAGATGTCAATGTGCGGTAGTGGAAAGTCATCTTTAGGGCTAGCCCTGTTTAAGTCTCTGTAATCCACGCACATTCTCACTTTGTCATCCTTCTTAGGCACGGGCACAATTTTAGAAACCCATTATGGATAGGAAGTAACAGCAAGAAATCCAACATTGAACTGCTTCATGACTTCTGCTTTGATCTTTTCTGACATGTCGGGCCTCATTCGGCGGAATTTCTGTTTAATTGGTGGACAGTCTTCTCTTATGGGTAGACGGTGAACCACAATATTTGTATCGAGTCCCGACATGTCTTCGTATGACCAGGCGAAGATCTCAACATATTCATTCAACAGCTGAATTAAGCGCTCCTTGACACTTGGCTCTAGGTTGGCACCCACTCTGACTTTTTTTCTGTCTTCAACAGTACCCAAGTTGATTGTCTCTAACAGCTCCTCATGAGGTAGAATAACCCTTTCTTCTTGTTGTAGCAGTTTAGCCAATTCTCCCAGCACCTCACAATCCTCATCACCTTCGTATTCGGCATGGTAGACAAGATCTTCAGAGTCACTGAAGGTCATAGCAGAATTGTTACCCATGGAATCCAGAATGGAAGGGTACCTGCATTTGTGAGTGTGGGTGTGTGTAAGGGATAACCACCTTTAAACAAATAAAATGTAAAAAGAAAGAAAATGAACATAAAAGTTTATATGTGAAAATGTCCATGATTCATTAAAATGGCATATGAAGATGAAAAATCAAACCCTTACAAATGGACCTATGTGCCTCGGGTAAGGCACAAGATTGAATTGTTCAAGAATTATTACAAACCAACAGAAATGTTTGAAAGATAAATTACTGATTTATGAAAGTAATGGGAACAAAGTCTTTTGCCTCCCAGTTGCACAGTCCTCCGTCAACAGTAGGGAAAATCCAGTCTTCCAGGTTGCTCTCCTCTTCACTATCCTCCAAAGCATTGACTCCATGATGGGTGATCTTCACTGGTGGCCCTCCTGCACCGGCGCGACGAACATCCTTTTGAGCAGAAGCAGTGAAACCCAAGCGGAATTTATCTGATTTGAAAGGAAAGTCCGGTAGCTTCCCCCAGATTGTGCTTCCTCCTTCTTCAATCACAGCCTTGGCATCTTTTAGAGATGACATCCGAGGCACAGGTTTGGTAATCATAGGTATAAAAGTCACTGTCTTGGTTTCCGCAATCTCCTCATAAACCTCTTCAAAGTGTTGAAAAGGGGTTTCTATGAATTCACCATCTAATTCCACATAAAGGAAAGAATTAAGATGGCTTATCATGTATTCCTCTTCGCCGTGAACAGTTACAATTTTCCCTTGGACAGGGTACTTGAGCATTTGATGCAAAGAGGAAGTGACATCTCCAGCATTATGAATCCAGGGTCTTTCTAACAAGCAAGAATAGGAAGGACGGATGTCCATCACATAGAATGTGGAGTTGAAGGTTTCAGTTCCCACTTTAACCGGGATGTCCACCTCCCCGTGGACCATCCTTTTAGAACCATCAAAGGCTCTGACAATGATATTCTTGGGCTTCAAGGTTAGGCCTTCACAATCAAGCATGTCCAAGGCTTTCTTCGGCAAGACATTTAAAGACGACCCAGTATCAACCAAGACGTGAGCTAGAGTAGTCCCTCTGCATTCCACTGAGACATGCAAAGCGTCATTATGCTTTCTCCCTTTAGATGTTAAATCGGCATCGGAGAATCCTAGACCATTGTCAGCTGTTAAGCTAGTTACACATTCCTGGAACTGATCCACGGAGGTTTCCTGTGGCACGTGGGCCGTCTTCAAAAATCTGATCAGAGCTTTAGCATGAGCTTCTGAACAAAGCAGTAGGGCCAGCATAGAGATCTTTGAGGGGGTTTGCCCCAGTTGTTCCACAACATCATAATCACTTTTCTTGATTATTTTCAAAATCTCTTCCATTTCTTTTTGAGAGGTCTCAGGGATGACCAAAGGCTGAGCCCTCATCCTGACGGGCACTTCTTGGATCCCCTTCCCTGTATCATCAGCAACAGCAGAGGGTACAACCACAGGATTTACAACTTCTTCAATAATTGGAGTTCTCGCAGATATTTTGACCGGCACAGGGGTAACCTTAGGAGCAGCTGAGGGTCCAAAGATTGCCTTTGGAGGGGCAATCTCTAGAGAGAAAATTCTCCCACTGCGGGTGATTTTACTCGTTCCGGCAATGTTTCCAATGTCAGAAGTCTCTTCATCAGAACTCTCTTCAGTTGATTTAATTTGTTTAATACCGTGGTAGAAGATCTCTCCACCATTGTTCCACGGTATTGATTTGTTAGACTTGTACGGGATGGGCCCCGACATGGTTATCTTCAAAGGTGCAATCTTCGGATCGGATGTAATCTTAACAGGTCTTTTGGAGACCTTGGAAAGATTGGCGGATATGGTAATTATTGAAATATCATTGACAGGAGTCGGTGTAACATGAGTCTTTTCAAAAAGGATTTCTTGGTTATCCATTAGGCGCTGGATGCCTAAATTCAACAACGGACAGTCGGTTGGTAAGGATGAACAAAGGCGGCAATCTTCTTCACAACTTGGGAAAATCCCAGCCTTCAGCAAATTCAACTTGATTATCAGTAGCAGAGTCATCAAATCATCAACAATAGCAATAAAAATATCCTCTTCAACAACATGGGCATTGTGGCCATGCTTTGGCATTGGAGCAGAGATTACATTCGGCTTTTTAGGGGCGTCGAATTTCAACTTCTTTAGCATCTATCAAATCCTGAATCTTATTCTTGAGGGCCCAACAACTGTTGGTGTCGTGCCCCAGGCTGTCTGAATGATAAGCACAATTGGCGTTCGCATGGTAGAACGGAGAAGTAGTATTCGGATTCTTCGGGGCCTCTTTCAAACATGCAAGGTTTAACCTCAAGAGATGGGGTAGAACCTTAGCAGGAGTCATGTTTATCCGGGTGTATTGTCGTACATGCCTTTCCACCCTTTGCTGGTTGGTTCTGGGATGATTGTTTCTGGGCTGATCAACTGCAGATTTCTGAATCATTACGGCCCCCATCGCTGGCCGGCGCTCAACTCTTCCTTGACCTCTTTGGGAGTAGACATCTGAGACTTCTTTCTTTGCTGGAAAAGGCTTTTTGATGGCAGCGGAAGCAGATGCATCTTTTTGAATTTTCCCATTCTTGATTCTGGCTTCAACTCTTTCACCAGTTAGAATCAACTTGGTGAACCCCGCAGACGAACTTCCAATCAGGTGATTAAAAAAAGGACCTGATAGTGTACCCAAGAACATATCTACTAGCTCCCTCTCAGATAGAGATGGTTGTACTCGTCCCGCCAAGTCTCTCCATTTCTGGGCATACTATTTGAAACCTTCATTGGAGACCATGCCCATACTCTGTAATTGAGTACGAGTTAGAGCTAAGTCCGCATTGTATTGATACTGCTTGTAGAAAGCAGCAGCCAAATCCTCCCAATTATGCACATCAGACCTCTCTAGCTGGTAAAACCAATCCAACTGCGTCCCCGCCAGACTGTCCTAGAAGAAATGGACCCACAGATCCTTGTCAGAAGAATGTGGTTGAATTTTCCTGACATAAGATCGTAGGTGCATCTTTGGGCAAGACACCCCATGGGGTTCCCATTATGCTATAGCCTTCGTAACTCCGAATATCTTATCCATTTGCTGCTTCGTCCGAAGATGATTGAGTTGATCAAAATCCGGGAACTTATCTGTGAAGATATTGTCCTTAAAGTGATCCGACGAGACATAGTCATACGCTTTAATTCCCTAACTTTTGCCTGGACTGCCCTTTCGGGTTTTTAGTTCACTGGGAAACCCTTTTTTGCCCAAGTCGCCCTTTCGGGTTTTCAACTTGCCAGGTGTACATATTTTTTGTTATATCCCTAACTTTTGCCCGAACCTTTTGGTTCGTCGGGATGCCCTTATTTTGCCTAGGTGTGTCAACCTAGCGGGTCTTTTATGTGTAGTATCTTTTGACTATGTCTATGTTCGCAGGGTGTGACAGGTCATCGTCGTCCATGGTGGTTAAGATCATTTCCCCACCAGAAAAGATGTTCTTGATCACAAATGGTCCTTCGTAGGTAGGAGTCCATTTGCCCCTGGGATCACTTTGTGGAAAGATGATGTGCTTGATCACTAGATCTCCAACTTGATATACCTGGCGTCTGACTTTCTTGTTGAATGCCTTGATCATCCGTTTTTGATACATTTGACCATGGCAAATAGCAGTAAGTCTCTTCTCGTCAATCAATTCAATTGGTCAAGTCGGGTCTGGATCCAATCGTCTTCACTCAAACCTGCATCCTTCATGATTCTTAGAGAGGGGATCTGAACCTCAATAGGCAAAACAGCCTCCATGCCATAAACTAAAGAATAGGGTGTTTCCCCAGTTGATGTGCGAGCCGTGGTACGGTACCCGTGGAGAGCAAACGGTAGCATCTCATGCCAGTCTTTGTAGGTGACTGTCATCTTCTGTATGATCTTCTTAATGTTTTTGTTCGTAGCTTCGATAGCACCATTCATCTTTGGCCGATAGGGGGATGAATTGTGATGTTGAATCTTGAACTGCTCGCACAAGGCAGTGATCATAGTATTGTTAAGTTTTTTACCGTTATCAGTGATGATCCTTTCGGGGATACCGTACCGGCAAATGAGGTTCTGCTTGATGAAGCGGGCAACAACATTCTTTGTAACGTATGCGAAGGAAGTTGCTTTGACCCACTTTGTAAAATAATCAATGGCCGCTAGAATGAAGCGGTGTCCATTGGAGGTTGTAGGCTTGATCTCCCCAATCATATCGATTCCCCACAAAGAGAAGGGCCAAGGAGTTGTTAAGACATTGAGAGGAACTGGAGGTACGTGCACCTTGTCTGCATAGATTTGACATTTGTGACAAGTCTTGGAGTGTTGATAGCAGTCAGCTTCCATGGTAGACCAGTAATAGCCTGCCCGTAGGATTTGCTTCACCATCATATGTGTTGTACCCCAAAATTTTCCCTCCCATATTTCTCAAAACATTTCAAGAAAGATCCTCAAGTTGCTCAAGGTAGTCCAAGGGTTGGCCAGACAGGCTCTCTCCTAAGGCAGTCTACCCCAACCAGGGTTTCATGCTGCATCAAGATTTTTAAGTCCAAGTTATCCCAAGTGCTCACCAATGTCCTAATATGTACTCAAGATCATCCATGTCAAGTTTCAAGCATTGCAGAGGAAGTTTGCTCAGTCAAATTGCTCAAAGGTCCAAAAATCGACTGTGTTAGGGCAAAAGTCAATTGTGGCCCACATACAGTCAAACTTCAAGATTTTTGGTCAACATACTCATTTTGAAGTATATCTCATCATTTGATCAAGGGTTTATCATAATTCATCAAGGATTGCTCATAATTCATGAAGACTCAAAAGTTGCTAAATTAGGGTTTTGTAGGAAAAGTCAACCCAACTTTGACCAAGCATAACTTTCTCATACTTTATGAGAAATGACCCATCCAAAGCTCATTTTGAAGACGATGCAACTTCCCACAATCCATCTTCAGCTCCCAAGTTCAAAATATGCACTCACAAAAAGTTATGAATTTGGACATTATAGGTCATTTTGAAAAGTCAACAAAAACACCTTTTTTGCCAAAGCTTCATACATGAGCATATCAAAATGAGATGAGATCAAAAGGGTTGATTAGAGGACATCAAGCTTTATAAAAAGTCCAAGAACACCTCCAAAGAGTCAAAATTGAGGAAGTTATGCATTGTCTAAGTTGGCCTTTTTTGCAAAATTGCCAAAAGTCAACTTTCCCCAAAACTTCAAATTTTGCCAAATGGGCCCATTCTTTTTTACTTTTTTTGAGTTGGAAACATAGCCCACGTGCTCTAGCCTTTGCCACTTGTCCATGTCTTATTTTTATTAATTATTTTGATTTTTATTTGAATTAATTTGATTTAAATAAAAATAAATCAAATAAAAATCCAAAACATTAATAACCAAGGATTTTGTGATTATTTCAGACTTCATTATACAGGTAGCATCATTCAAATTCGTGCTAAGCCTTAGAGTGAACAAAAAGATTCAAAATAAGCCATGTTTGGAAAGATATTCAAAGCAAATCAAATCAATATCCAAAGCATTGAAAGAAGAAGATTTGGATGCAATTTGCAACCCTAATCCCTTCACTAATACATAAGGAGGCGATGCAGATCAAAAGGCTGGTTGGAAGCAGGCGTGAGAGAGAAAACAAAAAATAAAAAAATATCAAGAAAAGTGTGAGTTCGAAATCATCATTAGAGGCAGTTTCAAGACTCTTTGACGATCCCAATCACTTCTAGGTAGTCTCCACAACCTAAAGCTATCAAGAACAAGCCTGTTCCGGTCCCTAAACGCATTGTAAGTTGTTCATAACCTTGCTCTGTTCTTGAATTCGCATCTTGCAATTTAAGCATTGTTGATCTGAATTAATGGCATATTCTTAACCTATGAAGCATTTGCAAACTTTTGGAATTTCCCAATTGCATTTTAATGGTCTGTAACGAAATCCACCATTGTTAGGGTTTCGGACTTTGGTTTAGGGCTTTTATTTCAAGAACAATTAGCCTTCATAACGGGCATGGTTGTGATCAAGAGGACGAGACGAATCTAACCATGGTGTTAGATTCCATTTACATGGCCTGTGGAAGGTTTTGAGAATGCTTGGTTTGTATCAACGAACATTTGTCTGTGGGTATAGGTATTTCAGGTTTTAGCCATGGAGAGAGGAAGGAGATGATGCGTTGTCACTCCCTTACTGGCCTGTTTGAATTTCGTGCAAAAATCCCACTAATGCTTTGTTTTTATATATTATTATTATTGTATGTTTTATGTACAATCAAAACAGAATAGCCCAGTGGTTGCCACACAGGTTTTCAAGGCGTTAGAGGCTGGAGGTCAGGGGTTCGATCCCTGCCTCCAGCATTTGCCATTATCTCATTTGTTTTCACGTAGTTCTATGCGTGTACCATCCAGGAGACCCACCATGGACCTTCATCATCCATGCGCCATATGGCCAGATGGCCAGATCTAGTGGCTACTACTGAGAACACACCATAGACCAAGTCAATGCACATGTGCAGGATCCATAAAGTCAGCATGGACCTCCATTTGGGCCCAGAATTCTTGCTATTGACACCCTAATTTCAGGCCCAGCATCTCTATCCTTCTTTATATTTTATTTTGTTTCATTTATTTATTTTGTTTATTTATTTACTAACCAATAATTTAATTATTTTCTTTATCAAAAAATCACCAAAAATTAGTTTTTATGTCCAAATTAAATTTAGGATATTTATTTTTAGTAAAATATCAATTAATTTAATTAGGTTAATTTGCTAGATAACTTTAATTTATTTTGTAAATAATTAAAATTAATTAGAATCAATAGGTTTTTATTACTAATTTAATTAGTTTATTTCTTTCCTAAAATAACAAAAAACAAAAAATATGTCATTAATTATTTTTCATTAATTAATTTAATAACCAATTAATTTAGTATTTAGTTTTAAGACTTATTTTCTTTTCTTTAAAAAATTATTTTTAAAAAAAACAAAAACATTTTCTTTTAATTAAGAGGGTCAAAACCCTAGTTTCGCATTCAATCTAATTTTCTCGCGCGCTTTATTTTTATCCAATTATTGTATCTGCTCCCGGTTTGTAATAATTAAATTAGGACATTTATTTATTTTTTATCGCATTTAAATTTCAAAGGGTTTGTTTTTGGCGATGTAAATACCCGACGCCTTGTAATAGTTTAGTTTACTTTCCGCACCTTTAATTTCTGCAAATATTCAACTGTTAGATGTTTGATAATAGGGATTGCATGACAAGAACGAATGACTAAATTTAAAACAGTTAGATCACCCTAAACATGTGCAAAGATAAATAACTGAAATCAACACACTCGCACATGTGCACTCCTAGGGTACACTCCCACTTGGTTTCCTTCGTAAACGGTCATTGAGCATAGGTTGTTTTAGAGGTCGCCCTCTTGTCTAAAAGATCATAGTCACCTCGGAAAGGTTGCCTCGGATATCATTGCCTCAAATAAATGATCTAAGACATCAGGGTTACCGCTAAGACGTCCTAACGTTGCTTTAGTAACTGTAAGTCCCTTTCGAATTGACCCTCAAATTCTAATGATGGTGCTACCCACTCACTAATAGCAGGATATCATTGTCTAAAGGAAACAAATACAGAACGATTCCTTTTTTGAGTAAACAGATTAGTTCTTAAGTACTTGCTCAAACAAAACAAAACTTTTTTTCTACACTTACACCTCTTTACAAAACAAACTTTTCAAAAACACTTCACTACACTCTTGAGGACTGATACGAGAGTTAAATCGAAGTCGAAACAAAAACTTTTCAAAACCCATAAACACAAAGAAAACAATTTTGAAAATGATGAGCAAGTACCTGAGAGCCCATGGAAAACCATGGATAGAAAGGGTGCTAATACCTTCCCTTTCTAAAATCTACCCCCGTACTCAGAAATATCTCGAAAAAGGAATTTTTCTGTGCTTTTTTCCTTTCCTTGTTGGATAAAATAAAAGTCGGTGGCGACTGTTGCTTACCGCGACATTTTGCGAAAACCAATGCAAAACACACACCAGCATTCCAAAAACAGTCCGGTTCTGGCCACCGTATTACAGAACTGGCGACTCTACTGGGGAGTTAATAAGTGGGGTGTACCTTAGGATTAGTTCATCATTATGTTTTCAATTGCTTGATTTGTGTGCTTTATATTTGTGGGTTTGAATCGGAGTTACTATAGATCCTAACCCAGATCTGGGGATACCCTTTAGGTAAGTAGCAATAGACTGTGAGGGAACTGTACGGCGTAGACCGATACGGTTGAAGCAGTAGCTACGTTGGTGTGACACTTTAGTTTGTACTGATATCCCTTGTGGCGGAACAAGGAGAATATGGGGCTGCTAAAGGGTCATTAAGCACCAACTGACCTTAGAACCAACTTGGCCATAGAAAAGTAGCAGCATGCTACACTCATTGAGACCAAATATTGAGATGGTTCCAGTTGCAAGAAAAGGTTGCTAAACTGGAATTATGACCGATCGAAGAGGGTCAGTGATATTGAGAACCTCTAGAACCCGGTTACTATTTCTAGGACAGGTTGAACCAACTGAACTGAAAGAGGGTAGTACCTAAACTCCATGCCAGCCTGAAATTTAAGGGCTATGTGTGACTTGTTTGCCCTTACCATGTTTTCTATCTGTGATACCTGTGGTGTGTTCTTATCATGACATCATGCATCATGACATTGCATGCATATTGCATTAGACTAACCATTTCAAAGACCGAGGGGATTCATCTTTGTTCTGTTTTGCAGATCATGGCTTCCATGCGCAGAAACACCATTCGGATCAACTTTGTGCAGGTCCCTGTTCAGCTTAGAGATTTGGTTTCAAAGGTCCCTGATACTTCTTCTTTTGTCAGAAGACATGGTCATCTCCTTGGTTTGGTCACTTCCAAGTTGGATGAGCAAATGATGAGTGTGTTGTTCCAATTCTTTGATCCATTGCATCACTGTTTCACCTTCCCAGACTATCAGTTGGTCCCTACTTTGGAGGAGTTTTTTGATTTACTTAGTATATCTATTCTAGAGCAGACACCATTCACAGGTTTGGAGATGGTTCCTAAACCAGAGGATATTGCTTCAGCCCTTCATCTGACAAAGGTTGATGTAGTATCTAATAGGGAGACTCGGAGTGGTGAGAAGGGTTTCTTGGCTATGTTTCTGATTGGTCAGGCTCAACAGTTTTGGGATAGTTTGGACTTTCAAGCATTTGAAGACATCCTGGCTCTCCTTATTTATGGTTTGGTTCTGTTCCCAAATTCAGATTCTTTTGTTGATGTGAACGCAGTGAAGATTTTCATGTCCCGTAATCAAGTGCCCACTCTCTTAGGTGACATCCTACATACTCTTTATGCCCGTACTGCTCAGAAACAGGGAACTCTCATGTGTTGTGCACCATTGCTGGCAAGGTGGTTTATTTCTCACCTCCCCAAATCTGTTTTGAAGAACGAGGAAGGCATGGGTTGGGCCTACAGGATTATGTCCCTTGCTCACACGGACATCATCTTGAGTACTAAAGACATGGAAGAAGTAGCTATTATTGATCGCTGTGGGGAATACCCCAATGTTCCATTGCTAGGGATTAGAGGAGGGATCACCTATAATCCTTGTTTTCCCTTACGAAAGTTTGGGCGAGCTATGAGGGACAGACCTCATGAGTTGCTGCTTCCAAGCATTGTCTTTGACTTCCAGGGAGATGTTGAGGGACATCGCCGCAGATTCATATGAGCCTGGGATAGGGTGAACAGGTCTGATCCGCATGAGCTAGGCATGAAGACTTCTCTCCCGATGGAACCATATCTCTGGTGGGTTCGAACCCGTGCTCAAATGCTGGGGATGCCATATGAAGCTGTTTTACCAGTAATTGTGGAGCGTGCTGATGAAGAAGGGGTTCCTCATACGGTCATCCATCCTCATATTCCTACTGACATTGGGGCATTGAAAAGGTCTTGGATCCAGCTAAGGGAAGAAAGGGATACTTACAGAGAGAAGTATCATGAGCAGGAGCGGAAGATTCTGAAGTTTACAAGGCAGCTGGAGAATGAAAGGATCCTCAACGACTATGTCAGCGCCAAAGGAAAACGACCATGGGAGCGCTGGTTTCTTTTTATTATTTCTAGTTTAGATTTTACTTTTCAGTATTTCCTTTGTAACGCCTTAAAGGCATTTGTTAAACATTGTTTCAAGTTTTTAATCTAATAAAAGTGTGTTTCATTTTGGTTTACAAATTTGAATCTCCTTAAGTCTTTGAAATAATATCATATGCATTCCATTCCCATGCACCTCATTACAGGTACCCTTATAGGTTTCTCATCTTCTTCGCTGTTTATTTCAGCACGATCATGTCTTCTGAAGCAACTACTGATCAAGCTATCAAGGCTCTTCAAGCCCAAAATGCTCAGTTCCAGGAGATGTTCATGAACTTGGCCAAGGGTCAGCAAGATCTGAAGACTCTTATCTTGAAGGATGAGAAGAGGAAGAAGAGGACAGTCCTCCTGAATATGGGTCATAGATTTGGAAACAGATTGCGAGAAGAAGTTGATTTGTCTCACTCATCTGGAGGGGGAGAAAACCAAGAAGAAAGGGGGGCTCCTAGCCCTGTGGTTTCTGACAATGAGACTGACTTTGACGAAGACCAGTATCCTCCGGATGAGGACAGGTATAAGCAACTGGAAGACCGGTTGAGCGCAATGGAGATCCAGAAGGTCCCTGGTCTGGACTTCGGAGATTTGGGTTTGGCATCTGGGGTGGTGATTCCCCACAAGTTTAAAGTACCAGTCTTTGCTAAGTATGACGGGGTGTCCTGCCCAAAGTTACACCTCCGCTCGTATGTTAGAAAGATTTAACCATACACTGCCGATAAGAACCTCTGGATCCATTTCTTTCAAGATAGTCTTTCAGGGACTCAACTTGAATGGTGCTACCAACTGGAAGGAGCTAACATCTGTAACTGGGAGGACCTTGCCTCTGCTTTCTACAAGTAGTACCAGTACAATGCCGACCTTGCTCCCACGCGTACCCAACTTCATGGTATGTCTATGGGTGCGAGCGAAGGTTTTAACGACTACGCTCAGAAGTGAAGAGATCTTGCGGGGAGAGTACAACCCCCTTTGGCTGATAGGGAGTTAGTGGATATGTTTCTTGGGACCTTGTCTGGTCCATATTTCAACCATTTGATCGCAAGTTCATCGTCTGGTTTCATAGAGTTGATTATGACTGGGGAGAGAGTTGAAGTTGGTATCAAGAGCGGCATGATATAGAAGGGTGCTTCGTCAAGCACAGAAAATAAGCCCTTCAAGAAGGAGTCTAGTGCAGTTTACAACTCAAGGAGCCAAAACCGACCCAAGCACCGCCAGGCAGTAAATGCGGTGGTTATATCAAGGTCTGTTGTTGCCCCTTAACGCAATAATCATCCAATAACAGAGAGGCCGCAGAGACAATTCACTCGACTCAGTATGACCCTGTCTCAAATTCTGCCGCAGTTGTTAAAGACCAACTTGGTGATTCCGAAGGAGGCTCCGAAGAATCCCAATACTACATCACCGTTGTATAATCCGAACGCCCGTGGTGCTTTTCACTTTGATAGCCCGGGGCATGATACGAATAACTGCTGGGTCTTGAAGAATAAAGTGCAGGATCTGATTGATGCTAAGGAGATTGAGTTCAAAGCACCGGAGAAGCCTAATGTCATAACGGAACCTATGCCCAAACATGACGCGGGAGTGAATGCTATTGGGGATGATGAAGAAGAGTTTGACATTGACAGCTGGATTTACCCGACTACTGACGGTGGATTGAGAAATTGGACAGTGAAGGATTCTATGCTCGTTTCTTTTATTACCCAGTAATGAGACTTTTGTTTTGAGTTTGTAACAGACAATTTTACACTTTACGGCCCGGTGCCTTTCCCGAGACACCGTGGCTTTGTTTGAGGGCTTATTATGTGTCATTGCCATATATCATTAATAAAAGCATTGGATGTTTTCTTGCATTACAAATTTTGCGCTCCTTGTTTTTCTTTTCTATCTTGCAAAACAGCTATTTGTCTTACACACACTCACATATACAGGTCTACATCCATTCTGGATCCCACTGATAACGACTCTGCTACTGCCAGTTATGACTTTGAAAGTCCGATCAACCAAGCCGAGGACGAAGGTGAGGATGAATGTGAAGTGCCTAGGGAACTTTCTAGACTGTTACTTCAGGAGGAGAGGTCCATACATCCGCATGAAGAGTCAGTGGAAACAGTAAATCTGGATACTGAAGAAGACAAGAAAGAAGTCAAGGTCGGTGCAAATCTGGAACCTAGTGTTAAGCAACAGTTGATTCAGATGCTGCATGACTACGTTGAGATCTTTGCCTGGTCTTATGAAGATATGCCTGGGTTGGATACCGATATTGTGGTTCACCGCCTGCCTACTAAGGAAGACTGCCCTCCAGTGAAACAGAAAGTTCGCCGAATGCGCCCAGAGATGTCTGAGAAAATCAAGGCTGAAGTTATGAAACAGTTTGACACCGGTTTTCTAGCAGTTACTTCTTACCCGCAATGGGTTGCCAACGTGGTTCCAGTGCCAAAGAAGGATGGTCAGGTTCGGATGTGTGTTGATTAGAGGGATCTGAACAGGGCGAGCCCCAAGGATGATTTCCCTCTGCCTCATATCGACGTTCTGGTTGACAAAACCGCACAACATAAGGTCTTCTCCTTTATGGATGGTTTCTCCGGTTATAATCAGATTAAGATGGCTCCCGAAGACATGGAGAAGACAACTTTCGTTACACAGTGGGGTACCTTTTGCTACAAGGTCATGCCTTTCGGATTGAAGAATGTTGGGGCAACGTATCAGCGCGCCATGGTCGCTTTGTTCCACGACATGATCCATCATGATATTGAGGTATACGTTGACGACATAATTGTGAGATCCCAAACTGAAGAAGAACATCTTGACCATCTTCAGAAGCTATTTGACAGGTTGAAGTTGTACAAGCTGAGGTTAAACCCAAACAAGTGCACCTTCGGGGTGAGATCTGGTAAACTGTTGGGTTTCGTTGTAAGTGATAAAGGTATTCAAGTGGATCCTGCAAAGGTGAAGGCCATACAAGAAATGCTAGTTCCCCGAACAGAAAAAGAATTCAGAGGCTTTCTGGGACGTCTGAACTATATCGCCCGATTCATCTCACATCTGACTGCTACTTGTGAGCCAATCTTCAAGCTACTGAAGAAATTTCAAGTGGTAAGATAGAATGATGAATGTCAGGCCGCTTTCGAAAGGATCAAGGAATATCTCCAAGAGCCACCCATTCTGATGCCTCCAGTTGAAGGAAGACCCTTGATCTTATACTTGACAGTACTCGACAATTCAATGGGGTACGTGTTAGGGCAGCATGACGAGTCTGGCCTAAAAGAGCTCGCTATTTATTACCTTAGCAAAAAGTTTATCGACTGCGAGATCCGATACTCGCTGCTCAAGAAAACTTGCTTCACTTTGGCATGGGCTGCTCGCCGGCTAAGACAGTATATGCTTACTCACACTACTCTATTGATATCAAAGATGGATCCAATCAAGTATATCTTAGAAAAGCCTGCCTTGTCCGGAAGAATAGCAAGATGGCAGATGATCTTGGCTGAGTATGACATCCAATAACGACCCAAAAGGCAATCAAGGGAAGTGTGTTGGCAGATCATTTGGCACATCAGGTTGTAGATGATTACCAGTCCATGAACTTTGAATTCCCGGATGAGAATATCATGATAGTGACTGACTGTGAAGAACATGGATCAGATGAAGGACCTGAGGAAGGATTCCGATGGTCTATGTGCTTTGATGGAGCTTCAAATGCTCTGGGTAATGGGATTGGCGCCGTGATCATATCTCCTGAAGGCTCTCATACTCCGTTTACTGCCCGATTATGTTTCAACTGCACCAACAATATGGCGGAGTATGAATCATGCATTATGGGTCTTCGAGCAGCAATTGACATAAGGATTAAGTTCTTAAATGTATTAGGAGATTCCACTCTCGTAATCAGTCAGATCAAAGGTGAGTGGGATACGAAGCATCCAAATCGTATTCCTTACAAGGAGTATGTGTTGACGTTGCTTCCGCATTTCGAGGAGATAACCTTTAAACACTTCCCTAGAGAGGAGAATCAGTTAGCGAACGCGTTAGCTAAAATGTCTTCTATGTTCAAAGTTAGGTGAGACAACGAGGCTCCCCGGATTACCATTGAAAGGTTGGAAGAACCCACATATTGCTGTGACATTGAGACTGAAGAGGTGGCAGATAAACCCTAGTTTCATGAGGTTAAGAGGTACCTTGGGGTTCAGGAGTACCCTGAGGGTGCATCTATTAATGATAAGAAGTTTCTGAGGAGGTTCGCGGCGAAGTTCTTCATCAGTAATGGTATTCTTTACAAGTGTAATCATGATTCAACCTTACTACGATGTGTGGATAAAAACGAGGCGGAAAGGATTATGATAGAGTTACATGAAGGTACTTTCGGAACTCATTCCAGTGGACACACCATGGCAAAGAAAATCCTACGGGCAGGATATTATTGGTCCACTATGGAAGCCGACTGTTATCAGCATTCTCGGACCTGTCACAAGTGCCAAGTCTATGCTGATAAGGTGCACATACCTCCAGTACCTCTGAACGTCTTGACAGCTCCTTGGCCTTTTACAATGTGGGGCATCGACATGATCGGCGAGATCAGACCTACCGCGTCCAACAGGAATCGTTTCATCCTGGTAGCAATTGATTATTTTACAAAGTGGGTTAAAGCAGCTTCCTTTGCTACTGTAACCAAGAATGTCGTGGCACGGTTTATTTGGCACAACCTGATTTGTTGATACGGCGTACCAGAGAGGATCATTACAGACAATGGTACCAATCTCAATAATACAATGATTATCGAGCTCTGCAAGCAGTTCAAGATACAACATCACAACTCTTCTCCCTACTGGCCGAAGATGAATGGGGCTGTCGAGACAGCTAATAAGAACATCAAGAAGATTGTGCAGAAGATGACGGTAACATACAAAGATTGGCACGAGATGTTACCATTTGATCTTCATGGGTATTGTACCTCAGCACGGACGTCAACAGGGGCAACACCCTATTCCTTGGTATATGGTATGTGTGCTACGGTAGGAGAACTGACTTGGGATTTTGCGTTTGTGTTTGCAAATGTTTCGGTTTAGCAAGAGTCACCACCGACTTTTTATTTTATCCTAAGGAAAGGTCAAAAAGCACAGGAAAGACCTTTGAGATGTTTTCTTGAGTTCGGGGAGTAGATTATAGAAAGGGAAGGTATTAGCATCCTTTCTATCCATGGTTATCCATGGGCTCTTAGTTACTTGCTTATATCACTTGCTTTGCTTTTCAATTGTTTGAAATGGTGATCTTCAATTGTTTGAAATGGTGCTTTGTGTGTGATTTTGAAAGATGTTTTGAAAAGAGGCCATCGTTGTGGAAACCTTTGTAATGATTCTTGTTTGAATGTATACAAAGGTGTTTTTGTCTTTTGAAAAGTTTGCAATGTTTGAAAGTAGGGTTTTGAAATAGTGTTGTGGAGTGTGTTTTTGAAGATAGCAAGGATGTTTTTACAAGCTTTGATCAAGTAACTAAGAGTTGTCTACCCTATTTTACTCAAAGATCTTTCTTATGTTTTTAACCCTTTTAACAGTGTTGCTTCACCATCGTATTTGGTGAACAACCTTGTGTTAGGATGTTAAACGGGACAGGCGCGGATCATCGTATAGACCATGATAGCAATGGTGTCAAGTATTTTTGGCAATTTTTCTTGAGGGACTTGATCATTTTGTTTAGGCAACTCAGATAGCGTCATCGAGGGGCTATGATATTTTGTTTTGTTTTTGTTTTGCCAAAGTATTTGACATGCATACCATGGCCCATTTTTTAAGGCAACAAGTGGATTGAAACCCTAGGGGTGCAAGTGTGTATTGTGTGTGTTTTTCATGCATTGTTATCTTTGGATTAGGTCAAACTACTTGTTGATTTTATTTTGCATACAAACTCTAGGTCTAATCATGGCATAATTGAAAGCATCTAAAGGTGCGAGAATTTAAATTCTACACTATTATAACATGATATAGGGAGGGGGTACAAATTTGAATTGGGGATTATTTTGCAAGAAATTAAATCCTAAATTATTACAACCAAATTGAATGTATAGGGCATAATATTAAATATACAATATTTAAATAAATACAATAAATAAATATTAAATAAAATGTATTTATGCAAAAAAAAGATTTTTATGTATGTAAAAGATATTTTTAATGTGAAATGTAAACAAATAAAAAGTCAATTTCAATTATTTTGTTTTTTTTAGGGCAAAACCCTAATTTCTTAAATAAATGGTATTATTTATTATTTATATACAATAATGTATTAATTTGTACAAAAAATAAAAGTATATTGAAAAGGGGCATTTTTTAGTATAAAAATATTAATGAAAATAAAATGTATTATTTTTGTATTTTTTGTTCTAATTATTTAATAAAATAGTATATATGTGTATTAATATATATATTAAATATATGAAGTGTATAAAAATAAAAATTTATTATTTAAAAAATGTATACATTTTAAGGAAATATTTTCAAGTGTGTATAAAAATAATAAATAAAAATAAAAGTATTTTTTACATTATTTATACATTTAAACAAAAATAAATATAAAGTATTTAACATATTAATACTAGAAATAATTAAAATAAATGCCAAATAAATATAAAAATTTATAAAAATAATTTTTTAGTATTTTTTATATTTGAAAATAAAATATCAAGGTCAGAGAAAAAATAAAAATGCAAAAATAATGAAAATATAAAACAATGGGCCAGGGGGTGCTGAAAGTGAACTGGGGGGTGTCAAAAGCAAAGGAATCCAGGCCCAGCCCAGAATCCACTTCATCTTCTTCCTTTGAACAGAACTGCGCGCGCGTTATACACAAAATGCTATCTCCTGATTCCTTGCTTTTTTGACAAAACTCATAACATGAAACTTGTAGAGCATCAAACAACGAATCTAACCATATAAAAAACTTAAGCTAACTCTCAAAGACCAGAGAGAATTTCTCTGGCCCTAATTTCTAACCTAGTTTTTTCAGAAAGTTCATGGATGAAATTCTCCTAGCACGATTAATATAAATGAAAACTAAGCATATGTATGGCTTCAGGGCTATGAATATAGCATCTTTTATTCACAAACCTAAGTCTAACTATTCCTAAATAGAGAGATAGAAGTTCATGAAATACCTGTTTCAGTTGACTTCTAGCTGGACAATGCAGCAACTTCCAAGAGTGCTTGAGGTTCTTTTGAGCTTGCCTGATGTCCAATGAAGCTTTCCCAATGCTTGGCTTGTTTTGAAGTAGCCTGAATCGTGCTACAGAACTCAACCTGCAAAGCTTTGAAACAAAAATGGCAATGTGTGTTAATGGTGTTACAGCTACCAATGGAGGTCTGGGATAGTTCAGGTGAGTTGAGTGGAAGGTATTGGAACAAGTTTGAGGCAAAACGCACGAGGGAAAGTGGAGATGGGGGTGGTTCTGCAGGGCTTGCCCTGTTTTTGCCGAAAAATGATGATTTTGGGTATGATGGTGCTTTAGGGGTGAAAGGCCCGTGCTTCTGACTCAAAGGGTTGTGTGAAATGTGTTTGTGATCTTTGTTTTAGCTAACAATGACTGGTTTTCAAGTTGGGAGGATTTTGGACAATTTCTTCTTTGTGAAGCAAGAATGTCTAACTTATCAATGCAGGCATGTAATGCCTATCTTGTATGCTGCATCTTTTTCCCTTGATACTTGCAATTTTTGGATTTGATCTTGCCTCAGAGATATGGCCCCATGCCTCAAAGATCTTGGTTTGACATAAAGTGTAACTTTACAAAAATGGCATTATACCTTTTTCCAAATAGGGATTAGTTTTGCATGCAATGTCCAAATGACCAAGATAATTCCTTAGCTCAGTGGATTTGCATTCAATTAAGGAGTTTAAAATGGTTTATAGGCCTGCAAGCTAGTACAAAGCATGCTGATTTGAAAATGCAAGTTGTATGAACATGTATTGGCCATGGATCAAAGTGAGTTTTTGCCAACTTCAAGCATTCGATTCTCCTTAACCACAAATGTGTTTGAGGAGTTCTTGGACAATTTGGAAATCTTGAAACATGAACTAAAATCCATCTTTGAAATGCAACTTGAAACTCCAAGTGGAACTATGTGAAAACTGGCCAAGAAGATGGGTCAAAATCCTGCCTAAACTAGGGCAAAATTTCTCTAAGTTAAAAGTTTTAGGTACCCTTGTTCCAAAACTCATAACTTGAGATACAAGCCTATTTTGAGAAAACTTTGTGAATAAAGGTTGTAGACTTTGTGATGGACTACAACTTTCATGTTGCAAGTTTTGTTTGAATACATTTGCATCTTGGTGAAAAAATGGGACAAAGTTAGGAAAAAATAAGAAAATTTCATAACTTCGAAAATTTCTAAGTTATGAAAATTTTCCATTTTAAACCCTAATTTGCATTTTTGGGTTTCTTGATGAACAAGTTTCATAATTTGGCATGTCTTGATGAAAAATGACCCTTGGCACTTGATTTTGACCAAAAAGTCAAAGTTTGACTTTTCAGTGTACAGTCAAATTTTGATTAGTTGACTGAAAAATTCATCTGTCAATCTTATGCACTTGAGATCTTTTGAACTTGTTGAATGGGTAAAGACAATGTCACTGAGTCCTTGAGTCCATGGTTGAGCTTGATTTTCCATTGGCTAGGTCAAACAGTCAAAAATTGCCTTTGTACAGTCAAAACCCTAAAAATGACCATTTTGCCCTTTTGGTGATCTGATCAAATTTCTTGTGGAATTGTGATCCAAACTTGATCAAATGGTTCCTATGAGTTCATAATCTTGATGTGGATCAAATTTCATGAGGTTTGACTGTCAATTGGCCACAGTTGACTTTTTCCCCAATAAAGCTGATTTCTAGGTCAACTGTCCAATTGACTGGGCAAAAATTTGAATCAAGGCTTGAAACTTGGTATGGGCAAACTTTTGAGTCCAACATGAAGTATGAAAGTCACTTTTGGCATTGTAGGTCAAAATATCCCTGTGCAAACTCAAACCCTAATTTAGGTCAACAGTGCAAAAGGGGGGGTCTTGAGTAGAGCAAACCCTAGCTTGATCTTGAGTTCCAAAAGTCTTGTGATAAGAAATGTTGATAAAATGAGAGGGAAAATTTTGGGGTACAACAGTATGGAGGCAGTCTTGCCCATTGAAGTTCAGATACCCTCTCTTCGGATTATGAAAGATGTAGGTTTGAGCAAAGATGACTGGATCCAGACCCGGCTTGATCAGCTGAATTTAATCGAAGAAAAGAGACTTACTTCTATTTGTCATGGTCAGACATATCAAAAACGGATGATCAAGGCATTTAACAAGAAAGTTATACGACAATAATATCAAGTTGGGGATCTGGTAATCAAGCGCATCATCCTACCACAAGGTGATCCCAGGGGAAAATGGACCCCTACTTACGAAGGGCCATTTGTGGTTAAGAACATTTTCTCAAGAGGAGCTATGATTATAACCACCATGGATGGTAACGACCTTCCTCACCCCGTCAATGCAGACATAGTGAAAAAATACTACGTATAATCAAAGACCTGCTAGGTCGACTGGCCTAGGCAAAAATAAGGGCTTCCCGGCGAACCAAAAAGGTTCGGGAAAAAATAAGGTATGAAAATGAAAAATTTGTACACCCGGCAAGTTGAAAACCTGAAAAGGCGGCTTGGGTAAAAAGGGTATCCTAGTGGACTGAAAACTCGAAAGGGTGGTCCAGGCAAAAATTAGGGATCAAAGCGTAACACTATGTCTCATTGGATCACCTTACAACCAGACTTCGGTATCAACTATCAAGCTCGGACGACACTAATCAATCTGATCTACCTTCAACCAAGTGGAAAAGTGATGAGATGCTCGAGGACATAAGGGCAATAGCAGAGTTGGAACCCAGTGGGATTATTCACATAGCTTCTTTTTTTTTCACAAATTATATAAATTCTATTTGTTCGGCGGCGTTCTCTTACTAGGACGTCAGCCTCTTGTACAAAAACGCCCATTTACAGGCCAAACTTCAAAGTCAATACAATTTGTTTTCACCAAAGAAATTCCAAATTGTTTTTCTTTTTCTGTTTTGTTTTACAAAGAACGTCCAATGTTAATTTTTTATATATGCATTTGACATTAATTGTTGCTCATAAATATTTACATGCGAAACAAAAGACTATTACTCGTAATAACAGCAACAGGGGCAAATAAGAATTGTCCAAGCTTTACAGTTGCTCTATCCATCAGGTACAGGGATAAATTTAGCTGAAGAATATGAATAAGGTACATTCACTCTCTGCAGAGTAAGAGAAAGACCAGTAATGTTAACTCTCCCCAGCTGAGGCTCACAACCGCGAATGAGTCGGCAATATTCTCCCAAAGCAGAGTTCATCCATCATCAACACTAGACAATTATCCCCAGCGGAGTCTGGAAAATATTCCCCAGTGGAGTTTGGAGAATCATCCCTAGTAGACTCTGGAAATTTGTCCCCAATAGAGTCTAAAAGGTTATCCCCGGTGAAGTCGCAACTGAAGGATCATCCCCAGCGGAGTTCATTCCTTTCACAAACAGAAACTCAATCCCCAACAGGATTCAGTATCGCCAGTAACGGTAATTCATCCCCAGTTGAATTTACCAACGAAATCCTCTACAGAGCATCTCTTCCCAACAGAGTAATCTCCTCATTAGTTTATTCCCCAGCAGAGTTATTCTCTCCCGCAGGCTTATTCTCACAAGCATCTTCATTCACTATCCCCAGCGGAAATAGAGAATTCAACTCTTTTCTCCAGCAGCAATCCAGGATTTATTTTCCCTAGCTAAAAACACTACATTTCCATACATCATGACACATGCATATACGCATCATACAACACAATCTCATTTATTTTGAAAACATCATTGCTTGATACATATCATGCATTACATACAGCTAACCTTTACCTTTCAGGAAAGATACAACCATATTCCCACAAAATTCAAGCTATGAAGCTTTTACCTCAGTTGAATTACGTACGAGTTCCTAAAATCTCAACAGAGATGTTTTCTCAGTTGAATTACGGGCAAGTTCCTAAATCTCAACAGAGATGTTTCCTCAATTGAATTACGGACGAGTTCCTAAATCTCAGCATGGATGTTTCCTCAGTCGGATTACGGACGAGTTCCTAAATCTCAGCAGAGATGTTTTCTCAGTTGAATTACGGGTGAGTTCCTAAATCTCGACAAAGATGTTCCTCAGTTGAATTACGGACGAGTTCCTAAATCTCAGCAGAGATGTTTTCTCAGTTGAATTACGGGCGAGTTCCTAAATCTCGACAAAGATGTTTCCTCGGTTGAATTACGGACGAGTTCCTAAATCTCAGCAGAGATGTTTTCTCAGTTGAATTACGGGCAAGTTCCTAAATCTCAGCAAAAGTGTTCCTTAGTTGAATTACATACGAGTTCCTAAATCTCAGCAGAGATGTTTCCTCAGTTGAATTACGAACGAGTTCCTAAATCTCGACAAAGATGTCCCTCAGTTAAATTACAGACGAGTTCCTAAATCTCAGCAGAGATGTTTTCTCAGTTGAATTACGGGCGAGTTCCTAAATCTCGATAAAGATGTTCCTTAGTTGAATTACGGACGAGTTCCTAAATCTCAGCAGAGATGTTTTCTCAGTTGAATTACGGGCGAGTTCTTAAATCTCGACAAAGATGTTCCTTAGTTGAATTACGGACGAGTTCCTAAATCTCAGTAGAGATGTTTTCTCAGTTGAATTATGGGCGAGTTCCTAAATCTCGACGAAGATGTTTCCTCAGTTGAATTACGGACGAGTTCCTAAATCTCAGTAGAGATGTTTTCTCAGTTGAATTACGGGCAAGTTCCTAAATCTCACAAAAGTTTTCCTCAGTTGAATTATGGACGAGTTCCTAAATCTCAGTAGAGATGTTTTCTCAGTTGAATTACGGGCGAGTTCCTAAATCTCGACGAAGATGCTTCCTCAGTTGAATTACGGACGAGTTCCTAAATCTCAGCAGAGATGTTTTCTCAGTTGAATTACGGGCAAGTTCCTAAATCTCAGCAAAAGTGTTCCTTAGTTGAATTACGGACGAGTTCCTAAATCTCAGCAGAGATGTTTTCTCAGTTGAATTACGGGCGAGTTCCTAAATCTCGACGAAGATGCTTCCTCAGTTGAATTACGGATGAGTTCCTAAATCTCAGCAAGATGTTACCTCAGTTGAATTACGGACGAGTTCCTAAATCTCAGCGAGATGTTTCCTCAGTTGAATTAAGGACGAGTTCCTAAATCTCACCAGAGATGTTTTCTCAGTTGAATTACGGACGAGCTCCTAAATCTCAGCAAAAATGATTCCTCAGTTGAGTACGGACGATCGAAGTTCCTAAATATCAACAGAGACAACTCACCAGCAGAATAACGGACGCTGAAGCTCCTAAATTTCTACTTCTCTCAACAAAGATCAGTTTATTCCCCAGCGGAATCTTCCTCAAACGACAGGTATACAAGCTCTCGCTAAGGATTCTCTTATGCGATCGACACTCCTTCAGATGGCATCTTTAAGCCCATCCCCTCGTCAGCAATCTCCAAATGGCATCTGTAAGCCCATTCCCGACATTGTAAGACAATTACCACTTCATGCGAGTTTAAATTTCTGGGCACTCTAGTGTTTAATCATCTTCCACCTTCGGATTACGAAAGGCACGAAAGTCAATCTACACCCTCAGGTTTAAGAAGATTGAACAGGGGCAACTGTTGTACCCCAAACTTTTCCCTCCTGTATTTCTCAAAACATTTCAAGAAAGATCCTCAAGTTGCTCAAGGTAGTCCAAGGGTTGCCTAGACAGGCTCTCTCCTAAGGCAGTCTACCCCAAACTAGGGTTTCATGCTGCATCAAGATGTTTAAGTCCAAGTGATCCCAAGTGCTCACCAATGTCCTAATATCTTCTCAAGATCATCCATGTAAAGTTTCAAGCCTTGCACAGGAACTTTGCTCAGTCAAATTGCTCAAAGGTCAAAAAATCAACTATGCTAGGGCAAAAGTCAATTGTGGCCCACATACAGTTAAACTTCAAGATTTTTGGTCAACATCCTCATTTTGAAGTATATCTCAACATTTGATCAAGGGTTGATCATGATTCATCAAGGATTGCTCATAATTCATCAAGACTCAAAAGTTGCTAAATTAGGGTTTTGCAAGAAAAGTCAACCCAACTTTGACCAAGCATAACTTTCTCATACTTTATGATAAATGACCCATCCAAAGCTCATTATGAATTTGTACATTATAGGTCATTTTGAAAAGTCAACAAAAACACCTTTTTTGTCAAAGCTTCATACATGAGCATGGAGTATCAAAATGAGATGAGACCAAAAGGGTTGATTAGAGGACATCTCAAGCTTTCTAAAAAGTACAAGAACACCTCCAAAGAGTCAAAATTGAGGAAGTTATGCATTGTTGAAGTTGGACTTTTTTGAAAAGTTGCCAAAAGTCAACTATCCCCAAAACTTCAAATTTTTCCAAATGGGCCCATTCTTTTTTACTTGTTTTAAGTTGGCAACATAGCCCATGTGCTCTAGCCTTTGCCACTTGTCCATGTCTTATTTTTATTAATTATTTTGATTTTTGTTTGAATTAATTTGATTTAAATCAAAATAAATTAAATAAAAAACCAAAACATTGATAACCAAGGATTTTGTGATTATTTCAGGCTTCATTATACAGCTAGCATCATTCAAATTTGTGATAAGCCTTAGAGTGAACAAAAAGGTTCAAAATAAGCCATGTTTGGAAAGATCTTCAAAGCAAATCAAATCAATATTCAAAGCATTGAAAGAAGAAGATTTGGAAGCAATTTGCAACCCTAATCCCTTCACTAATACATAAGGAGGCGATGCAGATCAAAAGGCAGGTTGGAAGCAGGCGTGAGAGAGAAAACAAAAAATCAAAAAATATCAAGAAAAGTGTGAGTTCAAAATCATCACTAGAGGCAGTTTCAAGATTCTTTGACGATCCCAATCGCTTCTAGGGAGTCTCCATAACCTAAAGCTATCAAGAACAAGCCCATTCCGGTCCCTAAACGCGCTGTAAGTCGTTCATAACCTTGCTCTATTCTTGAATTCGCATCTTGCAATTTAAGCATTGTTGATCTGAATTAATGGCATATTCTTAAACTATGAAGCATTTACAAACTTTTGGCATTACCCAACTGCATTTTAATGGTCTGTAACGAAATCCACCATTGTTAGGGTTTCGGACTTTGGTTTAGGGCTTTTTATTTCAAGAACAATTAGCCTTCATAATAGGCATGGTTGTGATCAGAAGGACGATACGAATCTAACCATTGTGTTAGATTCCATTTACATGGCCTGTGGAAGGTTTTGAGAATGCTTGGTTTGTAGCAATGGACATTTGTCTGTGGGTATAGGTATTTCAAGTTTTAGCCACAGAGAGAGGGAGGAGATGATGTGTTGTCACTCCCTTACTGGCCTGTTTGAATTTCGCTTGAAAATCCCACTAATGCTTTGTTTTTATATATTATTATTATTATTGTATGTTTTATGTACAATCAAAACAGAATACAGTGGTTGCCACGCAGGTTTTCAAGGCGTTAGAGGCTGGAGGTCAGGGGTTCGATCCCTGCCTCCAGCATTTGCCATTTTCTCATTTCTTTTCAGACAATTCTATGCGCGTACCATCCAGGAGACCCACCATGGACCTTCATCATCCATGCGCCATATGGCCAGATGGCCAGATCTGGTGGCTACTACTGAGAACACACCATAGACCAAGTCAATGCACATGCGCAGGATCCATAAAGTCAGCATGGACCTCCATTTGGGCCCAGAATTCTTGCTATTGACACTGTTGTACCCCAAAATTTTCCCTCTCATATTTCTCAAAACATTGCAAGGAAAATCTCCAAGTGGCTCAAGATTGCTCAAGAGTTGGACAATCAAGCTATCTCCTAAGGCAATCAACCCCAAATTAGGGTTTTGTGTTGCATCAAGATCCTTGAGTCCAAATGACCTCAAGTGCTCCCCAATGTCCTAATATGTTCTCAAGGTCATCCATGTCAAGTTTCAAGCCTTGCAGAGGAAGATTGCTCAGTCAATTGCTCAAAGGGTCCAAAAATCGACTGTGCTAGGGCAAAAGTCAACTGTGACCTATAAACAGTCAAACTTCAAGATTTTTTGTAAACATTCTAATTTTTAAGGATATTTCATCATTTTATCAAGGGTTGATCATGAATCATCAAGGATTGCTCAAAATTCATCAAGACTCAAAAGTTGTTAAATTAGGGTTTTGTAGGAAAAGTCAACTCAACTTTGACCAAGCATAACTTTCTCATACTTTATGAGAAATGACCCATACAAAGCTCATTTTGAAGAAGATGAAATTTTCTACAATCCATATTCATACCCCAAGATCAAAAAATGCATTCACAAGAAGTTATGAATTTGGACATTATAGGTCATTGCTGAAAGTCAACAAAAACACCTTTTTTGACAAAGCTTGTAACTTGAGCATGGAACATCAAAATGAGATGATACCAAAAGGGTTGGTTAGAGGAAATCTCAAGCTTTATAAAAAGTTCAAGAACACTTCCAAAAGTTCAAAATTGAAGAAGTTATGCATTGTTGAAGTTGGACATTTTTGCAAAATTGCCAAAAATCAACTATCCCCAAAACTTCAAATTTTGTCAAATGGGCCCATTATTTTCCCCTTGATTTGAGCTTGCATAGTTGCCCATGTGTCCTAGCTTCAGCCTTGAGATCATATTGCCTTTTTATTATTTTATTTGATTTTTTATTGAATTATTTCATTTTAAATCAAATTAAATCATATAAAATCCAAACTTTGATTACCTAAGATCTTTTTGGTTGTTTCAGGTCTTAATTATCATCATGATCATCATCAAACTCGAATCAAACAAGATCATGTACAAAAAGATTGATTTTTGATAAATTTGGCAAGCTTTATAGAATGAATCAAATCAAATATGCAAGCCATGATGGGAGAAGATTTGGACCATAATTGTTACCCTAACACATTGTATCATACATAAGCAAGCCACAAGGAACGAAATAAGTGTTGGAGGCTGCAAGAACAGGCAATACACAAGTTGCAAAATTCATTAAAAAGTGTGAAATCAAAATCATACTTAGAGGCGTTTTCAGAAGCAGAGACCGATCCCAATCGATTCCTGGGTGATCACACAACCTTCCTGGATCAAAAGCACGCGTCCTCAGGCCTTTAAACGCACGGTAAGGGTCACGATAACCCGCTCTGTTCTTGAAATCTTAATTCTCCATTCTTGCATCCTTTGTACAAATTACTTGCATATTCGTAATCCTCACCATGTTTCTAAGCTTTTTGCATTATCCAATTTTGTTTATCTAACCTTTAACGTAGAATCACCATTGTTAGGGTTTTGCATCTTGGTTTAGGGTTTTTCGTTTCAGATAAAATTAGCCTTAATAATGGCTATAGACGTGACCAGAAGAGGGAGACGAACTCAACCATGGGTTCAGGATGCATTTCCATGGCGCCTATAGGATTTTAGAGATGCTTGACTTATAGCTACGGGCTTTTGTCTGTTGGTATAGGCCAGAGTTGTTTTAGCCACGGTTCAACAAAGAAGACGATGGTGTGTCGCTTCCCCATTCGCCTGTTCAAATAGCGTGCGCATTTTCTTGTTTTTTCTGGCATATAATTTGTTTTCTTTTATTATATTATTTTTGTATATTACTAACAAATGAAGCAAAGCGTCCCAGTGGCAAGCATGCGTTGGCAATCACCTACAGGACCTGGGTTCGAATCCCAGGTCCTCCAAATTTCTCTTTAATTTTTTCTTTCAGGCAATCGTGTGTGTAGTCCAAGCACGCAGCTTACCATACACCTTCACATATCCAGTTGCCAGATGGCCCAAGGCCAAATCTGATGGCCAAGAATTGATGGACCACCAAATACCAAGTCAGCACATGCACGCTGGATCAAGGAAAGTCAACAAGGGCCTGTGTGTAATGGGCCTCAGAATTGCTTCTCAAACACCCTAATCAGGCCCATACCCCCTCTCTCTCTCTATTCTATTTATTTTGTTTTAATTGTTTATTTTATTATTTTCATTTAATTACTAACCAATTAAAATTCTTCTTTTTATAAAATAAAATCACAAAAATATTTTTATGTTTAATTAAACTTTAACTTTTATTTTATTAATAAATACTAATAAATTAATTTAGGTTAATTAGAATAATTTTAATTTTTTTTAAATAATTAAAATTAAACTACATTTAATTAGGTTAATTATTAACATTAATTATTTTACTTCTTTCTTAAAATATCAAAAAACCCAAAAATAACTTTTTCATTTAATTAATTTATTTATTAATTTAGTGATTAATTTAGGATAATTTCTTTCTTAAAATAAAAAAACAAAAAAAAATCTTTTCTTTAACAAAAAGGGTCAAAACCCTAATCTTGCGCCCGATTTAATTTCCCGCATGCGATTTATTTTCTTTATCCAATAATGTACTTGCTTCCGGTTTGTAATAGTAAATAGGACCTTTATTTACTTTTTATCGCTTTATTTATTTTTAAAAGGTTTGTCTTTGGCGATGTAAATACCCGACGCCTTGTAATTTAAATTCCGCATTTTAATTCCGCAACTTATAACTGTTAGATGTTTGATAATAGGGGATGCATGACAAGACTGAATGTTTTAACCTAAAATCAACTAAGATCACCCATAACATGTACAAAGACAAAAATAACTGAAAATAACACACTCGCACATGCGCACTCTTAGGGTACCCCCCCCCCCACTTGGTTGCCTTCGTACGCGGTCATTAAGTATAGGTCACTTTAGAGGTCGCCCTCCTGTCCAAAAGATCATAGTTTCCTCGAAACGGTTGCCTCAGATATTGTTGCCTCAAACAAATGATCTAAGACATTAGGGTTACCGCTAAGGCGTCCTAACATTGCTTTGGTGACCGTAAGTCCCTAAATTCGAATTGACCCTCAAAACTCCAACGACGGTGCTACCTACTCATCAATAGTGGGATAGCATTGTCTAAAGGAAATTAGCATAGAACGATTCCTTTTTCGAGTAGGTAGATGGTTCTTAAGTACTTGCTCTTTCAAAAAACAAAATCTTTTTCACACTTACACTTTTCGATCAAAGTTTTCAAAAACACTTCATACGCTCTTGAGGACAGAAGCACGAGTTAAATCGAAGTTTCAAAACAAAAACTTTTTCAAATCCACAAGCACAAAGAAAGCAATATTTTGAAAACAATTGAGCAAGTACCTAAGAGCCCGTGGATAACCACGGATAGAAAGGGTGCTAACACCTTCCCTTTCTATAATCTACCCACTGAACCCGAGAAATATCTCGAAAAAGGAATTTTTCTGTGCTTTTTTCCTTTCCTTGTTGGATAAAATAAAAGTCGGTGGCGACTCTTGCTTACCGCGACATTTTGCAAAAACAAACGCAAAACACAAACCAGCATTCCAAAAAACAGTCAGTTATTTCCCACCGTATCACAGACACCTTAATTTCAGGCCCAACATCTCTATCCTTCTTTATATTTTGTTTTGTTTCATTTATTTATTTTGTTTATTTATTTACTAACCAATAATTTAATTATTTTCTTTAGCAAAAAATCACCAAAAATTATTTTTTATGTCCAAATTAAATTTAGGATATTTATTTTTAATAAAAAAATCAATTAATTTAATTAGGTTAATTTGCTAGATAACTTTAATTTATTTTGTAAATAATTAATGAAATTTTGGCAGCAGATACTCAATGTCATAGTGAATGTTATGACACTGTATCTGACGTTCTACAAGACAGTAAGTCTAAAAGCAGTAAATAACATAGTCAATTGTTTACCCAGTTCAGTGTGAAACAACACCTACTCTGGGGGCTACCAAGCCAGGGAGGAAATCCACTATAAGAGATATTAATTCAGGAATAAACCTACCAGTTTATCTCCTTCACTTAAGACCTACCCAATGCAACTTCAATCTAAGTTCACCTTAAACCTGAGTTCCTACTCACTCCCCCTCAATCACAGCAGTGACATTAAACAATTGACTAATGAACTTATGAAGACACTCTTCAGAACATACACTTGATTATGCTTCACAGCTTTTAATCAAGTAACACAAACACTCGTGCTTCAAAGCTTTGAGTGATACATAAACCTAACTTGACTTTGCTTCAAAGCTTTAATCAAGTGACACAAACACTCGTGCTTCAAAGCTTTGAGTGATACACAACCCTTACAATCAAATCCTACTCCAAGTCACTTATCACAATGATAATTGCTTGGATTACAGTAGTTAAAACTATACAGCCCCTTATTGATCTTCTGTCAAAAGTTATCTTCACCAACAGTCGTCCTGTTGAATATATAGGCCGCTGTTCTTCAGTTAGGGCTTCCACGAAAATAGCTAGGGTTAATTAACCTCAAGACTTGGTCACAGGACTTTATCAACCAGATTAGGGTTAAGCCAAGTTAACCTAAACTCCACGTGAGACTTTGTACTGGACTGTGTAAACCAGTTTCCTGAAAAATCTCAGAATTAACAAAATTGTACAACTGTTAGATCAGTACAGGATGTCTTAACATTTGTTATGACAACAAGAATCCTGTTTACTGATTTTGGTAGAATGTAATAAATATGATCATTGCATGATGATCAGCTAAACACTCAATTTAAGCAGCTTCTGTATGACATCCTTTTTCTGCAGAATGTACCTAGTAACCCAGAATGTTATGACATCAGTCATGACATTCACACACCTGGTTTTACCAAAAAAACATGCCAACAACCGAACACTTACAAACTCCCCCTTTGGCAAATTTTTGGCTAAAACCCCTAAACAATCGGAGATTAGAAATCAGCGGAATCAATATGTCTGCAGAAAGAGATAATGTCTACCAAGTCTAATTAACACAAAAACTTCTCCCCCTCTTTAGCCATAAATAGGCCAAAGATACATGTACTTTTAGGATATACAGTCATCCAAAAATAAAAACACAGATAAAAATTCTAAAAACACTTGCAGCAACAGGTACCAGCAGCAAGGTTGTCAAATACTTCAAGCACTGTCATCTTCAGAGGAGGCACTATCTTCAGCATTAAGTTGATCTTCAGCAGCATCCTCTTCCCTTCTTCGTCCTTCAGTCTCCTCATGTTCTAGTCTATCAATCAGGTCCTCAAGAGTCCTTTTCCTTGTATCCAGCTCTTTGCAGGTTTCCTTCAGCACAACTATAACATCAGTTCTCTTGGACTGAGTTTTGACAGTTGATGTCTCAGCTGATGTCATGACAATGTCAGGAACATGAGTTCCCTGAAATAGCTTGTAGTGCAACCCAATAGCAGGGCCTCCTTTGCATACAGTATCTTTTTCAACTAGAATGTCAGGATACTGAGCAAGGACTATACCATATATGAGGGAGGGAAAGGCAATAGGGCCTTTAACAGCATAGCTTCCAGCATGTTTTAAAGTTTGATCAAAGATATACTTGCCATAGTCAAATTTTGTCCTGCTTCCAACAGCATAAATGAATCTTCCCAGTCCTGTGGAGATGGTTGATTTATGGTTGGTGGGAACCCAGTTGGCTGCACCAATTTTGTGCAGAATGGCAAATTTCATGCTCAGTTTGCTTGCATTCAGCTTCCCTTTCAAGGGCCAGCTCTTGACTTGATTTGCAGTGATGGTTTGGCATACTTGGTTGTCGGTAACCTCTAGCTCAGGGCAAGCATCATCTGGTCTTCCTAGGAATTTGTTTATTTCAGAGGGAGAGAAATTTACCTTTCTTCCTCTCACATAGACACATTTAAAGTCAGCTGACCTTCCATCAGCACACCCATCAGATAAATTCACTATGAATTCTTTGACAAGAACTTCATAGAAGTTGGTAAACTTTACCACAGTATTTATTAGACTAGCAGTTTTGATTAGGTCCATGATCTTCTTACATTCCATGGCACCCTTGTTCAGTTCTCTTTCCAAGGCTATTCTTTTCAAACAAACATACTTCCACCTGTTTGCATTCTCAGGAAGGTGAAAGGAAATGTTGTCAGTGGGGACTTCAGGGACTTTATACATTTTGCTTGATGGGATTTTCCTTTTGAGAGGTATGTCTTCAACATCAAATTCAAATTTTGATTCCTCATCAGAATCAAAGGGTTCAGGCTCTTTCCTTTTCTTAGCTATTGGTTGTCTTACAGGCTTTGAGAGACTACCAGCAGGTACTCGAGTTTTCACCTTCCCTTTTGACAATCCAGCCTTCATAGTTTCTACTTCAACATCAGCAGTCTTCTCTGTGGACATACATTTGGCAGCATCCTGCTTTCCCTTTTTGTTCATCATTCTTCTAGCTATGCTAGGATTGATATTTACAATTAGGTCATTGTCAGAGTATTCTTCATCAACATCAATAACCGGGGTTTCAACAACCTTCTCAAAAGGGTTCTGGTGATCATCAAGATTTTCAGATGATTTCCTAATGTTGTCATCCGGTGTCTCAACATTCTGAGTGACATCTGGATTCATTTCAACATTTGGACTAGCAGCTTCTTGATTCAATGGTACAGAAATGCCAGGTACCGAGTGATTCTTCTTTAGACTCCTTGTAACAAGTCTAGCTATTGCTTGATGAACATAAGCTGAGCCTTCCCTATTTGATATTTCTGAGGGAACAGAGGATGTTTGAGAGGGATTACCAGATGTAGAAGCTTGAGACCTTCTTGCATGTCTTGTTCTCAGCTTTTTAACCTTAGAGGGGTCAGCTGCTAGTTCACGAAGAGGAGTTATCTCCAGAACATCAGAATCCATGCAGTTTGTGATTGCCCTAGGTTCTCGATCAGAGGATGCGGAACAAGCAGTCGTCTTTGAAGAGGATGATGTCATGGATAGTTGAGACATGTTGAGCGTCTTAGAAAACCAGTAATAGCGAGAGTAAAAACTTTGATTGAGAGAATGAAAATTGTTGCAGAGCCGAGAGAGGAAGGAGATAAATGAGTGTCTATTCAACTTCTTAACAATTGTGAAAGAAATAGGGAAATAGATGATTAACCCAATCAAAATAGACTTAACAAAAAAATCTCCTTCATCACATGTTTTAAGCAAAATTAATTGCTACATTTCCTCATGTTGGCAAATACCCAACTTGCCCCTCAAATTTTCAAATTGATTTGCATCAAGTGCCTTGGTAAATATGTCATCCAGTTGTAGTTCAGTGGCAACATGTTCCAGTTTAATCGTCTTCTCCTCTATAAGATCTCTGATGAAGTGATGTCTAATGTCAATGTGCTTGGTCCTGCTATGCTGAATATGAATCTTGGAAATGTTGATAGTGCTCAGATTGTCACAGTACAATGTCATAACATCTTGTGTGACATTATACTCAGTAAGCATCTGTTTCATCCAGATCATTTGATAACAGCTACTACCAGCTGCTATGTATTCAGCTTCAGCAGTAGATAGAGACACACAGTTCTGTTTCTTGCTGAACCGGGAAACACGATTATTTCCTAAGAAGAAACATCCTCCAGAGGTGCTTTTTCTATCATCATCACTTCCAGCCCAATCAGCATCACAGTAACCAGTCAGAGTTGGTTCACATCCATGAGAGTACAGCAAGCCATAGTTGTGTGTTCCACTTACATACTTCAGAATTCTCTTCACTTGGTTGATATGACTTACTTTGGGTTCAGCCTGATACCTTGCACATACTCCAACTGCAAAAGCAATGTCAGGTCTGCTAGCTGTTAAGTATAGCAAACTTCCTATCATACTTCTGTATAAGCTTTGGTCCACCTTGACCCCCACTTGAATCTTTGGACAGCTTTAAGTGAGTAGGTGCATGAGTCCTTTTGTGACTGGCATTCTCCATCCCAAACTTCTTGACAATGTTCTTTGCATACTTGCTTTGAGACAAGAAGATTGAGTCTTCCATCTGTGTGACTTGCAGTCCAAGAAAGTAGGTCAATTCTCCCATGAGGCTCATTTCAAATTCAGCTTGCATCTGGTCAGCAAAATTTTAAACCATTTTATCTGACATTCCCCCAAACACTATGTCATCAACATAGATTTGAGCTACCATTATCTTTCCTCCTTCATTTTTGACAAAAAGAGTTTTATCCAAGCCTCCTTTCCTGTATCCTTTGTCAGAGAGGAATTTTGTCAACCTGTCATACCATGCTCTAGGAGCTTGTTTCAGGCCATATAAAGCTTTCCTCAATTTGTAGACATGATCAGGGCAGTTTGGATCCATAAATCCTTTAGTCTGTTCCACATAAACTTCCTCATTTAAGTACCCATTTAGGAAGGCACTTTTTACATCCATCTGAAATAACTTGAACTTGAGGAGACAAGCAATACCTAATAGGAGTCTGATTGATTCCAGTCTGGCTACATGAGCAAACGTCTCATCAAAATCAACCCCTTCAACTTGAGTGTATCCTTGAGCAACAAGTCTTGCCTTATTCTTGGTGACAACTCCTTCAGCATCTGATTTGTTCTTGTAGATCCATTTTGTTCCAATGATGTTTGTTCCTCCTGGTCTAGGAACCAACTCCCATACTTCATGTTGCTTGAATTGGTTCAATTCATCTTGCATTGCTCCAATCCAGTATTCATCAGTTAAAGCTTCCTTAACATTTCTTGGTTCAATCTTAGATACAAAACAAGAGTTTGAGATGATTTCTCTAGATCTTGTAATGATTCCACTGTTAGGATCTCCTATGATGAGTTCCTTAGGATGATCTTTCTGAATTCTGATGGAGGGTTCTTTGTTAGCTTCCTTTGATTCTGATTCTGATGAAGTATTTTTAGGAATATCATCCTTTTGAGTTGAAGTTTCAAAGAATGTCTCAACATCATATGGGACATTTGTTTCCTCATGGTAATCATCCACTATGACATTTATAGATTCCATCATAACTTTGGTCCTGGAATTGAATACCCTATAAGCTCTGCTGTTGGTAGAGTATCCTAGGAATATTCCTTCATCACTTTTAGGGTCCATTTTTCTCCTTTGTTCACGATCTGTCAGAATATAGCATTTGCTTCCAAATACATGGAAGTACTTCACTGTAGGCTTTCTTCCTTTCCAGAGTTCATAAATGGTGGATGATGTTCCCTTTCTCAAGGTGACCCTGTTATGGACATAACAGGCTGTATTCATAGCTTCAGCCCAAAAATGAATAGGAAGACTTTTGGCATGTATCATAGCTCTGGCAGATTCCTGTATGGTCCTGTTTTTCCTTTCTACAACTCCATTTTGCTGAGGAGTTATAGGTGAAGAGAATTCATGATTGATTCCTTCTGAGGAACAGAACTCATCAAACTTACTGTTTTCAAATTCCTTGCCATGATCACTTCTGATTCTGACAATGCACCCTTCTTTTTCTCTTTGAATTCTTTTGCACAGTTCTTTAAACACTTAAAATACATCATATTTTTCCCTGATGAAGTTAATCCAGGTGAATCTGGAAAAATCATCCACAACAACATAGGCATATCTTTTTCCACCAAGACTTTCCACCTGCATTGGTCCCATCAGATCCATATGTAGAAGTTCTAGTACCTTAGAGGTGGTCAAATGTCTTGACTTTGGATATGACATCCTAGTTTGCTTCCCAACCTGACATTCACCACAGACTCTCCCTTCATCAATTTGCAGTCTTGGAATCCCTCTGACTGCCTCCATGGATATAATCCTAGACCAGACTTGTTTCCCACATTTTGTCCAATCTGAAGGATGTCTTCTAATTTGTCAGTTTCATTTGTCAGCATCTTGACAGATTTGGTCATCTGGTCCAGTTTTGAGTTTAGCATTTGAACTTCCCCTTCTAGATGACTTATAGTATCAATGCCTGCCTTTTTCTCAGCCTCCAACTTTATTATGAGTTTTGTTTGTCTCTCATTTTGCTGACAGACTTCAGCACTTCTGATACATAACTTCTTGTAGGAATCAGCCAGTTCTTCAAATGTCACTTCCTCATCACCAGAGTCACTATCAGAGTTACAAATACCAGTTAGTGCAGTAACTAGTTTGCCAGATTCTTCTTCAGAATTACTTTCTGAATCACAGTCAGACCAAGTAACAGACATTCCTTTCTTTTGTTTCTTAAGAAAGGTAGGACATTCAGCTCGAATGTGCCCATATCCTTCACATCCATGGCATTGAATTCCTTTGCTTTGATTTCCCTTCTCTTCAGACTTTGGTCTTCTGCTGGAGTCATAGGATCTATTAATGTCAGAAGGAATGTTCTTAACATTTGACCTTGACTTTGGATCCATTCTCTTGATGAGTTTGTTGAACTGCCTTCCAAGCATGGCTATAGCTTCTGAAATATTTTCTTCTTCATCCTCCTTGTTTTCATCTTCAGTATTAGATACAAGTGCTATGCTCTTGTTTTTCTTGTCGACATTGTCATTGATCCCCATCTCAAAGGTCTGAAGTGACCCAATGAGTTCATCCACCTTCAAATTGTAGATATCCTGAGCTTCCTCTATAGCAGTCACCTTCATTGCAAATCTTTTAGGCAAGGATCTGAGAATCTTTCTCACCAGCTTTTCTTCTGACATCTTTTCTCCCAATGCTCCTGAGGTGTTGGCAATCTCTAAGATGTTCATGTGAAACTCATGAATGGTCTCATCTTCCATCATTCTTAGGTTCTCAAATTTGGTAGTCAGCATCTGAAGCCTTGACATTTTTACTTTGGATGTGCCCTCATGAGTAGTTTTGAGAGTGTCCCAAACTTCCTTGGCTAGTTCACATTGATGTACTAGTCTGAATATGTTTCTATCAATTCCATTGAACAAAGCATTTAAGGCTTTGGAATTACCCAGGGCTAACTCATCTTCTTCTTTGCTCCATTCTTCCTCGGGTTTCAGACTGATTGTCCCATCTTTCTCAATTATGGTGGGATGGTTCCATCCTTTGTCAGCAGCTCTCCAAGCCTTTTTGTCCAGTGATTTTAAGAACGCAATCATACGAGGTTTCCAGTAGTCATAATTTGATCCATCCAGAATAGGTGGTCTGTTTCCAAAAACTCCTTCTTTGTCCATAGCGCCAGAAAATAATATCCCTAGATCTCACCCAGTAAGACAAGCAGGGTGCCTGCTCTGATGCCAATTGAAATTCTGGCAGCAGATACTCAATGTCACAGTGAGTGTTATGACATCGTATCTGACGTTCTACAAGACAGTAAGTCTAAAAGCAGTAAATAACACAGTCAATTGTTTACCCAGTTTAGTGTGAAACAACACCTACTCTGGGGGCTACCAAGCTAGGGAGGAAATCCACTATAAGAGATATTAATTCAGGAATAAACCTACCAGTTTATCTCCTTCACTTAAGACCTACCCAATGCAACTTCAATCTAAGTTCACCTTAAACCTGAGTTCCTACTCACTCCCCCTTAATCACAGCAGTGACATTAAACAATTGACTAATGAACTTATGAAGACACTCTTCAGAACATACACTTGATTATGCTTCACAGCTTTTAATCAAGTAACACAAACACTCGTGCTTCAAAGCTTTGAGTGATACATAAACCTAACTTGACTTTGCTTCAAAGCTTTAATCAAGTGACACAAAGACTCATGCTTCAAGGCTTTAAGTGATACACAACCCTTACAATCAAATCCTACTCCAAGTCACTTATCACAATGATAATTGCTTGGATTACAGTAGTTAAAACTATACAGCCCCTTATTGATCTTCTGTCAAAAGTTATCTTCACCAACAGTCGTCCTGTTGAATATATAGGCCGCTGTTCTTCAGTTAGGGCTTCCACGAAAATAGCTAGGGTTAATTAACCTCAAGACTTGGTCACAGGACTTTATCAACCAGATTAGGGTTAAGCCAAGTTAACCTAAACTCCACGTGAGACTTTGTACTGGACTGTGTAAACCAGTTTCCTGAAAAATCTCAGAATTAACAAAATTGTACAACTGTTAGATCAGTACAGGATGTCTTAACATTTGTTATGACAACAAGAATCCTGTTTACTGATTTTGGTAGAATGCAATAAATATGATCATTGCATGATGATCAGCTAAACACTCAATTTAAGCAGCTTCTGTATGACATCCTTTTTCTGCAGAATGTACCTAGTAACCCAGAATGTTATGACATCAGTCATGACATTCACACACCTGGTTTTACAAAAAAACATGCCAACAACCAAACACTTACAATTAAAATTAATTAGAATAAATAGGTTTTTATTACTAATTTAATTAGTTTACTTCTTTCCTAAAATAACAAAAAACAAAAAATATGTCATTAATTATTTTTCATTAATTAATTTAATAACCAATTAATTTAGTATTTAGTTTTAAGACTTATTTTCTTTTCTTTAAAAAATTATTTTAAAAAAAACAAAAACATTTTCTTTTAATTAGGAGGGTCAAAACCCTAGTTTCGCATTCAATCTAATTTTCCCGCGCGCTTTATTTTTATCTAATTATTGTATCTGCTCCCGGTTTGTAATAATTAAATTAGGACATTTATTTATTTTTTATCGCATTTAAATTACAAAGGGTTTGTTTTTGGCGATGTAAATACCCCACGCCTTGTAATAGTTTAGTTTACTTTCCGCACCTTTAATTTATGTAAATATTAAACTGCTAGATGTTTGATAATAGGGATTGCATGACAAGAATGAATGACTAAATTTAAAACAGTTAGATCGCCCTAAACATGTGCAAAGATAAATAACTGAAACCAACACACTCGCACATGCGCACTCCTAGGGTACACTCTCACTTGGTTGCCTTCGTAAATGGTCATTGAGCATAGGTTGTTTTAGAGGTCGCCCTCTTGTCTAAAAGATCATAGTCGCCTCAGAAAGGTTGCCTCGGATATCATTGCCTCAAATAAATGATCTAAGACATTAGGGTTACCGCTAAGACGTCCTAACGTTGCTTTAGTGACTGTAAGTCCCTTTTGAATTGACCCTCAAATTCCAACGACGATGCTACCCACTCACTAATAGCAGGATAGCATTGTCTAAAGGAAACAAATACATAACGATTCCTTTTTCGAGTAAACAGATTAGTTCTTAAGTACTTGCTCAAACAAAACAAAACTTTTTTTCTACACTTACACCTCTTTACAAAACAAACTTTTCAAAAACACTTCACTACACTCTTGAGGACTGATACAAGAGTTAAATCGAAGTCGAAACAAAAACTTTTCAAAACCCACAAACACAAAGAAAACAATTTTGAAAATGATGAGCAAGTACCTAAGAGCCCATGGAAAACCATGGATAAAAAGGGTGATAATACCTTCCCTTTCTATAATCTACCCCCGTACTCAGAAATATCTCGAGAAAGGAATTTTTTTGTGCTTTTTTCCTTTCCTTGTTGGATAAAATAAAAGTCGGTGGCGACTTTTGCTTACCGTGACATTTTGCGGAAAAAAACGCAAAACGCACACCAGTATTCCAAAAACAGTCCGGTTATGGCCACCGTATCACAGTATGCCCTCTAGAGGGAGTGCCAAAGGTACCATCGTGTAATTCAGCCATGATTTCTTCAGCTTCAGTCTTGTCCACACAACGGAGCAGAATACAATCATGATTACGCTTGTACAGGATAACATTGCTCAGGAAGAACTTAGCAGAGAATCTCCTCAGGAAATTTTTATCATTGACTGAAGCTCCTTCTGGATACTCTTGAGCCTCGAGATACCTTTTGACTTCGTGAAACCAAGGTCGGTCCACTACTTCTTCGGTATTAATTTAGTGACAGTGTGATGGTTCATCCATTCGCTCGATGGTAATCTGGGGAGCCTCGTTATCCCAATTAAGTTTAAACATAGATGACATTATAGCTAGAGCGTCTGCTAGCTGATTTTCTTCTCGCGGGAAATGCTCGAAGGTAATCTGCTCGAAATGTGGTAATAATGTCAAAACATGTTCTTTGTAAGGGATAAGGTTAGGATGCTTGGTGTCCCACTCTCCTTTGATCTGACTGATAACCAAAGTTGAGTCCCCAAACACAACCAAAGATTTGATTCCCAGGTCTATAGCAGCCTTGAGATCAAAGATGCAAGCTTCGTACTCCGCCATGTTGTTGGTACAGTTAAAGCAGAGCCTGGCAGTAAAAGGAGTATGGCATCCTTTTGGAGATATGAGCACAGCGCCGATACCGTTACCAAGTGCATTGGATGCCCCATCAAAGAACAGGGCCCATCGGGATCCTTGTTCAGGTGCGTCATATGGTCTGGTTCCTTCACAGTTGTCCAAAGTCATAATGTCCTCGTCCGAGAATTAAAACTTCATGGATTGGTAATCTTCAACAGCTTGATGAGAAAGATGATCAGCTAGTACACTGCCCTTTATAGCTTTTTGGGTCGTGTATTGTATGTCATATTCTGTTAGGATCATCTGCCATCTAGCTATCCTTCCAGACAAAGCAGGCTTCTCGAAGATGTATTTGATTGGATCCATTTTAGATATCAGCAAAGTGGTATGAGTCAACATATACTGTCTTAGCCGGCGAGCAGCCCATGCCAGAGCGCAGCAAGTTTTCTTGAGCAGTGAATATCTGGTTTCACAGTTGGTAAACTTTTTTCTAAGGTAATAAATGGCATGCTCTTTTCGGCCAGACTCGTCATGCTGCCCCAGTACGCACCCCATTGAGTTCTCTAAGACAGTCAGATACATGATTAGCGGTCTTGCTTCGACGGGTGGCATCAGGACAGGAGGTTCTAGCAAATACTCTTTGATTCTGTCAAAAGCAATTTGGCACTCATCATTCCATCTGACTACCTGATCTTTCTTTAACAGTTTGAAGATTGGCTCACAGGTAGATGTTAAGTGAGAAATGAACCTAGCAATGTAGTTTAGGCGTCCCAAGAAACCTCTGACTTCCTTCTCAGTACGAGGAGCAGGAATTTCTTGTATAGCTTTGACTTTGGCAGGATCAACCTCGATGCCTTTGTTACTGACAGTGAAACCCAAGAGTTTACCGGATCGGACTCCGAATGTGCACTTGTTAGGGTTTAACCTTAGCTTGTACTCCTTTAGTCTGACAAACAACTTCTTCAAGTGATTAAGGTGTTCTTCCTCCGTTTGTGATCGGGATATCATTTCATCTACGTAGACCTCTATCTCATGATGTATCATGTCATGAAACAAAGCTACCATGGCACGTTGATAGGTTGCCCCAGCATTCTTCAGTCAGAATGGCATCACTTTGTAGCAGAACGTACCCCACTGTGTTATAAAAGTAGTTTTCTCCATGTCTTCAGGTGCCATTTTGATCTGGTTGTAACCCAAGAATCCGTCCATGAAAGAAAATACTTTGTGTTGAGCTGTATTGTCAACCAGGATGTCGATGTGTGGTAGTGGAAAGTCATCTTTAGGGCTGTCCCTGTTTAAGTCTCTGTAATCTACGCACATCCGTACCTTTCCGTCTTTTTAGGCACAGGCACAATGTTAGCAACCCATTGAGGATAGGAAGTAACAGCCATAAATCCAGCATTGAATTGCTTCATAACTTCTGCTTTGATCTTCTATGACATGCCAGGTCTCATGCGGCGGACCTTCTGCTTCACTGGTGGACAGTCTTCTCTTGTGGGTAGACGGTGTACCACGATGTCTATATCCAGTCCCGGCATGTCTTCGTATGACCAGGCAAAGATCTCAACATTATCATGCAACAGCTGAATCATGCGTTCCTTGACACTCGGCTCTAGGTTAGCACCCACTTTGATCTCTTTTTTATCCTCTTCAGTACCCAAGTTGATGGTATCCAACAGCTCCTCATGAGGCAGGATGGCCCTTTCTTCTTCATGTTGTAGCAGTCTAGCCAATTCCCCTGGAACCTCACAATCTTCCTCACCTTCGTATTCGGCTTGGTAGACCAGATCTTCAGAGTCACTGAAGGCCATAGCAGAATTGTTATCCATGGAATCCGGAATGGAAGGGTACCTGCATTTGTGAGTGTGGGTGTGTGTAAGGGTATAGCCATCTTTAAACAAATAAAATGTAAAAAGAAAAATAATGAACACAAAAGTTTATATTTGAAAACGTCCATGATATATTAAATGGCATATGAAGATGAAAAATAAAAACCCTTACAAATGGACCTTTGTGCCTCGGGTAAGACACAAGGTTAAAAGTGTACGAATTGTTTGAGAATTATTACAAGCCAACAGAAATGTTTGAAAGATAAATTATTGTGGTATGAAAGTAATCGGAACAAAGTCTTTTGCTTCCCAGTTGCACAGTCCTCCGTAGACAGTTGGAAATATCCAATCTTCCAAGCTTCCCTCCTCTTCACTATCTTCCAGAGCATTGACTCCATGGTGGCTGATCTTCACAGGTGGCCCTCCAGCACGGGCACAGAGTACAGCCTTTTGAGCAGATGAAGTAAATCCCAAGCCAAATTTATCTGATTTGTAAGGAATGTCTGGAAGTTGCCCCCATATTGTGCTTCCTCCCTCTTCAACCACTGCCTTTGCATCCTTGAGAGATGACATCCGAGGCGGAGGTCTGGTAATCATGGGTACTGAGGACACTATCTTGGTCACCGCTATCTCCTGAGCTATGATAACGAGAAAACGTATCGTATAATTACTATGCTTTTTACCGATTTTATATTACATTAAGTCGTCTAACCCTCGATTATTCTGAGTTTATTTGTCTTTTTACAGGTATAACATTTGTCAACTCAAACCAATGGAAAAGGACAACATGAAGAAGGCTAGACAATAGACAAAGAGAACGACATAACAAGATCGATACGGTTATGACACCGTAGACTTCCTACTTATGCGATCCGTTTCAATAACCATTATACCGATATTTGGAGTTTTAAGTTCTAGAGTAACCCCTAGTAGTTTATACTAGCAGTCAGCACCGTCTTGACACAAACCACGTGGAGAATCTATGAATATAAGTGTTTGACGTCTAATTCAAAAAATATCCTTCCTATCTCGTTGCTAAAAGAAAAGAAATTTTATGCACCAAAATATACGGTCACATATAAGAGCTGAGCAAATAATGAAGGAATCCAGTGTTGGTTGGTTCAGAGGTATCTGGTTCTGAACTCGGTAGGGCGTGCTACGGCCCGATCCCCCACAACCTCCAACTTTGATAACATATGTAGGGTTGCCACATTCATGTACCAGACCCCGTGCTAAAAGGATCAAAGTCACTAACCGGTTACTCCACTACATGTGTGCTAAGACAAAGGGCTTAATGTGATTGCGCCAGAACGAAACCGGGTGAAATAGATACCAGGAACTCTGGGAAGAATTATAACGGAACTGTTGGATAGCTCGTTTTAAATGGAAGCCTACGACTAAGCTTATTGCTTGTGTCATTAGCGTATCTTTAGTGTTTCAGTCAAGTATTGTCCGAACCGATGAGGATTTCCCGAAATTGCTTTAAAAATCCAAGGTATGTCATGCATATGCGCTTGAAAAAACTTGTCCGACCTTTTGAATGACTATTTGCTTGAGGACAAGCAAAGGTTTAAGTATGGGGGAATTTGATAACGAGAAAACGTATCGTATAATTACTACGCTTTTTACCGATTTTATATTACATTAAGTCGTCTAACCCCCTATTATTCCGAGTTTATTTGTCTTTTTACAGGTATAACGTTTGTCAACTCAAACCAATGGAAAAGGACAACATTAAGAAGGTTTGACAATAGACAAAGAGAAAAAGAACTAAAAATACAAAGTTTGGATTTTTGCACCTGTGACGACCGTCACACCCTGTGACGACCGTCACGCCTCCCCAACTAGAAATAACGCTCGTAACACATTGTTGACGAGCGTAATGCGCTATTTAAGCGCATTACGATCATCACCCACCTGTGACGACCGTCATGCGCATAAAAAGGAAGTTATGCTTTAGTGGAGACGTGGGCAACGTGAGGAAGAATCCTTCTCCAATATTTCCTCCACTCAGTAACCATGCATCCTATTTTCACGCCACTCAAGCCTCTTCTCAAGACACTTTCAACTGCCATTTCTTCTGCTATATATATGTGTGGTAGTGCAAAGCTGCGGGGGTCGAAGAATTTTCTACAGACCAAATTTCTATTTTTATGCATTATTTCTATTTCCTTGTGTTAGAGTTTTTTCTACATTCCTGTAATTTTCATTCAAAGTCTTAGTTTTTAGTTTTAAGTGTTAATTCTTCTTTCAAGAATTAACACGAATTATTTACTGCAAATCAAGCTCGAAGATTGGATTATTGTAATACTTCAAGATTACCATAGCAACTTTGATTCCAGGTTTTATATTGCAATTATTATTCATTCAGTTTTTATATTATGCCAATTGTTGCTATGAATTATATTTTGAATTGTATTGCTGTTAAGTTAATTATGTCTGGCTAAATTATTAATACCGGTATGTGACCGTAAGAACTGAAAGAATTCAGTGATACCTTGGCCAAAAATATTTATAAAACAATTTCTGGTTTCCAATTTCCAAGATTAATTTAACTATCCTTGTCACGAGAGTGAGAGGTTAATTAACACGATTTTGCCACGAGAGTGGGAAATTAATTAAGGAAAGAACCTGCATGCGAGAGCTGGGGTTCAACCCAGATAGTGGTAACGAAACATTAATTTTTAAATACACGAGAGTGTTTTAATAAATTAATTAAACTCAAATTGTTTTCAAAAAGTGTTATTAAATTTAAAGTGCATCCACTAGGTTTAGTAGCATAACTTATTTCATGACACGAGAGTGTATGTCTCATGTTTTTAAACAATTAGTTTTTACCGAAATACTTTATAAGCCGAGCGATTCACCGAATTCCCGAAGTCCGATTATCACATACCGGTATGACTATTACTATTATTTTTAATTAAACTGTTTCCCCCAAAAATCGAATATTCATCGCTTAGTTAAAAAAACTGTAGCATTAGATCGTATGCGATTGATCCTCAGTCTCTGTGGGTTCGATAATCTTTTAAAACTAGAACGACTGAACTGTATACTTGCAGTTAATATCCCGACAGACTTATAAGGTCTCGATCAAGTTTTTGGCGCCGTTGCCGGGGACTGATTAATCAATTAAGTACGATTCTTCTGTTGCGCGTTTAGACTAGGCAACATAAACCCTCTTTTGATTTGTATGCCAAATACTCACTCCCGAAGCGAGCCTTTGCATCTACAAATCTTGTCCCAGTTACTATGTATCACCCGAATTTTTTCTACAACCCCCACTCTGAGTATTTCGAGGAATCACAAGAATCCCATAAATCCGACCTCGAAATACTATTGGAGAATCTCAATGCATCACAGACTCATTCTCATCTGAATTACCTTTCCAACCACCAATCCCAACATTTTGAGGAATCGCAAGAATATTATAATTCCAACCAAACTTATCCTCAACCAAATTTCCCCTACAATCACTACACCCAATATTTCGAGGAGACGCAAGTATCCTATAAATCCGACCTCGAAATATTAATGGGAAATTTTAATGAAATATCAATGATGACAAAGCGCTTTACGGAAACACAAAATGCGACTCTAACTCAATTTGAAGAATCAGAAGAATCGCATGATTTCAACTTCGAAACATCAATGGAGGATTCCGACGCGACGCTAATGCACTCTAGGTTAGAATCTCTGATGGAGCACTTTGTAGAGACACAAACTGTCCAGAACGAAGAGTTTAGAAAACAAAGTCTTCAAAACAGTGAAAACCTTAGGCAACTGACCATTGTGGTTGAGTCGCTCGCGACCCACAACATAACCTTAGAGACCCAAATCTCCCAGCTTGAACAAAACCCTCTAGGACCCTTCCTTGAGGAGAAATTGGATGTTGTAACAACCAGTAGTGAAAAACGAGTTGAAAATCCTAAGGAGAGTGATAATGAGGTTGAGGAGAGTGATGATGTGGATGAGGAGAGTTCAGACGAGAAAAGAGTAAAGATTGAGAAAAATCCTCCAACACCATCTAATAGGGAGGTTGTAGAAGAGGTAGAGAAGGAAGAACCTATTATTTTTCCTCACCCCTATACCCCACCGTTTCCTTTCTCGAAAAGTTTTATGGAAGCTCAGATAGACTCCAAATATAAAACGTATGTGGAGGTATTGGAAAATATCCACATTAATGCACCCTTGTTGGAAGTCTTGCATAAAAAGAGAAAATTAGAGGACCGTGAAACTAGGGATATAATTACTGTTAAGAAGGTAAGGTTAACCTTTGAGGTGGTGGATGAAATCACTAAGCCCAAACTTGAAAAGTTGATACTTAGGATAGATCCAGAACCACCACCACAAGTTCAGAAGAATGAACCACCCCACAGAAGAAAGAAAAGAAAAGGTGAGGGGTATGTGAGATGGCTTGATAAGTGGCCATGGAAAATGAAAACTACTAAAAGTTCAACCGAGGAGTCATCCTCGAGAGAACCACCATGAGTGCTTGCACTCCTGTTCGTCAGGCTTATGACGTTAAACAAAGTGTTGGATGGGAGGCGACCCATCTATTTGTTTCTGTTTGTTTTTGTCTTTAACTTTCTATTCCGTTTTTATATTCGTTTTCTTTTAAAGCATTATTTTCATTATTTTCTTTTTCATCTTTTCTATAAAAAAAAATTTATACAACTGCTGCTGATTTTCAATCAACTTTACATGTTTTCTGAAAAAGTATTTTTCTATCCTACCTTCTCCCCTGATTTGCTTTCCCCCTTTGCTATTTACTATGGAAACCACTTTTAGAGGCAGGAACCAAATGAGGCGGTTTGAGGAATTATCACACAGAAATATTGGTATGACCTTATATTATGATGAACCACCAATGGACACTTTAGGCATTAAGGATAGTGTCCATTGTCTGTTTAGCCAGCTGGGGTGGAAAAAGCCCACATTAAATCTAGGTTTGTTACATACCGCGAGCTCACCCTTGAGTTTCTGAGCTCTTTAGTTCATATACCCGAGCGCGGTTTCAGAACTAGAAAGGGATTTATAGCCTTCGGGTTGTTTGGTATTGAATTTGCTTATACCCATAAAGAATTATCCAACCTTCTAGGATTCCCTTGAGGACCTTTTGCTTTTTCTACCACCCAGGCAGAGTTAATGGATTTTGAGCTAGACTACTTTTGGGGGACTTAAACCGGAAACTACCACCCTGAGCCAGATATCATGGATAATAATGAAATACACAACCTCGCTATCCGTTATTTCCACAAGATTCTAGCACATACCATTTTCGGCAAAGAACAGAACCGCACTGCCGTATCTAAAGATGAGATATTTTTTGCTGCAGTGTATGACCCAGGGCCGACCTGTAAATGCAGTGCCATTCTTAATGCATACATTTACCCGCATTTCTGAGAACCCTAGCGAGCCAATCATCATAGGAGGCCTTGCTACCATGATTGCTAACGCCCTCGGACTTAGATACCAGCTACATAGGTGCACACAATTTGTTTCAATCTGCCCTATAAACATTGATTTTTGTTTCCACCTACGAATAATAGGTAACATAGGTCTTGCACCCTTCGATTACTTGATAAGGGATGAAGTAGTCACGGTATTTACACTTTCTAACAATGCCAAAACAAGTCCCCAAAATCGTGACAATTGGCTGTAGGAGCTTAACCCTCCCGACCACCCTTCGACACCTGAGACACCCCAATCCTACCAAGTTTATGATACCACAATGTCTGATGAGAGTGACCCCGAGACCCCTTCTAGTTACCATGATGGTAACAACATCATAGAGGAAGTTGATGCCCCTGCAATAACAAAAGGGGAATATGCTGAAAATTTGAATAAAATCTTTTCTATGTTGGATGTTTATCAGACAGACATCAATGGAATCAAGAACGAGTTGAAGGGTATGCGTATGGACGTGATAAGCTTAACTGATATAACTGTGGAACAGTTTTCTCACATACATGCAACTTTCGAAGACTTGAAGACGCGACTGGGATGAAGCAGCAGAATCAGCACTTATTTTTACCTTGTGTTTTATTTTTCTAGGCAGTTTATGGTTTCATTTTAAACAAGTCTACTTTTTACAATTTTTAAATGAGCGCAGCGCTTGAAAGAAGACAGCAGGAGCAATATGAGTATCTATGCGCTCAAAACACTCAAATCTTGACTGGGCAGCGGAACATGAATGAGAGGTTGGATGAGGCCCTGTCAGAACTTAATTCCTTAAGGATGGACGTTAGCACCCTTGGTTTCCAAGATACTGACACAGAAGCCACTCCTCCCAGACGCTCTCGCACCAGGAGTAGAGGACGTGGTCACCAGTAGTTTTCTTTATTTTCTATGTAGTTTACTTTTTTCTGTTTCATTTCCTTTATGTTTGTTTTTGTAATTGTACTTCCCCGCCTATATACCGCAACATTGAAGACAATGTCGGATTTAGTGTGGGAGAGGTACCTTTCCATCTTTTATAAACTAGTAAATTTTTATGATATGTCTCGATTCAAATTCTTCGCTTTATTTAGCCATACCAAAAAAATTTTATCTTCGCATTAGCCCGACATACCTATTTTAACGAAATCCCAATTAAGGAAGCCGAAAACGACATAACAAGATCGATACGGTTATGACACCGTAGACTTCCTACTTACGCGATCCGTTTCAATAACCATTATACCGAAATCTGGAGTTTTAAGTTCTAGAGTAACCCCTAGTAGTTTATACTAGCAGTCAGCACCGTCTTGACACAAACCACGTGGAGAATCGATGAATATAAGTGTTTGACGCCTGATTCTAAAAATATCCTTCCTATCTCGCTGCTAAAAGAAAAGAAATTTTATGCACCAAAATATACGGTCACATATAAGAGCTGAGCAAATAATGATGGAATCCAGTGTTGGTTGGTTCAGAGGTATCTGGTTCTGAACTCGGTAGGGCGTGCTACGGCCCGATCCCCCACAACCTCCAACTTGGATAACATATGTAGGGTTGCCACATTCATGTACCAGACCCCGTGCTAAAAGGATCAAAGTCACTAACCGGTTACTCCATTACATGTGTGCTAAGACAAAGGGCTTAATGTGATTGCACCAGAACGAAACCGGGTGAAATAGATACGAGGAACTCTGGGCAGAATTATAACGGAACTCTTGGATAGCTCATTTTTAATGGAAGCCTACGACTAAGCTTATTGCTTGTGTCATTAGCGTATCTTTAGTGTTTCAGTCAAGTATTGGCCGAACCGATGAGGATTTCCCGAAATTGCTTTAAAAATCCAAGGTATGTCATGCATATGCGCTTGAAAAAACTTGTCCGACCTTTTGAATGACTATTTGCTTGAGGACAAGCAAAGGTTTAAGTATGGGGGAATTTGATAACGAGAAAACGTATCGTATAATTACTACGCTTTTTACCGATTTTATATTACATTAAGTCGTCTAACCCCCGATTATTCCGAGTTTATTTGTCTTTTTACAGGTATAACATTTGTCAACTCAAACCAATGGAAAATGACAACATGAAGAAGGCTAGACAATAGACAAAGAGAAAAAGAACTAAAAATACAAAGTTTGGATTTTTGCACCTGTGACGACCGTCACACCCTGTGACGACCGTCACGCCTCCCCAACTAGAAATAACGCTCATAACACATTGTTGACGAGCGTAATGCGCTATTTAAGTGCATTACGATTGTCACCCACCTGTGACGACCGTCATGCGCGTAAAAAGGAAGTTATGCTTTGGTGGAGACGTGGGCAACGTGAGGAAGAATACTTCTCCAATATTTCCTCCACTCAGTAACCATGCATCCTATTTTCACGCCACTCAAGCCTCTTCTCAAGACACTTTCAACTGCCATTTCCTCTGCTATATATATGTGTGGTAGTGCAAAGCTGCGGGGGTCGAAGAATTTTCTACAGACCAAATTTCTACTTTTATGCATTATTTCTATTTCCTTGTTTTAGAGTTTTTTCTACATTCCTGTAATTTTCATTCAAAGTCTTAGTTTTTAGTTTTAAGTGTTAATTCTTCTTTCAAGAATTTACACGAATTATTTACTGCAAATCAAGCTCGAAGATTGGATTATTGTAATACTTCAAGATTACCATAGCAACTTTGATTCCAGGTTTTATATTGCAATTATTATTCATTCAGTTTTTATATTATGCCAATTGTTGCTATGAATTATATTTTGAATTGTATTGTTGTTAAGTTAATTATGTCTGGCTAAATTATTAATACCGGTATGTGACCGTAAGAACTGAAAGAATTCAGTGATACCTTGGCCAAAAATATTTATAAAACAATTTCTGGTTTCCAATTTCCAAGATTAATTTAACTATCCTTGTCACGAGAGTGAGAGGTTAATTAACACGATTTTGCCACGAGAGTGGGAAATTAATTAAGGCAAGAACCTGCATGCGAGAGCTGGGGTTCAACCCAGATAGTGGTAACGAAACATTAATTTTTAAATACACGAGAGTGTTTTAATAAATTAATTAAACTCAAATTGTTTTCAAAAAGTGTTATTAAATTTAAAGTGCATCCACTAGGTTTAGTAGCATAACTTATTTCATGACACGAGAGTGTATGTCTCAGGTTTTTAAACAATTAGTTTTTACCGAAATACTTTATAAGCCAAGCGATTCACCGAATTCCCGAAGTCCAATTATCACATACCGGTATGACTATTACTATTATTTTTAATTAAACTGTTTCCCCCAAAAATCGAATATTCATCGCTTAGTTAAACAAACTGTAGCATTAGATCGTATGCGATTGATCCTCAGTCTCTGTGGGTTCGATAATCTTTTAAAACTAGAACGACTAAACTGTATACTTGCAGTTAGTATCCCGACAGACTTATAAGGTCTCAATCAAGCTACCTCTTCAAAATGCTGGAAAGGGGTTTCGATGAATTCGCCATGCAATTCTACATAGCGGAAAGAATTCAGATGACTGATCATGTATTCCTCTTTCCCATGAATAGTTATGATTTTCCCCTGGACAGGGTACTTAAGCATTTGATGCAGAGTGGAAGTGACTGCTCCAGCATTGTGGATCCAAGGTCTTCCCAACAAACAGGAGTAAGAAGGACGAATATCCATCACATAGAATGTGGAGTTGAAGGTTTCAGTTCCCACTTTTATCGGGATGTCCACCTCCCCATGGACCATCCTTTTAGAACCATCAAATGCTCTGACATTTATGTTGCTGGGTTTCAGGGCTAAGCCTTCATAATCCAATCTATCCAAGGCTTTCTTTGGCAAGATGTTCAAAGACGAACCAGTGTCTACCAGTTCGTGTGCTAGGGTTGTCCCTTTGCATTCCACCGAGACATGTAAAGCATTATTATGCTTTCTCCCTTTCGATGTTAAATCTGCATCGGAGAATCCTAGAACATTGTCAGCTGTTAGACTAGCCACACATTCCTGGAACTGATCAGCGGAGGTTTCCTGTGGCACATGGGCCGTCTTCAAAAATCTTATCAAAGCTTTAGCATGAGCTTCTGAACACAACAATAAGGCCAACATGGAGATCTTCGAGGGGGTCTACCCCAGCTGTTCCACCATATCATAATCGCTCTTTTTGATTATTTTCATAATTTCTTCCATTTCTTTTTGAGAGGTTTCAGGGATGATCAACGACTGAGCCCTCGTCCTGACGGGCTCTTCTTGGATCCATTTCCCTCGAACATCAGTAGCAGCATAGGGGATAACCACAGGGGTTGTAACTTCTTCAAGAATTTGAGTACTTGCGGATATTCTTACCGGTGTAGGGGTAACCTTAGGAGCAGCTGCGGGTCCAAAGATTGCCTTTGGAGGGGCAATCTCTGGAGAGAAAATTCTACCACTGCGGGTAATTTTGCTTGTTCCGGCAATGTTTCCAATGTCGGAATTCTCTTCATCAGAGATCTCTTCAGTTAATTCAATTTTTTTAATACCATGGTAGTAGATTTCTCCACCATAGTTCCATGGTACTGATTTGTCGGACTTGTACGGGACTGGCCCGGGCATAGTGATCTTCAAAGGAATATTCTTCGGAGCGGATGTAATCCTAACAGGTCTTTTAGGGACCTTGGAAGGATTGGCAGATATGGTTATTATTGAAACATCATTAACAGGAGTTGGCAAAATAGGAGTCTTCTCGAACAGAATTTCTTGATTATCAATTAGGCGTTGGATGCCAATCTTCAACAATGGGCAGTTGGTTGATAAGGATGAACAAAGGTGACAATCTTCTTCACAACCTAGGAAAACCCCAACCTTTAACAAATTCAACTTGATTATAGGGAGCAGAGTTATCAAATCATCTACAGTAGCAACAAACAGATCCTCCTCAACAGCATGGGCATTATGGTCATGCCTTGGCATTGGAGCAGAAATTACATTGGGTTTTTCAGGTGTGTCGAATTTAACTTCTTTAGCATCTATCAGATCCTGAATTTTGTTCTTCAGGGCCCAACAATTGTCAGTGTCGTGCCCTAGACTCTCTGAGTGATAAGCGCACCTGGCGTTCGGATGGTAGTGAGAAGAAGCAGTATTTGGATTCTTCGGGGCTTCTTTCAGACTTGCTAGACTCAACTTCAAGAGATGCGGCAGAACTTGGGCAGGAGTCATGTTTATCCAGGTGATTTGTCGTACCGGCCTTTCTACCCTTGTCTGATTGGTTCTTGGTCGACTGGTTTTGGGCTGATCAGATGCAGATTTTTGAATCATAACGGCCCCTACCGCTGGCCGACGCTCAACTCTTCCTTGACCCCTCTGAGAGTAGACATCGGATACTTCCTTCTTTCCCGTGAAAGGTTTTCTGATGGAAGCAGAAGCAGGTGCCTCCTTTTGAATTTTCCCGCTCTTTATACCGGCCTCCACTCTTTCTCCGGTTAGAATCAATTCGGTGAATCCAGCAGACGAACTTCCAATCAGGTGATTGAAGAAAGGACCTGACAGGGTACCCAAGAACATGTCCACTAGCTCCCTCTCAGATAGAGGTGGTTGTACTCGCCTGGCTAAGTCTCTCCATTTCTGGGGATACTCCTTGAAGCCTTCATTTGAATCCATACCCATACTCTGAAGCTGAGTATGAGTTGGTGCCAATTATGCGTTGTATTGATACTGTTTATAGAAGGCGGCAGCAAGGTCCTCCCAGTTATGTACATCAAACCTCTCCAGTTGATAGAACCAATCAAGCTGGGTCCCGGATAAACTGTCCTAAAAGAAGTGGACCCATAAGTCTTTGTCTGCTGAATGCGGTTGTATTTTCCTCACGTATGAAAGGAGGTGCATCTTGGGACATGACACGCCATTGTATTTAGAAAAGAGAGGCACTTTAAACTTGGGTGGAATCACAATTCCTGTCACCAGCCCCAATTCTTCAAAATCCAGCCCAGGAACCCTCTGTACTTCCATAGCAGCTAGACGCTCTTCCAGGTGACGGTATTTGTCATCTGCAGGAGGATATTGCTCCTCAAAATAATTCTCTTCTTCTTCTTCTTCTTCCTCATACTCAGATGGAACAACTGACTCCTTCCCTTTTCTTTCCCCCTCATCAGAAGTTGTTGGAAAATCCAAAGTCCTTCTGGCTTGGCCCGGAAATCTTCTACCCATGATTACCAACCCTGTTGGCTTCTTCTTTCCTTTCTTTTTGTTTTTTGCAAGCAGTGTCTTCAGCTCCTCCTGCCCCTTGGCCAGAGTTGTGAGCAGCTGCTGAAACTGCGTATTTTGATTCTATAGATCTTTGACTGTCTGCTCTAGATCCATCATACTGAAATAAACAGTAGAGAGATGAGGAACTTGTTTCAAAGACCTGTTATGTTATGATGAATGTTGTTTATGCATATGCAATGCATTCAAGGATTTTAAGAAAATCAAATTTGTTTAAACCAAAAGGAAACACACGTTATATTAATAAAATAGAGGTGATTACATCAATGTCGCCTGGGTAAAATAATACAATGCTCTAAGATAAAAAAAAGTGTTGCGCATCCTCTTTGGCGCAATGTAGGCATTGAGAGTTCTCTCCTCCTAAAGTAGCCTGGTGAGTTATAAAACCTTCTTCTCGTTGGCGTAGAATTGGGCTTCAAAAGTATCACGCTCTCCCTTGAGCTGTATCCAACTCCTTTGTAGATCTTCGAGTGATTTCGGCATGTCAGGATGTAGGGCGGTGTATGGAACCTCTCCTTCATGAACAGGATCTATAATCACTGGGAGAATGGAGGGGTAAGGCATCATAAGATTTTGGGTGCGGATTCGTACCCACCTGAGGTAAGGCTCAAGGGGGATGGAATTTTTGTGTCCCAAAGTCTGGCTGTCTACCTTGTTGGGCATCCTCCATGCTCGGATGAATCTCTGACGAAGAGCTTGATCGTCGTTGTCGTAGTCGAAGATCAAACCTTGAACCAGCATGTTATGTGAGCCATCACGTCGGGAATAACCAAACTGTCTCAGAGCCAAGCAGGGGTTGTAGGTAATGCCTCCCTTAATGCCAAGTAGAGGAACATTAGGGAATTCCCCACAACAGTCAATAATGATAACATTTTCTCTGGACCGAGAACACCAATGAATATCAGAATGCTTAAGTGTTATCAGCCGTTGTGACCACCTCAAGCCTTGCTCATTCTTCAAGACTGATTGGGGAAGATGAGAAATAAACCATCTTGCCAGAAGAGGAGTGCAGCACATGAGAACACCTCTTTTCCTCATTGTTCGAGTGTGAAAATAGTGTAAGACATCCCCAAGCAATGTAAGCACCGGATTGCGAGACATGAAAATCTTGACAGCATTCACATCTATAAGCTGGTCAGGGTTTGGGAACAAGACCATCCCATAGATGAGAAGAGCTACAATCTCCTCAAAAGCTTGCAGGTCCAGAGAATTCCAACAGTCTTTGGCCTTCTCAAACAGGAACTTTGCCAAGAAGCATTTGACACCACTTCTAGTTTTCCAATGACTTGTGACATCAGATGGTTGCAAGTGCAGGGCTTGAGCAACATCTTCTGGCCTTGGATCTCCTTCCATACCGTTGAAAGGTAGTTGATGGAGAATAGGAATCCTCAAGAGTTGAGAAAATTCCTCCAAAGTAGGCACAAGCTGGTAGTCAGAAAATGTGAAGCAGTGATGCAGGGGGTCAAAGAACTGGAAGAGAAATTTCACCATGTCTTCCTCTGTGCTGAAGTTGACCAAGTTGAGTAGACGACCATGCCTCTCGGTGAATGGAGAATACTCAGGAATCCTGGAAGCAAGCTCTTTGAGTTGTGGAGGAATTCTCACAAGGTTGACCTTGATAGCTTTCCTGCGAAGTGAATCCATATCCTACAAAACAAGAACAAAGATGAAACTCCAAAATCCTTGAAATGGTTAGTGGATGCAAATGATGCTTCATGATGTCCATGATGTTATGCACAAGTATATATGTACAAGCAAATCACACAAGTTCCTAGTTCAGGCTTGCATGGGGTTTCATACGTAAGTACCCTCTTGAAGTTTAGTTGGCTCAACCTGTCCTAGAAATAGTAACCAGGTTCTAAGGAGCTCAATATCACTGGATTGTTTTCTGTGTTCATTGTTTCAGTTTAAGCCTCTTTACTGGCGACCGAAATATTCCAAGAAAACAACCCTCAATGAATGTAGTATCGAGTATCTACCAACTTCAGACTGCACGAAAGCCGGTCATCTCACTACATCCTAAATGGCCAAGTTGGTCAAGTAAAGGTTCTAGAAGTCCATTAATGCTTCATGACATTACTCAGCGGCCCCGTATTCTCTTTGATTGACTCAAAGGCTACCGGTACCCACAAATATGTCGCACTAATATAGATATTGCTTAGACCATATCGGTATATCCCATACAGTTTCTACAACGTATTGCTATTTACCTATAATGTTTCCCAAATCCGGGTGAAGGATTCAAACCCAAACAATAGAACCAAAGTGTAAAGCAATCAAGTCAAACAAGATAAGCAAATAAAGGTGATCTAAACCCTAAGGTAACCCCACTTTTATATGTAATTCCCCAGCAGAGTCGCCAGTTCTGTGATACGGTGGGAGAACTGACTTGAGGTTTGCGTTTGTGTTCGCAAAATGTCGCGGTTAGCAAGAGTCACCACCTACTTTTATTTTATCCAAAAGGAAAGGTAAAAAAGCACAGGAAAGACCTTTGAGATGTTTTTCTTGAGTTCGGGGGGTAGATTATGAAAAGGGAAGGTGCTAGCACCCTTTTCATCCATGGTTTTCCATGGGATCTTAGTTACTTGCTTAGATCACTTGCTTTGCTTTTGAAATTGTTTGAAATGGTGCTTTTGGTGTGGTTTTGAAAAGTATTTGTAAAAGAGGCCTTTGTTTAGGCAATCTTTGTAATGATTCTCGTTCGTAAGTGTGATACGGTGGGAGAACTGACTTGAGGTTTTGCGTTTGTATTCGCAAATGTTGCGGTTTAGCAAGAGTCGCCACCGACTTTTTATTTTATCCTAAGGAAAGGTTAAAAAGCACAGCAAAAACCTTTTTGAGATGTTTTCTTGGGTTCGGGGAGTAGATTATAGAAAGGGAAGGTATTAGCACCCTTTCTATCCATGGTTATCCATGGGCTCTTAGTTTACTTGCTTAGATCACTTGCCTTTTGTTTTCAATTGTTGAAATGGTGCTTGAGTGTGTGGGTTTGAAAATATTTTGAAAAGAGGCCAATGTGGTGGCAACCTTTGTAATGATCCATGTGAGGATGTATACAAAGATGTATATCTTTTAAAAAGGTTTTCATTTGTTTTGAAAATTGTTTTGAAAGTGTGATGTTGTGTGGTTTTTGAAATTAGGCAAGTGTTTTGTTTTGCAAGTTTGATTCAAGTAACTAAGAGGTTATCTACTCCTAAATTTCTCATAAGATCATTGCTATATTTTAACCCTTTTAACAAGTTTGCTCCACCATTGTATTTGGTGGGCAACCTTGTGTTAGGATGTGAAAGGGACAGGCGCGGGTCATCGTTTTAGACCATAATTGCAACGGCGTTAAATGTCTTTGAGCAATTTCTCTAAGGGACTTGATCATTTGTTTTTGTTTGTTTTTGAAAAGCTTTGTCGAGGGACTATGATCATTCAAATTGTTTGCTTTGCCCAAAGAAGTTTAACATGCAACATGGCCCATTTATTTGAAGGCAACAAGTGGAATACCCTAGGGGGTGCAAGTGTGATTTGTGTGTCCATTTTCATGCTTGTTTATCTTGTATTAGGTCAAACTATTTTTTTTAATCGTTTTTTCGCATACAAACCCTAATTCTAACATGTTATCATTAGAAAGCAATAAAGTGCGAAATTAAAATTACTAAGCTATTAAAAAACCAAATATGGGAAGGGGGGTACAAATATTCAAAATGGGATATTGACAAGAATTTAAATCTAAATTATTACATCAATTGAATATTTGCAATTTAAATAATGCATAATTAAATGTAAATTAAATAAATATGTGAAATGCAAAAAGAAAGTTTTTATGTGTATGAGAAAAGTATGGTTTATGTAAAAGGGAAAAGAAAATAAAAATGTATTATTTTTTCAGTATTTTGAACTTAGGGTAAAAACCCTAATTTTAAAGAAAAAAGTATTATTTTCTAATTTAATACACTATTTATTTATTATTTATAAAAATAAAATAAAATGAAGTGTATTGTGAAAAAAGGTATTTTTATATCAAATATTAAAAAATAAAATAAAATCAAGTATTTTTATATTTTTGTCTTAAATATATTAATAATCACATATATATATATATATATATATTAAACCCTAAATATGTATTAAACACAAAATAAATATTTTATTTAATATTTTAATAAAATAAATAAAAGAGTATTTTTGTGTGAAATATTTTCAGAAAGTAAATAAAAATAAAAATGTATTTACACCTTTTTTTCTATTTTATTCTAATAATGGTATATATATATATTTATGTACAATCAAAGAAAATAAATAAATAAATATGCAATAAATGCAAAAAATGATGGAAAAAATATTTTTAATTTTTAAATGCCATGAGAAAAAATAAACAAAGCTAATCAAAAAAGAAAAAGTCAAAAATGTTAAGAAATGAACAAATGGGCTCAGGGGGGTGTAAACATGAAAATGGGGTGTGAAAAGAAAATAAATCCAGGCCCAGCCCAGACCACTTCTTCTTCAACCTCTGTACAACCTTCTTCAAGCTAAAACACGCGTTTTGTATCTCTGGATTCCTGGACTTTCAAGCAAAACTCATAACATGAAAAGTGTAGAGCATTAAGAGACGGTTTCAACCATATAAAGAACATGACCTATCTCTCTAAGATGAGGGAGAATTTCTCTCCCCCTCTTTTCTGACCTAACTTTTCATCAATGTTCAGACATGAAATTCTCTAAGCACACGAAATATAAATGAAATCTAAACATATGAGCATGTTCAGGGCTATGATTGTGACATGTTTTCTTCAAAAATCTAAAGCTAACAATGCCTAACAAGGGAGATAAAACTCCATGAATGTACCTGTTCAGTTGGAATCGAGCTTGGCAATGGAGGATGTTTCAGAGTGAAATGATGACTTGTACAGCTTCCTTGAAGTGTAAGGAAGCTTTTCCAATTCCTACTTTGTCTTGAAACTCCCTGAATCGAGCTAATGAACTCCAACTGCAAAACAGAAAATTAAAAATGGTGAAGTGGCTTGGAGGTGTTACAGGTCTGATTTTAGGACATGGTTAGCTTGTATATATTGTAGGGAAGGTAGAGGAAAAGATTTGAATCAAAATGCTTGAAGGGATTGGGAGTTTGCACTCAAACTGCAGGGGCTCCCCTGTTTGTGCAGTTTTGAGGTGATTTTGGGATGGAGGGTGCTTTAGATGTTCAGGACTCGTGCCAAAGCTTGAATGTGGTCTATGGAATGTGTTTGATCACTTCTCTCCTCTCTTTCTCAGCTGAGATGAGATCTTGCATAAGTTATGGACCTTTCTTCACACTTAAGCTACAAAGTGCAACTTGGCTCTCTAGGTCAGTACAGGCCCTCCCACTATGCTGCTATCCCTTGCCTTGATCAGTGCAATTTGCTCACAAACTTGTGCCAAGAAGATCTTGATTGTACCACTTGGATTGCAAACTTGACATAAAGTTCTTCTTTTCAAGAATGGAAATAATGCTTTTTCTAGTTTAGGCTTAATTCCTTGTGTAATGACCAAAGGCTTAGAATAACAACTTGGTTCAATGGTTTTGCATTAAATTAAGGAGTGTAATTTGGTTTAAGGACCTGCAAAGTAGCACAAACTATGCTGAGTTCAAATTTGCCAAGTTTATGAACATGTCTTGATGAAGAACAAAAGTGAATTTTTGCCAACTTGTGAAATTCGAATCTCTCAAGTTATGAGGTTGTTTAATGAGTTCTTGGACATTTTGGAAAGCTTGGAAGGTGTACTACAATCCATCTTTGAAATGCAAATCAAAATTCCAAGTGGAAGGGTATGAAAAGTGGCCTTGAAGTGGGGTAGAAAACCTTGTCAAAATAGGTTAAATTTCACTAAGTTAAAAATGGTTTAGTGCCCTTATTCAAAAATTTATAACTTGAGATACAAGCTTCAAATGAGAAAACTTTGTGAATCAAAGTTGTAGATTATGCAACAAGCTACAACTTTCATGTTTTGACTTTTGTTTGAATCCAAATGGATCATGGTGAAACGATGGGGCAAAGTTGGGAAAAAATTAGGGTTTTTCATAACTTAGAAAAATTCTAAGTTATGAAAAATTCCATTTTCTAACCCTAATTTGCATTTTGTGATTTCTTGGTGAACAAGTTTCATGATTTGGCATGTTTTGATGAAAAATGAATCTTGACTCTTGATTTTGACCAAAAAGTCAAAGTTTGACTTTTCAGTATACAGTCAAAATTGATCAATTGACTGGGAAATTCAACTGTCAATCTTGTGTACTTGGGATCTTTTGAGCTTGATGAACATGTCAAGATAATTCCATTGAGTCCTTGAGGCCATAGGTGAGCTTGGTTTACCATTGGCTAGGTCAAACAGTCAAAAATTGCCTTTGTGTAGTCAAAACCCTAAAAATGACCATTTTGCCCTTTTGGTGATCTGATCAAATTTCTTGGGGAATTGTGATCCAAACTTGATCAAATGGTCCATATGAGTTCATAATGTTGATGTGGATCAAATTTCATGAGGTTTGACTGTCAATTGGCCACAATTGACTTTTTCCCCAATACAGCTGATTTCTAGGTCAACTGTCCAATTGACTGGGCAAAACTTGGAATCAAGACTTGAAACTTGGTATAGGTAAACTTGGGAGTCCAATATGAAGCATGAAAGTCAACTTGAGCTTTTTAGGTCAAAACATCCTTGGGCAAACACAAACCCTAATTTGAGTTCACAGTGCAAGGAGAAGTCTTGAGCAGAAGAAACCCTAACTGTATCTTGATCTTCAAAGGTCTTGTGATGAGAAAATGTTGAGGAAAGGGGAGGGCAAATTTTGGGGTACAACAGTTGCCCCTGTTCAATCTTCTTGAACCTGAAGAGTTAGATTGGCAAGTTTTGCCTTTCGTGACTCGAGGGTAAAAGGAGATTGGACACTAGAGTGCCCGGAAATTTGCACTCGCATGCTGGAGTCTCAACAATGTGGTGTCGGGAATGGGCTTATAGATGCCATTTGGAGAGGTGACAGAACCTTGTCGGGAATGGGCTTATAGATGCCATTTGGAAGTGTCGGTCGCATAAGAGACTCCTTTGCGAGAACTTGTGTATTTGAGAAAGACGGATGTTTTCCCGGCTTGTTACAGGTGTTTGATCCTCAGTCTCTTGATGCAGATATGCCCTGGCTGGATACAGGTATTGAATCTACAATTGGTTGCTCACAGATATGCCCTGGCTGGATACAGGAGTCGAATCTGGGAATAGTCGTTTAATAGATGTGCCCTGGCTGGATACAGGAATCGAATCTTCGAACTCTTCAGACGTGCCCTGGCTAGATACAGGAATCGAGTCTGGAAACGTGGTCAACAGATATGCCCTGGCTGGATACAAGAGTCAAATCTGGAAATAGTCGTTTAATAGATGTGCCCTGGCTGGATACAGGAATCGAATCTTCGAACTCTTCAGACGTGCCCTGGCTAGATACAGGAATCGAGTCTAGAAACTGATCACTCTCAGATGTGCCCTGGCTAGATACAGGTATCGAATCTGGAATTGTGACAGTTGAAGGTAGTCGTTTTTGAGATTGTCTTTTTCCTGAAAAGGCAAAGACGTAAGTTGTATGCAATGTCATGATGTATGATATGCATGACGTCATGATGTTCAACATTTGTATGTGTTTCATCATGTATGTAAGCAAGATGTATGAAAATGTAAAATGTTTATGAATGTAATTTCGTCTTGGGGAAAACAAATCCTTGACGAACGGCCCGAGAATTGCTCTGTGGAAGAGATATTTGGCCGAAGTTTTGATGAGAGGCCTGCTGAAGACTTTAACGACGGATTCCGCTGAGGATAATGATGATAAACTCCACTGGGGAACTCCGAAGATAAACTCTGCTTGGGAATACCAAAGACAGACTCCGCTGGGGATTGAAGGAACTTTGCCGAGAACGGCCTTCCGTGGTTTTGAGCTGAGGATAACCCAGTTATAAGTCCTTGTGAGGAAATAACTCTAAATAAAACTCGGGTGAGACGTCCGTGCTTTTCAGGGGATAAGCTTGTAGAATCTACTGGGGATGAGCTTTAAGACCTGCCGGGGAATGTTGTGCCTCTTCAGGATCGACGGGGAACCAACTCCGCTTGGAGAAAGTATTGTCGCATCCTGTTTTACTCTGCGGGGAATTGAGATGATTCGGCCACATTCTTCAGCTGAACCTGCCTTGGTGCCTTGGCGAACAAAACAACCAGACTGCATTAGACAACTCCACATTGCCTCTGTCTTTGATGTCACTTGTAATTAATCTCTTGTTTTATATGCAATTTTATGAATCAGCAATTTTAATGTCAAATGCATATATCAACAATGAACATTGGACGTTCTTCGCAAGACAAAACAGAAAAAGGAAAACAATGGTAATTTGTATGGACAAGTGAATTTGTATTGATTTAAACTTTGCCCGTGAATAGGCGTTTTTGTACAAGAGGCTGACATCCTAGTAAGAGGACATCGCCAAGTAGTATAGAGTTTACAATTTGAAAAAGGAAACAAAACAGCTATGTGAACAATCCCACTGGGTTCCAACTCTGCTATCGCCTTTATGTCTTTGAACGTCTCATCGCTTTGCTGCCTAATTTGAAGATGAAGCTGATTGGTCAATGCCGAAATCTGGAGCCAGATAGTTGATGCCGAATTCCGGATGCGAAGTGATCCAATGAGACATAGTGTTACGCTTTTATCCCTAACTTTTGCCTGGACCGCCCTTTCGGGTTTTCAGTCCACCGGGATACCCATTTTTGCCCAAGCCGCCTTTTCAGGTTTTCGACTTGCCGGGTGTACAGATTTTTTTTCATTTCATCCCTTATTTTTTCCCGAACCCTTTTGGTTCGCCGGGAAGCCCTTATTTTTGCCTAGGTATGTCAACCTAGCGGGTCTTTTATTTAGGCGTAGTATTTTTTCACTATGTCTGCATTGGCGGGGTGAGGAAGGTCGTCACCATCCATGGTGGTTAGGATCATGGCTCCTCCTGAGAACACACGTTTAACCACGAATGGCCCTTCGTAAGTAGGGGTCCATTTGCCCCGGGGATCACTTTGAGGAAGGATGATGCGTTTGATTACCAGGTCCCCAACTTGATACTCTTGCGGTCTGACTTTTTTGTTAAATGCCCTGATCATCCGTTTCTGATACGTTTGACCATGACAGATAGCAGTGAGCCTCTTTTCGTCAATCAGATTTAATTGATCAAGTCGAGTCTGGATCCAATCATCTTCATTCAAGTCTGCATCCTTCATTATCCGGAGAGAGGGTATCTGGATTTCAATTGGCAAGACTGCCTCCATGCCATAGACCAAGGAGAAAGGAGTTGCCCCGGTTGATGTCCTTGCTGAGGTGCGGTACCCATGAAGGGCGAACGGTAACATCTCGTGCCAATCTTTATAGGTCACTGTCATCTTCTGTACAATTTTCTTGATATTTTTATTGGCTGCCTCTACAGCCCCATTCATCTTCGGCCGGTAGGGAGAAGAATTGTGGTGCTGTATCTTGAATTGTTCACAGAGTTCAGTGATCATTTTGTTATTGAGATTGGTACCATTGTCCGTAATGATTCTTTCTGGGACGCTGTACCGACAGATCAGATTATGCCGGATGAAACGCGCCACAACGCTCTTGGTTACTGTGGCGTAGGAAGCTGCCTCAACCCATTTCGTGAAGTAATCGATCGCCACCAAGATGAAGCGATGCCCATTGGATGCCGTCGGTCGGATCTCACCGATCATATCGATGCCCCACATTGCGAAAGGCCAAGGTGCCGTCAGGACATTCAAAGGAACCGGAGGGATATGCACCTTGTCAGCATAGATCTGGCATTTATGACAAGTTCGGGAGTGTTGGTAACAATCGGCTTCCATTGTGGACCAGAAATATCCTGCCCGAAGGATTTTCTTAGCCATGGTGTGTCCACTGGAATGGGTTCCAAATGTACCTTCATGCAGTTCCATCATAATTTTCTCTGCTTCAGCCTTATCCACACAACGTAGCAAAGTTGAATCATGATTCCGCTTGTAGAGAATGTCGTTGCTGAGGAAGAATTTTGCAGCAAACCTCCTCATGAACTTCTTATCATTGACAGATGCACCTTCAGGGTATTCCTGAGCTTCCAAGTACCTCTTCACCTCGTGATACCAGGGTTTTTCAGTCACCTTCTCAGCCTCGAGCTCACAGCAGTATGCCGGTTCATCCAACTTCCAGATAATGATTCGGGGAGCCTCATTGTCCCATTTAACTTTGAACATTGAAGACATCGTGGCTAGTGCGTCCGCTAGCTGATTCTCTTCTCTGGGGAAATGCTCAAAAGTTATCTCTTCAAAGTGAGGGAGCAAGGTCGACACATACTCCTTGTAAGGAATAAGATTCGGGTGTTTCGTATCCCACTCGCCTTTGATCTGATTGATCACGAGAGCGGAATCTCCGAAGACACTTAGAAATTTTATCCTTAGGTCGATTGCAGCTTGTAAACCCATGATACATGCCTCATATTCTGCCATATTGTTGGTGCAGCTGAAACACAATCGGGCGGTGAGGGGAGTATGAGTTCCTTTGGGAGATATGATTACAGCGCCGACGCCGTTACCCAAAGCATTGGAGGCTCCATCAAAATGCATAGACCATCGGGATCCTTCCTCAGGTCCTTCATCCGGTCCAGGTACTTCATAGTCAGTTACCACCATGATGTCTTCGTCCGGAAAATCAAAGTTCAATGATTGGTAATCGTCTACAGGTTGGTGTGCCAAATGATCAGCCAGTACACTTCCCTTAATTGCTTTCTGAGTTGTATACTGGATGTCATATTCTGTTAAGATCATTTGCCATCTCGCTATTCTTCCAGACAGAGCAGGCTTTTCAAATATGTACTTGATGGGATCCATCTTTGAAATCAATAAGGTAGTGTGAGTCAGCATATACTGTCTCAGCCGGCGAGCAGCCCATACAAGAGCGCAGCAAGTTTTCTCAAGCAGTGAGTAACGAGACTCACAGTCGGTAAACTTTTTGCTCAAGTAATAAATAGCGTGCTCTTTTCGGCCAGACTCGTCATGCTGCCCCAGCACACACCCATTGAATTATCAAGCACTGTTAAGTATAGTATCAGAGGTCTTCCTTCCACCGGTGGCATAAGAATGGGTGGCTCTTGGAGGTATTCCTTTATCCTTTCAAAGGCAGCTTGACATTCATCGTTCCAGCGTACTACTTGATCTTTCTTCAGTAATTTGAAGATTGGCTCACAAGTAGCAGTTAGATGTGAGATGAATCGGGCAATGTAATTCAGTCGTCCTAGGAAACCTCTGACTTCCTTCTCTGTTTTTGGGGTCGGCATCTCTTGAATAGCTTTAACCTTGGCAGGGTCCACCTGGATACCTTTATCACTTACAATGAAACCTAGCAACTTTCCGGATCTTACCCCAAAGGTGCATTTGTTGGGATTCAACCTCAGCTTGTATAATTTGAGTCGGTCAAACAACTTCCTCAGATGGTCAAGGTGCTCTTCCTCAGTTTGAGACCTTGCAATCATGTCATCAACGTATACCTCAATTTCATGATGGATCATATCATGAAATAAAGCAACCATGGCACGTTGATAGGTTGCCCCAGCATTTTTCAATCCGAATGGCATGACCTTATAACAGAAGGTGCCCCACTGAGTCACAAATGTAGTCTTCTCCATATCTTCAGGAGCCATCTTGATCTGATTATACCCTGAAAAACCATCCATGAAGGAGAACACCTTGTGTTGAGCTGTATTGTCAACCAAGACATCAATGTGAGGTAGGGGGAAGTCATCCTTGGGGCTGGCCCTGTTCAAATCCCTGTAGTCGACACACATTCTGACCTTACCGTCCTTCTTTGGTACTGGCACCACATTGGCAACCCACTGGGGGTAGGAAGTCACTGCAAGGAACCCGGCATCAAACTGTTTCATGACCTCGGCCTTGATCTTCTCAGACATCTCTGGACGCATCCGTCGGACTTTTTGCTTTACCGGAGGGCAATCTTCCTTGGTTGGCAGGTGGTGAACTACAATGTCGGCATCCAAACCAGGCATATCTTCATAGGACCAAGCAAAAATCTCCATGTAGTCTTGTAGCATCTGGATCAATCGTTGCTTCACGCTGAGCTCTAGATTGGCACCAATCTTGACCTCTTTTCTATCTGTCTCAGTACCCAAGTTAATTGTCTCCACAGGCTCTTCATGTGGTTGAATAGCCCTCTCTTCCTGTAGTAGCAGTCTTGCGAGTTCACCAGGCACTTCGCAATCATCTTCACCTTCGTCTTCGGCCAAGTTGATCGGATTTTCGAAGTCATAACTGGCGGTAGCAGAGCTGTTACCAGTGAGATCCAGAGTGGATTGAAACCTGTATAAGTGAGTGTGTGTAAATATAGCTGTTTTGCAATATATATAACACAGAAAGGAAAAGAGCGCAAGATTTGAAATGCAGCAAACGTCCAATGTTTTGATTGATGATATATGAAAATGTCATACAAAAAGCCCTCACAAATGGAGCTACGATGCCCCGGGTAGGACACCGAGCCAACAAAGTTTTAACATATTGTTTGTTACAAATTTGGAAATCAAAAGAAATCAATTACTGCGTGACAAATGTGATAGGGGTAAAATCCTTTGCCGTCCAGTTGCTTGGTCCGTTGCTGGTAGTCGGGTAGATCCAACTGTCAAACTCAACTTCCTCCACATCTTCCTCGATAGCGTTCACCCTTGAGCTGGAAATAAACACCGGAGCCTTTCCGATCTTCTCTTTGCGCACCGCCTTCTGAGCCTCTGCAGTAAAGCCTAGCCCAAACTTGTCGTTCTTCTGAGTGAAGTCAGGAAGCTGACCCCAGTGTGCACAATTGCCTTTCTGAACCACAGCCCGGGCATCCCTTAGGAATTATTCTCTTCGGTCATTGTCTCTGCAGCTGCTGAAATTGGATGCACCTCCTCGAAATGCTGGAAGGGGGTTTCAATAAACTCTCCGTCCATCTCGATGTACCTGAAGGAATTCAAATGGCTCACCATATACTCCTCTTCTCCTTGCACAGTGACGATCTTCCCCCTGACGGGATACTTCAGCTTCTGGTGCAAGGTGGAGGTCACTGCCCCAGCTTTATGGATCCAAGGTCGACCCAACAGACAAGAGTACGATGGACGTATATCCATCACGTAAAAGGTAGAGTCAAACACTTGAGAGCCCACACGAATAAGGATTTTAACCTCTCCATGAACCATCCTTTTGGAACCGTCAAAGGCCCTGACGATGATATTGCTGGGCTTCAACTCCAGGCCTTCATAATCCAGACGATCTAAAGCCTTTTTCGGAAGAACATTCAAGGAAGAACCAGTGTCCACCAATACATGTGCCAGAGTAGTGCCCCTGCATTCAATAGAGACATGCAGGGCATCATTGTGGTCTCTCCCTTTTGCGGTCAGGTCAGCATCTAAAAAACCCAAGCCGTTGTCCGCTGTCAGATTAGCTATGCAATCGGTGAACTGGACTGCAGACGTCTCCTGCGGCACATGGGCCGTTTTGAGAAATGAGATCAAGGCCTTAGCATGGGCCTCGGAGCATAGCAATAAGGAGAGCAGGGAGATCTTGGAGGGTGTATGCCCCAACTACTCGACAACATTAAAATCACTTTTCTTTATTATTTTCAGAATCTCCTCCATTTCCTGTCGAGAGGCCTCAACATTTATGGGTATTGGCGCCTCCATCCGGGCAGGCTCTTCTTCAATCCCTTTGCCCCGAGCATTTGATGACTCGGCAGCAGGGGACACAATTTGATCAGCAATAGGACTAGGCAAACTTGTTGGTTTTATGAGGAGGGGTTTTCGAATAGCGGGCGGTGCAATGTCAGGCGAGAAGAGCCTGCCACTACGGGTGACCTTGGCTGGACCAGTGATATCGCAGATACTGGCACTAGCGTCGAATTCTTGTTTGATTCCATTTACATACACGTCTGCCCCATAATGCCAGGGGACAGCTTTATCAGATACGTAGGAGAGGGGTCCCGGAACAGTAATGATCACAGGTGCAACTGTCAAGATTTGAATAGGCTTCTTCGGGGGAGCCTTGATTGGATTTTTGAAGATGGTAATCACAGAAACTTCTTTCATCGAAACCAAATGAACAGCAGTCTTTTTGAATAGAATTTCCTTGCTATCCATTAGGCCTTGGATGCCTAACCTCAGCAAGGGACAATCAGATAGGGAAACAGCACAAAATAGGCAACCTTCACCGCAACCCGGAAATAAACCGGCCCGCAGTAGGTTCTTCTTGACGGTCTTCAGAGGGGTAACAACTTCATCTACCGAAACAGCGTACACTTCTTCCTCAATGGCATTTACCCTATGCTGGGGCATAGGAGCCTTTACAACATTTGGTCTTTCTGGCGCTTCAAACTGAATTTCCTTTGCGTCGATCAGATCTTGCACTTTGTTTCTCAAGGCCCAACAATCATCAGTAGTGTGCCCGGGACTATCAGAAGGATAAGCACACCGGGCATTTGGGTTATATTTAGGAGACGCAGTGTTGACGACCTTAGGAGCTTCTTTGAGGGTCACCAGGTTGGTGGATAATAGTTGGGGTAAAATTTGAGATAATGTCATACTTAGTCGGGTATACTGCCTCTTGGGCCTTTCGCTTCTTTGTTGATTGTACTGCTGAGGAGCAGCAACAGGTTTGGAGATGACCAAAGCATTGACGGCTTGGCGACTTTCGGGCTTGACTTGTCTTCTAGGACCATAGACGGCACTTGCTTCTTTCTTAAACGGCCTCTTCTCAGCACTTGTAGAGGCAGCCTTCTGTATCTTGCCTGACCTGATGCCAGCTTCAATTCTTTCTCCCGTTAATATCAAATCTGTAAATCCAGCGGAGGAGTTACCGACCAAATGATTGAAAAACGGACCAGACAAAGTCCCAAGGAACATATCAACCAGCTCTCGATCAGTTAATGGAGGCTGCACCCTTCCAGCCAAATCTCTCCATTTTTGAGCGTATTCTTTGAACCCTTCACCCGTCCCTAGAGACATACCCTGAAGTTCGGTACGCGTAGGAGCGAGATCAGAATTGTATTGGTATTGTCTGTAGAATGCGGTTGCCAAATCTTCCCAGTGTCGGATGCTAGCTCCATCCAATTGGTAGAACCACTCAAGCTGTGACCCCGAGAGGCTGTCCTGGAAGAAGTGAATCCAGAGGTTCTTATCCGCCGTGTAAGGTTGGATTTTCCTTACGTACGACCTTAGATGTAGCTTTGGACAGGAGACCCCATCATACTTGGCGAAGGCAGGCGCCTTAAACTTGTGTGGAATGACTACCCCAGAAGATAACCCCAAATCTCCGAAATCCAGTCCCGGCACATTCTGAATTTCCATGGCGCTTAAGCGGTCCTCCAATTGCTTGTATCTGTCAGCAGCAGGTGGGTATTGTTCGTCGTTATAGTCCGTCTCGTTGTCGGAGACTGCGGGACTAGGAGCTCCTCCCCCTTGGGGACTGTTTTTCTCAGCAGAAGAAGTGGTTGGATCAGCTTCATTGTGGAGTGTGTTCCCAAACCTGCGTCCGGTGTTGAACAATGCAGTCCTCTTTTTCTTCTTCTTCTTCAGGAGTAGAGTCTTCAACTCTTGCTGACCTTGGGCTAGGCTTAGGACCATCTCTTGAAACTGTGCACTTTGGGCCTGAAGGGCCTTGATTGCTTGCTCACTGGATGATTCTGGATTCATGATGACTGTTCAAAATAAACAGCGAAGGAGATTAAGCAACCTGTGAAATAGGGTACCTGCTATGCATATGGTGTAATGGAATGCGTATGTTTTATGTTTTCAAAGACAAACAAGATTCAACTTTGTAGACAAAAAGGGAAACACACTTCATTAGATGAAAATTTCAATTGTTCAACAACTTGCCCTTAGGCATTACAGGAATGAAAAATACTGAAAAGGAAATAAAACTACAAAAGGAAACATCAAAGCTCATCAATGCTCCCATGGCCTCCTCTTTTCAGTGCTGATGTAGTTGTTCAGGACTCGTTCTTCCTCCAATTGCTTAGTCAGCCTTTGGATCCTCCTTTCCTGCTCGTTGAACTTCTCCCGATAGAAATCCCGTTCTTCCTTTAGCTGTGCCCAAGATCTCTTCATTGTATCAAAATCAGTGGGTATCTGAGGAGGGAGAACAGTTGGAGGAACCCCATCTTCAACAGGAGACTCAAGAATGAGAGGTCTAACAGCTTCGTAGGGCATACCCAACTTCTGAGCACGGATGCGGACCCATTTGCAATAGGGCTTCAATGGCAGAGAAGTCTTTGGTCCTAACTCATGTGGGTCAGCTTTGTGAATCCTGTCCCAAGCTCTAATGAATCCCTGGCGTAGTTTGTCACTGTCTGCCTGAAACTCAAAGTGGAAGTGAGGAACCAGCATCTCATGAGGCCCATCTCCTCTGGCTCTTCCAAACTGACGGAGAGCTAAACACGGATTGTAAGAGATTCCTCCTTGGATACCAATCAACGGGACATTAGGGTATTCTCCGCAACGGTCGATAACAGCTACCTCATCCAAACCTCTGAGAGTCCAAGTGATATCCTTATCTGTGAGAGACATTAACCTCCGAGCCCAACCTTTTCCTTCTTCATTCTTCAGCACGAACTTAGGAAGGTGCGAAATAAACCACCTTACTAGCAAAGGAGCACAACACCACGGAGTTCCCCGTTTTCGAGCAGTACGAGCATAGAGTTGTTGTAGAATATCACCCAAAAGAGTGGGTATCGGATTCCGAGACATGAAGATCCTTATGACATGGATACTGATAAAGGTGTCAGGGTTGGGAAATAGCACCAGACCATAGATCAAAAGAGCTAGAACATCCTCATATGCCTTGAAATCCAAGTCATTCCAGAAATCATTAGCCTTGCCAACCAGAAATTTGACCAAAAAGCCCTTGACCCCATTTCTAGTTTCCCAGTTGGACAATACCTCTTCTTTGGTCAAGGGGAGAATTGCAGCAATCTCTTCAGGCCTAGGAGTCTTTTCCAAACCAGTGAAGGGAGTTTGTTCCAAGACAGGAATCCCAAGCAAATAAGAAAATTCTTCTAGGGTAGGAACCAGCTGGAAGTCTTGAAAGGTGAAACAGTGATACAGAGGGTCATAAAACTGGGTCAGAACACTTATCAGTTGTTGGTCCCATTTTGCAGTGACTAAACTGAGAAGAGAACCATGCCTCTGAATGAAGGAAGTGGTATTTGGAATTCTGCTAACCAACTCATCAAGCAACTCAGGTGAACGAACAAAGTTGAACCGGATAGTATTCCTTCGCACAGGCATCATAATGTCCTACAAAACAGAGCAAAGATGAAACCTCTTTTGTCTTTGAAATGGGTTAGCCTTTTATACAGGATGCATGCAATGGTATGATGGAATGATGCTATGATGAAACACACCACAAATATTCACATAGACAGATAAGGCACACAAGTCACACAAGACACCCTTAGGTTTCAGGCCAGCATGAGTTTCAGGTATTACCCTCTTTCGGTTTTGTTGGTTAAAACCTGTCTTATCAAAAGTAACCGGGTTCTAGAGGATCTCAAATCATTGGCTACCCTCAATCGGCCTCAATCGGTCATAACTCCAGCATCGCAAACTTTTCTCGCGGCCAGAACCATCTCGAGAGTTTAGCCTCAATGAGTGTAGCATACTGCTACTGTCCTAATAGCCAAGTTGGTCAATTTAGGGTTCTAAGGTCGGTTGGTGTTTAATGACCCCTTAGAAGACCTATATTCTCCCTGTTATAACACAAGGGATATAGGTACAGACTAAGATGCCACACCAACGTAGCCACTGCTTCACCCATGTCGGTCTACGCCGGACAGGTCCCTCACAGATTATGCTACCTAAAAAGGGTACATCCCAGATCCGGGTTAGGATCTATGAAACTCCGATGCAAAGCCCACAAATATAAAAGCAAACAAAGCAAACAATTGAAAACAAAGGTGATCTAAACCCTAAGGTTACTCCACTTTTAGAAACATTCCCCAGCAGAGTCGCCAGTTCTGTGATACGGTGGGAGAACTGACTTGAGGTTTTGCGTTTGTATTCGCAAATGTTGCGGTTTAGCAAGAGTCGCCACCGACTTTTTATTTTATCCTAAGGAAAGGTTAAAAAGCACAGCAAAAACCTTTTTGAGATGTTTTCTTGGGTTCGGGGAGTAGATTATAGAAAGGGAAGGTATTAGCACCCTTTCTATCCATGGTTATCCATGGGCTCTTAGTTTACTTGCTTAGATCACTTGCCTTTTGTTTTCAATTGTTGAAATGGTGCTTGAGTGTGTGGGTTTGAAAATATTTTGAAAAGAGGCCAATGTGGTGGAAACCTTTGTAATGATCCATGTGAGGATGTATACAAAGATGTATATCTTTTAAAAAGGTTTTCATTTTTTTTGAAAATTGTTTTGAAAGTGTGATGTTGTGTGGTTTTTGAAATTAGGCAAGTGTTTTGTTTTGCAAGTTTGATTCAAGTAACTAAGAGGTTATCTACTCCTAAATTTCTCAAAAGATCATTGCTATATTTTAACCCTTTTAACAAGTTTGCTCCACCATTGTATTTGGTGGGCAACCTTGTGTTAGGATGTGAAAGGGACAGGCGCGGGTCATCGTTTTAGACCATAATTGCAACGGCGTTAAATGTCATTGAGCAATTTCTCTAAGGGACTTGATCATTTGTTTTTGTTTGTTTTTGAAAAGCTTTGTCGAGGGACTATGATCATTCAAATTGTTTGCTTTGCCCAAAGAAGTTTAACATGCAACATGGCCCATTTATTTGAAGGCAACAAGTGGAATACCCTAGGGGGTGCAAGTGTGATTTGTGTGTCCATTTTCATGCTTGTTTATCTTGTATTAGGTCAAACTATTTTTTTTAATCGTTTTTTCGCATACAAACCCTAATTCTAACATGTTATCATTAGAAAGCAATAAAGTGCGAAATTAAAATTACTAAGCTATTACAAAACCAAATATGGGAAGGGGGGTACAAATATTCAAATGGGGATATTGACAAGAATTTAAATCTAAATTATTACATCAATTGAATATTTGCAATTTAAATAATGCATAATTAAATGTAAATTAAATAAATATGTGAAATGCAAAAAGAAAGTTTTTATGTGTATGAGAAAAGTATGGTTTATGTAAAAGGGAAAAGAAAATAAAAATGTATTATTTTTTGAGTATTTTGAACTTAGGGTAAAAACCCTAATTTTAAAGAAAAAAGTATTATTTTCTAATTTAATACACTATTTATTTATTATTTATAAAAATAAAATAAAATGAAGTGTATTGTGAAAAAAGGTATTTTTATATCAAATATTAAAAAATAAAATAAAATCAAGTATTTTTATATTTTTGTCTTAAATATATTAATAATCACATATATATATATATATATATATATATATATATATATATATATATATATATATATATATATATATATATATATATATATATATATATATATATATATATATATATATATATATATATATATATATATATATATATATATATATATATATATATATATATATATATATATATATATATATATATATATATATATATATATATATATATATATATATATATATATATATATATATATATATATATATATATATATATATATATATATATATATATATATATATATATATATATATATATATATATATATATATATTAAACCCTAAATATGTATTAAACACAAAATAAATATTTTATTTAATATTTTAATAAAATAAATAAAAGAGTATTTTTGTGTGAAATATTTTCAGAAAGTAAATAAAAATAAAAATGTATTTACACCTTTTTTTCTATTTTATTCTAATAATGGTATATATATATATATATATTTATGTACAATCAAAGAAAATAAATAAATAAATATGCAATAAATGCAAAAAATGATGGAAAAAATATTTTTAATTTTTAAATGCCATGAGAAAAAATAAACAAAGCTAATCAAAAAAGAAAAAGTCAAAAATGTTAAGAAATGAACAAATGGGCTCAGGGGGGTGTAAACATGAAAATGGGGTGTGAAAAGAAAATAAATCCAGGCCCAGCCCAGACCACTTCTTCTTCAACCTCTGTACAACCTTCTTCAAGCTAAAACACGCGTTTTGTATCTCTGGATTCCTGGACTTTCAAGCAAAACTCATAACATGAAAAGTGTAGAGCATTAAGAGACGGTTTCAACCATATAAAGAACATGACCTATCTCTCTAAGATGAGGGAGAATTTCTCTCCCCCTCTTTTCTGACCTAACTTTTCATCAATGTTCAGACATGAAATTCTCTAAGCACACGAAATATAAATGAAATCTAAACATATGAGCATGTTCAGGGCTATGATTGTGACATGTTTTCTTCAAAAATCTAAAGCTAACAATGCCTAACAAGGGAGATAAAACTCCATGAATGTACCTGTTCAGTTGGAATCGAGCTTGGCAATGGAGGATGTTTCAGAGTGAAATGATGACTTGTACAGCTTCCTTGAAGTGTAAGGAAGCTTTTCCAATTCCTACTTTGTCTTGAAACTCCCTGAATCGAGCTAATGAACTCCAACTGCAAAACAGAAAATTAAAAATGGTGAAGTGGCTTGGAGGTGTTACAGGTCTGATTTTAGGACATGGTTAGCTTGTATATATTGTAGGGAAGGTAGAGGAAAAGGTTTGAATCAAAATGCTTGAAGGGATTGGGAGTTTGCACTCAAACTGCAGGGGCTCCCCTGTTTGTGCAGTTTTGAGGTGATTTTGGGATGGAGGGTGCTTTAGATGTTCAGGACTCGTGCCAAAGCTTGAATGTGGTCTATGGAATGTGTTTGATCACTTCTCTCCTCTCTTTCTCAGCTGAGATGAGATCTTGCATAAGTTATGGACCTTTCTTCACACTTAAGCTACAAAGTGCAACTTGGCTCTCTAGGTCAGTACAGGCCCTCCCACTATGCTGCTATCCCTTGCCTTGATCAATGCAATTTGCTCACAAACTTGTGCCAAGAAGATCTTGATTATACCACTTGGATTGCAAACTTGACATAAAGTTCTTCTTTTCAAGAATGGAAATAATGCTTTTTCTAGTTTAGGCTTAATTCCTTGTGTAATGACCAAAGGCTTAGAATAACAACTTGGTTCAATGGTTTTGCATTAAATTAAGGAGTGTAATTTGGTTTAAGGACCTGCAAAGTAGCACAAACTATGCTGAGTTCAAATTTGCCAAGTTTATGAACATGTCTTGATGAAGAACAAAAGTGAATTTTTGCCAACTTGTGAAATTCGAATCTCTCAAGTTATGAGGTTGTTTGATGAGTTCTTGGACATTTTGGAAAGCTTGGAAGGTGTACTACAATCCATCTTTGAAATGAAAATCAAAATTCCAAGTGGAAGGGTATGAAAAGTGGCCTTGAAGTGGGGTAGAAAACCTTGTCAAAATAGGTTAAATTTCACTAAGTTAAAAATGGTTTAGTGCCCTTATTAAAAAAATTATAACTTGATATACAAGCTTCAAATGAGAAAACTTTGTGAATCAAAGTTGTAGATTATGCAACAAGCTACAACTTTCATGTTTTGACTTTTGTTTGAATCCAAATGGATCATGGTGAAAAGATGGGGCAAAGTTGGGAAAAAATTAGGGTTTTTCATAACTTAGAAAAATTCTAAGTTATGAAAAATTCCATTTTCTAACCCTAATTTGCATTTTGTGATTTCTTGGTGAACAAGTTTCATGATTTGGCATGTTTTGATGAAAAATGAATCTTGACTCTTGATTTTGACCAAAAAGTCAAAGTTTGACTTTTCAGTATACAGTCAAAATTGATCAATTGACTGGGAAATTCAACTGTCAATCTTGTGTACTTGGGATCTTTTGAGCTTGATGAACATGTCAAGATAATTCCATTGAGTCCTTGAGGCCATAGGTGAGCTTGGTTTACCATTGGCTAGGTCAAACAGTCAAAAATTGCCTTTGTGCAGTCAAAACCCTAAAAATGACCATTTTGCCCTTTTGGTGATCTGATCAAATTTCTTGGGGAATTGTGATCCAAACTTGATCAAATGGTCCATATGAGTTCATAATGTTGATGTGGATCAAATTTCATGAGGTTTGACTGTCAATTGGCCACAGTTGACTTTTTCCCCAATACAGCTGATTTCTAGGTCAACTGTCCAATTGACTGGGCAAAACTTGGAATCAAGACTTGAAACTTGGTATAGGTAAACTTGGGAGTCCAATATGAAGCATGAAAGTCAACTTGAGCTTTTTAGGTCAAAACATCCTTGGGCAAACACAAACCCTAATTTGAGTTCACAGTGCAAGGAGAAGTCTTGAGCAGAAGAAACCCTAACTGTATCTTGATCTTCAAAGGTCTTGTGATGAGAAAATGTTGAGGAAAGGGGAGGGCAAATTTTGGGGTACAACAGTAAGAATGTATACAAAGATGTTTGTCTTTTTTAAAATGTTTTCAATTGTTTTAAAAGTTGTTTTTGAAATGTGTGTGTGTGCTTGTTTTGAAAATAGCAAGGATTTGTTTTGAATTGGAGCAAGTAACTTAGAACTATCTACCTACTCAAAAGTATTTCTTATGCATTTTTCATTCCTTTGATGTAGTTGACCTACCATTAATTTCGTAGGCAACCCTATCTTTGGATGTTGAGCGGGATGGGCACGGGTCATCGTATAACCATGATAGCAATGTTGCTAGGTATCTTGGCATTTTTTATGAGGGACCAAGATCATTTGTTTTAGGCAACCTTGTCTAGCGTCATCGAGGGACTATGATCTTATTTTGTTTTGTTTTGCCAAGATACTTTACATGCATACCATGGCCATTTTTTTTAGGCAACCAAGTGGGTGAAACCCTAGGGGGTGCTTGTGTGCAACGTGTGTTATTTTCATGCATTTGTCTTGTATTAGGTCATGTCTATTTGTTTGATTTTTGTCTTATCATGCAAACCCTAGTTTTACTAAACATGATATAATGCGATAAATTGCATAAAGTAAACTAAACTATTACAACAATATTATGGGAGGGGGGATACAAGTTTTGAATGGGGATATTTGCACAAAATAAAACCCTAAAATACTATTACAACCCAATTGAATATTGTACAATAAATAAATATACAAATATTTAAATATGCAAATAAAATGTAATCATGCAAAAAATGTTTTGTATTTATTTTTTTGTATAAAAAAAATAAATTATTTAAGCCCTAAAGAAAAAAAATATTGTTATCTTTAAAAGGGGAAACCCTAATTTTGATTAAAAGAAAATATATGTTCTATATTTATTTTATTTTGTCCATTTTTGTACAAGAAATAATAAATAATATTATTAACAAATATTGAAAATTAAAGTATGTATGAAAATAATATTTTATATGTGAAATAATAAAATAAAAAATGTATAGTATTTATTAAATGTATTTACAATTATTTAAGGAAATAAAATTCTATTTATTCTAATAAATCATTATTTTATGCAAAAAATAAGATAAAAAATAAAATAAAATGCAAAAAATAAAGAAAATATTTTTCATGATTTTTTAATGTTCAGAAAAATAAATAAAAACAATAAATATAAAAATGAAAAGAAAATATGAAAAATATACAAAATATGCAAAAGGGGTGCAAATAGTAGTCAGGGGGGTGGAAAACAAAACAGAAAGCCCAAGTGCGCCCAAGCCCAAGCCATGTCGTCCCTGTCCTCCAGCCAAACTTCCTGCGCGCGCGTTTTGCCTTAAACCTGTATCTTGCTATAGCTTGCATAAAAACAAAAACTCATAACACAAAAAATGTAGCTTGTAATCTCACGATTCCAATGATATAAAATTTGTAAACTATCTCTCAAAGATCAGAGAGAGTTTTATAACCCCTAATTTCTGACCTAATTTTTTCAGCATGTTCAACATTCAAACTCTCTTAGCTCAGTTAATATAAATGACAACTATGCATATGTACAGCTTCACCATGCTAGAGACTACATTTTTGCTTCACAAATCGTGGCTTGAGGATGCTTAAATAGAGAGATAGAGTTTTGAAAAATACCTCCTTCAGCTGGATTTGGATATGGCAATGTGGGGACTTTGAGTGAGGCCTGAGGATCATGTGAGCTTCCTTGAAGTTCCCTCAAGCTATTCCAATGCTTAGCTGGCTTTGTGGATGGCTGAAACTCCCTGTAGAAGTCAAGCTGCAACCTTCCAAAATGAAAATGGCAAAGGCTGAAATAGAGCACACAGTTGCAAGATGATTGCTTGGATAGCTTTGGTAGGATGTATGGAAGGTGTTTGAAGTGTTACAAGGCAAAACACACGAGCAAATATTGAGCTTGCTATGATTTTGAAGAAACTGAAATGTTGGGCAGAAATATGGGGTTTTTGTGTTTTGGAGAGTTTCAGAAGTTATACATTCGTTTTATAGCTTGAGATAAGTTTGTAAAGATGTTTAGAATGATGCCAAGTCCACCCTTTATCAGATGTACAAGTTCTTTGGACTTTTGCAACTTTTCTTGCTTTTGAAGAAAAGTGAAGTGACTTGTGCCAAAGGCCTGTCCTTGCTTGTTTGCTAGCTGCAGAGGGTTTGTATACTTTGCTTGATATTTGTGGACATTGCTTGTGACAAAAGAACAGATCCAAGGCTCAAGGATAGTAAAGTTGCAAAAAGCTTGCTTTATGAAAATGGCATTGTGCCCTTTATGCCATTAATGGATTTATTTCTTGTACAATGCTCCAAAAGTGAAAACAAAGCCTTTATCCAGTGAGTTAGCATTTAATTATGGAGTGTAGAAGGAGTTTAGGACCTTTAATGCAAGGTACAAGCATGCTTGATCAGATTTGCAACTTGATGCATTGTGAAATTGGCTTGAACAAAAGTGACAAAATGCCAATTTCTCTTCTTCGATTCTCCCTAACCACAAATGATCTTGGAGAGTTCTTTGACATTTTGGAAATCTTGCAAAATTCTATACAATCCATCTTTGAAATGCAACTTGAGATACCTCTTGGAACTAGGTGAAAAGTTTCCATGAAGTTAGGTCAAAAACCTACCTAAACTAAGGCAAAATTTCACTAAGTTATTTAGTTTATGGACCCCTATTCACAAAATCATAACTTGAGATCCAAGCATATTTTGGGAAAACTTTGTGAATCAAAGTTGTATATTTCATGGAGGACTACAACTTTCATGTAGGAAGTTTTCTTTGAATAAAATTTCATCATGGTGAAAAGGTGGTGAAAAGTTAGGAAAAAATAAGAAATTTTCCATGCTTAGAAAAATTCTAAGTTATAAAAAAATTCAAATTAAAACCCTAATTTGCAATTTTAGGTTTCTTGGTCAACAAGTTTCATATTTTGACATATCTTGATGAATTATGACCCTTGGCACTTGATTTTAACCAAAAAGTCAAAGTTTGACTTTTCAGTGTACAATTGACTTTTGATCAGTTGACTGCAAAATTCATCTGTCAATCCAATGTACTTGAGATCTTTTGAACCATGCAATTAGGTCAAGATGATGCCATTGAACCTTGAAACAATGCTTGAACCCAATTGGCCATTGGCTAGGTTAAAAATCATAAATTTCCCTTTCTCAATCAAAACCCTAATTTTGACCATTTTGCCCTTTTGATGATCTGATCAAATTTCTTGAGGAATTATGATCCAAACTTGACCAAATTGTTCATATGGGTCTATAATGTTGATGTGGGTCAAAAATTATGAGGTTTGACTGTAAATTGGCCATGGTTGACTTTTTCCCCAATACAGTTGATTTTTAGGTCAACTGTCCAATTGACTGGCCAAAAATGTGATTCAAAGCTTGAAACTTAGTATGAGAAATCTTAGAGGTCCAACATGATGTATGAAAGTCACATGAAGCATTGATGGTCCAAAAATCCTTGTGCAAACTCAAACACTAATTTCAAGTCATCAGTGCAAGATGACGTATCTTGAGCTGACAAACCCTAATCTTGTCTTGAGTCCAAGAAGTCTTGTGAGAAAGACCTTGATATATGAGAGGGAAAATTTTGGGGTACAACACCCTACATTCCGGATCCCATGGGTAACGATACTGCTATGGCCTTTAGTGACTCTGACGATCTAATCTACCAATCCAAAGACGAAGGTGAGGAAGATTGTGAAGTGCCAGGGGAATTGGCCAGACTGCTACAACAAGAGGAAAGAGCTATTCAGCCTCATGAGGAGCTTTTGGATACAATCCACTTGGGTACCGAGGAAGATAGAAAGGAAATTAAAGTGGGTTCCAACCTAGATTCGAGTGTCAAGGAGCGTTTAATTCAGCTATTGCATGATTATGTTGAGATCTTTGCCTGGTCATACGAAGACATGTCAGGACTTGATACAGACATCGTGGTACATCGTCTACCCACAAGAGAAGATTGTCCACCAGTGAAACAAAAAGTCCGCCGCATGAGACCTGACATGTCAGAAAAGATCAAAGCAGAAGTTATGAAACAGTTCAATGTTGGATTTCTGGCTGTTACTTCCTATCCTCAATGGGTTGCCAACATTGTTCCCATGCCTAAAAAGGACGGTAAAGTACGGATGTGCGTGGATTATAGAGATTTGAACAGGGCCATCCCTAAAGATGATTTTCCGCTTCCCCGCATCGACATCATGGTTGATAATACGGCCCAACACAAAGTATTTTCTTTCATGGACGGATTCTCAGTCTATAACCAGATCAAAATGGCACCTGAGGACATGAAGAAAACTACGTTTGTCACACAGTGGGGCATGTTCTGCTACAAAGTGATGTCGTTCGGGTTGAAGAATTTCAGGGCAACCTATCAATGTGCCATCGTAGATTTGTTTCATGATATGATACATCATGAGATAGAGGTCTATGTAGATGACATGATAGCCCGATCACAAACTGAAGAGAAGCACCTTGATCACTTGCAAAAGCTGTTTGTAAGATTGAAGGAGTACAAACTGAGGTTGAACCCAAACATGTGCACATTCGGAGTCCGGTCCGGTAAACTCTTAGGCTTCATTGTCAGCAACAAAGGCATCGAGGTGGATCCTGCCAAGGTCAAAGCGATAAAAGAAATGCCTGCTCCTCGTACTGAGAAGGAAGTCAGAGGATTCTTGGGACGCCTGAACTATATTGCCAGATTCATTTCTCACCTAACATCTACTTGTGAACCAATCTTCAAGCTGTTGAAGAAAGATCAAGTAGTCAAATGGAATGATGAATGCCAGATCGCTTTTGACAAAATCAAAGAGTATTTACAAGAACCTCCTGTCTTGATGACACCAGTCGAGGGAAGACCACTAATCATGTATCTGACCATTTTAGAGAACTCAATGGGGTGTGTATTGGGGCAGCATGACGAGTCTGGCCGAAAAGAGCACGCTATTTACTACCTGGGCAAAAAGTTTACCGACTGTGAAACCAGATATTCACTGCTCGAGAAAACTTGATGCGCTCTAGTATGGGTTGCTGGCCGGCTAAGACAGTATATGTGGACTCATACCACTTTGCTGATATCTAAGATGGATCCGATAAAGTACATCTTTGAGATGCCTGCTCTGTCTGGGAGGATATCTAGATGGCAGATGATCCTAACAGAATATGACATACAGTACACGACCCAAAAATCTATAAAGGGAAGTGTGCTAGCTGATCATCTTACCCATCAAGTTGTAGAAGATTATAAATCCATGAAGTTTGAATTCCCAGATGAAGACATCATGACATTAGATAACTGTGAAGGTATCAGACCATATGACGGACCTGAACAAGAATCCCGATGGACCATGTTCTTTGATGGGGCATCCAATGCACTTGGTAATGGTATCAGTGTTGTACTCATATCTCCGGAAGGATGCCATACTCCTTTTACTGCCAAACTTTGCTTCAACTGTACGAACAACATGGCAGAATATGAAGCGTGCATCTTTGGTCTCAAGGCTGCCATAGACTTGGGAATCAAATCTTTCGTTGTATTTGGAGATTCAGCTTTGGTCATCAGTCAGATCAAAGGAGAATGGGACACCAAGCATCCAAACCTTATCCCTTACAAAGAACATGTTTTGGCATTGTTACCACATTTCGAGTAGATTACCTTCGAGCATTTCCCGCGAGAAGAAAATCAGCTAGCGGATGCTCTAGCCACAATGTCATCTATGTTTAAACTTAATTGGGATAACGAGGCGCCCCAGATCACCATTAAACGAATGGACGAACCAGCACAATGTCACGAGATTAATACTGAAGAAGTAGTGGACCAACCTTGGTTTCATGAAGTCAAAAGGTATCTCGAGGCTCAAGAATATCCATAAGGAGCTTCAATCAACGATAAAAATTTCCTAAGGAGATTCTCCGCTAAGTTCTTCCTAAGTAATAGCATCCTGTACAAACGTAATCATGATTCTATTATGCTCCGTTGTATCGATAAGATTGAAGCTGAAAAGATCATGGCTGAATTACATGAAGGTACCTTTGTCACTCACTCTAATGGGCATACGATGGCGAAGAAAATCCTACGGGCAGGATATTATTGGTCTACCATGGAAGCAGACTGCTATCAACACTCCCGGACCTGTCATAAGTGTCAAATCTATGCAGATAAGGTGCACGTGCCTCCGGTTCCTCTAAATGTCTTAACAGCTCCTTGGCCCTTTGCTATGTGGGGAATCGATATGATTGGGGAGATCAAGCCTACAGCCTCCAATGGACACTGCTTCATTCTAGTGGCCATTGACTATTTCACAAAGTGGGTCGAAGCAGCTTCCTTCGCGTCCGTTACTAAGAATGTTGTTGCCCGCTTCATCAAGCAGAATCTTATTTGTCGGTACGGTATCTCGGAAAGGATCATCAGTAATAATGGTACGAACCTTAACAACACTATGATCACCGCCTTGTGCGAGCAGTTCAGGATTCCACATCATAATTCGTCCCCCTATCAGCCAAAGATGAATGGTACCGTCGAAGCTGCAAATAAAGACATTAAAAAGATCATACAGAAGATGACAGTCACCTACAAAGACTGGCATGAGATGCTACCATTTTCTCTCCACGGGTACCGTACCATGGCTCGCACCTCAATTGGGGCAACACCCTATTCTTTGGTTTATGGCATGGAGGTTGTCTTGCCTATTGAGGTTCAGATCCCCTCTTTGAGTATTATGAAAGATGCAGGTTTGAGTGAGGACGATTAGATCCATACCCGACTTGATCAACTAAACTTAATTGATGAAAAGAGGCTTACCGTTGTTTGCCATGGTCAGATGTATCAAAAACGGATGATCGAGGCTTTCAACAAGAAAGTCAGACGCCAAGTATATCAAGTTGGAGATCTAGTGATCAAGCGCATCATCTTGCCACAAAGTGATCCCAGGGGCAAATGGACTCCTACCTATGAAGGACCATTTGTAATCAAGAACATATTCTCCGGTGGGGCAATGATCTTAACCACCATGGACAGTGACGACCTGCCACACCCTGCGAACGCGGACATAGTCAAAAGATACTACGCATAAGAGACCCGCTAGGTTGACACACCTAGGCAAAACAAGGGCATCCCGGCGAACCAAAAGGTTCGGGAAAAAATTAGGGATAAAATAAAAAATAAAATAAATTGTACACCCGGCAAGTTGAAAACCCGAAAGGGCGACTTGGGCAAAAAAGGGTTTCCCGGTGGATTGAAAACCCGAAAGGGCGGTCCAGGCAAAAGTTAGGGAATTAAAGTGTATGACTATGTCTCGTCGGATCACTTTGAGGACAATCTCTTCACTGACAAACTCGGAGCTTCTGATCAATTCAATCATCTTCGGACGAAGCAACAAATGGACAACATATTCGGAGATACGGAGGCTATAGCGGAATGGGAACCCTATGGGATTATCACACATAGTTATCTTTCTTTGTATAAATTTTTCTTATTTTCATGACACCATCCTCTTACTAGGATGTCTGTCTCCTTTGAACAAAATACTTATTCAAAATGAATACAAAGATATCTCTTTAAAGTACAGAAAACTATTTGTCCTTTTCTTTTACACTTGTGTTTTATTTGCAAAAACGTCCAATGATTCATTAATGAACATATGCATTTGAACATAATTACTGTTTACAAATAAACAAAATGAAAAAGAACAATTACTGATAGGATAAAAGAATAGGAAAACGTCTTTAGGCTATTCCATGAGCAATCCCTACAGTACATCATTAAGATCCCCAGCAGAGCTGAAACCTCCAGTTATTAATCCCTAGTGGAAACCATCCAGTTTCTCCAAATTCCCCAACAAGTTGTCTTGAAGCCTGAAAATCAAACGGACAACAGCTAACTTCTGTTTCTCCCCAACCTAGGATAACTCCCCGATAGGATGACAGACGACCGAAACTCCTGAACTTTTTACCAAACAGGAATAAGCTTTTTCCCCACAGAGTTTTTCTCTGCTCCTCAACAGAACGAAGATTCCCATTATTAACTCCCAGTAAAAATCATCAAAATTCTCTGGATTCCCCAAGCAGATTCCTCAAGCAGTACATGGAATTACTCTCACAACGGAATTTGTCAATACTCCAACTTCAAGACACAAAGAATTCACATATCCTCAGCAGCATTCAGGGATTTATTTTCCTCAATCAAACAGCGATACAGCAAATCATCTTGCATGTGCATACATTACATCCATACATCATAGACATTGATTAAAGCAAATACATTACATTGTATATCTCATACAACATAACTTTTCATTTGAGCTAACATATTCATCCTTTTTAGGATAAGATTAACAGCTACCATTGATAATATACAGTTCAGATACGCTCCAGACACGGAAGCCATTCTGATGCTCATTCAGATTCAACTCCTGGTACAGTTCAGATGTGCTCCTCCATGGAAGCCATTTTGATGCTCATTCAAAGACACCTCCTGATACAGTTCAGATGCACTCCGCCACGGAAGCCATTCTGATACTCATTCAAAGACACCTCTTGATACAGTTCAGATGCGCTCCAGACACGAAAGTCATTCTGATAATCATTCAAAGACACCTCCTGATACAGTTCAGATACACTCCAGACACGGAAGCCATTGTGATACTCATTCAGATTCAACCTTTTGATACCGTTCAGATACGCTCCAGACACGGACGACATTCTGATATTCAACTTACAGATTACATCTCAACAATCATTCTTGGATGGCATCTACAAGCCCATCTCAACAAGATTCTATCACCCCTCCAAATGGCATCTTTAAGCCCATTCCTCCTATCATCGCCGAGTGCAAATTTATGGGCACTCTAGTGTCCAATCATCTTCCACCTTCGACTCACGAATGGCAAATCTCGCCAATCTAACTCTTCAGGTTAAAGAAGATTGAACAGGGGCAGCTGTTGTACCCCAAAATTTGCCCTTTCTTTTTCAATAAATCACCCTGGATCCTCAAGTTTACTTCCATCCAATCCTAAACTTTGAATTACAAATTTCTCAAGAAAGTCGCCTGCAGGGGAAAATAATCATTTCACATTAAAAGGTCAAACTATGACTTTTGGATCAAAAAATCAAATCTCAAAATTATATTTCATCAAGACATGTTGAATGGTGAAATTTGTTTCATCTAAAAATTCAAAAGCCAAAATTGTTATGGAAAAGCTAAATTTCTAAACACTTGGGATTTTTCTAAGTATTTAAGAAAAATGACACTTCAGAACTTCTGAGCCAACCTCCAAGCAAGGCAGTTAGAAGTTGTAGACTGGGTTCAACACATAGTCTTCAGTCAAAACATGGCTCTTCAGCACATAGTCTTCATTCAAAACATGGCTCTTCAGCATCTACGCAAGCTCAGTCAGCGTTTGCCAGGGTAAAACAAAGAAGATTATAAAGTGTGATAGAAAGTCTGAATGCTCTTTCAGGACATGCTGGAAAACCTAAGGGTCCTTCAGAGCTTGCTGAGGCAACAGGATACTAAGATCGGAATTTGGGTGCGTTGTTTTGGACTACGCTGAAATGGAACTTCTGGCCCAGATTTAAGCAATGATGCAAATCTCACATTTACAGGATTTCTGATTTTGACAAATCTCATCATCATTTAATGCTCATTAATGCTCACAACCACTTTTGAGTCTTTATCCAAAGGATATCTCTATGTGTAACGTAGAAATACTTTTGTATAGAATTAAGTATGGGTCCATGCGCTGCTTTTCACTTGTGGGTTTGCTTTTCCTTAATCCATGCTTGCTAATCCATCCTAGGCTAAGAAACTGTCAACTATCACACTTTTCTTTTTTACTTGCTTCAAGAACAAGTCAGCGTCTAGCATATGATGTTGGCGCTACTTGACATTTCAAACCCACAAAACTTTGCCTATAAATAGAACACCTTTGGCCATTGAAAAAAGGTCGGAATTTTGAGAAAGAAAAGCCTTGAACCCCTGCCAAAATTCCAAGAACTGTAAACACAACATACAAAACCTGTTAACTCTTGATTCGTTGCACTCAAGCTTCCATTCGTTCTCAAATATTTCGTGACTAAAACCATCCACACAGTTTCTGATTCACATATTAGAAACTTCCCTAACTTCTGTATTCATACTACCATACACTCTCCATCCATCTACTCAAAGAAATCAGAATATCACATTTTTGCTGTTCCAGAAGTTGAAAACTTCCAGCCCACTGAGTACGTGAAGAAGCTGCTCAGAACATCATCATAGTTGGGGTTAACTCTGATTCACAAAACCTCTTCCAGCTGTAAGGTAAGTTTTTGCTGACTTTCACCCTATTACTCAAGCATTACCAGATTTACATACTCAAAAATACAATGTAGATATCATGTTTCTGATGTTGTACTTATTCTGGGATTTCATGCATATGTCTTCTTAAGTAGAGAATGAATCAGTTCAGAGCTTTCTTGAAGAAACTAGAACCCAGAATTAGGATTAGCGAATGCTTACTTGCCTCTGATCTATGATTCTGATATTTCTTATTTCTAAAACACTATGACACCTGCTGTAACTGTTCTATGCATATCTTCTGTTTTGTGGAGAAATAACCAATTTGCAGATGTTCTGACTAGCATAGTGAGAGAGAGACCTAGTTTTGTCAGTGGCACCAGCATTTCTGGAGTCTGTTTTGTTACCAGTAATCTCAGAACTTCTGAAAACTACTGTGTTCCCAGTGGGTTCAGAACTTCTGACCCCTTTACATTTTCACTAACAGGTTTCTGTTTTGCAGCGTGCCAAGGTCAGAACCTCTGATTTCATTTAATTAGCAAAACGCTGATTCCTTTTTCCTTCTCTCATTATTTTGCTATCATTTTCTATTCCATTAACCAGTAAACATCGAAAACATTTCTTTCACACTTTATTCTATTTCTTAAAACAAAAGACCTAAAAATATTTTTTTAAAAACAAAACATGTTTCATTTCATATTTTCTTGTACATTCTTATGCATTTCAATATGGTTGTAATAGTAATTTAGGACTTTATTTTATTTGCAATCCCCATTCAAACTTGTATTCCCCTCTCCCATAAAATTGTTGTAATAGCTTAGTAATATTTACATTACGCAATTTACCGCTTTTATATACCATGCTAGTAATTAGGGTTTGTATGGCAAGATAAAAACAAATCAAATAGAAAACCATAATCCAAGACAAAACCATGGCATGAAAATAACACACTTGCACACAAGCATCCTTAGGGTTTCTCCACTTGGTTGCCTTATACAAAAATATCCATATTACACATGTGAAGTATCTTGGAAAAACAAAACAAATATAAGATCATAGCCCCTCGATGACGCTATCCAAAAGTTGCCTTACAAAGTGATCTTGGTCCCTCAAAAATGCTAAGATACTTGGCAACATTGCTATCATGGTTATACGATGACCCACGCCCGTCCCGTTTACATCTAAAGATAGGTTTGCTTACCAAATCAATGGTAAGTCAACAATATCAAAGGAATAGAAAATGCACAAGAAAGACATTTGAATAGGTATATAGCTTCTAAGTTACTTGTTCCATTTCAAACAAACAATCCTTGCTATTTTCAAAACAAACACACACACATTTCAAAAACATCTTACAAACATTGAAAACATTTTCAAAAGACAAACATATTTGTATACATTCTTATGAACGAGAATCATTACAAAGATTTTCTAAACGAATGGCCTCTTTTTTACAAAATACTTTCAAAACCACACCAAACACCATTTCAAACAAACCAAAGCAAGTGATCTAAGCAAGTAACTAAGAGCCCATGGAAAACCATGGATGAAAAGGGTGCTAGCACCTTACCTTTTCATAATCTACCCCCCGAACTCAAGAAAACATCTCAAAGGTCTTTCTTGTGCTTTTTCACCTTTCCTTTTGGATAAAAGAAAAGTCGGTGGTGACTCTTGCGAACCGCGACATTTGCGATAAAACGCAAAACCTCAAGTCAGTTCTCCCATCGTATCACAATCCTCAATTCTAGTTGTTTGTTCCATACAGTTGTATTCGTCTTGATAAAGCTTGTTGATGAGAGTTCTCAAATCTTCTTGTCCCCGAGCTAAGTTTTGGATAAAGCCATCTGTCCCAGCATCTGGATTCTCATCGTTGCTATCTCGGCTTGCAATTGTTTCAGCTGGTCATCCTTGTTGTCTTCGGGATTCCTCTTGGTCATGCTCTTAATGAGGAGTGCTTTTACTTCTTCTTGCCCCTTAGATAGATTCAGGAACAAATATTGAAGTTGGTCATTTTGGGTCTGAAGATCTTGGATGGTCTGTTCGAGATCCATTTTTTACTTTGAAATAAACAATAAGTGGATGAGAAAACCTGTATGGGGAAACCTATTACGATATGATATATAATATGTGGATGTGATGTTTTCAAGGATCCCGCGGGGTAAACACAAGAAAACATAAGAAGTTGAACTTTGATCACATCTTTGATTGAAGAACTTCATATTGTTGAATGTCCTTCTATGAGAATCAAGCTCACCATGTCAAGTGGATCATAGCCCTTGACTCAAGATAACGTGCTTTGGTCTTTGACATTATGGGTTAGAGGAAAATAAATCCCCTTGCCTCTCTATTAGACGTTAGTTTATGATAACCTGCATCACTGGCCCTTGAGATCCTTGAAATGGTTAGTGGTAATGATATGGTATGATGTCATGATGAGTATGCTATGCACCAAGCAAAAGTGTAAGGTAGTGACTACAAACAAACCCTGTAAGAAATTCAAGTTTGGTTAGATATTGAATACATACAAACAAGTCAAACAAGTAGCCTTAGGTTCAGGCTTGCATGGGATTTATAGGCAAGTACCCTTTTGAAGTTTAGTTGGTTCAACATGTCCAACAAAGTAATCGAGTTCTAGGGAATCTCAATACAATTGATATTTCTTTATTGGGCATTGTCTCAGCATAATCAATCTTTTCTTACGGCCGAAATATCCCAAAAGTCTGATCTCAATGAGCGTAGTATCGAGTATCAACCAATTTTTAGATTTCCACCGAAATCGGATATCTCACTACTTCCTAATGGTCAAGTTATTCAATTAAAGGTTCTAAGGTCAGTTAGTGTTTTATGACACCACACAGCGGCCCCGTATTCTCCTTGATTCAACGCAAAGGATACTGGTACCCATAAATGTGTCACACTAACGTAGCTATTGCTTGAACCATATCGGTTTACGTTGTACAGTCTCCATAATCTTTGCTAATTTCCTAATAATGTTCCCAAATTCGGGTAGAGGGTCAATACAAAACCCAAACGAGGACCCAAAAATGTAAATCAAACAAATCAAACAATGAAATCATTTAAAGGTGATATAGTCTCTAAGGTAACCCCACTTTTTAAGTAGTCCCTAGCAGAGTCGCCAGTTCGGTAATGCGGTGGGAGAACTGACTTGGGTGTTTTGCGTTTATCGCAATTGTTGAGGATAGCAAGAGTCACCACTGGATTTTCTTTTATCCAATAAAGAAAAGGGTGAAAAAACAAGAAATACCTTTTGAGATGTTTTCTTGAGTTTGAGGGGTAGGTTATGAAAAGGGAAGGTGTTAACACCCTTTTCATCCGTAGTTATCTACGGGCTCTTAGCTGCTAGCTCACTTTAAAATGATTTGTTTGAAATTTGTTTGTGATGTTTTTGAAAGTATTTTAGAAAGTTCCTTTGTTTAGGCGAACTTTGTAATGATTTTAGTCTCTATAAGAATGTATACAAAAGTGTTGACTTTTAAAAATATTTCATTTGAAAGTGTTGGTGTATTTTGAGAGATGTTTTGAAAATGGTTGTGAGCAGACAACTACGAGCATTCTACCTACTCAAAAAGTCTTAGTTATTTTCCTTCTCCTTTAGTTATTGCTATCTTACCATTGATTGGTAAGAAGCCCTATCATTGGATGTGAAGGGACGGGCGTGGGTCGTCGTACAGTCATAGAAGGCAACATTGTAGGATACCTTAGCAATTTGTCGTAAGGATCTAAGATTGTTTACCGAAGGCAACATTGAAGGGTCATCGAGGGACTACGATCTTGTATTCGAGGGTCTTTGCTAAAGTATCCCACGTTCGAGGGACATGACTGTTTATTTTAAGGCAACAAGTGTGGGTTAACCCTAGAGGTTCAAATGTGCAAAGTGTATTGATTTCATGCATTTTTGTCTTGAATTAGGGTTGTCTACTTGTTGATTTTAAGGCTTGCCATACAAACCCTAATTACTAGTAATAATATTGAAAGCGATAAATTATAGAAATTTAAAGTTCTACACTATTACATCTTTTTTTGGGGATGGGGATACAAATCACAAATGGGGGATGAAAGCAATTAAAACCTAATTACTATTACAACCAAATTTAATAATGAATAACAATATCTAAAAATATAAAGATAATGTAAAAAGGAAGGAAAATTGTTTTTAAAAAAAACTTTATGCATCGACACATGCACTTATGCATCAATATATATCACTTCTTGCCCCTGGAAATCAAAACCAACTCAGTATGTATTGATACATAATGGTTTGCATTGGCTCATTTCTGTTTTTGCATCGACACATGCACTTATGCATCGATACATATCACTTATTTCTCTTAGAAATCAAAACCAACTCAGTATGTATTGATACATAATGGTTTGCACCGACTCATTTCTATTTTGCATCGACTCATTCGTGTTTTACATCGACTCATACACATTTTGTCTCTCTGTAATATGTCTTGATAACAGTATGTATTGATACATAATGCATTGTATCGGCTCATCCCCTATTTTGTAACTAATATGAGTCGACTCATATGAGATATGTATCGACTCATACTGCAGTTTTTTCTCTAACATTATTTTGTTGCATATATAAGTCAGTTCTCAACACATGGTTAATGAAAATGAAAAATAAGCATAGCTTCAGGGCAATGATATCTACACTTTATCTTCACAAATGAACCACTAATGATGCTTGTATGAAGAGTTCAAAGTCAAGAAAAATCACCTTGAAACTAAAATTCGTGTTTTGATTTAGAGTTGTTGTATTGTCTTGGAGAAGTCAAGTTGCAGGTGGTTGTTTTTTAGTTTGGAAAATGGTGATAGTGATGTTACGGAAGTTGTTCATGTGTTTGAACAACTTCTATATGATGTATATGAAGTATTTGGATGGTTTGTTTGTACAAGATTTGCAAGGTTCGAGAGATTTGAAGATTTTGGTTTCAAAGCTCAGAAATGGAGGTTTTTGTGGACAATTCTCGTTTTTTAGAGTATAAGGGGGTTTGAGGATTTTTTAACACACAAGAATCTGACCCCTTTAGCTTGCAAATGACCTCTCTATTTATAGATAAAAGGTTTGGGAAGTAGAAGTAATCAGATTTGCAAGATAACAAATTATGGTTTGGTTGGAATGCAAATATCAAGTTATGCCAAGTCTTCCATGGTCCCAAGATGAAGTACCAAAGTTGCTGGTATAGAGGGGATACTTTCCATGATTTATGGTGGAGTATAATCAGAAGTAAGCAAGGTATGGGCTCAAGACAAATTTTGTACCAAAAAGCTTGCTTTTCAAGAATAGTAATGGTGTCTTTATGCCATAAATGGAAAGATCTTTTAGACAATGGCTCAAACACTTGGTTAATAGCTCAAGAGTAGGTGTAAGTATTAAATTATGGTGAGATTTGCAAGTTAGAAGGCCTGCAACATGGGATTACACAACATGGCATATAGATTGGATTATGTGCTCTTCAACAAAAATGAATTGTAATTCAAGAATGGATTTCCAACTTCATGCCTTTGAATATCCTAGCTCCAATATGATAAATTTATGCTCTTGGATGTTTTAGAAATCTTGAAACATTGTCTACAAATTTCATGTTGACCATTTTGGATAAATAAAATTGGAACCTGGTGAAAATTTTCCAATAAGTTGAGATAAAAACTAACCAAAACCTGTTGAAAATTTATCTAAGTGTTGGATAACAACGTCATGATTTCATGGGCTCATATCTTCAAATCTAGACATTTTTTAGACATCAACCCTCTAATACAAAGTTATAGAATTGATCAAGATCTACAATTTTCATGTTGAAAGTTTCCTTTGAATCATCTTGCATCTTGGTGAAAAAATACCATGAAGTAATGAATTTATCATGTACAAAACACTTAGAAAAATTTCTAAGTCTTGAAAAGTTTGGCTTTTGACTTTCTTGATTTCTTGATGATCAAGCTTCATATTTTTTACTGTCTTGATGAATTGTGATCTTTGAAATCAAATCTTGACCAAAAAGTCAAAGTTCGACTTTTTGTGCATCAGTTGACTTTTCATCGGTTAATCAAATTTCAACTATCAATCCATTGAGATTGAGGAATGTTTTGAGCCATGAAATTAGGTCAACATGTTATATTTGAATCCTTGAGATTATGCTTTAATCTGTTAGATCATGTATTAGGTCAAGAGTTACTGATCAGTCATCTTCAGTCAAAACCCTAATTTTTGGTCTCGGTGTTTCGGAGGTAGTTTTGTCTGGTCAATTCTTGAGAATCCTTGAGCATTAGAGATCCTTTGTGAAAAATGTCTTGAGAGAAGAGAGGGAAATTTTTGGGGTACAACAATCGGGGTCCTTGTTCAGGTCCTTCATACGGTCCAGGTTCTTCACCGTCTGTTATTAACATGATTTTCTCATCCGGGAATTCGAAGTTCATAGGTTGGTAGCCATCCACAGATTGATATGCCAAATGATCTGCCAGCACACTTCCTTTGATTTCTTTTTGGGTAGTGTACTGGATGTCGTATTCATTCAAGATCATTTGCCATCGGGATATTCTCTCGGAGAGAGTTGGCTTCTCAAAGATGTACTTGATGGGATCCATCTTAGAGATCAATAGAGTAGTATGATTCAACATATATTGTCTTAGTTGGTGAGCAGCCCATGCCAAAGCGCAACAAGTTTTATCGAGCAGTGAATATCTAGTTCACAGTCGGTAAAAAAATTTCTAAGATAGTATATTGCATGCTTTTTTCGACCAGACTTGTCATGTTGCCCCAACACACGCCCCATTGAATTCTCTAACACGGTTAAGTACATGGTCAGAGGTCTTCCTTCAACAGGTGGCATCAGGATTAGAGGTTCTTGTAAGTACTCCTTGATTTTATCAAAATCCATTTGACAGTAGTTATTCCATCTCACCACTTGATCTTTCTTCAGCAGTTTGAAGATTGGTTCACAAATAGCAGTTAAGTGAGAGATGAATCAAGCAATATAATTGAGTCATCCTAAGAAACCTCTAACCTCCTTCTCAGTGCGGGGAGCTGGCATTTCTTGGATAGATTTGACTTTTACAAGATCAACTTCAATACCTTTACCACTGACGACTAAACCTAGGAGTTTTCCAGACCTTACCCCGAAGGTGCATTTGTTTGGATTCAGCCTCGGTTTGTATTTCTTCAGCCTTTCAAACAACTTGTGCAGACGATCAAGGTGTTCTTCCTTAATTTATGATCTCGCTATCATGTCATCAATGTAGACTTCTATCTCAAGATGAATCATGTCATGAAATAAAGCCACCATAGCTTGTTGATAAGTTGTGCATGTGTTCTTCATCCCGAAAGGCATGACCTTATAACAGAAGGTACCCCACTGTGTGACAAAAGTAGTTTTCTCCATGTCTTCAGGTGCCATTTTGATTTGGTTGTACCTGGAGAAGCCATCCATGAAAGAGAATACTTTGTGTTGAGCGGTTTTGAGGACCAAGACATCAATATGTGGTAGTGGGAAGTCACCTTTGGGACTCTCACTATTTAAATCCCTATAATCTACACACATACGTACCTTGGCGTCTCTCTTTGGTACTGAAACAACATTAGCAACCCATTAAGGATATGATGTCACTGCTAATAACCCTGTATTGAATTGTTTCATAACCTCGACTTTGATCTTCTCTGACATCTCGGGACGCATGCGATGAACCTTCTGCTTAATCAGAGAACAACCCTCTTTCATCAGCAGACGATGAACTACATAATTTGTATCGAGCCCTGGCATGTCTTCGTATGACCAAGAAAATACCTCAACATAGTCGTGCAACATCTGTATCAACTTTTTCTTGACATTTCCCTCTAAGTTGGCGCCTATCTTTACCTCTTTCTTATCTGTCTCAGAATCCAGTTTAACACTTTGATCGGCTCTTCATGCGGTTATATGATACGATGGGAGAATTGACTTGGTGTTTTGCATTTTATCACAAATGTTGCATATAGCAAGAGTCGCTACCGACTTTTATTTTATCCAATAAAGGAAAGAGTGAAAAGAACAGGAAATACCTTTTAAGAATTTTTCTTGAGTTCGGGGGGGTAAGTTATGAAAAGGGAAGGTGTTAGCACCCTTTTCATTCGTAGTTATCTACGGGCTATTAATTGCTAGATCGCTTTGAAATGCTTTGTATTTGTGTAAGTTTAAAAATATTTTGAAAATTCCTACGTTTGGAAAACTTTGTAATGACTCTCGTATTATTGAGAATGTATACAAAGTAGGCACAGGGTTGCGAGAAAGAAATATTTTGATGGAGTTTACATCTATGAGTTGGTCTGGATTAGGGAATAGCATCATCCCATAGATCAACAAAGCCAAGATTTCTTCGAAAGCTTGAAAACTTATAGCATCCAAAAACAGTCGAGCCTTCTCCAACAGAAATTTAGCTAGAAAACCCTTGACTCCACTCCTTGTTTCCCAATTTGATACAATGTCATACCATTTCAAATGTAAGGCTGATGCAATTTCTTCGGGTTGTGGATCTCTCTCTAAACCGAAGAAAGGTATTTGAATGAGAACAGGCACTCCCAGTAATTGAGAAAACTCTTCCATTGTGGGTACCAACTGATAATCGGGAAAAGTGAAGCAGTGATGTACATGGTCAAAAAAATAGAATAGAACACTCATCATATCTTCTTCAAAACCCGAGGTAACTAAACTGAGTAGTCAACCATGCCTCTTGATGAATGGAGAGCTTTCGGGGACCCTTGAGACTAACTCCTTAAGTTGAGAAGGTATCCTCGCAAAACTGATCCAGATAGTATTTCTACAAACGGAAGCCATAGCCTACAAAACAGAACAAAGATAAATCCCCAGGTCCTTGAAATGGTTAGTGAAAATTATATGTATAATGATGTCATGATGTAATTTCGAAAAATTAATCGTACACAAATAAAACACACAAGGCCTTAGGTTTAATCTTTCATGGGGTTTGTAGGTAAGTACCCTCTTGAAGTTTTAGTTGGCTCAACCTGTCATAAAATAAGTAATCGGGTTCTAGGAATCTAAATATCATTGATCTTTCTCTCAGGCATTGTTTCAGCACAAGCATCTAAATTGCGACCGAAATATCCCGAAAGTCCAATCTTAATGAGTGTAGTATCGAGTATCAACCAACTTCAGTCTGCACCAAATCCAGCTATATCACTACTTTTTAATGGCTAAGTTGCATCAACTAAGGTTATACGGTATGTTAGTGCTTATGACACCATGTGGTAGCCTTCCATTCTCCTTGACTTACTCAAGGGACACCAGCACAAACCAATGTATCGCACTAATATAGCCATCGTTTCAACCATATCAATCTATGTCGTACAGTTTTTTCACGATTTATTGCTACTTACCTAAAATGTCTCAGATTCAGGTATAGGATATATACAAGAAATAAACCCAAACAAAACCTGAAATATAAAGCCTACAAGGAAAACAAGTAAAATAATAAAGGTGATCTAGCTCTTAAGGTAACCCCACTTTTAGTTTAATTTCCCCAGCAGAGTCGCAAGTTTTGTAATACGGTGGGAGAACTGACTTGATGTTTTGCATATTATCGCAAATGTTGTGGATAGAAAGAGTCGCCACCGACTTTTCTTTTATCCAATAAAGTAAAGGGTGAAAAGAACAGGAAAGACCTTTTTGAGAATTTTCTTAAGTTCAGGGGGTAGGTTATGAAAAGAGAAGGTGTTAGCACCCTTTTCATCTATAGTTATCTACGGACTCTTAATTGCTAGCTCACTTTGAAAAAATGCTTTGTGTTTGTGTATGTTCAAAAATATTTTAAAAATGCCTAAGCATGGAAATTTTGTAATGATTCTTGTATCCTTGAGAATGTATACAAAATGTTTATTTTGAAAATATTTGTGGAAGAAAGTGTTATTTTATGAAAATATGTTTTGAAAATACCAATGTAAGGCAATTTGCTTTATAATAACCCTTGTATCAGTCCTCAAGAGTGTTCATAAAGTGTCTTGAAAGTAGTTGTTTTAAAAGTGTGAAGATTGTTTTAGTTTGTGAGCAAGCGATTACGAGTGATCTACCTACTCAATGGTCTTTGTTCTTTTCCTCCTCCTTTAGATATTGTTATCCTACCATTAGTTAGTAGAGAGCTCTATCATTGGATATGAGGGACAGGCGTGGGTCATCATACAGTCATAGAAGGAAACTTGTAAGACGCTTTAGCAATTGTTATAAGGGACTAAGATCGTTTACCGAAGGCAACATCCAAGGGTCATCGAGGGACTATGATCTTTTTTAATCAAGGGTCTTTGCTAAAGCCTCCCATGTTCGAGGGGCATGACTGTTTAAATCTGAGGCAATAAGTGGGGGTCACCCTAGAGGTGCGTGTGTGTGAAGTTTTTTGTTTTTAAGTATTTATATTTGAGATTAGGTTTTCTAATTATTGATTTCAATCTTGTCATACGAAGCCTAATTACTAATAGTAATAAGAAAAACAGTAAATTGCGGAAATTAAATGTCCTACGCTATTACAACGCTTCGGGAGTGGGGGTACAAATTTATGAATGGGGGGAAGCAATAAACCCTAATTATCTATTACAAACTTTTGACAGTTACATAATTGTATTATTGTGAAAAAATAAACAAATGCGCGGAGATAGAAAGGGGAAAGATGTAAAAACCCTAAAAATTCTAAGTATTTTAAGAAAAATATTTTGTTGTTTCTTTGTTTAGAAAATATTTGAAATGTGAAATAAAAAGTTAGACCTAATTCTAACTTAATTTACAATTTAATTATTTAAAATAAAACAAATTTTGATTAAACTAATTAATTTTATTTATGAAAATTAAGTTAATTAATTAAACCCTAAAGAAATCTAAGTATTTAGAAAAATATTTTTGGTGTTTTATTTAGAAAAATATTTGAAGTATAAAACATAATTCTAATTCAATAAAATCAAAGTGACTAAATTAAATTAATTTTTATTTATCAAAAATTAAATTAATTAATGAAAAACCTAAATCTAATTTTTATTTTATCATTTTTATGATTTTTTCTGATTTTTAATAAAATTATTTTTTTTAAAAATAAAAGTTAATTAAAATAAAAAAAGAAACAAAATGGGACTGAGTGTAACAAGTAACTGGGGGGTGAAAAGAAAACAAAAAACTCCAGGCCCAAGATAGAGAGCCTGTGCGCCTGTTGTGATTCAGTTGTGATAGCTCAATGGGGTGCACCATGGGCGTGTCTTTCTGAAGCGCTAGATTCTGGAGTTATGAAATCAGATAGTCAAGATGTGAGGTATACCATGCGCGCTATTGCCTTTTTTGTATTGAATCTGTAAGAAATAAATGTGTGGAAAATAAAAGGGTACCGCTAGGGCTTGAACTCAGGTCCCTTACATTAGTGCGTGTTTGTTTTACCATTGGGGTGGTTGTTTCATCCGGTTATGAAACGCCCCCAGTAAATATATTTTAAACTCAATTTTAAATTTTAAATTTCCACTCCTTGATTCTGTAAAATGCTCATTTCTTCATTCTGATTCTGTAAAATGCTCATTTCTCCACCAAATTGAAAAATGTAAACATCAAACTTGCTTGAAACCCTAAAACTTCAAAAAACTCAGTTCTAAATTTCTCATCACACAGTCAATTAAAATGAGATTTAAGGACATGGTTAGCTTCATAGACATGATATCTACATTTTTTCCTTTTGAAATCAAAAGGAAATGATGTATGGATAAGGATGTCACAGTTTGAGTTTTTTTACCAAACTAGAGAAAGTCCAATGCTTCTTCTAGTTGTTACAGATGCAATGTGATGATTGATTAAGCTTCCTTGGACCTCCCTGAAGCTACTCTAATCCTTACTGTATGCTGAAAGTGGCTGAATCACTCTAACTAAGTCAAGTTGCAAAGTTGGATTTTGAAAATGGTGGATGTTGATAATGGAGTTACAGTGGAAAAACAAGTGTTTGGATCACTTATATATGAATATATGAAGTGTTTGGATGATTGGTTTGGAAAAAAGTTGCAAGTTTTGAGAGATTCGAAGATTTGGACTTCAAAGCTCAAAAATGGAGTTTTTAAGGTCAATTCTGATTTGGGAGAGTTTGAGAGGGTTATAGGGCTTGTAAACTTCTGCTATGGCTTGCAAATGATCCCGATATTTATAGAGAAAAGATTTGAAAGACTCAAGTGTTGTACCCCAAAATTTCCCCTCTCATTTCTCAAGGTATTTCTCACAAGGATTCTCAAAGTTCAAGCTTACACAAGTACAATTGGAGGAAACTGTTAAAAAGGGAAAAATAGATAAAAATAATATTTTCAACAAAATTGGAGAAAAATAAGTTTTCTTCGATTTCCCTTGCTTCGATTGGATTTTTGGTCCCCTGCAAGTTTACTTTAATTCACAAGGCTTCGATTGGACTTTGGTCTCCTTCAGGCCTTCTTCGATTTCCCTTGTTTCATTTGGACTTTAGTTTCTTTCAAGATTCCTTCGATTGGACTAGGACTTATTTCATGCCTCTTTCGATTCATAAGACAATAGCATCCTTTGTGCCTCTTTCGAATCTGGACATTTTGGCCTCCTACATGCACCTTTCATTTGGGCATGTGGTTCCTTCAGTACAAGCTACTGGTCACACCCTTCATTTGGGCACCTGAATCCTTTAGCACAAGGTTTTGATCAAACCTTTCGTTTGGGCATTTGACTCCCTCCATGCTTGTTTCATTTGGGCACATGAATCTTTCAGTACAAGCTACTAGTTACACCTTTCGTTTGGGCATGTTGGTTCCCTTCATGCAAGCTTCATTTGAACATAGATATTTTGCATGTTGGCATGAAGTAACAAGGCAGGGACCCCCTATGTACACTCTTTCTTTTGGCCACATGTGGCCCCTGGAAGGAAAGCCTTTGATTGGATAAGAGCCACCTTGACACAAAGCTTAGATTGGAGTTTTGGTTTCCTTCGAATCAACATCTTTCAAATCCAACTCTGGGAATCCCATTCGAAGGACATGCTTGATGGTCCATTCGAAGGATTCACAAGCCACTTTAAGGAATGATTTTGGTGACGCGTCCAAGGGTCACACTTTTAGTTCATTTGAAGGATGCACAAAAGTGACTCAATCGAAAGGCACTTGTCAGGGGAAAATCAAATAGTTTTGTTTGGAGAAGAGTCTGGTCGAAGAAGGGTCAAAACGAAAGGGTAAAATATTCAAAGATGCTTACTTCCAAGTTCAGGCCTGGTGCACTGGCCAAAACTGCTGCACAGTAGTCCTGAAACACTGCCCCATTCTTGCACCAAAATAGCATACAAGGCACTGTCTCTCGTAAGCTACAAGGAACAAGTTACTCAAATTGTTTAAACCTTGTGCTTTCCCTCCAAAAGCTTCAGGCAGCCTTGCCTATAAATAAGAGGCCTCACAACACATCTAAGGAGGACTTTTTGGCCAGAGGAACGAATATCCAAAATTTTCTCAAACACAACAAAGCTCTCAAACACTCAAACACTTGTAAAATCAAAAACCCAGAATCTAACACTTACCTCTTTCGATTCAAGAAAGAACACTACACCTGTTCTCCTCCTTCAAAACCAGAAATAACAAACACCACCCTTACACCTCCTGACCTTCAAATCCAGTCAAAGGAACACCATACATGTTTATTTCCTTCAAATCCAGGAGCATTTAGTTCAGCCACTTGAAGATTCAGCACAACCTCCAGCCTCTAGCAAGGTAAGTTGTTCCAAACCTTGAGCTTTTCGTTTCTTGTATAACAAGCGAATAAGCTTTTCTTTCGTTTCAAGCATGTACATATCATTGTTATTTTTGTTTCCACCCTTTTAACATGTTTTGAGAGCTAACCCTTTCGTTTTTCTTCTTGTTTACCTAAACATGCATTAAGTATTAAAACCGGTTGTAAGGCAGTGCTAGCATGGCCTTAGGCCATGTCGCTATTTAACATCTCAAACGAAGGACAACAGGAAACAGGAAGTAGAGAACAAAGCCTCTGGCTTCCATACTAACCTCCAGGTCAAATGAAAGAGGCAACCAGAAGGCGTGACTACACTGATCCCATGCCCAGACGAAAAGCATGTCTACACTGATTCCAGGCCCATTCGAAAGCCATAACATGCTGGTTCCAGGCCCCAATTGAAAGGCATAACATGCTGACCCCCAGGCCTCAGTCGAAAGCCACGCCCTCACCCCTTTTAGGCTAAATAGAAGGAAGCCAGAAAGTGCAGAATCAAAGGGTTTTCTGCCTCAATCGAAAGACCTTCATTTTTCTTGCTTTTATCTTATTTTTTCCTTTATATTTTCATGCAATTCAATATGGTTGTAATAGTGTATGATTTTATCTTTCTGCATTTTATCACTTTTGTATGCTTGCTAGTAAATAGGGAATGTATGGCAAGATAAAAACAACAAGTAGACAACCCCTAATCAAAGACTAAATGCATGCAAATCAAACACACCATTCACACATGCACCCTTAGGGTAATTCCACTTGTTTCCTCGGAAAAATAGTCATGTCCCGCGAACATGGGCATTTTAGCAAAGAACCTTGATAAAAGATCGTAATCCCTCGATGACCCTCAATGTTGCTTTCAGTAAATGATCTAGTCCCTAAACGACAATTGCTAAAATGTCCCATAAGTTTCCTTCTATGACTATACAAACGTTCCATGTCCGTCCCTTCACATCCAACGATGGGGCTTCTTACCAAATCAATGGTAAGATAGCAACATCTAAAGGAGGAGGAAAAGAACATTTAAGACCTTTTGAGTAGGTAGGTTGCTCCTAGTTGCTCGCTTGCTCACAACAAAAACATTTTATACACCAACACTCTCATTTTGAAACATTTTCAAAAGACAACACTTTGTACGCGTTCTTATAGAAACGAGAGCCATTACAAAGACACCTTTTCAAAATCACTTTCAAAAACATATTCCACAAACACCTCTTTGAACTAATTTCCAAACAACACTTTGTACGCGTTCTTATAGAAACGAGAACCATTACAAAGACATTTTCAAAATACTTTCAAAACTCACACCACAAGCACATTTTTTAAACAAAATCAAGTGATCTAGAAAGAAATCAAGAGCCCGTAGATAACTACGGATGAAAAGGGTGCTAATACTTTCCCTTTTCATAACCTACCCCCCGAACTCAAGAAAACATCTCTAAAGGTCTTTCCTGTTCTTTTCAGCCTTTCCTTTTGGATAAAAGAAAAGTCAGTGGCGACTCTTACTATTCGCAACAATTGTGATCAAACACAAAACATCCCAAGTCAGTTCTCCCACCGTGTTACAGAACTGGAGACTCTGCTGGGGACTTCCTAAAAAGTGGGGTTACCTTAGGGCTAGATCAACATTACTTGCTTTCATTGTTTGACTTGCTTGATTTACATTATGGTTCCTTGTTTGGTCTTGTTTTGATCCTCTACCCGGATATGGGACACCTTATTGGTAATTAGCAATAAGTTGTGGAAACTATGCGGGGTATACCGACATGGTCTAAGCAATAGCTATGTTAGTGCGACACATTTGTTGGTAGCGGTAGCCCTTGAGTAGTCAAGGAGAATACGGGATCGCTATGTGGTGTCATGAAGCACTAACTGACTTTAGAACCTTTACTTGACCAACTTGGCCATTAGGAAGTAGTGAGGTAGCCGGCTTTGGTGCAGTCTGAAGTTGGTTGATACTCGATACTACGCTCATTGAGATTGGACTTTCGAGATATTTCGGTCGCCATTAAAGAGGCTTGCGCTGAAATAATGCCCGATGAAGAAAGATCAATGATATTGAGATCCCCTAGAACCCGGTTACTATTTCTAGGACAGGTTGAGCCAACTAAACTTCAAGAGGGTACTTACCTACAAACCCCATGCAAGCCTAAACCTAAGGACTTATCTGCTTTGTGTGTATATGACTATTTGTACATAACAACTCGCTTGCTTTGCATACGTGTACATAACATCATAACATCATACCATAGAATTTTCAATAACCATTTCAAGGATATCATGGGTCTATGATGCAGGGTCACGTTGAACCAGACATCTATCAAGGGGAAAGAGAATTTCTTCTCCTCTAACCAAATACCGTCAAGAACCAAAACACGGTAACAAGAGTCAAGGGCTATGACCCACTTGACATGGTGAGCTTGATTCTCGTGGAAGAACATCCGCCGATACGAAGTTCTCCACTCAAAGTTGTTGATCAAAATTCAACTTCTAACACCTTCTTGTGTTTACCCCGTGAGATCCTTGAAAACATGCATCCACATATCATGCATCATATCATGACAGGCTTCTCCCAAACAGGTCTCCTTATCTTCCTACTCTTTATTTCAGTAAGATGGATATGGAACAAACGGTGAAGGATGTCCAAGCACAAAATTCCCAATTCCAACAAATGTTCCTGGCTATGGCTAAGGGGTAAGAGGACCTGAAGACTCTTCTTCTTAAAGACAAGAAGAAAAAGTCAAAGAAGTCAGTAGGTGTCCTGAACTTGGGAAGAAGACTTAGACGACCAGTCAAGAGAGCTCTAGATCTCTCGCCTTCATCCAATGAGGGGAATAGTCATGAAGAAGATAATAGTCTGGGGATTGATGAAATCGAAGTTGACTACTCTGAGGAACAATATCCTTCTGCTGATGATAAATACAAATAGTTGGAGGATCTCCTCAATGCTATGGATATTCAGCAGATACCTGGCTTGGACTTTGAAGAGTTAGGTTTAGTTTCCGGAGTGGTCATCCCACCAAAGTTCAAAATCCCTACCTTTGCCAAGTATGATGGGATCTCTTATCCTAAAATCCATATGAGGTCATATGTCTGCAAGATTCAGCCTCAAACTGATGACCGGAAGCTATGGGTCCATTTCTTCCAAGAAAGTTATGTTGGCACTCAATTAGAGTGGTTCTATCAGTTAGAAAGAACTGACATTCACACCTGAGAGGACTTGGTTGCTGCTTTCTACAAGCAGTACCAATACAACGCTGATCTTGCACCAACTCGTGTGCAATTGCAAAATATGACCATGCGTTCCAACGGGGGCTTCAAAGAGTACGCCCAAAAATAGAGAGACTTAGCAGGAAGAGTGAAACCACCCTTAACTGATAGGGAGATGATTGACATCTTTATAGGAACTTTGACGGGACCTTTCTTCAATCATCTAATTGGAAGCTCCTCGGTTGGGTTCACCAAGCTAATACTGACTGGCGAAAGGGTCGAAGCTGGCATCAAAACGGAAAGATCCAAGGAGCTACATCCTCTGATGCTCAGAAAAAGCCATACAATGGGAATAAAGAGTCCAATGATGTTTACAGCCAAAAGGGTCATAACAAGAGCAACCACGACCAACATGTGGGGGAAGTCCTGATCTCCTGTCCTGCATCACGGTGACAACCACAAAGAGGAAATCAGCGAAGGCAAGACGAGCCAAAAAGACAGTTTACCAACATCAACATGTCGTTGTCTCAAGAACTACAACACTTGTTGAAGATGAATCTGATTACGTTAATAGGGCCTCATCTAAACCCCAAAACTTTTTCTCCTAACTACAATCCTGATGCAATATGTGCATATCATTTCGGAAGTCCTAGGCATGATACTAACGGTTGTTGGGCGCTGAAATACAAGATTCAAAACATGATTGACACCAAGGAGATCGAGTTCAACCCTCTAGAGACTCCCAACGTGATCACCACTCCCATGCCAAATCATTGAGTGTTCCAGTTCATTTTGAATTTTCAATTGTAATTTTTGTTGTTGTTCAAACACTAATCTATTAATGTCAAACTTTGTTTCATTAATGCATTGCATATGTTTGTCTTGAATTCATCCATTTGTTTTCATTATATTTAAGTTATGATTTTTACTCTCTTTATGACATTCAACTCTTGCTAAAAGTTACAAGTCTTTAGAGGGAGGATGACGAAAACAATGCCATAATCTCATACAGTATGCTTTTAGACAGACCTTGCTGACGATGTACAGGCGTTTCTTTCAATTCCTAAACACAGGAGTTATAAGGAGGATAATCCCTAGTCAACCCCCTTGAGCCTAAGAAGTAGGAGCTTTCTTTTTCACACAAATTTAAACCTTTAATCAAATTCTAGGGCAGGGTAGTCTCTCAGTTAATTCAAATGTGCGTTCAGTCGCAAACTTTCACTTCGTATACAAAGAATGACATCAAAATTATTCCTCTGGAATCAAAAGACGGTGATGGTTCCCTACAAAAATAGGCAGTCATTATCTCTCAAGAGAAAAGCCCACTAAGTCAAAACCTATGAAGGATACTTAAGAAAAATTGGGGCATCCCGCTGACTGTAATCTCAAAAACAAGAACAATCAGGCAAAATCAGGGATAATAAATCAAAAGAGGTCACTACGAATCCTCAACAACATGGAAAATATGGCAAAAATGACTTCCTTCCAACAAATCAAACTTAACTTGTGTGAACCATCACCAAATCGTCATTCCAGACTCAATTTGAGTTCAAACGCATAATTAACTGAGTTTAGGACTGAAGAACATTACGAAGAACGGGCGGGTACAAATACACTTTGAGCCTTATCCTTTGTTTCTTAAACCATTAATCAGACCATGATACAACCTTTCAAAGTCCTAATTAAAGCATGGGTTAGTCCGAAAGCATACTGTTACAAAAGGTATCATGACTCCTGTAAGGCTTACTCTAAATCCTAATTTAAATTCACATACTTGCAAAATTCTTTTATCTGCTAAAACGCATTTTCAAAACTTCAAGACAAGCATAAACTTTGCATTATTTTGAATACCACTGTTTGCATATAGCTATTTTCTTAACAACAGAGAAATTCACACAATGAATGTCCGGCAAACGAAAGCTCTCTCAGTGAACAAAGTCACTTTAAATGGGATGACACTTCCAATGACAAATATCCTATAAGCAGGGGGCATGGTGCACCATTTTCCGAACTCACTTGTGGAAGTCCAGTCAAGATTCCAAGTAATCTCTCAAGAAATGATGAATATACCAGGGGCAGTGACAAATCTCCCACAAAGTCCTTTTCATAGGATGATCCCCAGCCAGAGTTTAAATCTCTAAAAAACTTCTCTCCAACTAGGTTCGATCTCAGGAATCTTCGAGGATTTCTACCAAAAGGAAACGCTTCTCCAGTAGATTGGCAACAGGGTTTATTCCCCCAACAAACTATAGACTCCCCGGCTTAAATTTTCCTCTCAGACTGTCACGAATCAAGGGACCACAACTCCTCTTCCCCAGTAGACTTTTCTACAATCCTCAGTGAGTTGCTGCAAAACCGGGAAAAGCAACCAGATAACCGTCAACTTCTTTATCCCCAGCAAGTCGTTGTGAAACCTGGAAGACAACCAGATAACAATTAACAAGTTATTAATTTCATTTCTTTTTCATCAAGAGATAACTCTCCAGTAAAGCAACGGACAACGAAGACTCCTGCCACCATTTCCCCAAGCAGGAATCAAAACTCTCCATAGAGTTTTCTTTCTCAAGATTAACATTCCCAATGGAGTTTCTCCTCAAACAACAAGACAGGAATCCCCGGCAGAAACACCCTAAACAAAGTTTAAAGACATGCATACTCTTCAACAGCAGTCCGGGATTTAATGACTCCCCAACACTTGTCAAGGATTTATTTTTCGAGGCAAAGATACATTTCAACAATACTTCACATTCATACATCATATAACATACATGATATATGCATACAGCACAACCTCATTTTTGAGAACATCATTACATAATACATTTCATACATCATGACATTGCATACAACTAACCCTTTACCTTTTCAGGAAAGATCAATTGACTGATAATTATCATCAACAATTTTCAAGAGGTCTAAGATTAGTTCCTGGAAAAAAAAAGACAGAGCAACTATCTACACAACCAGACGAAGCAATCTTACACGGATTCCTTCTCATCATCTCCAGATGTAGCTTTACGCGGGTTCATCCCGAAACAATTTTACACGGGTTCCCTCTAATTTCTAGATGCAGCTTCACACGAGTTCATCATGAAGAAATCTTACATAGGTTCCTTCTCATAAATTTACAGATGAAGTTTTACACGGACTCATCATGAAGTAACCCTATCCAGTTTCCTTCTTAGACATTCCCAGATGAAGTTTTACACGGACTCATCATGAAGTAGCCCTACCCAGGTTCCTTCTCAGACATTTCTAGATGAAGTTTTACACAGACTCATCATGAAGTAACCCTACACGGGTTCCTTCTCATTTCCAGATGCAGTTTAACATGGACTCATCATGAAGCAACCCTATCCAGGTTCCTTCTCATTTCCAAATACAGTTTTACACGGACTCATCATGAAGCAACCCTACCCAGATTCCTTCTCTACATTTCTAGATAAAGTTTTACACTGAATCATCATGAAGCAACCTTACCCAGGTTCCTTCTCTACATTTCTAGATGAATTTTTACACAGACTCATCATGGAGAAACCCTACCCAGGTTCCTTCTCTTTCCCAGATGCAGTTTTACCCAGACTCATTATGAAGCAACCCTACCCAGGTTCCTTCCCATGCAGTTTCACACGGACTCATCCTGAAGCAACCCTACCCAGGTTCCTTCCCATGCAGTTTTACCCGAACTCATCATGAAGCAACCCTACCCAGGTTCCTTCTCTTCTCAGATAAAGTTTTACCCTAACTCATCATGAAGTAACCCTACCTAGATTCCTTCTCATTTCCAGATGCAGTTTTACCCGAACTCATCATGAAGTAACCCTACCCAGGTTCCTTCTCATTCCAGATGAAGTTTTACCCGGACTCATCATGAAGTAACCCTACCCATGTTCCTTCTTATTTCCATATGCAGTTTCATATGGATTTATCCTGAAGCATCCCTACCCAGGCTTCTCTCTCATATGTCTCCTAAAAACAGCCCTACACAGGCCCATCACAAATAAACAATTGAAGACCTCTTCTGGTTAGATTTATTTCTTCCAGATTAACAAACAGGCAAAAGACATCTACTATTTTAGAAAAAATCAACCAAAAGATTTATCTTGATACCTTCCCTAGTCACTCTGAATGGCATCTATAAGCCCATCTCCAACAACTTTCCATCATTTCTCTAAATGGCATCTTTAAGCCCATTCCCTACACAGTCAGCTAATATATTATCAAGTGTAAATTTCTGGGCACTTTAATGTTCAATCATCTTCCACCTTCAAGTCACGAATGGCATGCTTGCTAGTCTAACTCTCTAGGTTTAAGAAGATTGAACAGGGGCATCAAGTAACCAGAACTTAAAGATAACAAGTTATAGTTTTGAAGCTTGGTTTTGAAGTAACTTGCAAAGGCGTGGTTCTAATGCAATGGTATAATGGCTCATAGGGTGGTTAGAAGCTGTAGACATATTGTTTCTTGCTTTGGCATTATGTGTGTGTAGAAGGAACATGTGAGAGGCTCAAGGAGAGTTGACAAAATGTATAAAGCATGCTTTTCTAAAATGGAAGTCTTAGTTTTCTTCTTGTAATGGAAAAATGAATTGGACAAAGCTTTAATCACTTGGACCATGACTCAAAAGTATGTGTAATCCTCGGATTATGGATAGATATGGAGATTTAAGGCATGGAAAGTGGTATTATGCATCATGGTTTGAAGATTTAGTCATTAGGTTTTCACAAGAATGACTTATATTTCAAGAATGGATACCCAACTTCATGTCTTCGAAACTTCTAGCTCAAGCATGATAAAATTGTGTTCTTGGATATTTTGGAAAGCTTGAAACATTTTCTACAACTTTCATGTTGTGAGTTTTGGCTAAATCAAATGAGAACTTGGTGGAAATTGGCCAAGAAGTTGGGATGAAAAATTGACCAAAAGTTGTTGAAATATTTTCTAAGTGTTGGATAAAAATAATCAGAACTTCATGGGTCTATATATCTTAATCCAAGAACTTTTTGAGGTTCATCCCACATTAACAAAGTTGTAGAATTCATCAATCCCTACAACTTTCACGTAGAAAGTTTTCTTTGAATCAAATTGGATATTAGTGAAAATGACTATGTGGTTAGGACTTTTGTTAAGAACAAAAACACTTGGATTTTTTCTGAGTGTTAGAAGATTTTCCAAATTTGACTTTTGTTGAATTTTTTATTTCTTGATGATCAAGTTTGATAGTTTTGAATATATTGATGATTCTTGACTTTTGAATTCCAATGTTGACCAAAAAGTCAAAGTTTTACTTTTGTGTGACTGTTGACTTTTCATCAATTGATCCAATCCCTAAACTATCAATCACTTGCATATTTGGAAATTTATTGAGCCGTGTAATTAGTTCAAGATGTTGTATTTGAGTCCTTGAGATCATGCTTTGAGCCATTAGGTCATGCACTAAGTCAACAATCAATGATCAGTCATTTTCAGTAAAAACCCTAATTTTGACAATTTTTGACCTTTGATGATTTGAGGGCTTTCCTTGAGGAATCATGGTCAACCATTTATAAAATGATTAATATCACCTCAAATTGTTGATGTTGACAAAAAAATCTTGAAGTTTGACTGTATGTTGACCATAGTTGACTTTTTACTCAATACAATTGAATTTTAATCATCTGAGCCATTGACTGAGCAAACATGTGATGCAAGACTTGAAACTTTTCATAAGCATTATTGAGGACCTATTATGAACCATAAAAGTCATATGAAACACTTGCAAACCAATCTTCTCTGAGAAGCACCAAACCTTAGTTGAAGACCTTTGCTTAGGAGGTGAGTTGGTCTGATCAACTCTTGAGAATCCTTGAGTATTTGAGAATCTTAGAAGAATGTCTTGAAGAAAATGGGTGGGAAAATTTTGGGGTACAAAAAAATGCATGAAATCCAAATTGATCAAACATGAAATTTTGGGCTAATGGGCTTATGTTTCAAGGTCCAAACGTGTTTTATAACTCATAGTGAACCTCTGAATCACTTCACACACCCCTTTTGATTTTTATTCTATTTATCTTTGATTTTATTTATTTAAAATTAAAAATAAATTAAATAAAATAAAAGGATTTCATACAAAGGTCCAAGCCCACATTTGTTTGACCTAATTCTCCTCTATATATTCTTCATTCAGACAAGAGAAGACGACACAAAAACATTGCAAGACAAATCCCTTCCAAAAACTCCAAAATATTTCAAAACTAGGGTAAACTACAAACCCTAGTTACAACCCTTCTCAAATAAAACAAACCCTTACAATCAATCCCTGAAGCATTGTAGGGTAAGAATGGATCAATCTTGATGATCCAAAGCATGCGAAACCAGCATCGCATGCATCTCTTATTGCCATATATTTTGTAAATTCAATTTTTTGTTTTCTTCGTGCTTTAATTGAAACTAACACCACTAACATGCTTCTTATATATCAATGTGCATGATTAAACCATCGCATGGCCCCCCCAACGATTGAACAAAGGTTTTCTATGTTTACACTGTTTTAGGTTATCTTCTCTGTATCTCTTTGTACAGGGAGAATTAGCCAAAATGGATGCCTCCATTGAATTCATAAGGCCCAAATTATGGGGGGTAGGATACTTTAGAACCATTAACATTGGCTATTTTGTAGGTAGGTACAAGAAACACAATCGCCTGAGAAGACGACCGGAGCTAGGGCTCTGACGCTTCTCCGGCTCAAACTATTTAGTTTATTTTATGTTTAATCGTTTTCATTGATGTACCAGATGACACAGCCACCCCAGTGGCAAGCGCGCGCAGGATAAAGCATTGGTATACGAGGGTGTGGGTTCGATCCCTGCCTTTTGTGTTTTTTTATGTTTTACAAATTTTCACAGTTTTATTATGTTTTGTGCAGCGCGTGTTCTACTAACACCAACGTATGGTTGGCACAATGGCAAGTGTGATACGGTGGGAGAACTTACTTGAGGTTTTGCGTTTGTATTCGCACTTGTTCGGTTTAGCAAGAGTCGCCACCGACTTTTTATTTTATCCTAAAGGAAAGGTTAAAAAGCACAGGAAAAACCTTTGAGATGTTTTCGTGGGTTCGGGGGGTAGATTATAGAAAGGGAAGGTATTAGCACCCTTTCTATCCATGGTTATCCATGGGCTCTTAGTTACTTGTTTTAGATCACTTGCCTTTGATTTTCAATTTGCTTGAAATGGTGGTGTGTGTGTGTGTTTTTGAAAATGTTTTGAAAAAAAGATGCCTTGTCTAGGCAACCGTTGTAACAATTCTTTACTCGAATGTTTTACAAAGATGTTTGTCTTTTTGAAAAGATATTTCAATGTTTTTGAAAGTTGTTTTTGAAAGTTGTGTTGTGGAGTGTGTTTTGAAAGTAGGCAAGTGTGTTTTGCAAGTTTGATCAAGTAACTAAGAGTTGTCTACCCCTAAATTTACTCAAAGATTTTTCTCATGTTTTAACCCTTTTAACAGTATTGTTCCACCATTGTATTTGGTGGACAATCTTGTGTTAGGATGTTAACGGGACAGGCGCGGATCATCGTTTAGACCATGAATGCAATGATGCCAAGTGTCTTTGGCAATTTGCTTGAGGGACTATGATCATTTTGTTTAGGCAACTTCGAAAGCGTCATCGAGGGACTATGATCATTTGATTTGTTTTTGTTTTGCCAAAGAAACTCAACATGCAACATGGCCCATTTTGGAAGGCAACAAGCGAGATTACCTTAGGGGTGCAAGTGTGATTGGTGTATTTATTGTCATGCATTTATCTTTGTATTAGGTTATCTAGCGGTTGATTTCGAATCTTCGCATACAAACCCTAATCACTATACAGTATATGAAAAGCGATAAATTGCGGGAATTTAAAGTCTAAGCTATTACAAATAAGTATCCGGGGATGGGGGTACAAATGTTCACAAATGGGGATGAGACTTATCAGGATAGTAGTGTCTAAATGTTATTTACAACCAAATTGAATCGTATTCTCAATGTAAGATGTAGCAATGTATAAGAATAAAAGCAATGTATCGAAAGTATTTGTGAAAGTGTATGTGATTATTTACAAGTGATGCAAGATGTTAACTTAATGCAAAATTAAGTATTTATTTATTTTTGGGTTTTTGTTAATTATGTATAAACAAAAGGTTTAATAATAGAAAAGTATTTAACTTAAAAAAAATCTATTTTTTTATGTATTTTAAGTGTTTTTTAGAAATTTATATAAAAAGATTTATTAAACAAAAAGTTTTAAGACAAAAAATCTATTAACCTAATAAATCTAATATTTACATATTTTAGGTATAATAAAAGTATTATTAAAATAAATTTATTATGAAAAATTAATATATTATTTATTTAACAAAAAAAAAGAATTAATTTATATAAAAAGAAAATAAAGTGATGTAATAAAAAGGATATTAGTTTGTATAGAGAAAATAAATGGGCTGAGGCATGATGTATGAGGGGCAGGCCCAAAACAAAACTGAAGGAGAATCAGAGGGGGGGGGGGGGTGTAACGTTGAAGGAGGGGTAAGGTGCCAACTTTATGATTGGGCTTAGGCAGATATGAGGCAGAGGCCTAACGCGTATTTGACATTTTTCTAAGGGTTTGTTTTATTGTTACTCAGATTAGGGTTACAGAGGCTAGAGCGGCGTCGTTCCCTTCATCATTTTCTTCATCTTTCTTACCCAAGCTTTCTGAACACCTCCGCTCATGGCCACTAGGGTACCACCTCCACCGTTTCCTCCCTAAGATCGTTCAGACAGTGATGAAAAGAGAAGGTATTGATCTCTGCTTTTTTTTCATGTTTTAGGGTTTTGAAAACTTATCTCTTGCATGTTCTACTTTTTATTGACTTTTACGTGTTGTTTGTGTTCATGAGGTATATTAAGGGACTGAAGTAGAAGGCGATACCTTTGGAGGGTTGTTCTTTGGGGAAAGGACGGCAATGGACCGGCGGTATCCTCAGGCGGCCGGAGGAGGGAGTATGAAGCTGTGAGCTTTGCTGGAAATCTGGTACTTGTATCTTGTTTTAGTTTAATGGTTTTATGATGAACACTGAAAACCCTAGCTTTTCACTTCTGCATCTTCTTTTCCTCCTTCTGATTGCTGGCTTTGAGTATTGATGATGTTGTGTTTTGAACCTCTGAATTGCTTGCTTCGGTTGCCTTTGATTATGATATCTGAGTTTCTGAGATGCTTGCTTTGATGACTGTATGCTTGGTTTCTTGATGATGAACCTTTGTGTTCTTTGATAATGATGATGATTTCGAAACTGAATTGCTTGTTTGCTATTATTTCACTTCTGAATAGCTTTTCCTTTCTTGATGCTGTGTTGCTTATGCCAATGATGATGATATTGACTCTGAGGTTGCTTTTGATATTGTTTCACTTCTGAATAGCTTTTCCTCTCTTGATGCTGTGTTGCTTCTGCCAATGATGATGATATTGACTTTGAGGTTGCTTTTGATATTGTTTCACTTATGAATAGCTTTTCCTCTCTTGATGTTGTGTTGCTTATGCCAATGATGATGATATTGACTCTGAGGTAGCTTTGCTTCAGTATTGCCTTCTTCTGAGTTTCTTTTCCTCTGAGCTTGATGGTATTGATTCTGAGTTGCCTGTTGTTGGACCCTGTGATGAGCTTAGCTCTGAGGGTTTGGATTTTAGCCTATGATGATTTTTTATGCTGAGGCGTTGGGATTTGTTTGGTTCGGACTTGGTTTGGATATTTAGTTTGGAGCTTATGGTTCTGTGTTTGAAACAGGTTTGGCTTTGGCTTGAAGCAGGCTTTGTATAGTTTTACACAGGTTTTTGAAAGGGCTTGTGTTTGATATTTATGCAGGTGTTTAGGCTTTGGGCAAGCTGCTTGTTTAAACACAGGTTGGTGTTGGTTTGGAGGTTACAGTCCTAAGAAGTTTGAAAACAGGCTTTTCTGGTTTATGCTGGCCTCAGGGCTTGTTTGTGCAGGTTGACATGCTTTGAACGCAGGTTTGGATGGCTTCAGGGCTTGTTTATGTAGGATGAGGCTTGTGTAGTTTGACAGGTTATGAGTTTTGTGTTATTTCTGTTATGTGGTTCTGCCCCCCCTTTTCTGTTCTCATACTTCTTTGTTATATCCTTGTCCTTAAGCATGCTGTATTGTAAGCCTCTCTTCTCCCTCTCTCCTCTCTCCACAGAAAAGCATTTTGTATTGCTTAGACTGTACTATTCTGCTCTGAAAAAGTGCTGGCCTTGAAAATGATGAATGATATTTGAAATGTTGCTTGCATTATGGTTTTGCTCTGCATATCTCTTTTCCAGATTTCCTGCATATCTCTTGACAGCTTTTTGTACTTTCTTTGGACAGTTCTGCACTTGGTTAGGCATTGTGCAGTTCAGTTTGCCTTTGTGCATTGTTTGTTCAGTTTTAACTTTGTAGTTTGTTTGGCATATTCTGGACAGTTTAGTTTGCCTTTCCAAGTAGCTTGTGCATTTGGTTCAATTATGCAGCTTTGTACATTTTTATATTTGCAAGCATATAAATTCTTTCCCTCTTTGTGAACCAAGAGTTTTCTTGTGATTTGCAGAGAGGGCGAACAAACTGATTCGGGCCAACACTTTTAATGATGAGTCTTAAATTAACTGTCTGCCTTTGATTTCATCTGTGTTGACTTCTTTTCTTTTCTTTGTTTTTGCAGATAAAAATTAATTGAGCAATGGGGAGCATCAGTAGAAGACGAAGACTTAGGAAACTTTAGGATAGCTTTATTTTATTTCCAATTATTTGTAATAACATTATTTGTAAATACTGTAAATGTATTCAAATAACATTTGTACTAATAATTAAAAATAAATAAAAGCTCTTTTGTCAATTAATCTTTTTTAATTCTTCTTCAATTGTTTACTTAATTATTTATATTTCTTGAATTATAATAACTGGAAAATATCCAATAATTTTAACTTAGAAATGATAAATAATCAATAAACGTCCGGCGTTCCGAATAATCAAAAGCATTGCACATTTAATCAAACAAACGTCCACATGTTTTTCCTTTTACTGATTAAGCCAAACACTGCAAATTCTCAATTCAAATGCCTCAGCTTTTATCCTAGATGTTTAGACAGAAATCTTGAACAAACGTCAAAACAATGTGACAGTCAATTAAGACACTGTGGATTCAAATTCTTCTGAAAATGCGCGTGCAAACCCTAATGTTGGATTTACTGTCAAAGAAATGCCTGCCTGATCAAACCCTGAGCCCAAACTCAAACAAACCCTAGCAATTTGCTTGAACTGTTCCAGAGTCCATGAAAACCCTAATTTGGATAGACTGATAAGAAAAAGTCTGTTTGACTGATTCTTACGCCAATCTGAAAAGTCAGGGAAAGCCCGAAGCTGTGATTTCTCGGGGAAAAGAGAGGGCAAATTTTGGGGTACAACAGTTGCCCCTGTTCAATCTTCTTGAACCTGAAGAGTTAGATTGGCAAGTTTGCCGTTCGCGACTCGAAGGTAAAAGGAGATTGGACACTAGAGTGCCCAAAAAAATTTGCACTCGTCAAAGCGTAGTTTGAGGGAATGGGCTTAAAGATGCCATTTGGAGATGGGCTTAGAGATGCCATCTAGGGATGTGACAGAATCTTGTCGGGGGATGGGCTTAGAGATGCCATCTGGAAATTGTTGGTAGGAGGATGGGCTTAGAGATGCCATCTGGAATGTATGTTGTAGGTGAAAGACATGAGTATCAGAAAGGTGTCCATGTTTTGGAACATTTCTGAACTGGGGGGTTCTGAATGAGCAATAGATTGACATCCGTATCTGGAAGCATCCGTAAACTGTTTTCAAAAGTCTTGAAGTTGAATAAGCAATAGAGCAGCATCCATGTTGGGAAGCATCCGTAAACTGTTTTCAAAAGTTGAGTCTGAACAAGCGATAGATTAACCTCCGTGTTTGGAGAATCCGTAAACTGTTTTCAGAAGTTGAAGAATCTGAACAAGCGATAGGTTAACATCCGTGTCTGGAGAACCCGTAAACTGTTTTCATAAGTCTTGAAGTTGAATAAGCAATAGAGCAGCATCCATGTTGGGAAGCGTCCGTAAACTATTTTCAAAAGTTGAGTCTGAACAAGCGATAGATTAACCTCCGTGTTTGGAGAATCCGTAAACTGTTTTCAGAAGCTGAAGAATCTGAACAAGTGATAGGTTAACATCCGTGTCTGGAGAACCCGTAAACTGTTTTCAGAAGTCTTGAAGTTGAATAAGCAATAGAGCAACATCCATGTTGGGAAGCGTCCGTAAACTGTTTTCAAAAGTTGAGTCTGAACAAGCGATAGATTAACCTCCATGTTTGGAGAATCCGTAAACTGTTTTCAAAAATTGCATCTGAACAAGCGATAGATTAACATCCGTGTTTGGAGAATCCGTAAACTGTTTTCAGAAGTCTTGAAGTTGAAAAGGAACCGGTGTAGGGTTTCCTGATGATGAGTCCGTGTAAAACTGCATCTGAATTTGAGAAGGAACCGGTGTAGAGTTTCCTGATGATGAGTCTGTGTAAAACTGCATCTGAATTTGAGAAGGAACCGGTGTAGGGTTTCCTGATGATGAGTCCGTGTAAAACTGCATCTGAATGAATCTGGAATAAGTATCAGAATGTCGCCATGTCTGGGTCACATCTGAACTATCTCTGGGTGAATCTGGAATAAGTATTAGAATGTCGCCATGTCTGGGTCACATCTGAACTATTTCTAGAAAGAATCTCGGAAGATGAAGATCTTTGTCTGTTGACTGATCTTTCCTGAAAAGGTAAAGAGTTAGTTGTATGCAATGTCATGATGCATGATGCAATGTATGTTATATCAATGTTTATGATATGAATGTGATGAATGCGCATGTAAGCTGATGAGCTGTCTTGCTGAGGATAGATGAATCCTGGATGGCTGGAGATAAAAGAATCTTGACTGCTGTCGGGGAAAGTAATTCCTTGACTGCTGCAGAGGATTGAAAATCCTTTGATCGTTGAAAATGAGAAGTCCTGGGACCGCTGTTGGGGAATCAGGAGCTTGGGTTGTATGCCAATCTACTGGGGATTCCTGTCTTGAGGAGATCTTCACTGGGGAATGTTGTACCCCAAAATTTGCCCTCCCATTTCTCATTGATTTCTCCTCACAAAGCTCTTGAAGCTCAAGATCCAGTTAGGGTTTCATCTGCTCAAGACTCCTCCTTGCACTGCTAACCCCAAATTAGGGTTTGTGTTTGCACAAAGATGTTTTGACCTAAAGTGCCCAAGATGACTTTCTTGCTTCATATTGACCTCCTAAGTTTATCCATACCAAGTTTCAAGTCCTGATTCCAAATTTTGCCCAGTCAATTGGACAGTTGACCTAGAAATCAACTGTATTGGGGAAAAAGTCAATTGTGGCCAATTGACAGTCAAATCTCATGAAATTTGATCCACATCAACATTATAAACTCATATGAACCATTTGATCAAGTTTGGATCACAATTCCACAAGAAATTTGATCAGATCACTAAAAGGGCAAAATGGTCATTTTTAGGGTTTTGACTGCACAAAGGCAATTTTTGACTGTTTGACCTAGCCAATGGTAAACCAAGCTCAAAAATGGACTCAAGGACCCCATGGAATTATCTTGACATGCTCAACAAGTTCAATAGATCCCAAGTACACAAGATTGACAGTTGAATTTCCCAGTCAATTGATCAGTTTTGACTGTATACTGAAAAGTCAAACTTTGACTTTTTGGTCAAAATCAAGAGTCAAGATTCATTTTTCATCAAAACATGCCAAATCATGAAACTTGTTCACCAAGAAATCACAAAATGCAAATTAGGGTTAGAAAATGGAATTTTTCATAACTTAGAATTTTTCTAAGTTATGAAAAACCCTAATTTTTTCCCAACTTTGCCCCACCTTTTCACCAAGATCCATTTGGATTCAAACAAAAGTCAAAACATGAAAGTTGTATCTTGTTGCATAATCTACAACTTTGATTCACAAAGTTTTCTCATTTGAAGCTTGTATCTCAAGTTACAATTTTTTGAATAAGGGCACTAAACCATTTTTAACTTAGTGAAATTTTAACCTATTTTGACAAGGTTTTCTACCCCACTTCAAGGCCACTTTTCATACCCTTCCACTTGGAATTTTAATTTGCATTTCAAAGATGGATTGTAGTACACATTCCAAGCTTTCCAAAATGTCCAAGAACTCATCAAAAAACCTCATAACTTGAGAGATTCGAATTTCACAAGTTGGCAAAAATTCACTTTTGTTCTTCATCAAAATGTGTTCATAACTTTGCAAATCTGAACTTAGCTTGCTTTATGCTTGATTACAGGTCCTTGAACCATTCCATACTCAATAATTTAATGCCTATTCAATGTGTTAAGGCCATGTTCTTTGTGTTCTAACATTGCATAGTGGATTAATCCTAAACTAGATAAAGTGAACTTTCCATTTTTGAAAAGATTAGCTTTATGTCAATTTAGAAATCAAGAAGGTACAAGCAAAATCCTTTTGGCACAAGATTATGGACAAGTTGCTCTGATCAAGAGAGGCTTATGCAGCACATTAGGAGGCCCCCTACTGACCTAAAACCATCAACTTGCTTTTGTTGCTTAACATAGAAGAAAAGTCCATAACTTATGACAACTCTCTCTTCAGCATAGACACACAACACAAAAGCTATCAAACACATTCCAAAGAACATATCCAAGCTTTGGCACGAGTCCTGAACCTCTCAAGCACCCTCCATCTCAGAATCACCTTGAAACTGCTCAAACAGGGCAACCCCTGCAGATTGAGTGCTATCTCTCAATCCCTTCGAGCATTCTTGTCCAAACCTGTTCCTCTACCATCCTTACAACATATGAAAGCTAACCATGATTTGAAACCTGACCTGTAACACCTCCAAGCCACTTCACCATTTTTAAATTTCTGTTTTGCAGTTGGAGTTCACTAGCTCGATTCAGGGAGTTTCAAGACAAAGTAGGACTTGGAAAAGCATCCTTACACTTCAAGGGAGCTATACAAGTCATCATTTCACTCTGAAACATCCTCCATTGCAAAGCTCGATTCCAACTGAACAGGTACATTCATGAAGTTCTATCTCTCTTATTAGGCATTGTTAGCTTTAGGTTTGTGAAGAAAACATGTCACAATCATAGCCCTGAACATGCTCATATGATTAGATTTCATTTATATTTCGTGTGCTTAGAGAATTTTATGTCTGAACATTGATGAAAAGTTACGTCAGAAATTGGGGGAGAAGAAATTCTCCCTCATCTTAGAGAGTTAGGTCAAGTTCTTTACATGGTTGAAACCGTCTCTTAATGCTCTACACTTTTCATGTTATGAGTTTTGCTTGAAAGTCCAGGAATCCAGAGATAAAAAACGCGTGTTTGCTTGAAGGATATTGTTCAGAGGTTGAAGAAGACAGGTCTTCTGGGCTGGGCCTAGAATTTTTTTTCTTATTTACACCACTTCATTACTCATGAACCCCCTGAGCCCATTTGCTTCATTTTTGACTCTTTTTGACTTTTTCTTTTTTGATTAACTTTGTTTATTTTTTCTAATGACATTAAAAAAATAAAAATATTTTTTTCCATCATTTTTTGAATATATGGCATATTTATTTGATTTATTTCTTTTGTTTGTATGAATATTATATATATACTATTATTAGAATAAATAGAAAAATAGTGTAAATACCTTTTTATTTTTATTTACCTTCTGAAAATATTTCACATAAAAATACTCTTTTTATTTATTTTATTAAAATATTAAATAAATATTATTTTGTATGTAATGCATATTTAAGAATTTAATATATGTATATATATGTTTATTAATATATTTAGGTCAAAATATAAAAATACTTGAATTTTTCATTTTTATTAATATTTGATACAAAAATACTTTTTTTCATAATATACTTCATTTTATTTTATTTTTATAAAGAATAAATAAATATTTGTATTAAATCAATTAATATCCATTTTCTTTAAAATTAGGGTTTTTACCCTAAAAGTTAAAAACACTCAAAATAATAATTTTTATTTTCTTATTTTATTTTACATAAATCATACTTTTCTCATACATATAAAAAACTTTCTTTTTGCATTTTTGCATATTTATTTAATTTCCATTTAATCATGCAATTTAGTTATTTTGCAAATATTCAAATTGATGTAATAATTTAGATTTAAATTCTTGTCAATATCCCCATTTGTAAATTTGTACCCCCCTCCCTATATTATTATGTTGTAATAGCGTAGGAATTTAAATTTCGCACTTTATACTCTTTCTAATTATGCCATGTTAGGATTAGGGTTTGCATGCGAAAAAACGACAAAAAATAGTTTGACCTAATACAAGATAAATGAGCATGAAAATAAACAACACTTCTCACACTTGCACCCCTAGGGTATTCCACTTTGTTGCCTTCAAATAAATGGGCCATGTTGCATGTTGAATATCTTTGGGCAAAGCAAACAAATTGAATGATCATAGTCCCTCGATAAAACTTTTCAAAACAAAACAAAAACAAATGATCAAGTCCCTTAAAGAAAATTGCCCAAAGACATTTAACGCCGTTGCAATTATGGTCTAAACGATGACCCGCGCCCGTCCCTTCCATCTCCTAAGACAAGATTGTCCACCAAATGCAATGGTGGAACAAATTTGTCAAAAGGGTTTAAAACATGACAAAACCTTTGAGAAAACTTTAGGGTAGATAAACTCTTAAGTACTTGTCAAATTGCAAAGAAAACACTTGCCTAATTTCAAAACCCACTTCACAAACACTTTCAAAATCAACTTTTCAAACCCTTGAAACATCTTTTTAAAAGATAAAACACCTTTTGTAAAACATTCGAGTAAAGAATTGTTACAAGGTTAGCCTAGCACAAGGCATCTTTTCAAAACATTTTCAAAACCACACACAAAGCACCATTTCAAACAATTGAAAACTAAGGCAAGTTGATCTAAGCAAGTACCTAAGAGCCCATGGATAACCATGGATAGAAGGGGTGCTAATACCTTCCCCTTCTATAATCTACTCCCCGAACCCAAGAAAAATCTCAAAGGTTTTTGCTGTGCTTTTTTAAACCTTTCCTTAGGATAAAATAAAAAGTCGGTGGCGACTCTTGCTCAACCGAAACATTTGCGAAAACAAACGCAAAACCATAGTCAGTTCTCCCACCGTATCACAGAACTGGCGACTCTGCTGGGGACAATTTTAAAAGTGGAGTAACCTTAGGGCTTAGATCACCCTCTTGCATGAATAATTGTTTGATTTGCTTGCTTTATACTTGGGCTCTATTGTTTGGGTTTACAATCCTCCACCCGGATTTTGGGAAACATTCATAGATAGCAATACGTTGTGGCAACTGTGCGGGGTATACCGACACGGTCTAAGCAATAGCTATATTAGTGCGACATATTTGTGGGTACCGGTAACCCTTGAGTTCAATCAAGGAGAGTACGGGGCCGCTGAGTGATGTCACTAAGCACTAATGACCTAGAACCTTACTTGACCATCTTGGCCTTTTATTAGGGGTAGTGAGATGACCGGCTTTGGTGCAGTCCGAAGTTGGTAGATACTCGATACTACACTCATTGAGGGTTGTTTTCTTGGAATATTTTGGTCGCTAGTTAAGTGGCTAAACCAAAACAATGAATAATGAAAACAATCTAGTGATATTGAGCTCCTTAGAACCCGGTTACTATTTATAGGACAGGTTTTTAAGCCAACTACACTCAAGAGGGTACTTACCTATGAAACCCCATGCAAGCCTGAAATTAGGGTTTGGTGTGATTTGCTTGTACATATGTCTTGTGCATACATCATAAACATCATAAAGCATCATATGCATTTACTAACCATTTCAAGGGTTTGGATCTTCATCATTGTTCTTGTTTTGTAGGTCATGGAAATGCCTCGCAGAAATACCATTCAAGTCAACCTTGTGAGAATCTCTCCTCAACTCAAGGAGATCACTTCAAGAATTCCGGAAAATTCATCCTTCAGTGAAAGACATGGTAGACTGCTCAGCCTAGTCAACACCAACATTGAAGAAGACATGATGAAAGTGCTATTCCAGTTCTTTGACCCCCTTCACCACTGCTTCACCTTCCCTGATTATCAGTTGGTTCCCACTTTGGAGGAGTTTTCTCAACTCCTAAGAATCCCTATCCTTAATCAACTACCCTTCAACGGTACGGAGAAGGAACCAAAGCCTGAAGATGTTGCTCGAGCACTACATCTACAACCATCTGAAATCAAGGGGAATTGGGAAACCAGAAGCGGCGTCAAAGGATTCTTAGCAAAATTCTTGTTTGAGAAGGCACAAGAATGTTGGAACTCATTGGATCTTCAAGCCTTTGAAGAGATTGTGGCACTCCTTATCTATGGGTTGGTCTTGTTCCCGAATCCTGACCAATTGGTAGATGTCAACGCTGTCAAAATCTTCTTGTCCAGAAATCCAATACCAACATTGCTTGGGGACATCCTTCACTCATTTTACACACGAACAATGAGAAAGAGGGGTGTTCTCATGTGCTGTACTCCTATCCTCGCAAGGTGGTTTATTTCGCACCTTCCACAATCTGTCTTGAAGAATGACCAAAGTACAAGGTGGTCCCAACGATTGATGACTCTTACTCATTCTGATGTGCATTGGTGTTCTCGGTCCAGAGAAAATGTCATCATCGTCGATCGTTGCGGAGAGTTTCCTAATGTTCCCTTACTTGGCATTAGAGGGGGCATTACCTACAACCCTTGCCTAGCTTTTAGGCAATTTGGATATGCACGGAGGGATGGCCCTCATGACATGTTGATTCCCAGCCTAGTTTTTGACTTCGACAACGATGCGCAAGGACTTCGCCAAAGATTCATCAGAGCTTGGGGAAAACTCAACAAGGTTGATAGCAAGACTCTGGGACACAAGAACTCCATCCCTCTTGAGCCCTATCTCAAGTGGGTACGAGCCCGAGCCCAAAGTCTAATGATGCCTTATCCTCATGTACTCCCAGTGATTAAAGAGCCTGTTAATGAAGGAGAGGTTCCCTACACCATCCTGCATCCAGACATGCCTACATCGTGGGAGGAAATGCAGAAAAGTTGGATTCAGCTCAAGGAGGAATGGAACACTTTTGAAGCTAGCTACTACGCCAGTGAAAAGAAGGTTCTAGAGCTTACCCGCCGACTCCACGAGCAAGAGGCCCTCAACACCTACATCGCACCAAAAAGGATGCGCAATGTCTTCCTGCCTTGAGAAGTTTATGTTGTAACATTTGGCCCATGGGGCATTTTTGTACTAACAGATTTCTTCTTATTAATATGACGTGCGCTCTTCTTTGTCTGAAACAATTTTGAATGTCCTAAATCCTTGAATGCATTGCATACATCGGCATACCATTCATCATGTGCATAAGCAGGTCTCGCTCCAGGTTTCCTTATCTATCTGCTGTTTATTTCAGTAGGATGGATCTCGAGCAAACAGTCAAAGACCTACAAGCCCAGAATGCACAGTTCCAGCAACTCTTGATGACCTTGGTCAAGAGTCAAGAGGATATCAAGACTCATCTGGAGAATAGAGACCCAGTGAAGAAGAAAAAGAGGGTCGGAGTGGCTACTTTGGGGAGAAGATTTGACAGAGAAGCTCGGAGGGTGCTTGAATTTCCTCCTACTTCTGATGAAGGGACTAGTAAAAGAGATCGGGTTGCGGTACCTTCCGAGTCTGATGCAGAGGAGGAAGAGGTTGAAGAGGATGAAGATTATTCTGACCAGCAATATCCTCCAGCTGATGATAAGTACAAGGGTTTAGAAGACAGATTAGCTGCTATGGAATTGCAAAGGGTACCGGGTTTGGATTTTGAAGACATGGGCTTGGTTGCCGGAATTGTGATTCCTCCAAAATTCAAGGTGCCGGTGTTTGTAAGGTATGACGGGCTGTCCTGCCCCAAAATGCATCTCAGGTCCTATGTGAGAAAAATTCAACCCTATACGGCAGATAAAAATCTCTGGATTCATTTCTTTCAAGACAGCCTGTCGGGAGCTTAATTGGAATGGTTTTATCAGTTAGAAGGAACCAGTGTCAGAAATTGGGAAGATTTGGCCATCGCTTTCTATAAACAATACCAGTATAATTCTGATCTTGCTCCTACCCGTACCCAACTTCAGGGTATGTCACTAGGAACAAGTGAGGGATTCAAAGAATATGCACAAAAATGGAGGGATTTGCTGGCAGGGTGCAGCCTCCCCTAACCGATCGTGAGCTCGTTGATATGTTCCTTGGGACCCTATCTGGGCCATTTTTCAACCATTTAATTGGTAACTCTTCTGCAGGGTTTACCGATTTGATCTTAACAGGCGAAAGAATAGAAGCTGGCATCAAGTCAGGAAAGATTCAGAAGGGTGTTGCTGCAAGTGTTGAGAAGAAGCCGTTTAAGAAGGAGACAGCTATGGTATATTCTCAGAAAAGAGCAGGGAAGACGGAGCGTCGGCCAACTGTGGGGGCCGTGATGATTCAAAACACTCCAAGTGAGCCGCCTCGCTACAACCAATCCAGACCAAACCAGCAACGGGTGGAAAGGCCACACCGGCAGTTCACCCGTATTAATATGACTCCAGCGCAGGTGCTTCCCCATCTGTTGAAATTGAATCTTGCCACTATCAAGGAGGCGCCAAAGAATGTAAATACATCCTCTCCACATTATCATGCCAATGCTAAGTGCGCCTATCATTCAGACAGTGTTGGACACGACACCAATGATTGTTGGGCACTCAAGCATAAGATCCAGGACCTGATAGAGGCTAAGGAGGTAGAGTTTGACGCTCCAGAAAAACCCAATGTGATATCTGCGCCTATGCCGAAGCACGGTCGGAATGTCAATGCCATTGAAGAGGATCTGTATGTTGCTGACGTTAGTGATCTGACTACTCCACTGTTAACCATTAAGTTGAATTTGTTAAGGGCCGGGATCTTCCCGGGATGTAAAGAAGACTGCTACTGTTGCCACTCTCTGCCGTTTGATTGTCCGCTATTAAAGGAAGGCATCCAAGGCCTCATGGATAGCCGACAAATTTTGTTCGAAAAAGTTCCTGCTGTTCCAGTTCATGTTGAAAATATCTCAATCATAACCATTCACGCCAATCTTTCCGAGGCCGTCAAAAAGCCAGTTAAGATTACACCAGCTGCAAAGTCTATACCTTTGAAGATAACAATGTCGGGGCCTGTTCCCTATGTTTCTGAGAAGTCGATACCTTGGAACTATGGTGGTGACATCTACTACCATGGTATCAAGCAAGTTGAGATAATTGAAGAAAATTCAGATGATGAAGAAGCCAGCATTAGTAACATTGCAGGCACCAGCAAAATCACCAGGAGCGGGAGAATATTTTCTCCAGAGATTGCTCCTCCAAGAGCAGTCTTTGTACCCTCACCAGCTAAAGAAGTCCTCCCTGCACCAATAAAGCTCTCTGCTAGAACTCCTTTGATTGAAGAAATTTTTGTTCCTAGTGCTGTCTCTCCTACCATTGCCGATAAAGGAAAAGGAATACAAGATGAGCCCGTCAGGACGAGGGCTCAACCTTTGGTGATCCCAGAAGCCTCCAAGAAAGAAATGGACGAGATTTTGAGGATAATCAAGAGAAGTGATTACAATGTGGTGGAACAATTGGGGCAAACCCCCTCCAAAATCTCCATGCTGGCACTGTTGCTTTGCTCGGAAGCGCACGCTCAAGCTTTGATTAAGTTTCTAAAGGCAGCTCATGTGCCCCAGGAAACCTCTACAGATTAATTTCAACATTGCGTGGCTAGTCTGACTGCAGACAATGGATTAGGTTTTTCTGATGCCGACCTGACCCCTAAAGGCCGAAATCACAATGATGCATTGCATATTTCAATCGAGTGTCGCGGAACCACCCTTGCACATGTTTTGGTTGATACCGGTTCATCGCTGAATGTTTTGCCTAAGAAGGCCTTGGACCGGCTAGATTGCGAAGGGTTGGAATTGAAGCCGAGTGATATTGTCGTCAGAGCTTTCGATGGGTCGAAAAGAATGGTCCATGGAGAAGTTGAAATTCCTGTCAAGATAGGTACTGAGGTGTTTAAATCCACTTTCTACGTAATGGACATCCGTCCATCATACTCCTGCCTGCTGGGTAGACCTTGGATACACCATGCTGGGGCAGTCACCTCCTCTTTGCATCAGATGCTGAAGTATCCCGTAAAGGGAAAGATCATTACTGTCCACGGCGAAGAAGAGTACATGATTAGCCATTTAAATTCTTTCCGATATGTGGAGGTTGAAGGAGAGTTCATCGAGACACCGTTTCAACATTTCGAAGAAGTACTCCCTGAGATAGCAATGGCGAAGTTGGCAGCTGAGACACCAGGACAGATGGCCAGGATGGCATCTCTGGAGGATGCAAGGGCTGCAGTTAAAGAAGGGAAGAAGTCAGCGTGGGGGCAGTTACCCGATTTTCCGCACAAGGCTGATAAGTCTGGATTAGGTTTCACCGCCGCTGGTCAGAAAGCTATGCGCCGTGCAAAGATTGAGAAAGCGCCGATCAAAATTTCTCCTTACAGAATCAACGCCCTGGAAGATGAAGACAAAGAAAGCAACTTTGAAGATTGGATTTATCCAACTGTCAGAGGAGGATTGAGCAATTGGGAGGCTAAGGACTTTGTCCCCGTTACTTTTATTCCTCAGTAATTTATCTATCAAACATTTCCTATTTGGTCTGTAATATTTTACTTTCAAACAATCCGTACACTATCTTTTCACCTCCTGCCTTACCCGGGGCATGTAGGTCCACTTGTAAGGGTCTTGACTATTTTTCATATTCATATGCCATGTTTAATGATTCATTGGACGTTTTTCATTTGATAAACTGCTTATGTTCATTTTCTTTCCTTTTGCATTTTTTTGTTTAAGGATGGCTATCCCTTACACACACCCACACTCACCAATGCAGGTACCCATCCACTCCGGATTCCATGGGTGACTATTCTGCTGTATCTTTCAATAACTCTGAAGACCTGGTCAATCTAGCCGAATATGAAGATGACAAAGGTTGTGAAGTACCCGGGGAACTAGCCAGACTCCTGCAACAAGAGGAAAGGGCCATCTTACCGCATGAAGAACCATTGGAAGTTGTCAACTTGGGAACCGAGGAGAATCGGAAGGAGGTGCAAGTGGGTGCCAACCTGGAACCAGAAGTCAAGGAGCGCCTAGTACAGTTGTTGAATGAGTATGTTGAGATCTTCGCTTGGTCCTATGAAGACATGCCGGGTCTAGACACAGACATCGTGGTTCACCGTCTCCCCACAAGAGAAGACTATCCACCGATCAAGCAAAAAGTTCGCCGAATGAGGCCTGACATGTCCGAAAAAATCAAAGCAGAAGTAATGAAGCAGTTCAATGCTGGCTTTCTGGCTGTTACGTCCTATCCTCAATGGGTCGCTAACATTGTGCCAGTGCCTAAGAAGGATGGCAAAGTCAGAATGTGTGTGGACTACCGGGATTTGAATAGGGCCAGCCCTAAGGATGATTTCCCACTACCTCATATTGACATCTTGATCGACAATACAGCTCAGCATAAGGTGTTTTCCTTCATGGACGGATTCTCGGGCTACAATCAAATCAAAATGGCCCCCGAGGATATGGAGAAAACAACTTTTGTCACACAATGGGGCACTTTCTGTTACAAAGTGATGTCGTTCGGGCTGAAGAACGCAGGGGCAACTTATCAACGCGCCATGGTAGCTTTATTTCATGACATGATACATCATGAGATTGAAGTTTACGTAGACGATATGATAGCTCGGTCACAAACAGAGGAAGAGCACCTTGAACATCTGGAAAAGCTGTTTGCCAGATTGAAAGAATACAAGCTCAGGCTGAATCCGAGTAAATGCACTTTTGGAGTTAGGTCCGGTAAACTCCTGGGATTCATTGTAAGCAACAAAGGCATTGCAGTCGATCCGGAAAAAGTAAAAGCAATACAAGAGATGCCTGCTCCCCGCACTGAAAAGGAAGTTAGAGGTTTCTTGGGGCGCATAAACTATATTGCCAGATTCATTTCACATCTGACCTCTACCTGCGAGCCAATTTTCAAACTCTTAAAGAAAGATCAGGTAGTGGAATGGAACGACGATTGCCAAGCTGCTTTTGATAGAATCAAGGAGTATTTGCTAGAACCTCCTATTCTGATGCCACCCGTCGAAGGAAGACCATTGATCATGTATTTGACCGTCTTGGATAACTCAATGGGGTGTGTTTTGGGCCAGCATGACGAGTCTGGTCGAAAAGAGCATGCTATTTATTACCTTAGCAAAAAGTTTACCGACTGTGAGACTCGCTACTCACTGCTCGAGAAAACTTGCTGCGCTTTGGTATGGGCTGCTCGCCGACTAAGGCAGTATATGTTGACTCATACTACCTTGTTGATTTCCAAAATGGATCCTATCAAATATATCTTCGAAAAGCCTGCTTTATCTGGAAGAATAGCTAGATGGCAAATGATCCTAACCGAGTATGACATCCAGTACACCACCCAAAAAGCTATAAAAGGGAGTGTACTAGCTGACCATCTGGCTCACCAGGCTATCGAAGACTATCAACCCATGAGATTTGATTTCCCAGACGAGGACATCATGAATTTGGACAACATTAAAGGTGACGGACCGTATGACGGACCCGAAAAGGGATCCCGATGGACCCTGTACTTTGATGGTGCTTCAAATGCACTTGGAAACGGCATTGGCGCAGTACTCATTTCTCCGGAAGGATGCCACACTCCTTTCACGGCCCGACTTTGCTTCAGCTGCACAAACAACATGGCTGAGTATGAAGCTTGCATCTTTGGTCTCAAGGCTGCTATAGACTTGGGGATCAAATCTTTGATCGTATTCGGGGACTCAGCTTTGGTCATCAGCCAGATCAAAGGAGATTGGGATACCAAGCATCCTAATCTTATCCCATACAAAGAACATGTTCTGACATTGTTGCCTCACTTCGAGCAAATTACCTTCGAGCACTTTCCGCGAGAAGAGAATCAGCTAGCAGATGCTCTAGCCACAATGTCCTCCATGTTTAAACTCAACTGGGATAACGAGGCTCCCCAAATCACCATCGAGCGAATGGATGAACCTGCGCATTGCCACGAGATTAATACCGAAGAAGTAATGGAACAACCTTGGTTCCATGAAATCAAAAGGTATCTCGAGACCCTAGATTATCCTGAAGGAGCTTCCGTGAATGACAAGAAGTTCCTAAGGAAATTCGCTGCTAAGTTCTTCCTGAGCAACGGCATCCTTTACAAACGAAGCCATGATTGTGTATTACTCCGATGTGTGGATAAGGCTGAAGCAGAGTTGATCATGACTGATATACACAGCGGCACATTTGGCACTCACTTGAGCGGGCATACAATGGCTAAGAAGATCCTAAGGGCAGGCTATTATTGGTCTACCATGGAGGTTGACTGCCATCAACATTCCCGTACTTGTCACAAGTGTCAAGTCTATGCTGACAAAGTTCATATCCCTCCAGTTCCCCTCAACGTCCTGACTGCTCCATGGCCCTTTGCAATGTGGGGCATTGATATGATTGGAGAGATCAAGCCCACGGCTTCCAACGGACATCGCTTCATCCTGGTTGCCATTGACTACTTCACTAAATGGGTCGAAGCAGCTTCCTTCGCCTCCGTCACCAAAAATGTGGTTGCCCGCTTTATCAAGCAAAATCTCATATGTCGGTACGGTGTTCCAGACAGGATTATCACAGACAACGGTACAAATCTGAATAACACGATGATCACTGCATTATGCGAACAGTTCAAGATTTATCATCACAATTCATCTCCCTATCGGCCGAAGATGAACGATGTTGTTGAAGCTGCGGACAAAAATATTAAGAAGATTATTCAGAAAATGACAGTCACTTACAAAGACTGGCATGAGATGTTACCGTTTGCGCTGCATGGATACCGTACGACGATACGTACTTCAACTGGGGCAACCCCATTTTCTTTGGTTTATGGCATGGAAGTTGTTTTGCCTATGGAAGTTCAGATCCCGTCTCTAAGGATTATGAAGGATGCAGGTTTGAATGAAGATGATTGGATGCAGACCCGACTTGATCAACTCAATCTGATCGACGAAAAGCGACTTGCGGCTATATGTCATGGTCAGACGTATCAAAAACGGATGATCAAGGCCTTTAATAAGAAAGTCAGACGTCAAGTGTATCAAGTCGGAGATCTGGTAGTCAAGCGGATTATCTTACCGCAAAGTGATCCCAGGGGAAAGTGGACTCCTACATATGAGGGACCATTTGTGATCAAGAGCATATTTTCTGGTGGTGCAATGATTCTGACCACCATGGACGGCGACGATTTGCCGCACCCTGCGAACGCAGACATATTCAAAAGATACTACGCATAAAATAACCCGACAAGTCGAAAACCCGAAAGGGCGGATTGGGCAAAAATGGGCGTCCCGGTGAACCGAAAACCCGAAAGGGCGGTTCAGGCAAAAATTAGGGATAAAAACAAAAAAAATCTGTACACCCGGCAAGTCGAAAACCCGAAAGGGCGGCTTGGGCAAAAAGGGGTTTCCCGGTGGATCGAAAACCCGAAAGGGCGATTCAGGCAAAAGTTAGGGAATTAAAGCGTATGACTATGTCTCGTCGGATCACTTCAAAGACAATCCCTTCATCAACCGGTTCCAGGTTTCTAATCAATCCGGCCATCGTCAAACGAAGCGTTGAATGGACAGATGTTCAGAGTTGTGAAAGCTACAGCAGAATGGAATCCCATGGAATTATTTCACATAGCCATCTTTATTTTGTATAAATTTTTCAAATATTTACGGCAAGATCCTCTTACTAGGATGATTGTCTCCTTTGTACAAATATACTCAAAGAAAATCAATACAAATACTCTTCCCAAAACTTGTGCCATTTCCCTCTTTCTTTTTCTCTTGCACTATTTGTTTTATTTTGAGAAACGTCCAATGTTTTGTTAAATAGGGATATGCATTTGAAACACGATCACTTCCTAATTGAACCTAAGAAAAGGATTACTGATAGGATGAAAGTACAAACGGACATTTTGACACCCTTTCGAAGGAAATCCCTCAAGATCTGTAATCCACATCCCTGGTAAACCCTGAGGTCTATCTCCAGCAGACCCTCGAAGCTTATCCCCAGTGAGGTTCTGAAAGGTATTCCCCGCAGAGTACGGACGTCCCTCCCGAGTTTTATTCAAAGTTATTCCTCACGAAGGCTTATAACTGGGTTATCCTCAGCTAACCACCACGGAAGACCGCGCTCGCCAAAATTTTTCCCATCCCCAGCGGAGTTCCTCAAAATTCCCCAACAATAACTTATAAATACTATCCCCGGAGGAGTTTATCTTTGCAAATCCCCAGCCAGAGAATCTTCCGGAAATCATTTTCCCTCAGAGTTTAAGCCTCAGTATCCCCAGCAGATCAAAAGCTTCAAATGGACAACCCCCAGTGGAGTCAGACTTTCAAACCTTCTCCCCACAGAGTTCTTAGGAAGAAAAATCTTGAGTTCCCCAGTGAAATCTCCAGAGATACTGCTCTCCAAGCTGAAGATTCTCAATCTCGCATCCCCAGCATTAAATCTACTAGTTTGGTACTCCCCAGTAGAAGGCTTCAGGAATTCCCCAGAAGATTGGTATACAACCCAAGCTCCATGTTCCCCAGCAACAACCAAGGATTTATTTTCCCCGGCAGCAATCAAGATTCCTTTATCCTCCGCTATCCCGGATTCATCTATCCTATGCAAGACAGCTCTCCAACTTACATACGCATCCATTTACATTCATAACGCCATAATATACATTGTATCATGCATCATATCATTGCATACAACTAACTCTTTGCCTTTTCAGGTAAGATCAGTCGACAGACTAAAATCATTTAAATCTCAAGATTTCTGAAAACAGTTCACGGGTTCTCCAAGTAAACGGATGTTAACCTATCACTTGTTCAGATTCTTCTCAAGACTTCTGAAAACAGTTCATGGATTCTTCCCAACAACGGATGTTAATCTATCAGCTTGTTCAGATGCACCTTCGAATTTAGTTTACGGACGCTTCCCAACAACGGACGCGGCTCTATTGCTGATTCAATCTCAAGATTTCTGAAACCAGTTCACGGGTTCTCCAAGTAAACGGATGTTAACCTATCACTTGTTCAGATTCTTCTCAAGACTTCTGAAAACAGTTCATGGATTCTTCCCAACAACGGATGTTAATCTACCAGCTTTTTCAGATGCACCTTCGAATTTAGTTTACGGACGCTTCCCAACAACGGACGCGGCTCTATTGCTGATTCAATCTCAAGATTTCTGAAAACAGTTCACGGGTTCTCCAAGTAAACGGATGTTAACCTATCACTTGTTCAGATTCTTCTCAAGACTTCTGAAAACAGTTCATGGATTCTTCCCAACAACGGATGTTAATCTATCAGCTTGTTCAGATGCACCTTCGAATTTAGTTTACGGACGCTTCCCAACAACGGACGCGGCTCTATTGCTGATTCAATCTCAAGATTTCTGAAAACAGTTCACGGGTTCTCCAAGTAAACGGATGTTAACCTATCACTTGTTCAGATTCTTCTCAAGACTTCTGAAAACAGTTCATGGATTCTTCCCAACAACGGATGTTAATCTACCAGCTTGTTCAGATGCACCTTCGAATTTAGTTTACGGACGCTTCCCAACAACGGACGCGGCTCTATTGCTGATTCAATCTCAAGATTTCTGAAAACAGTTCACGGGTTCTCCAAGTAAACGGATGTTAACCTATCACTTGTTCAGATTCTTCTCAAGACTTCTGAAAACAGTTCATGGATTCTTCCCAACAACGGATGTTAATCTATCAGCTTGTTCAGATGCACCTTCGAATTTAGTTTACGGACGCTTCCCAACAACGGACGCGGCTCTATTGCTGATTCAATCTCAAGATTTCTGAAAACAGTTCGCAGGTCCTCCCAGTAAACGGATGTTAACCTGTCACTTGTTCAGTTTCTTCTCTGAAAACAGTTCATGGATTCTTCCCAAGTAACAGATGTTAATCTATCAACTTGTTCAGATGCAACTTCCTGAAAACAGCTTACAGGTTCCTCCCAACAACGGATGTCAATCTATTGCTTGTTCAGACCCCCAATTCAGAAATGGTCCAAAGCTTGGACACTTTCCTGATGTTCCCTTCCAGATGGCATCTCTAAGCCCATCCCCGACAAGTTTCTGTCACTCTCCCAGATGGCATCGTTAAGCCCATCTCCAAATGGCATCTCTAAGCCCATTCCCGCATCCAGTGCTGTGATGAGTGCAAATTTCCGGGCACTCTAGTGTCCAATCTCCTTTTACCCTCGAGTCACGAAAGGCAAGCTTGCCAATCTAACTCTTCAGGTTCAAAAAGATTGAACAGGGGCAACTGTTGTACCCCAAAATTTGCCCTCCCATTTCTCATTGATTTCTCCTCACAAAGCTCTTGAAGCTCAAGATCCAGTTAGGGTTTCATCTGCTCAAGACTCCTCCTTGCACTGCTAACCCCAAATTAGGGTTTGTGTTTGCACAAAGATGTTTTGACCTAAAGTGCCCAAGATGACTTTCTTGCTTCATATTGACCTCCTAAGTTTATCCATACCAAGTTTCAAGTCCTGATTCCAAATTTTGCCCAGTCAATTGGACAGTTGACCTAGAAATCAACTGTATTGGGGAAAAAGTCAATTGTGGCCAATTGACAGTCAAATCTCATGAAATTTGATCCACATCAACATTATAAACTCATATGAACCATTTGATCAAGTTTGGATCACAATTCCACAAGAAATTTGATCAGATCACTAAAAGGGCAAAATGGTCATTTTTAGGGTTTTGACTGCACAAAGGCAATTTTTGACTGTTTGACCTAGCCAATGGTAAACCAAGCTCACAAATGGACTCAAGGACCCCATGGAATTATCTTGACATGCTCAACAAGTTCAATAGATCCCAAGTACACAAGATTGACAGTTGAATTTCCCAGTCAATTGATCAGTTTTGACTGTATACTGAAAAGTCAAACTTTGACTTTTTGGTCAAAATCAAGAGTCAAGATTCATTTTTCATCAAAACATGCCAAATCATGAAACTTGTTCACCAAGAAATCACAAAATGCAAATTAGGGTTAGAAAATGGAATTTTTCATAACTTAGAATTTTTCTAAGTTATGAAAAACCCTAATTTTTTCCCAACTTTGCCCCACCTTTTCACCAAGATCCATTTGGATTCAAACAAAAGTCAAAACATGAAAGTTGTAGCTTGTTGCATAATCTACAACTTTGATCCACAAAGTTTTCTCATTTGAAGCTTGTATCTCAAGTTACAATTTTTTGAATAAGGGCACTAAACCATTTTTAACTTAGTGAAATTTTAACCTATTTTGACAAGGTTTTCTACCCCACTTCAAGGCCACTTTTCATACCCTTCCACTTGGAATTTTAATTTGCATTTCAAAGATGGATTATAGTACACATTCCAAGCTTTCCAAAATGTCCAAGAACTCATCAAACAACCTCATAACTTGAGAGATTCGAATTTCACAAGTTGGCAAAAATTCACTTTTGTTCTTCATCAAAACGTGTTCATAACTTTGCAAATCTGAACTTAGCTTGCTTTATTCTTGATTACAGGTCCTTGAACCATTCCATACTCAATAATTTAATGCCTATTCAATGTGTTAAGGCCATGTTCTTTGTGTTCTAACATTGCATAGTGGATTAATCCTAAACTAGATAAAGTGAACTTTCCATTTTTGAAAAGATTAGCTTTATGTCAATTTAGAAATCAAGAAGGTACAAGCAAAATCCTTTTGGCACAAGATTATGGACAAGTTGCTCTGATCAAGAGAGGCTTATGCAGCACATTAGGAGGCCCCCTACTGACCTAAAACCATCAACTTGCTTTTGTTGCTTAACATAGAAGAAAAGTCCATAACTTATCACAACTCTCTCTTCAGCATAGAAACACAACACAAAAGCTATCAAACACATTCCAAAGAACATATCCAAGCTTTGGCACGAGTCCTGAACCTCTCAAGCACCCTCCATCTCAGAATCACCTTGAAACTGCTCAAACAGGGCAACCCCTGCAGATTGAGTGCTATCTCTCAATCCCTTCGAGCATTCTTGTCCAAACCTGTTCCTCTACCATCCTTACAACATATGCAAGCTAACCATGATTTGAAACCTGACCTGTAACACCTCCAAGCCACTTCACCATTTTTAAATTTCTGTTTTGCAGTTGGAGTTCACTAGCTCGATTCAGGGAGTTTCAAGACAAAGTAGGACTTGGAAAAGCATCCTTACACTTCAAGGGAGCTATACAAGTCATCATTTCACTCTGAAACATCCTCCATTGCAAAGCTCGATTCCAACTGAACAGGTACATTCATGAAGTTCTATCTCTCTTATTAGGCATTGTTAGCTTTAGGTTTGTGAAGAAAACATGTCACAATCATAGCCCTGAACATGCTCATATGATTAGATTTCATTTATATTTCGTGTGCTTAGAGAATTTTATGTCTGAACATTGATGAAAAGTTAGGTCAGAAATTGGGGGAGAAGAAATTCTCCCTCATATTAGAGAGTTAGGTCAAGTTCTTTACATGGTTGAAACCGTCTCTTAATGCTCTACACTTTTCATGTTATGAGTTTTGCTTGAAAGTCCAGGAATTCAGAGATAAAAAACGCGTGTTTGCTTGAAGGATATTGTTCAGAGGTTGAAGAAGACAGGTCTTCTGGGCTGGGCCTGGAATTTTTTTTCTTATTTACACCACTTCATTACTCATGAACCCCCTGAGCCCATTTGCTTCATTTTTGACTCTTTTTGACTTTTTCTTTTTTGATTAACTTTGTTTATTTTTTCTAATGACATTAAAAAAATAAAAATATTTTTTTCCATCATTTTTTGAATATATGGCATATTTATTTGATTTATTTCTTTTGTTTGTATGAATATTATATATATACTATTATTAGAATAAATAGAAAAATAGTGTAAATACCTTTTTATTTTTATTTACCTTCTGAAAATATTTCACATAAAAATACTCTTTTTATTTATTTTATTAAAATATTAAATAAATATTATTTTGTATGTAATGCATATTTAAGAATTTAATATATGTATATATATGTTTATTAATATATTTAGGTCAAAATATAAAAATACTTGAATTTTTCAATTTTATTAATATTTGATACAAAAATACTTTTTTTCATAATATACTTCATTTTATTTTATTTTTATAAAGAATAAATAAATATTTGTATTAAATCAATTAATATCCATTTTCTTTAAAATTAGGGTTTTTACCCTAAAAGTTAAAAACACTCAAAATAATAATTTTTATTTTCTTATTTTATTTTACATAAATCATACTTTTCTCATACATATAAAAAACTTTCTTTTTGCATTTTTGCATATTTATTTAATTTCCATTTAATCATGCAATTTAGTTATTTTGCAAATATTCAAATTGATGTAATAATTTAGATTTAAATTCTTGTCAATATCCCCATTTGTAAATTTGTACCCCCCTCCCTATATTATTATGTTGTAATAGCGTAGGAATTTAAATTTCGCACTTTATACGCTTTCTAATTATGCCATGTTAGGATTAGGGTTTGCATGCGAAAAAACGACAAAAAATAGTTTGACCTAATACAAGATAAATGAGCATGAAAATAAACAACATTTCTCACACTTGCACCCCTAGGGTATTCCACTTTGTTGCCTTCAAATAAATGGGCCATGTTGCATGTTGAATATCTTTGGGCAAAGCAAACAAATTGAATGATCATAGTCCCTCGATAAAACTTTTCAAAACAAAACAAAAACAAATGATCAAGTCCCTTAAAGAAAATTGCCCAAAGACATTTAACGCCGTTGCAATTATGGTCTAAACGATGACCCGCGCCCGTCCCTTCCATCTCCTAAGACAAGATTGTCCACCAAATGCAATGGTGGAACAAATTTGTCAAAAGGGTTTAAAACATGACAAAACCTTTGAGAAAACTTTAGGGTAGATAAACTCTTAAGTACTTGTCAAATTGCAAAGAAAACACTTGCCTAATTTCAAAACCCACTTCACAAACACTTTCAAAATCAACTTTTCAAACCCTTGAAACATCTTTTTAAAAGATAAAACACCTTTTGTAAAACATTCGAGTAAAGAATTGTTACAAGGTTAGCCTAGCACAAGGCATCTTTTCAAAACATTTTCAAAACCACACACAAAGCACCATTTCAAACAATTGAAAACTAAGGCAAGTTGATCTAAGCAAGTACCTAAGAGCCCATGGATAACCATGGATAGAAGGGGTGCTAATACCTTCCCCTTCTATAATCTACTCCCCGAACCCAAGAAAAATCTCAAAGGTTTTTGCTGTGCTTTTTTAAACCTTTCCTTAGGATAAAATAAAAAGTCGGTGGAGACTCTTGCTCAATCGAAACATTTGCGAAAACAAACGCAAAACCATAGTCAGTTCTCCCACCGTATCACAGGGAATATCTGAATATCCTGTGAGGAACTGAGAATGAGAGTCTTCACTCTGCTTGGGGATTGATAGTTGGAAGTTTTAGCTCCGCTGGGGATTGCAATAATCTTTTGATTGTTGCAGGTATTGATCTGAGATAAGTATCGGAATATCGTCAAATCTGGGTCACATCTGAACTATGTCTAGAAGGGAATCTGGAATAAGTATCGGAATGTCGCCAAATCTGGGTCACATCTGAACTATCTCTAGAAGGGAATCTGGAATAAGTATCAGAATGTCGCCAAATCTGGGTCACATCTGAACTATCTCTAGAAGGGAATCTGGAATAAGTATCAGAATATCGCCAAATCTGGGTCACATCTGAACTATCTCTAGACGGAAATCTGGTCTTGATTTTGTTAAGGGTCAGAAATTGGGAGTATGCCAATCTTCTGAGGTGATGAGAATCTTCATTCTGTTAACGGTCAGAAACTGGGAGTATACCAATCTTTTGAGGTTTTAAGGATGAGAGTCTTCACTCTTGAGTGTCAGAAATTGGGAGTATACCAATCTTCTGAGATGATGAGAATCTTTATTCTGTTAATTGTTAACTGTTATCTGGTCGATCTCCAGGCTTCGCAATAACTTGTGGGGGATAAAACTAATATCCGGTCGAATCCGGGCTTCATAGCTTGCTCTTAGGAGGTACCACTATCTGGTCGTAATCCAGGCTTCGCGGTAGTCTGATATTGTGAATGAGTGACAAAATGGATGCCGTGTCTGGAGCGTATCTGAAACTGTATCTTGGAGTTGATATCTGTATGAGTAGCAGAATGACTTCCTTGTCTGGAGTGTATCTGAAACTGTAACTGGATCTGAATGAGTGACAGAATGGTTGTCGTGTTTGGAGCGTATCTGAAACTGTATCTTGGAGTTGAGATTTGTATGAGTAGCAGAATGACTTCCTTGTCTGGAGTGTATCTGAAACTGTAACTGGATCTGAATGAGTGACAGAATGGCTACCGTGTTTGGAGCGTATCTGAAACTGTATCCTCCAACAGGTGATGAAGGAATTGTTGAACACTTTTGACATTCGAATGCCCCAAGTGATGATGAAGGAGACTTGCCCCAAGTTCACTGAACCTTTGAGAGATTTGTTGAAATCTTGACTGGACTGCCCCAGGTTAACTGAACTTTGAAAGATCTGTTGAAACCTTGACTGGACTGCCCCAGGTTAACTGGATAGTGACATGTCATGCCCCCTTGTTGATAGGAGATTTGTCAATGGAAGTGTCATCCTTCTTGAAGTGATTTTACTCACTGAGAGAGTTTTCGTTCCTCCGAACATTCACTGTAGGAATTTCTTTGCTGTCAAACAAATAGCCAAATGCAAACAGTGATATTCAAGCAATGCAAAGTTTATGCTGGTCTCGAAGTTTTGAAAAATCCATTTCTCAACTGAAAACTTTTTGTAAGAGAAATTCAACACAAGATTTAGGACAAAGCCTTACAAGAGTCAAGATACCTTTTGTAACAGTATGCTTTTGAACTAACCCATGCTTCAATTAGGACTTTTGAAGGGTTGTAACGTGGCTTGGTTCACGGTTTAAGAAACAAAGGATAAAGGCTCAAAGTATATTTGTACCCACCCGCTCTTCGTGATGTCCTTCAGTCCTAAACCCAGTTAATTGTGCGTCGAACTCTGTTCGAGTTTGGAACGACCTTTTTTGTGATGGTTCACACAAGTTGGATTTTGGAAGACAGTCATCATCTCCTTTTTCTTTTGCAACATTTTTCATGTTGTTGAGGATTTGTAATGACCTCGTTCTTTTGATTTGTTATCCCTAACTTTTGCCTGACTGTTCCTGTTTTCGAGATTACAGTTAGCGGGATGCCCTATCTTTCTTAAGCCTCCTTTATAGGTTTTGGCTTGGCGGGCTTTTCTCTTTCGAGAGGTAATGACTGCCTATGAGATAAGGAACCATCACTGTCTTTTTGATTCTAGAGGAATATTTTTCTCTTTTTGATGTCGTTCGTTGTATTACGAACTGAGAGTTTGCGACTTTAATGCGCATCTTTTTTTTTGAATTAACTGAGAGACTACCCTGCCCCAGGTTTAAATCAAAGGTTTCAAATTGTTTAGAACAGGAAACTCCTACTTCTTTGGCTCGAAGGGGTTGACTAGGGATTATCTTCCTTATAACTCCAGTGTTTGGGAATTGAAAGAAATACATGTACATCATCAGCAAGGTCTGTTCAAAAGCATAATGTATGAGAAAATGGTATTGTTTCGTCATCCTCCCTCTAAAGGCTTGCAGCTTTTTATCAAGAGTTAAATATCATAAAGAAAACATAAGAGTAGTGAAAACGAATGGATGAATTCAAGAAAAACATATGCAATGCATTAATGAAACAAAGTTCGACATCAACAGATAATTGTTTGAATCACAAAAGAAATTACAACTTTGAAAATTCAAATGGAACAAAAGTCTCTCAGTTTGAGCTTTGTCACTTCAGGTGGAGAAACCCTTAACGGAAGATTTTCATCTCGCCATCTGGCATGAATCTCAGCACCCCAATGTCAATCAGATCTTGAATCTTGTTCTTCAAGGCCCAACAGTCGTCGGTGTCATGTCCCGGGCTATATGAGTGGTATACACAAAATGCGTCGGGATGATAGCTAGGAGCGGAGGTATTGGGCTTCCGGATAGGATCCCTCAAAGCAGTCAGATTGACCTCTAACAAGCGCTCCAGTATTAGAGATGACGGTATGTCAGTCTCAGTGAACTGTCTTCCCGACGTATTTTGCTTACGCCGATTACCCCGTTGACGCTGACGAGGTTGTTGATGGGCTTGTGACCCTGAAGCAAGTAGAGGAGCCTTCCCCTTGTCTTCTTGTCTCAAGGGGGGTTGAGTGGTGACTTGCTCTTCAACCTCAGATGTTTGTCCCACTTGGTTGTCCCGAAGTAGTTGGTTGACGAGAACTCTGAGCTCCTCTTATCTTTGAGACAAGTCCTGGATGAGAGCAATCTGGCCCACCAGTTGTCCCATCATCTGGATCCTCATTGTAGCCAGCTCAAACTGCAGTTCCTCCAACTGATCACTCATGGCATTGCTTGAATTCCTCTGGACCATGCCCCTTGTGAGGAGAGCTTTCACTTCTTCTTGCCCCTGGGACAGGTTCAAGAACATTTCCTGAAGTTGAGCATTTTGATCCTGGATATCTTTGACAGTCCTCTCTAGAGCCATCTCTACTGAAATAAATAGTAGGAGAATAAGGAAACCTGAAAAGGAAAGAATTGTTATGATGCAATGCATGATATGTGAATGCATGTTTTCAAGGATCTCTTGGGGTAAACACAAGAGAATGTTAGAGGTTGAACTTTGATCTTTGATTGGAGAACTTTGCACCTGTGGATGTCTTTCCACGAGAATCAAGCTCACCATGTCAAGTGGGTCATAGCCCCTGATTCAAGTTGTTGCACTTGATCTTTGATGGCATTTGTTTAGAGGAGAAAACCTCTTTCCCTTTGGTAGACGTCTGGTTCAACGTGACCCTGCATCAAAAGACCCTCGAGATCCTTGAAATGGTTATTGAAAATGCTATGGTATGATGTCATGATGTTATGTACATGTATGCAAAAGCAAGCAAGTGTATATATAGGTAATCATATTCACACAAAGCAAACAAGTCCTTAGGTTTAGGCTTGCATGGGGTTTGTAGGTAAGTACCCTCTTGAAGTTAGTTGGCTCATCCTGTCCTAAAATAGAAACAGGGTTCTAAGGAGCTCAATATCATTGGATTATTTTCTGTGTTCATTGTTTTGGTTTAGCCACTTAACTGGCGACCAAAATATTCCAAGAAAACAACCCTCAATGAGTGTAGTATCGAGTATCTACCAACTTCAGACTGCACCAAAGTCAGTCATCTCACTACCCCTAAAAAGGCTAAGATGGTCAATTAAGGTTCTAAGAGTTTGTTAGTGCTTCACGACATCACTCAGCGGCCCCGTACTCTCCTTGATTGAACTCAAGGGTTACCGGTACTCACAAATATGCCACACTAACATAGCTTACTGCTTCAACCATGTCGGTATACCCCGCACAGTTCCCTCACAGTTTTATTGCTATTTACCTAAAAAGGTGCCCCCAAATCCGGGTGTAGGATTTACAACAAACCCAAACAAGGACCCAAAAAGTAAAGCAATCAAAGAAATCAAAGCAAGTATGTAAAGGTGATCTAAACCCTAAGGTAACCCCACTTTTAAATTTCTCCCCAGCAGAGTCGCCAGTTCTGTGATACGGTGGGAGAAATGACTTGAGGTTTTGCGTTTGTATTCGCACTTGTTCGGTTTAGCAAGAGTCGCCACCTACTTTTTATTTTATCCTAAAGGAAAGGTTAAAAAGCACAGGAAAAACCTTTGAGATGTTTTCGTGGGTTCGGGGGGTAGATTATAGAAAGGGAAGGTATTAGCACCCTTTCTATCCATGGTTATCCATGGGCTCTTAGTTACTTGTTTTATATCACTTGCCTTTGATTTTCAATTTGCTTGAAATGGTGGTGTGTGTGTGTGTGTGTTTTTGAAAATGTTTTGAAAAAAAGATGCCTTGTCTAGGCAACTGTTGTAACAATTCTTTACTCAAATGTTTTACAAAGGTGTTTGTCTTTTTGAAAAGATATTTCAATGTTTTTGAAAGTTGTTTTTGAAAGTTGTGTTGTCGAGTGTGTTTTGAAAGTAGGCAAGTGTGTTTTGCAAGTTTGATCAAGTAACTAAGAGTTGTCTACCCCTAAATTTACTCAAAGATTTTTCTCATGTTTTAACCCTTTTAACAGTATTGTTCCACCATTGTATTTGGTGGACAATCTTGTGTTAGGATGTTAACGGGACAGGCGCGGCTCATCGTTTAGACCATGAATGCAATGGTGCCAAGTGTCTTTGGCAATTTTCTTGAGGGACTATGATCATTTTGTTTAGTAAACTTCGAAAGTGTCATCGAGGGACTATGATCATTTGATTTGTTTTTGTTTTGCCAAAGAAACTCAACATGCAACATGGCCCATTTTGGAAGGCAACAAGCGAGATTACCTTAGGGGTGCAACTGTGATTGGTGTATTGATTGTCATGCATTTTTTAATTGCAAGCTTCTCAAGTCATATTTAAAGCATTTGTTTTGATGAAGACAACATGGATATCAACATTCAAAGGATGTGCAAAAAGCTTATCAACATCATATAAAAGTCTTGAAGATTAGAAGAAGAATTATTGAAGAATCAACAAATGTCAAATGGTATAAATAATTCTTAATCTTGAATATAGATGTTCAAAAAAATATGCATTCATCAACATATATATATCCCACATTTTTAATGTTAAGAAAAACTATGTTTGAAATCTTTTTCAAAAAGAATTTTTGAAAATAACCTTTCAGGAACCGGTTCCTCCCTAATAGGGAACCGGGTTCCAAACTTGTTCAGAAAACATGTCCCTGGAATTTGTACCAGGAACCGGGTTGTACCAATAGGGGAACCGGTTCCTGCGTAATATTTTTTGAATTCTGACTTATAAAGTTCACTAAGAACCGGGTTCTTCCTGTGTCGGAACCGGTTCCCAGCGAACCAGTGCAGCTTTTCTTTTGGTTTTTGAACATTTTTCAAGTAGTACTCTTTCATGAATGCATTGCATCTTTTCATATCAAATGGCATGAATGAAGAGGTTCTTATGACTTTATAAATGTGCAGATTTTCAGTTTTTAAAACATATCTATCATAAATTTCAAAAACAACAATAAACCTTCTTCATATTAACAATTTCCATCAATTCAAATTTGCACTTAAACTTTCATGTGTTCATAAATTTTGTGAAACTTGCCATATACATTTTCATTAAGAAATCTTTACAAGTTTCATACATACATTGTGAACATTTATAATCATTGCTTGAGAATTGTTTTTATCTTGAAGAAGAAGATCAATTGAAGATTGATAGGGCTCTCCATATATTTCAAATAAATCATTGTATTACTTAAAGAAATTATTCCCTTACTATCCAGGATTATTGGAAGTAAGTGTTGTAATTTGAAGAGGATTGTTCTTCATTCACATTAGTGTTTGTTTGATCTTAAAGGTGTTAAGAACCTTTGATCACCCTATAGGTTAGATAGTAAGCATAGGCTGTACAGTCATTCTAACTATAGTGAAATCTCTTTCGTGTTGGAAAGGGGACTGGAGTACTCTCGGATTGTGATGGGAACCAGGATATATCATCGTGTTCTTTACTTTTCCGCATTTATCTCTTTCATCACCATAATCAGGAAAAGATAAGATATAATCAAAACCTTCAAACACTTAACCAAAAAGTACTACAAGTATTCTCATAAAATCGAATAAATTTTTATAGACCTAATTCACCCCCCCCCCCCCCTCTTAGGCACTCTGAGACTTACAATTGGCATCAGAGCAAGTTATAGGTAACTTGTTCCTAAAGATCCAGAATGGCTTCCGCAAATCCAAATCCAGTTTTCAAAGATGGTGGTAGTAACAACAAGCCTCCATTGTTTTGTGGTGAATACTTTGACTTTTGGAAAATTCGCATGAAGGCTCATCTTGAAGCGCAATGAGAAGAAATATGGAATGCTGTTGAGAATGGTCCATTTACTCCGGTGTGTGTTGTCAATGGTGTTGGGTCATCGAAGCCTAAAGCATCATGGGATGACGATGACAAGAAAAAAGTTCTCTTTGACAAAAAGGCAATCAATATTCTCTAAAGTGCTCTTAGTATGGATGAATTTTTCCGAGTATCGGCATGTACAACGGCAAAGGAAATTTGGGATACTCTTGTAGAAACTCATGAAGGAACCGCCGAAGTCAAAAGGTCTAGATTGAACACTTTGAGTCAAGAATATGAATTATTCAGAATGCTGCCCGGAGAATCCATCCTTGACTTGCAAAAGAGATTCGTTCACTTGACAAACCATTTGAAGGCACTCGGTAAGACTTTAACTAACGATGAATTAAATCTTAAAGTGCTTAGGTCTTTAACAAGGGAATGGCAACCAAAAGTGACGGCAATATCCGAAAAGAAAAGCCTAGCAACTATGACTTCCGCAACACTTTTCGGAAAGCTTCAAGAATATGAGACGGAACTTGGAAGACTTGAAAAACATGAGAATCATGAGAAGAAATCCAAAGGCACTGCTTTGAAAGTTGATTCAAAAGAAAGTCAAGATAAAGATGCATCGGAGGAAGATGAAAATCTCTTGCTTCTTGTAAAAAGGTTAGGAAAATATTTTGGTTATAAAAATAATCTTCATAATGCTAACTTTGTCAAAAGAAAGAAATTCTATAAGCATAAAGATAAAGAAGCCTCCACATCAACACAAGATGTCACATGCTATGAATGTGGAAAGCAAGGTCACATAAAGCCGAATTGTCCAAAACTCTCCAAGAAAAATGGATTCAAAGGCAAAAAGGAGTTCAAGAACAAAAAGTCTTATGTTGCATGGGAAGATAATGAGATAAGTTCTTCATCTGATTCGGAAAGCGACGAATGTGCAAATCTAGCATTGATGGCCTCACATCACTCCGACGATGAAGAAGAGGTTAGTAATGAATTTAATCTTTTTGATGATGATGTTCAAGGTGCTATTGATGAACTCTTGGAAGAATGCAAAAGTTTATACAAAAAGGTGTCAAATCAAGAAAAAGAACTTCTAATTTGTCTAGAAAAAATTGACACCATGACTAAAGATTTTGATCTTCAAAAACAAAATTTTATTAAAGAAAAGGAAAACTTTGCATGCTCCAAGTGTGAATCAAATGTCTTTCAAATTGTTCAATTGAAAAGAGTCATTGAACGATATTAAAAAGGACAAATAGGATTGGAAGGATTACTAAGCCAACAACGTTATCCAAATGATAAAAGAGGTCTTGGTTATGTGAATACTAAGAAACCAAGTAACAATCCCACTGTTTTTGTAAAGGCTAGTAATAGTTCCAATCCCAAGAAAGTAGAAAATAAGCAAGTTGTTCATAATCATCAAAAGAAAAAGGCTAATGTATCGAAAAAGAAAACATTTCCTAAGAAGAAATCTTATCCTTCTAGATATAGAAGTAACTTTGAACCTACTTGTTTTTATTGTGGTATTAAAGGCCATACACCTAATGCTTGCTATGTTACAAACTTTAGTATGGCAAGTGGGCATTATGTGTGGGTGAAAAAGGGAACTAACTATGAAGTACCCAAGGCAACTTGGGTACCTAACAAGAAATAATTTGTTTTTGTAGGTATGCTTGAAATCCACATCAAATGTTTGGTATCTTGATAGTGGATGTTCAAAGCATATGACAGGAGATGTACACCAATTTTCATATCTAGTACATAAAGCCAAAGGGTATGTCACCTATGGAGACAACACCAAAGGAAAGATTCTTGGCGTTGGAATAGTTGGCACACCTCCATCCATTCAAATTGAGGATGTTCTCTATGTTGAAGGATTAAAGCACAACCTTCTTAGCATAAGTCAACTTTGTGATAGAGGGTTAAAGATCAAATTCAACAAAGAAGAATGCCTTATTATGGATGAGGCAACCAATGAGGTAAAACTCAAAGGTATAAGATCTAACAATATTTTTATGATTACTTTAGATGATTTGTCTATGAAGATACAATGTCTTATGGTAAACAACAATGACGCTTGGTTATGGCACAAGAGGATTGCTCATATTCACATGGAGCACTTGAACAAATTGGTTAAGCATGACTTAGTTATTGGTCTACCAAAGATGAAGTTCATCAAAGACAAATTATGTAGCGCTTGCCAAAAGGGCAAACAGATCAAATCAACTTTCAAATCTAAGAATATGGTGTCTACTACAAGGCCACTACAATTGTTACACATGGATCTCTTTGGTCCATCAAGAACAAAAAGCTTCAGAGGTAATGTATACGCTTTAGTTATTATTGATGATTTTTCTAGATATTCTTGGACTTTGTTTCTTGTGCAGAAAAGTGATGCTTTTAAAGCTTTTAAGAAGTATGCTAAGCAAATCCAAAATGAAAAATCACTAAAGATTGTATCCATAAGAAGTGATCATGGTGGAGAATTCCAAAATGCACAATTTGAAGAATTTTGTGAAGAACATGGTATCTCTCATAATTTTTCAGCACCTAGAACTCCACAACAAAATGGAGTAGTTGAAAGAAAGAATAGGTTTCTAGTGGAACTTGAAAGAACAATGCTTAGTGATGCAAATCTTCCTAAATATTTTTGGGCGGATGCGGTTAGTACGGCATGTTATGTTGGAAATCGAGTTATCATTAGACCTATAATAAAGAAGACTCCATATGAACTCTTCAAAGGAAGAAAGCCAAATATTGCTCACTTCCACATTTTTGGATGCAAGTGCTTTGTTCTTAACAATGACAAAGACAATCTCGGTAAGTTTGACGAGAAATCCGACGAAGGTATATTTCTTGGTTATTCTCTTTCTAGTAAAGCATATAGAATTTATAACAAAAGAACTTTAACTATTGAAGAATCTATGCATGTATCTTTTGATGAAACTAACACCTCTAAGGAGGAAGTAGTTGTTTGTGATGATGATGCTCCTATAGATTTACCCCCGGAAGATCTTTCAAATGATCAAGTTGTGAAATCACCAGAAAATCAAGAAAACATTGTACAACAAGATTCAAACATCAATGATCTACCAAAAGAATGGAGAACTCATAGAGACCATCCTATTGACAAAATTATTGGTGAAATTAGCCAAGGAGTATCAACAAGATTAAATCTAAAAGATGCTTGCTTGAACATGGCATTTGTTTCTCAAATTGAACCTACCAAAGTTGATGAATCCTTAGGAGATGATCAATGGATTATTTCTATGCAAGAAGAATTAAATCAATTCGAGAGAAATCAAGTTTGGGAACTTGTTCCTAGACCAAGTGGTAAACACATCATAGGTACCCGATGGGTGTTTAAGAACAAACTTGATGAGAATGGTCTAATTGTTCGAAACAAAGCAAGGTTGGTTGCCCAAGGTTACAATCAAGAGGAAGGAATCGACTTTGAAGAAACATTTGCTCTGGTTGCAAGGTTAGAAGCTATATGTCTTTTACTTGCTTATGCTTGTTCATTAAATTTTCAGCTTTTTCAAATGGACGTCAAAAGCGCATTCTTGAATGGATACATCAATGAGGAAGTCTATGTCAAACAACCTCCGGGATTTGAAGACTTCAAACATCCTACACATGTCTTTAAGTTGAGAAAGGCTCTTTATGGCTTAAAGCAAGCACCAAGAGCATGGTATGATAGACTTAGCAATTTTTTGTGTGAAAAAGGTTTCGAAAAGGGTAAGGTTGATAAAACTTTGTTCATTAAGAAAATCCAAAGTAACACTTTATTGGTTCAAGTCTATGTTGATGATATCATTTTTGGATCGACTAACAAAGAAATGTGTGAGGAATTCTCATTGATGATGCAAGGAGAATTCGAGATGTCTATAATGGGAAAGATGAACTACTTTCTTGGACTACAAATCAAGCAACTAGAAGATGGAATCTTCATCAACCAATCTAAGTATTGCAAAGAATTATTGAAAAAGTTTGATATGGACAATTGTAAAGCAATGAATACTCCAATGGGCTCTGGTACATATGTTGATCAAGATGAATCTGGTACTCCAATTGATATTACAAAATACCGAGGTATGATTGGTTCATTATTGTATTTGACGGCAAGCCATCCTGACATCATGTTTAGTGTTTGTCTTTGTGCTCGCTTTCAAGAAAATCCAAAGGAATCACACCTCATGGCAGTTAAAAGGATCATGAAGTATCTAAAAGGAACAAACAATGTCGGCTTATGGTATCCTAAAGGTAGTATTTTCACTTTAATTGGTTATTCTGACGCGGATTATGCAGGTTGTAAAACTGATTGTAAAAGTACAAGTGGTACTTGTCACATTATTGGAAATGCATTAGTATCATGGGCTTGTAAAAAACAAGCATGTGTTGCTCTTAGCACGGCCGAAGCAGAATACATAGCAGCAGGTAGTTGTTGTGCACAAATTCTTTGGCTCAAGCAACAACTCCGTGATTACGGACTTGATCTCGGATGCATTCCTCTTCGATGCGATAATACAAGTGCTATCAATATTACAAAGAATCTGGTCATGCATTCAAGAACCAAACATATAGATATTCGACATCACTTTCTCCGTGATCATGTACTTAAAGGAGATGTCGAAGTCACTTTTGTGGATACTCATAACCAACTCGCAGATATCTTCACAAAACCGCTTGCTCGAGAACCATTCTTCAAAATCCGAAGAGAACTTGGTATTTTGGATGAAGGTGATATCTAAATGTTTCTCATAAGGTGCACGTCTTTATTTTTCTTCAAGAATTTATGTTTCAGTACACTCTGCTTCTACTCCTTCTTTTATATGTTTTTACGTCTTAATTTTTAAAATAAATTTGTTTCACTCTTTTTCCCCATCCTTTTTTATGTTAACAAAGGGGGAGAAGAATATATGCATATGTGTTGTTTTGTTTCAAAGAAATTGCAGGCAGTCACTCCAAATTTCAAAGAATCATGGAGTTAGGGGGAGCATACAATTTAGGGGGAGCCTTGCATTTGCTCAACATTTTTTGCTACACAAAAAAACATAAACATTTCAAGAATTGTTTTCAAGACTTGGTTGTCATCATCAAAAAGGGGGAGAATGTAATTGCAAGCTTCTCAAGTCATATTTAAAGCATTTGTTTTGATGAAGACAACATGGATATCAACATTCAAAGGATGTGCAAAAAGCTTATCAACATCATATAAAAGTCTTGAAGATTAGAAGAAGAATTACTGAAGAATCAACAAATGTCAAATGGTATAAATAATTCTTAATCTTGAATATAGATGTTCACAAAAATATGCATTCATCAACATATACATATCCCACATTTTTAATGTTAAGAAAAACTATGTTTGAAATCTTTTTCAAAAAGAATTTTTGAAAATAACCTTTCAGGAACCGGTTCCTCCCTAACAGGGAACCGGGTTCCAAACTTGTTCAGAAAACATGTCCCTGGAATTTGTACCAGGAACCGGGTTGTACCAATAGGGGAACCGGTTCCTGCATAATATTTTTTGAATTCTGACTTATAACATTCACTAAGAACCGGGTTCTTCCTGTGTCGGAACCGGTTCCCAGCGAACCAGTGCAGCTTTTCTTTTGGTTTTTGAACATTTTTCAAGTAGTACTCTTTCATGAATGCATTGCATATTTTCATATCAAATGGCATGAATGAAGAGGTTTTTGTGACTTTATAAATGTGCAGATTTTCAGTTTTTAAAACATATCTATCATAACTTTCAAAAACAACAATAAACCTTCTTCATATTAACAATTTTCATCAATTCAAATTTGCACTTAAACTTTCATGTGTTCATAAATTTTGTGAAACTTGCCATATACATTTTCATTAAGAAATCTTTACAAGTTTCATACATACATTGTGAACATTTATAATTATTGCTTGAGAATTGTTTTTATCTTGAATAAGAAGATCAATTGAAGATTGATAGTGCTCTCCATATATTTCAAATAAATCATTGTATTACTTAAAGAAATTATTCCCTTACTATCCAGGATTGTTGGAAGTAAGTGTTGGGATTTGAAGAGGATTGTTCTTCATTCACATTAGTGTTTGTTTGATCTTAAAGGTTTTAAGAACCTTTGATCACCCTATAGGTTAGATAGTAAGCATAGGTTGTACAATCATTCTAACTATAGTGAAATCTCTTTCGTGTTAGAAAGGGGACTGGAGTACTCTCGGATTGTGAGGGGAACCAGGATATATCATCGTGTTCTTTACTTTTCCGCATTTATCGCTTTCATCACCATAATCAGGAAAAGATAAGATATAATCAAAACCTTCAAACACTTAACCAAAAAGTACTACAAGTATTCTCATAAAACCGAATAAATTTTTATAGACCTAATTCACCCCCCCCCCCCCCCCTCTTAGGCACTCTGAGACTTACAATCATTTATCTTTGTATTAGGTTATCTAGCGGTTGATTTCGAATCTTCACATACAAACCCTAATCACTATACAGTATATGAAAAGCGATAAATTGCGGGAATTTAAAGTCTAAGTTATTACAAATAAGTATCCGGGGATGAGGGTACAAATGTTCACAAATGGGGATGAGACTTATCAGGATAGTAGTGTCCAAATGTTATTTATAACCAAATTGAATCGTATTCTCAATGTAAGATGTAGCAATGTATAAGAATAAAAGCAATGTATCGAAAGTATTTGTGAAAGTGTATGTGATTATTTACAAGTGATGCAAGATGTTAACTTAATGCAAAATTAAGTATTTATTTATTTTTGGGTTTTTGTTAATTATGTATAAACAAAAGGTTTAATAATAGAAAAGTATTTAACTTTAAAAAAATCTATTTTTTTATGTATTTTAAGTGTTTTTTAGAAATTTATATAAAAAGATTTATTAAACAAAAAGTTTTAAGACAAAAAATCTATTAACCTAATAAATCTAATATTTACATATTTTAGGTATAATAAAAGTATTGTTAAAATAAATTTATTATGAAAACTTAATATATTATTTATTTAACAAAAAAAAATAATTAAGTTATATAAAAAGAAAATAAAGTGATGTAATAAAAAGGATATTAGTTTGTATAGAGAAAATAAATGGGCTGAGGCATGATGTATGAGGGGCAGGCCCAAAACAAAACTGAAGGATAATCAGAGGGGGGGGGGTGTAACGCTGAAGGAGGGGTAAGGTGCCAGCTTTATGATTGGGCTTAGGCAGAGGCCCAACGCATATTTGACATTTTTCTAATGGTTTGTTTTATTGTTACCCAGATTAGGGTTACAGAGGCTAGAGCGGCGCCGTTCCCTTCATCGTTTTCTTCATCTTTCTTACCCAAGATTTCTGAACACCTCCGCTCATGGCCACTAGGGTACCACCTCCACCGTTTCCTCCCTAAGATCGTTCAGACAGTGATGAAAAGAGAAGGTATTGATCTCTGCTTTTTTTTCATGTTTTAGGGTTTTGAAAACTTATCTCTTGCATGTTCTACTTTTTATTGACTTTTACGTGTTGTTTGTGTTCATGAGGTATATTAAGGGACTGAAGTAGAAGGCGATACCTTTGGAGGGTTGGTCTTTGGGGAAAGGACGGCGGTGGACCGGCGGTATCCTCAGGCGGACGGAGGAGGGAGTATGAAGCTGTGAGCTTTGCTGGAAATCTGGTACTTGTATCTTGTTTTAGTTTAATGGTTTTATGATGAACACTGAAAACCCTAGCTTTTCACTTCTGCATCTTCTTTTCCTCCTTCTGATTGCTGGCTTTGAGTATTGATGATGTTGTGTTTCAAACCTCTGAATTGCTTGCTTCAGTTGCCTTTGATTATGATATCTGAGTTTCTGAGATGCTTGCTTTGATGACTGTATGCTTGGTTTCTTGATGATGAACCTTTGTGTTCTTTGATAATGATGATGATTTCGAATCTGAATTGCTTGTTTGCTATTATTTCACTTCTGAATAGCTTTTCCTTTCTTGATGTTGTGTTGCTTCTGCCAATGATGATGATATTGACTCTGAGGTTGCTTTTGATATTGTTTCACTTCTGAATAGCTTTTCCTCTCTTGATGCTGTGTTGCTTCTGCCAATGATGATGATATTGACTCTGAGGTTGCTTTTGATATTGTTTCACTTATGAATAGCTTTTCCTCTCTTGATGCTGTGTTGCTTCTGCCATTGATGATGATATTGACTCTGAGGTAGCTTTGCTTCAGTATTGCCTTCTTCTGAGTTTCTTTTCCTCTGAGCTTGATGGTATTGATTCTGAGTTGCCTGTTGTTGGACCCTGTGATGAGCTTAGCTCTGAGGGTTTGGATTTTAGCCTATGATGATTTTTTATGCTGAGGCGTTGGGATTTGTTTGGTTCGGACTTGGTTTGGATATTTAGTTTGGAGCTTATGGTTCTGTGTTTGAAATAGGTTTGGCTTTGGCTTGAAGCAGGCTTTGTATAGTTTTACACAGGTTTTTGAAAGGGCTTGTGTTTGAGATTTATGCAGGTGTTTAGGCTTTGGGCAAGCTGCTTGTTTAAACACAGGTTGGTGTTGGTTTGGAGGTTACATGCCTAAGCTGTTTGAAAACAGGCTTTTCTGGTTTATGCTGGCCTCAGGGCTTGTTTGTGCAGGTTGACATGCTTTGAACGCAGATTTGGATGGCTTCAGGGCTTGTTTATGCATGATGAGGCTTGTGTAGTTTGACAGGTTATGAGTTTTGTGTTATTTCTGTTATGTGGTTCTGCCCCCCCTTTTATGTTCTCATACTTATTTGTTATATCCTTGTCCTTAAGCCTGCTGTACTGTAAGCCTCTTTTCTCCCTCTCTCCTCTCTCCACAGAAAAGCATTTTGTATTGCTTAGACTGTACTATTCTGCTCTGAAAAAGTGCTGGCCTTGAAAATGATGAATGATATTTGAAATGTTGCTTGCATTATGGTTTTGCTCTGCATATCTCTTTTCTAGATTTCTTGCATATCTCTTGACAGCTTTTTGTACTTTCTTTGGACAGTCCTGCACTTGGTTAGGCATTGTGCAGTTCAGTTTGCCTTTGTGCATTGTTTGTTCAGTTTTAACTTTGTAGTTTGTTTGGCATATTCTGGACAGTTTAGTTTGCCTTTCCAAGTAGCTTGTGCACTTAGTTCAATTATGCAGCTTTGTACATTTTTATATTTGCAAGCATATAAATTCTTTCCCTCTTTGTGAACCAAGAGTTTTCTTGTGATTTGCAGAGAGGGCGAACAAACTGATTCGGGCCAACACTTTTAATGATGAGTCTTAAATTAACTGTCTGCCTTTGATTTCATATGTGTTGACTTCTTTTCTTTTCTTTGTTTTTGCAGATAAAAATTAATTGAGCAATGGGGAGCATCAGTAGAAGATGAAGACTTAGGAAACTTTAGGATAGCTTTATTTTATTTCCAATTATTTGTAATAACATTATTTGTAAATACTGTAAATGTATTCAAATAACATTTGTACTAATAATTAAAAATAAATAAAAGCTCTTTTGTCAATTAATCTCTTTTAATTCTTCTTCAATTGTTTACTTAATTATTTATATTTCTTGAATTATAATAACTGGAAAATATCCAATAATTTTAACTTAGAAATGATAAATAATCAATAAACGTCCGACGTTCCGAATAATCAAAAGCATTGCACATTTAATCAAACAAACGTCCACATGTTTTTCCTTTTACTGATTAAGCCAAACACTGCAAATTCTCAATTCAAATGCCTCAGCTTTTATCCCAGATGTTTAGACAGAAATCTTGAACAAACGTCAAAACCATGTGACAGTCAATTAAGACACTGTTGATTCAAATTCTTCTGAAAATGCGCGTGCAAAACCTAATGTTGGATTTACTGTCAAAGAAACGCCTGCTTGATCAAACCCTGAGCCCAAACTCAAACAAACCCTAGCAATCTGCTTGAATTGTTCCAGAGTCCATGAAAACCCTAATTTGGATAGACTGATAAGAAAAAGTCTATTTGACTGATTCTTACGCCAATCTGAAAAGTCAGGGAAAACCCAAAGCTGTGATTTCTCGGGGGAAAAGAGAGGGCAAATTTTGGGGTACAACAGCAAGCTATGCATTGCAGAAGGCTAAGGGCATGGGTTCAACATCCACCCCTCGTATTTTTCATATTTTTCTTATTTTCAACCTTGTTTTTCATTTCTTCCATAAACCTTTTTTTCGTAAACCCTAATCCTTTTTTAACCTAATTTTTTCTTTTCACTTAACCTAAAATTAACATTTTTTATTTATTAATTAAAATTAATTAGGTTTTAGGTTTTTTAATTAACTTTTTAATTAACCTTTTTATTTATTATAATTAATTAAATTTTAGATTTCTTTAATTAATTACCATAAATCATTATTTTCATAAAAAATAACCAAAAACATTTCTTTTTTCTTTTTCCATCTTATTTTTTTCTTAGATCAACTGTATAGGTTTCACAAATGTAATAACCTAGATCTTATTTTTCTCATTTTTATTATTATGTAACTGCTTCCTAGTATGTAATAGTTGTAGGATTTTCTTTTCTGCACTTTCTCTATTATGTATCTGCTCTGAAGCTTTGTAATAGCCTAGATTTATGTTTCTGTCTTTATCTTCTACTACTATATTTACTATATTACGGCTTAGTAATTAGGATTTGTATTTCAAGATAAAACCAAACGGTAGAAAACCTTAAATCCAAGTTAAATAATTGAACTAGCACACTCTCACACTCGCACCACTAGGGTAGTCTCTCTTCGTTGTCTTTCGGAACAAATAGTCATGTACCTCGAGAGTGGGGATGCTTTAGAAAAGACCCTCGAATAAAAGATCATAGTCCCTCGATGATCCTTCAACGTTGCCTTTCGAAAAATGATCTAGTCCCTTACGAAATTGTTAAAGCATCATGTGATCGGTGGGAATGAGAATTGTAAGTTTAATAATGCGCCTAAGAGGGGGGTGAATTAGGTGGTGGTCGATTTTTGACTTATTTTATACTTTCTGGTTTTGATTTAGTGCGTTGAAAACTGTAAAGTGCAGAAAGTAAAGAGACACGGAGATTTATCCTGGTTCCTTCCACACCCCGGAAGTACGTCCAGTCCCCTTGCAAACATGGAAGAGATTTCATTATTTTGTTAGAACTTTTACAAGACTCTTCCTAGTCTTATCAACTAAAGAACCTAACAAATACCAAGAACACCCTCTTGGATTTCTAATAAGTCTCTTGAGAACAATCCTCTCAAAAGATACCTCTTGTTTCCAACAATGGACAACAAGGAACACAAGTAGTCTAATACTTAATTCCAACAATCCTGGAAAAAAGTTACACTTTGTATAATTTTATGAAGTATGATTTCTTGAAAGATGTTGATCACATAGAGTGACTTCTTTGAAGTTTATTCTTTCTTCTCTTGTAAGCAATTCAAACTGTAACACAATGGTTAGATAATGCTCAAAGATTTCTGTTCTTATATGTGTGAAAGTGCATAAAATCTTTGTTCTTAAAAGTTAAGAAATATGAAGTTTGAATATTTTACAAAGTTCAGAATTATTGCATAAGAGAAGAGTTTTTTTATAATTTGAAAATTTTAGTATTTAAAGTAATCAAGATACCTTTCCAAATGGACACTTTTCTGTTTGAAAAACTTGAGAGGATGCAATGTATGACCATGCATCTATTGGAGAAAAGGTGTGAAGGATATCTTGAAACCAGTTCAGATTTTTCAAAAGTTACAATGTGTAAATCGATTAACATAAGATGTAAATCGATTGCACGGGTTTGTAACGTTCATGTTTTCAAAAAATTTGAAGTGTAAATCGATTAGCATGTTGTGTAAATCGATTTACAAGTGTTAAAAATCCAACTCAGTTCTGTGATCAATCGATTTACACTTGATGTAAATCGATTGCTGCCAGAAACAATCAGTTTTTGAAAAAGCATGTGTAAATCGATTTACATCAAGTGTTAATCGATTTACATCAGTAAAAAACTTAAAATTTGTTTTAAAATTTAAGTGAAGTGTTGTGGCAAGTGTGTATATCATTTTTTATCATTTCTAATCAATGTAGTTCAAATGAGAATTGATATACTTGATTGCTTGCCATGATCCTTGAAGCTTTGAGTGAATGATGCTTTAAGCTAATTCCACTTCTTTTCCTTCTTTCCATAGTGTTTGTTTGTCTTTTATCAAAACTAGCTTGTTTGTCTTTCATCAAAACTAAAGTTGAGTTGAGGCTTGAGATTTCATTCTCCTCCTTTTTGATGATGACAAACCATCTTTCTTTATGAGTTGTTCAGAATTGGAGAAGAATGAGTATGAGTTGTTCAGAATTGGAGCAAAATGAGTTTTCTCCCCCTGAGAAGATTTCTCCCCCTATGGAGAAAGAAATTTTGAAAGCTTGCCCTGAAAAGAAAATTGAAACAAACAACCATAAAGTGCTATCACATCCTTCTCCCCCTTTGACATTATCAAAAAGAAGGGAAAGATGCAACAAAAAGTGATACTTATAACAGTTTGAAACATATATGAACAAGAACTAAAAAGCAAATGTTTAAAAATAGCGAACAAAGTTCAAATACAATAGACTAACACTTGAATGATTACAAAACAAAAACATAATGATAGATAACAAGAATTCAATAATATTGGTCATTGGAAGGGTCCTTGATATGGAAATTGTTGTTGTAGAGGTGGTTCGGTGTATTGAGGAGGCGGAGGTGCTGGATTGTTTGGATCATATGGAGGGATATGAAGATGTGAATAGAGATATGAAAACTGTTGGTTCACATCATTCTGGAAATCATTGATGCGAGAGGAGGTGGAGTCATTTATCTCGGTCCATCGAGCATTGATGTTAGAATTGAGAGAAGCAAACTGTTGCGTCATGAAATCCATAACATCTTGATTTGTTGGACCAGAAGAGGCAGCAGGAGGAAGAACTTCGTTGTCTTCTTCATCTGCATTATTGCCTTCATCACCTACAACATCCTCTCCAATGTATGTGATGATTTTTGCTTCAGCATTGAAATGAACACCCATCCTAGAATCAACATTTTTGATGGAGATCCTATTGGTGATTGGATCCATTTCAATCTGCTCAAACCCAGTAAAATCTATATTAAATGCTTCCAAGATCCTTGTAATGAAATATGCATATGGTAGAAAAGTGGCCCTTGTGGCAACTCTTAGCATATGCACCACAATAAGTTTAGCCCAGTTTACCGCAATACCATTTTTCCTCGCATATAGAATTTGCAGGTCTAGGTCGGTCACAGTACAATGATTTCCTGCTCTAGGAAACAAGATATATACCAGAAAATAGTGAAACAATCTATCATCAATATGAAAGTTACCAGCACTCCAAGTGTCCCGAGCCGGAATAACACCGCCAAGACTACGAATCTGCTTTGCACGGTATTCAGATTCAGATAACCTGCCAATGCTGTAGAAGAATTCTCGCTTCTTGTAATTTTCCCAATCGGCATCCTCTGGGTCATAGAGGGTACTTCCAGTATATGGAATGTTCAAAATTCTGCCAATAGTTTTGGAATGCAGAGGAATTCTTGTTCCGAGCACATAGGTATAACATTCGTTGTTGTCATAGTGCATATTGCTGTAGAATACTCGTACTAGATCCGGGTAATAGAAACCATGTGATGATATTAATGGTTCTAACCCATAAGCAATTAAATCCCTTTGAAACGAGAAGCATTCATCTGGAAAGGTAGATAATATACCGAATTTTGGAGCTGAGATAATTTTCTTCTGAAAATGCTTGATAAATCTTTCACGCTGTGAATCCGAGAGGTACTCGAGCAAGGAGTTTTCAGCGGCTCCAACAGTTTGCTTCTTCCCTTTTTCTGAGGTTGTTGCTTTTCTCTTGGGAGCCATGGATATGGTTAGGGTTTTTGAGTGAGGGTGATAGAGAATTTTTTGTTTTGCTATGAGAAAGGGAGTGAGATTGGGTGTTATGAGGGAGTTTTGGTGAGATTAAATAATAGAGAGAGTAAGTGAGGTCTTTATGAGGTTTTAATTGAGTGGAGTGGTCAAGATTCCATGAGTGGCCAATAATAAGGTGGGAGGTTGAGAGGCAAGGTAAGTTTGACCAATATATTAAAAGCTCATAAAACTATCACATGCAAAAAAAAAATTAATTTGCATAGAGAAAAATACAAAAAAAAAATGCTTCAGCTTCTGTGGTAAATCGATTTGCCCCTTGGTTAAATCGATTTACACAACAGAATTTTTATGAAAATTAATTTTCATTCAGTGGTAAATCGATTTACATACTGTCTAAATCGATTTACACAAAAGGATTTTTAAAAAAAAATTTTGCTTCAGTGGTAAATCGATTTACACACCAAGTAAATCGATTTACTTAAAGGAAAAATTTTGAAAACAGTAATTTTAACATTTGAAGCATTTTCTAAATCCATATATATATATATATTAAAGTATAGTTAAGGATAGAGTGCACCTTATATATCTTGTTCATCTAGGATTCCGAGTTCACGACGAATTTTGAAAAATGCATCCTTTGCAAGTGGTTTTGTGAAAATGTCCGCGAGTTGATTTTGAGTATCCACAAAAGTAATCTCGGCATCTCCTTTGAGTACGTGATCTCGGATGAATGGTGTCTGATGTCAATGTGTTTTGTCCGGGAATGCATAACTGGATTTTTCGAAATATTGATCGCGCTTGTGTTATCACATCGAAGCGGAATGCATCCAAGGTTTACTCCATAGTCAAGTAACTGTTGTTTTAGCCAAAGAATTTGAGTGCATCCACTTCCAGCCGCAATGTATTCTGCTTTTGCAGTGCTGAGAGCGACGCTTGCTTGCTTATTGCATGACCATGAAACCAAGGCATTTCCGAGAATGTGACATGTTCCACTTGTACTTTTGCGATCAGTTTTACAACCTGCATAGTCAGCATCAGAATAACCAACTAGATTGCACATACTACCTTTTGGATACCATAATCCGATGTTGGTTGTTCCTTTGAGATATTTTATTATGCGCTTGACTGCTGCAAGGTGAGACTCTTTAGGATTGGCTTGATATCTTGCACATAGGCAAACGCTGAACATGATGTCAGGTCTACTTGCTGTTAGATAGAGGAGTGAGCCAATCATTCCATGATACTTAGTTATGTCAATAGAGTTCCCTGATTCATCTGGATCAAGATAGGTGTCGGATCCCATAGGAATTGCACTTTCTTTGCTGCTTTCCATCTCAAACTTCTTTATAAGGTCTTTGCAATATTTTGATTGGTTTATGAAGATACCATGTTTGAGTTGCTTAATTTGAAGATCGAGAAAGAAATTCAATCTTCCCATCATAGACATCTCAAACTCTCCTTGCATCATAGATGAAAATTCCTTGCACATATTTTGGTTAGTTGAACCAAAAATAATATCATCTACATAGATTTGTACAAGTAAAGTATGATGATTAACATTTTTTATGAAGAGAGTGGTATCAACTTTACCCTTTACAAACCCTTTTTCACATAGGAAAGCGCTTAGTCTATCATACCACGCCCTTGGTGCTTGCTTCAGCCCATAGAGAGCTTTCTTTAATTTGAAGACATGATTAAGATGTTTGAAGTATTCAAATCTGGGAGGTTGCTTTACATAGACTTCTTCATTTATGAATTCGTTGAGAAATGCGCTTTTTACATCCATTTGAAAGAGTTCAAAGTCCAATGAGCATGCATATGCAAGTAATAGTCTTATTGCTTCCAAACGTGCTATAGGAGCAAAAGTTTCTTCAAAATCAATTCCTTCCTCTTGGTTGTATCCTTGAGCAACTAGTCTTGCCTTGTTTCGAGTGATTATTCCATTTTCATCCATCTTGTTTTTGAATACCCATTCGGTTCCAATGATACGTTTATTTCCCGGATTAGGAACAAGTTCCCAAACTTCGTTCCGCTCGAATTGGTTTAGCTCCTCTTGCATGGAAAGGATCCATTGATCATCTTCTAGTGCTTGAGCCACTTTAGTAGGTTCAACTTGAGATACAAAATCCATATTTAAGCATGCATCCTTAAGATTTAGTCGAGTAGATACCCCTTTGCTAATATCTCCAATTATGTTGTCAATTGGATGATCACGATGAGTTCTCCATTCTTGAGGAAGATCATCATCATTTTCATTTTGATTTGAAAGTTCATGTGTTTGTTCCGGGTTGACAATTTTGCCACCTTAGCAAGAATTCTCATGAGGTAAATCTATAGAATCATCATCATCACAAATAACAACTTCCTCCTTGGAGGTGTTAGATTCATCAAAAGAAACATGCATTGATTCTTCTATAGTTAATGTTCTTTTATTGTAAATTCTAAAAGCTTTGCTAGAAAGGGAGTAACCAAGAAAAATACCTTCATCCGATTTTTCATCGAACTTACCGAGATTGTCTTTGTCGTTGTTAAGGACAAAGCATTTGCACCCGAAAATGTGAAGGTGAGAAATATTTGGTTTTCTTCCTTTGTAAATCTCATATGGAGTTTTCTTTAGAATAGGTCTTATGATCACGCGATTGCTTACGTAACATGCCGTGCTTACCGCATCCGCCCAAAAATATTTAGGCAAACTTGAGTCACTTAGCATGGTTCTTGCAAGCTCCACCAAAGACCTATTTTTCCTTTCAACTACTCCATTTTGTTGTGGAGTTCTTGGTGCTGAAAAATTGTGGAAGATCCCATTTTCTTCACAAAATTCTTCAAATAGACTGTTTTGGAACTCTCCACCATGATCACTTCGGATTGATGTTATCTTTAATGGCTTCTCATTTTGAACTTGTTTTGCATATCTCTTGAATGCCTTGAATGCGTCATTTTTGTGCACTAAAAACAAAGTCCAAGTAAAACGGGAAAAATAATCTACAACAACTAAAGCATAAATGTTACCTCTGAAGCTTCTTGTTCTAGATGGACCAAAAAGATCCATGTGCAACAATTGAAGTGGTCTTGTTGTTGAAACCACATTCTTTGGTTTGAAAGTTGATTTGGTCTGTTTGCCCTTTTGGCATGCACTATATAATTTGTCTTTGATGAACTTCATCTTTGGTAGACCAATAACTAAGTCATGCTTAACCAATTTGTTCAAGTGCTCCATGTGAATGTGAGCAATCCTCTTGTGCCATAACCTAGCGTCATTGTTGTTTACCATAAGACATTGTACCTTCATAGACAAATCATCTAGAGTAATCATAAAAATATTGTTAGATCTTATACCTTTGAGTTTTACCTCATTGGTTGCCTCATCCATAATAAGGCATTCTTCTTTGTTGAATTTGATCTTGAACCCTCTATCGCAAAGTTGACTTATGCTAAGAAGGTTGTGCTTTAATCCTTCAACATAGAGAACATCCTCAATTTGAATGGATGGAGGTGTGCCAACTATTCCAACTCCAAGAATCTTTCCTTTGGTGTTGTCTCCATAGGTGACATACCCTTTGGCTTTATGTACTAGATATGAAAATTGGTGTACATCTCCTGTCATATGCTTTGAACATCCACTTTCAAGATACCAAAGATTTGATGTGGACTTCAAGCATACCTACAAAAACAAATTATTTCTTGTTAGGTACCCAAGTTGCCTTGGGTCCTTCATAGTTAGTTCCCTTTTTCACCCATGCATAGTGTCCACTAGCCATACTGAAATTTCTAATATAGCATGCATTGGGTGTGTGTCCAATAATACCACAGTAAAAACAGTTTGGAACAAATTTGCTCTTGTATCTAGGAATTTCTTTTCTTTTAGATACTTTAGGCTTTTTCTTTTGATGATTATGAACAACTTGCTTCTTTTCTACTATCTTGGGATTGGAACTATTACTAGCCTTTACAAAAACAGTGGGATTGTTACTTGGTTTCTTAGTATTCACATAACTAAGACCTCTTTTATAATTTGGATAACGTTGTTGGCTTAGTAATCCTTCCAATCCTATTTGTCCTTTTTCATATTGTTCAATGACTCTTTTCAATTGAACAATTTGAAAGACATTTGATTCACACTTGGAGCATGCAAAGTTTTCCTTTTCTTTTATAAAATTCTATTTTTGAAGATCAAAATCTTTAGTCATGGTGTCAATTTTTTCGAGACAAAATAGAAGTTCTTTTTCTTGGCTTGACACCTTTTTGTATAAACTTTTGCATTCTTTCAAGAGTTCATCAATTGCACCTTGAGCATCATCATCAAAAAGAGTAAATTCATTACTAACCTCTTCTTCGTCGTCGGAGTGATGCGATGCCATTAAGGCTAAGTTTGCACATTCGTCGCTTTCCAATTCCGATGTACTTCTCATATCATTATCTTCCCATGCTATGTAGGCTTTCTTTTGTTTTGAGTCCTTTCCTTTGAATCCGTTTTTCTTTGGAATATTTGGACAGTTTGGCTTGATATGTCCTTGCTTTCCACATTCATAACATGAGACATCTTGTGTTGATATGGAGGCTTCTCTTTTCTTGAAGTTCTTTCTCTTATGTGCATAAGATCCGCCCTTGTCATTTCTGCCAAAAAACTTCCCAAGTCTTTTAACAAGAAGCATGAAATTTTCATCTTCTTCCGGATTGTCTTCTTTTACAACTTCCTTTGAGCCAATTTTTAAAGCAATGTTTTTGGACTTCTTTTCTAGATTCTCATGTTTTTCAAGTCTACCGAGTTCCGTTTTGTATTCTTGAAGTTTGCCAAATAATGTAGCGGAAGTCATTACGGAGAGACTCTTCTTTTCCGAGATTGCCGTTACCTTTGGTTGCCATTCCCTAGTCAATGATCTAAGGACTTTTAAGTTGAGTTCATCACTTGTCAAGGTTTTACCAAGAGCACTTAAGTGATTTGTCAAATGCACAAATCTCTTTTGTAAGTCAAGAATGGATTCTCCGGGCTGCATTCGAAATAGTTCATATTCTTGACTTAAGGTATTTAGCCTTGATCTTTTTACTTCAGTCGTTCCTTCATGAGTTTGAACCAAGGTATCCCATATTTCCTTTGTTGTTCTGCATGTCGAGACACGGAAAAATTCGTCCATACTAAGTGCACCTTGAAGAAGGTTTATTGCCTTTTTGTCATAGAGAACTTTCTTTTTATCATCGTCGTCCCATGCAGTTTTAGGCTTTGAAGAGCCCACGCCATTGATTACCGTTACCGGAATAAATGGACCATTTTCAACAGCATCCCATACTTCCTCTCCTTGTGCTTCTAGATGCGCCTTCATGCGTATTTTCCAGAAGTCAAAATATTCACCACAGAATAGAGGAGGCTTGTTGTTACTACCACCATCTCTGAAAACGGGTTGATGATTTGCGGAAGCCATTCTGGATCTCTAGGAGCAGGTTAGCTATAACCTGCTCTGATACCAATTATAAGTTTAAGAATGCGCCTAAGAGGGGGGGTGAATTAGGTGGTGGTCGATTTTTGACTTATTTTATACTTTCTGGTTTTGATTTAGTACTTTGAAAACTGTAAAGTGCAGAAAGTAAAGAGACACAGAGATTTATCCTGGTTCCTTCCACACCCCGGAAGTACGTCCAGTCCCCTTGCAAACATGCAAGAGATTTCACTATTTTTTTAGAACTTTTACAAGACTCTTCCTAGTCTTATCAACTAAAGAACCTAACAAATACCAAGAACACCCTCTTGGATTTCCAATAAGTCTCTTGAGAACAATCCTCTCAAAAGATACCTCTTGTTTCCAACAATGGACAACAAGGAACACAAGTAGTCTAATACTTAATTCCAACAATCCTGGAAAAAAGTTACACTTTGTATAATTTTATGAAGTATGATTTCTTGAAAGATGTTGATCACATAGAGTGACTTCTTTGAAATTTCTTCTTTCTTATCTTGTAAGCAATTCAAACTGTAACACAATGGTTAGATAATGCTCAAAGATTTATGTTCTTATATGTGTGAAAGTGCATAAAATCTTTGTTCTTAAAAGTTAAGAAATATGAAGTTTGAATATTTTACAAAGTTCAGAATTATTGCATAAGAGAAGAGTTTTTTTATAATTTGAAAATTTTAGTATTTAAAGTAATCAAGATACCTTTCCAAATGGACACTTTTCTGTTTGAAAAACTTGAGAGGATGCAATGTATGACCATGCATCTATTGGAGAAAAGGTGTGAAGGATATCTTGAAACCAGTTCAGATTTTTCAAAAGTTACAATGTGTAAATCGATTAACATAAGATGTAAATCGATTGCACGGGTTTGTAACGTTCATGTTTTCAAAAAATTTGAAGTGTAAATCGATTAGCATGTTGTGTAAATCGATTTACAAGTGTTAAAAATTCAACTCAGTTCTGTAATCAATCGATTTACACTTCATGTAAATCGATTGCTGCCAGAAACAATCAGTTTTTGAAAAAGCATGTGTAAATCGATTTACATCAAGTGTTAATCGATTTACATCAGTAAAAAACTTAAAATTTGTTTTAAAATTTAAGTGAAGTGTTGTGGCAAGTGTGTATATCATTTTTGAGCATTTCTAATCAATGTAGTTCAAATGAGAATTGATATACTTGATTGCTTGCCATGATCCTTGAAGCTTTGAGTGAATGATGCTTTAAGATAATTCCACTTCTTTTCCTTCTTGCCATAGTGCTTGTTTGTCTTTTATCAAAACTAGCTTGTTTATCTCTCATCAAAACTAAAGTTGAGTTGAGGCTTGAGATTACAAGAACTAACTGTTTTGGAATGCTGGTTCGCGTTTGCGTTTGTTTTTGCAAAATGTCGCGGTAAGCAAGAGTCGCCATCGTCTTTTATTTTATCCAAGGAAAGGACAAAAGCACATAAAAATTCCTTTTTGAGATATTTCTCGGGTTCGGGAGGTAGATTATAGAAAGGGAAGGTGTTAGCACCCTTTCTATCTGTGGTTATCCACGGGCTCTTAGGTACTTGCTCAAAGTGTTTTCAAAAGTTTGCTTTTCGTTGTGTTTGTGGGTTTGAAAAGAGTTTTTTGTTTGAAAGGTGGTGTAAGTGCGAAAAGTTTTGTTTTGTTTTAAAAGGAGCAAGTACTTAAGAACATCTACCTTCTCAAAAAGGAATTAAACTGTACAAGTGTCCTTTAGACAATTCTATCCCACTATTGAGGAGTAGGTAGTGTCGTCGTTGGAGTTTTCGGGTCAATTTGATTAAGGGACATGTGGTCACTAAAGCAACGTTAGGACGCCTTAGCGGTAACCCTAATGTCTTAGATCATTTCAACCAAGGCAACAGTTTCGAGGCAACTTATGATCTTTGGACAAGAGGGCGACCTCTAAAACTTCCTATACTCAATGACCACGCTCGAGGCAACCAAGTGAGGTGTACCCTAAGAGTGCGCATGTGCGAGTGTATTGTTTTTCAGTTATTTATCTTTGTACATGTCATGGTGAGCTACTGTTGATTTTAAATTAAAATTGATCTTGTCATGCATTGCTTATTATTCAAACATCTAACAGTTAATGGTTGCAGAAATTAAATTGCGGAAAATAAATCTACGCTATTACAAGGCGTCGGGTATTTACATCGCCAAAAACAAACTGTGATCGGTGGAAATAGAACTGACTGTTTTGGAATGTTGGTTCGCGAAATGTCGCGGTAAGCAAGAGTCGCCACCGTCTTTTATTTTCTTCAACAAGGAAAGGACAAAAGCACAGCAAAATTCCTTTTCGAGATGTTTCTCGGTTCAGGAGGTAGATTATAGAAAGGAAAGGTGTTAGCACCCTTTCTATCTGTGGTTATCCACGGGCTCTTAGGTACTTGCTCACTATGTTTTCAAAAATGTTTGCTTTTCTTGTGTTTGTGGGTTTTGAAAAAGTTTGTTTGAAAACTTTGTTTTAACTCTTGTATCAGTCCTCAAGAGTGTCATGAAGTGTTTGTTTGAAAACTTTTGTCTGAAAAGTGTAAGTGCAAAAAAGTTGTTTTTGTTTTTGAAAGAGCAAGTACCTTAGAACCTCTACCTACTCAAAGAAATTAAGCTGTGTAAATGTCCTTTAGACAGTACTATCCCACTATTGAGAAGTAGGTAGCACCTTCGTTGGAGTTATTCGGGTCAATTCGATTATAGGGACATGTGTGGTCACCAAAGCAATAGTAGGACGCCTTAGCGGTAACCCTAATGTCCTAGATCCTTTTTATCCGAGGCAACCGTTTCGAGGCAACTTGGATCTTTAGACAGGAGGGCGACCTCTAAAACACCCTATACTCAATGACCACGTCGAGGCAACCAAGTGAGGTGTACCCTAGGAGTGGCATGTGCGAGTGTGTCAGGTTTCAATTTAATTATCTTTGCACATGTCATGGTGAGCTACGTTTTGATTTTATTTTGAGAACAAGTCTTGTCATGCATAGTAGTTAATAATTGTGCGGAAAGTAAATCTAAGCTATTACAAGGCGTCGGGTATTTACATCGCCAAAAGCAACCCTTGAAAAGTAAATTGCGAGAAAAATAAATAAAGCGATAAAAAGGTCCTAATTACGCTATTACATCCTCGGAGCAATTACATAAATATGATCAAAAAATAATATGCGCGAATAGAAATTGAATCGGAGAAGTCCATAGGGTTTTGACCCTTTTTTGAGAAAAGAATGAATTTTGGTCCTTTTGCATTTAATTAAATATTAAACCTAAAACTAATTAATTAATTAATTAAATATTTTTTAAGTTTTTTATGTTTTTAATGAAATAAAAGAAAAGAAATTAAAATTGTCAAGAAAACCCTAATTCTAATTTATTTTATTTGTTATGAAAATAATTAAAGTTAACCTAATTAAAAAAGACTAAATTAATTAGTTATATTTATTTACAAAAATAATAAATTAAAAGTGAAATTAATAATAATAATAATAATATTTTAGTTTTCTGATTTTATTATGAAAATAATAAATTTATGAGTTAATTAAATAATAATAATAATAATAATTAAAAAGATTAAAGGGAAAAATATAAAGAGAAAAAAAGAAAAATAACCCAGGGGGGTGCTGGCCCAACAAGGAGGTTTGTTAGCAATTCTGGCCCATTTGCACACAAGCCTTTGTTGACTTTGGAAATTGTCCACGCATGCTTTGACTGGGAGTACCATGGTCAACATCTCATGGCCATTAGATTTGTGACTGTGGCCACTTGGCGCGTTGATAGTTGATGCACATGGTGGAATGCTCTTGGAATGCCTGCATGTGAACATGTTAAAAAAAATAATATAAGCGTTTGGGGTGGACCTGGGATTCGAACCCAGGTCCCAATGATTTCCAGCCAGCACAACAACCACTACGCCATTTGCCTGCGTTTGTTATTATAACAATAAGTAAATATAATATATAAAACAATTCAATATGCTGTACACAAACATAAAAACGCGCGTTCTTTTGAATCATCCAACCAGGCGCTTACACATCCTTGTCTTCTTCGTTGTGCCTGTAAAAAAAACAAATAGATAGCGGGGGTTTTTAACCCCCACAAACCACAATGAGGAAAAATAGCGATTAGGCGTGTGGTTAATAGAAATATTTCGCGAGGGTGTCAACATGTTCGTCTTATTCTGACGGTCTCAACCATATGCCTTAGTGGTCTCAATTTTGCCTGGTTACTGAATCCCCAAATTCAAAGTTTATGAACCCTAGAATTTGTCAATGGCAATTTATGATTTTGTGCGTTATAACTCAATTAAACTATGCCAATAGCTTCATGTGGTCTCTAGCAATGCAAAACAAACAAAAAATCACGTTAATGATGCATGAATTAAGCTATTCGATTTTCAAAATAACAAGCGAACCGTGGGTCTGTTCTTGAGTATTTCTTGAGCTTTAACACTTGATTTTGATTGCTACACGTTACTGAGAGTTCCTGCAATAGATTAGAATCAATAAAAGTCTTTGAATCGTGCTAGAATACAGAAAACAGTTTTCAAGTTTTCTTGAATTTTCTTGAATGTGGTTATGGCTTTTCTGCAGAGCTTTCACGTATCCATGATTAGGGTTAGCTTAGGTATATATAATAGAATAGAATTAGGTCAAAATCTTGCAAAGAAATCCATGGAATGATGATTTGAATATTTGATTGAAAATCAAATATTTTTGAATCTTCATGATTGGAAAAACTTGCTAAATTTGGAGATTTTTGTCTCTTTGATTTGCACACGAAATTGCCAGCATGATTAGGTCATTCTTACTTCACAAAAAGATTGAAAAATCAAATCTTTGTATTTCCTACAATTTAAATTAATTAAATGAATTAAAATCAATTAAAAATCCAATTAATTAATAAAAAATAAGAAAATAATTCAATTAGGCTTGATGGGTCGTGCATAAGCCATGGATAAAGTTTCAAGAATAAATTTGAGGCCCATTAGCAAAAACAAGGTGTTTTGAGCAAAGTTGACTTTTGCAAATTCACAAAAATTTCCCAACTTCTCCAATGCATATCTTGCTCAATTTTGATCATATGAACATGTTCTTGGACATTTTGAAAAGGTCTTGAAGTCCTCTAACCAATGCCTTTGGTCCCATGTCATTTGTATTTACCAATCTCAAGTTATGGTCTTTGACTTAAAGTGCACTTTTGTTGACTTTTGAAATTGACCTATAATGTAGAAATTGATAATTTTTTGTGAGAGCATTTATTGGACTTGGAGTGTGAAGATGGATTGTAGGAAATGTAATCCCCTTCAAAATGAGCATTGGATGGGATTTTTCTGATGAACCATGAAGAAGTTATGCTCTGGTCAAGATACAGTTGACTTTTCTACTGTGCAAAAATAGTAACTTCTTGCATCTTGATGATTTTTGAGCCATGCTTGTGGAATCATGATCAAGACTTGATCAAATGATGATTATGGACTCAAAATAAGATGTTGACCAAAAATTCTGACATTTGACTGCAAATGACCATTTTACCCCTGCAGTTGACTGTGGATCAAATAGAGCTTTTGACTGTGGAATTTGGCACTGTGAGTCTTGAAACTTGGTGTGTAGGTGCTTTAGAATGCATATAGGCCTATGAGACTTGATTGGACCATTGAAAACCTCCAATTCCTTGAAAGAACCAAAACCCTAATTTTGACTGGCTTAGGAGGCATTTGGACTATGCAACCCTTGAGAAATCTTGAACCATTTGAAGATGATTCTTGACAAACCTTGAAGAATATGGGAGGGAAAATTTTGGGGTACAACAGTTGCCCCTGTTCAATCTTCTTAAACCTGAGGATGTAGATTGGCTTGCGCGCCTTTCGTGATCCGAAGGTGGAAGATGATTGAACACTGAAGTGCCCAGAAATTTGCACTCACATGGTGTAGTATCAGCAATGTGATGACGGGAATGGGCTTATAGATGCCATTTGGAGAGATGATGGATAGGAGGATGGGCTTATAGATGCCATCTGGAGATGCGATAGAATCTTGTCGGGAATGGGCTTACAGATGCCATTCGGAAATTGTTGGTAGGAGGATGGGCTTATAGATGCCACCTGGAGATATGATAGAATCTTGTCGGGGATGGGGTTATAGATGCCATCTGGAGATTGTTTGTTGAATTGTAACTTTGTAGGTTGAGAGAAGGAACCTGTGTAGGGTTTCCTGATGATGAGTCCATGTAAAACTGCATCTGAATGAAAGAAGGAACCGGTGTAGGGTTGACTGATGACGAGTCCGTGTGAAACGGCGTCTTGGAAGGAAAGAAACCTGTGTAGGGTTGACTGATGATGAGTCCGTGTGAAACTGCATCTTGGAAGAAGGGAACCTGTGTAAGGTTGTTTGATGACGAGTCTGTGTAGAACTTCATCTTTGGAAAGAGAGAACCTGGGTAGGGTGTAAAACTGCATCCTTGGAAAGAGAGAACCTGGGTAGGGTTCCTTGATGACGAGTCCGTGTAAAACTGCATCCTTGGAAAGAGAGAACCTGGGTAGGGTTCCTTGATGACGAGTCCGTGTAAAACTACGTCTTTAGAAAGAGAGAACATGTGTGGGGTTTCTTGGTGACGAGTCCGTGTAAAACTGCGTCTGGAGTTGAGAAGGGACCGGTGTAAGGTTACTTCGGGATGAGTTCGTGTAAAACTTCTGGAGGAACCGGGGTAAGGTTATTGGAGATAAGTTCGTGTGAAACTTCAGGAGGAACCGGGGTAAGGTTATTGGAGATAAGTTCGTGTGAAACTTCAGGAGGAACCGGGGTAAGGTTACTTGATGATGAGTCCGTGTGAGACTTCTGGATGAACCGGGGTAAGGTTATTTGAGATAAGTTCGTGTGAAACTTCAGGAGGAACCGGGGTAAGGTTACTTGATGATGAGTCCATGTGAGACTGCATCTTGGAAGGAGGAGGAACCGGTGTAGGGTCACCTGATGATGAGTCCGTGTAAAACTTCATCTGAAATTGAGAAGGAATCGATGTAGGGTTGCCTGATGATGAGTCCGTGTAAAACTTCATCTGAAATTGAGAAGGAACCGGTGTAGGGTTGCCTGACGATGAGTCCGTGTAAAACTTCATCTGAAATTGAGAAGGAACCGGTGTAGGGTTGCCAGACGATGAGTCTGTGTGAAACTTCATCTTGGAAGGAAGGAACCGGTGTAGGGTCGCCTGATGATGAGTCCGTGTAAAACTTCATCTTGGAATTGAGAAGGAACCGATGTAGGGTTGCTTCATGATGATCAAGTAGATAATTGTCCTGTCTGGTTTCAGGTATTAACCCATGATCATTCGTCCACGGAATTTTCCTGGCTTGTTACAGGTGTTGATCTGGAACTGCAAAGGTAGATGGTAATCATCTTTTGATTGACCTTTTCCTGAAAAGGCAAAACATTAGCTGTATGCAATGTCATGATGCATGAACTGCATGCTATCATGATGTTCTCAAGAATAAATGAGATTTGGGTTGTATAATGCGTATGCATGTCATAATGTATGAGGATGTGATGTTTATGAATGTATTTTTGTCTGGGAAAATAAATCCCGAAGCTGTTGGAGAATAGTGTTGAGCTCTTCGTTTCCGCTGGGGATGATGCACGAAGATGGTTGCAAGAATAAACTTGTAGGAGAAGATAACTTCGTTGGGGAATAAACCTGGTGAAGAGATTACTTTGCAGGGGAATCACTCTATGGGGAAGAGATGCTTCGCTGAGATTTTTAACGATAACTCCGCTGGGGGATTCCGTTGATAAGCTTTGTTGGGGATTTTGATGACGAACTTTGCTGGGGATAGGAACAACTTCGTTGAGGACGTCTTTTCGTTGTAATTTGCTGAGGATAACCCAGTTAGACTCTGGTGGGGAATAGCCTTTGAATATGGCTGGGGAGAGATATTTGTACTCTGCAGGGGACAAGCTTCCAGCCTCTACTGGGGAGATGGTTCAATTCTCCTGGGGAAACCTTTTAGACTGCGCTAGGGAAATGGCTCCACTGGGGATACCTTGTATTCCGCCGGGGAACATTCTTATATTTCGTTGAGGCATATTAAGAACGTCGGGGATGCCTGCTGAGGAATATCTGTATACTCTGCTAGGGAATATTAAGATCTTCTGGGGATACCCAACTTTTTCGGGACTGATGGTAGACCAACTCTGCTCGGGGGAGAGTATTGCTGAATTACTGGGGATACTGTGCCTTTTTAGGGATGATGAGAGGCTAACTCTGTTTGGGGAGAGTATTGCTGAATCTTGTCTTACTCTGCGGGGAGTGAAGGTATCTTGGTCATATTCTTCAGCTGAACTTACCTTGGTACCTTGGTGGACAGAGCGATTGTACAGTTCGGACAATTCTCATTGCCCCAGCTTCTGCGGGAGAAGAAGGCCTATGAGGTGTTTGATAACTGTCGATTGACGAATCTTCTTCTGGTAGGCAAGTGACGAGATGACGGGACAGAGTCGTACGCTTTGATCCCTAATTTTTGCCCAAGCCGCCTTTTCAGGTTTTCGACTTGCCGGGCGTACAGATTTTTTTCATTTTCATCCCTTATTTTTGCCCGAACCCTTTTGGTTTGCCGGGAAGCCCTTATTTTTGCCTAGGCCAGTCGATCTAGCGGGTCTTTAATTATGCGTAGTATTTTTTCGACTATGTCCACGCTCTCAGAATGTAGGGAGTTGTCACTGTCAGTAGTGTTGTGTTGCCATATTACCAGAAGATGTTTGACCGTGCAAGATTCGTCGCTAGAATTCATGCCCAATGCCCCCAGTGACTCAGATGGAGATTTGCCCCTGACTATTTGGCATTTTGAGAGATTCTCTGAATCTTGACTTAACTGCCCCAGGTGATGGAAAATGATCACGCCTGCCCCTTGATTGGAAGGGTCTTTGTTCACTAGATATTCTTCGTGCGAATTTCTCTGTTGTTCGAACAAATAGCCATATGCAAACAATGTTATTCTAAGAATGCAAAGCTTATGTCTGTTTTAAAGTTTTTTTGAAAATGCAGTTTTCAATAAAACAAGCGAATTTTTGTAAAATGTGATGTCAACTCAAGATTTTACAGCAAACCCTTACAGGAGTCATGATACCTTTTGTAACAGTATGCTTTCGAACTAACCCATGCTTCAGCTAGGACTTTTAAGGGTTATAACGTGGCCTGGTTCACGGTTTAAGAAACAAAGGATAAAGGCTTAAATTTATATTTCTACCCACCCGCTCTTCGTGATGTTCCTCGATCCTAAACTCAGCTAATCGCGCGTTAGACCTTGTTTGAGTCTTTGCTCTGATATTCCAATGATGGTTCGGATGTTGACAGTTTATTTTGAATAGGCAGTCATTTCTTTTTTTTGTTGAGGGTTTGCAGGACCTCTTTCTTTTTGATTTCGTTATCCCTTTCTTTTTGCCTGAAATGTTTCTTTTGTGATTATAGTCAGCGGGATGCCCCAGTTTTGTAAGTCTCCTTCATAGGTTTTGACTTTATTGGGCTTTTATTTTGAGAGGTAATGACTGCCTGTCCTTACGATTATATGGAACCATCACTGTCTTTTGTTTCGAAAGGACTTCTTTGATGACATTCATTGTGCACCTGGATCAACTGAGAAGACTACCCTGCCCAGGTTATAATTAAGGGTTTTAATTTGTGAAAAGAAAAACTCCAACTTCTTTGGCTCAAAGGGGTTGACTAGGGATTATCTTCCTTATAACTCCACTGTTTAGGATTTGAAACAATGCTTGTACTTCATCAGCGGGGTCTGTTCAAAAGCATACTGTAAAGATCGTGGTATCGTTTTCGTCATCCTCCCTCAAAAGGCTTAGAATTTTTTAATCGAGAGTTTGAACATCACAAAAAGGAAATATGAAGCAATTTTAAGCATAGTGAAAACAAATAAATTCAAAACAGACACGTGTAATGCATTAATGAAATAAAAGAGTTTGACATGATAATTGTTTGAATAAGCAAAGAAAAATACAACTTCAGAATTCAAATGAACAAAAGTGCTTTCAATCCTAGCCATGTTTTGGCAAGGGAGCATTGATCACATTGGGAGTCTCAGAAGGCTCGAATTCGATATCCTTAGCGTCAATCATATTCTGAATTTTGTATTTCAGCGCCCAACAATCGTCAGTATCGTGCCCCGGGCTACCGGAATGGTAAGCGCACCTTGCATCTGGATTGTAGTTTGGAGAAGAAGTCTTAGGGTTCGCAGGAGGGTTTATCACCGCAATCAGATTCATCTTCAACATGTGTTGCAGTGCTTGTGACAATGGCATGTTGATGTTGGTGAACTGTCTTTTAGGCTCGTCTGGCCTTCGCTGATTTCCCTTTTGCGGTTGTCGGCGTGACGCAGAACCAGAGATCATGACTGCCCCTACCTGTTGGTCACGACGACTCTTTTGACGGTACACAACATTGGACTCTTTCTTCCCACTGTAAGGCTTTTTCTGAGCATCAGAAGGTGTAGCTTCTGGAATCTTCCCACTTTTGATGCCAGCTTCAATTCTTTCCCCAGTTAAGATAAGGTCTGTAAAACCGGATGAAGAGTTTCCAATCAAATGATTAAAGAATGGACCAGACAGGGTCCCCAAGAACATATCAACGAGCTCACGGTCAGTCAAAGGTGGCTGCACCCTTCCAGCCAGATCTCTCCATTTTTGAGCATACTCCTTAAATCCTTCACCCGTCCCTAGTGACATACCCTGGAGTTGGGTACGCGTAGGAGCGAGGTCGGAATTATACTGATACTGCTTATAGAACGCAATAGCCAAATCCTCCCAGTTGCGGATACTGGCCCCATCCAGCTGATAGAACCATTCGAGTTGAGTCCCTGAAAGACTATCCTAGAAGAAATGGATCCACAAATTCTTGTCAGCTGTATAAGGTTGGATCTTTCTTACATACGACCGAAGGTGCAGCTTAGGACAGGAAGCTCCGTCGTACTTTGCAAAAGCAGGCGCTTTGAACTTATGGGGAACCACTACCCCAGAAGATAAGCCTAGGTCTCCAAAGTCCAACCCGGGCACATGTTGAATCTCCATAGCACTTAAACGGTCCTCCAGCTGTTTGTACTTGTCCTCCGCAGGAGGGTACTGTTCATCATTATAATCTGTCTCGTTGTCGGAGACCACGGGACTAGGAACCCTTCTCTCTTGGGGACTGTCCTTGCCTACAGATGAGGTAGTCAGCTCAGCCTCATTTTGCAATCCATTCCCAAATCTGCGTCCAGTGTTGAACAAGACGATCCTCTTCTTCTTCTTCTTCCTTTATTTCAGAATCAACGTCTTTAAATCCTGTTGACCCTGGGCTAGGCTCATAACCAACTCTTGGAACTGGGCATTCTGGGCCTGGAGGGCCTTGATAGCTTGTTCAGCGAAAGGTTCAGTAGACATGATGATTGCTGAAATAAACAGCGAAGAAGATAAGTGACCTGGAAAATGGGTACCTGTAATGCAATGATATGTATGATATATGTATGCAATGTTTTCAAGGATCTCGCGGGGTAGACAAGAAAATTGTTAGAATTTGAATTTTACAGCTCGATTGAAGGAACTTCATGTTGCTGAGAGTCCTTCTTCAAGAGTCAGGCTCACCATATCGAGTGGGTCATAGCCCCTGACTCAAGTTATCATGTTTTGATCTCCAAACAACCTTGGCTAGAGGAAAATAAATCCCATTTGCCCCTTGCTAGACAGTTGGTTCATCATGACCTGCATCACAAACCCTTGAGATCCTTGAAATGGGTTAGTCCTTATGCAGGATGTATGCAATGGTATGATGGTATGATGTTATTGTTGTACCCCAAAATTTTCCCTCCCATTTCCTTAACATTTTCTCATCACAAAGCCCTTGGAGATCAAGATCCAGTTAGGGTTTCCTCTGCTCAGGACTTCTCCTTGCACTGCTGACCCAAATTAGGGTTTGTGATTGCACAAAGATATTTTGACCTAAAATGCCTAAGATTACTTTCATGCTTCATGTTGGACTCCCAAGTTTATCCATGCCAAGTTTCAAGTCTTGATTCCAGATTCTGCCCAGTCAATTGGACAGTTGATCTAGAAATCAACTGTATTGGGGAAAAAGTCAACTGTGGCCAATTGACAGTTAAACCTCATGAAAATTAACCCACATCAACATTATGAACTCACATAGACCATTTGATCAAGTTTGGATCACAATTCCACAAGAAATTTGATCAGATCATCAAAAGGGCAAAATGGTCATTTTTAGGGTTTTGACTGCACCAAGGCAATTCTTGACTGTTTGACGTAGCCAATGACACACCAAGCTCACATATGGACTCAAGGACCCCATGGAATTATCTTGACATGCTCAATAAGTGCAAAAGATCCCAAATACACAAGATTGATAGTTGAATTTCTTAGTCAATTGATCAATTTTGACTGTATATTGAAAAGTCAAACTTTGACTTTTTGGTCAAAATCAAGAGTCAAGATTCATTTTTCATCAAAACATGCCAAATCATGAAACTTGTTCACCAAGAAATCAAAAAATGCAAATTAGGGTTTGAAATGGAAATTTTTCATAACTTAGAATTTTTCTAAGTTATGGAAAACCCTAATTTTTTCCCAACTTTGCCCAACTTTCTCACCAAGATTCATTTGGATTCAAACAAAAGTCAAAACATGAAAGTTGTAGCTTGTTGCATAATCTACAACTTTGATTCACAAAGTTTTCCCAAATGAGTCTTGTATCTCAAGTTACAACTTTTGGAATAAGGGTACTAAACCATTCTTAACTTAGTGAAATTTTGACCTATTTTGGCAAGGTTTTCTACCTAACTTCAAGGCCATTTTCTATACACTTCCACTTGGAATTTCACTTTGCATTTCAAAGATGGATTGTAGTACACATTCCAAGCTTTCCAAAATGTCAAAGAAATCATCAAACAACCTCATAACTTGAGAGAATCGAATTTTGCAAAATGGGACAAAGTCACTTTTGCTTTTGACCAAGACATGTTCATACTTTGGTGCCATTTTGAATTCAGCATGCTTAAGCTACATTACAGGTCCTAAAACCCTTTGACACTCAATAATTTAATGCAAAACCTTTGTGTCCTAGCATTATCTTGTTCATCCAACCATTACACAAGAGATTAACCTTAAAATGGAAAAAGCACTTTAGCCATTTTTGAAAAGATTGCTTTATGTCAAGTTCACATATCTTTGAAGTACAAAGAAATCTCTGAGGCACAAGTTATGAGACACATTACACTGATCAAGACAAGGCTTTGCAGCGTGATTAGGGGGCCTGCATAAGCTTGTAACAAGGACTTGGCATTTTAACTTAAGAAATAAGAAACATTGCATAATAGTTACCAACTTCCATATCAGTGAACCAGGCCTTAGAGAAAGATATCAAACACATTCCAAACATTGATCCTAAGCTAAAGCACGACCCCAACATCCCTCATACACTCCCATTCCCAGAATCACCTTCAAACTGCAAGAACAGGGCAGGGCCTGCAGTTTGAGTGCCATCTCTCTTTCCTCTCAAGCTTTCTTGCCCAAACCAGTTCACACACCTTCCCTATCATCTATGCAAGCTAACCAAAACCTAAAACACGACCTGTAACTCCTCTAACTAGTTCCACCATTTTCACTTTTCTGATTTGCAGGTGAAGTGCTCTAGCACGATTCAAAAGCTTTCAAGACAAAGTAAAGCTTGGAATAGCATCCCTGGACCTCAAGGAAGCTATACCAATCATCACCTTGCACTGAAAGCTTCTCCTTGCCAGATAGAACTTCAACTGAACAGGTAAGTTCATGAACTCGTATCTCTCTTATTAGGCATTGTTAGCTTTAGGTTTGTGAAGGAAACATGTCACAATCATAGCCCTGAACATGCCCATATAATTAGATTTCATTTATATTATGTGTGCTGCAAGAATTTTGAGCCTGAACATTGATAAAAAGCTAGGTCAGAAATTGGGGGAGAGGAAATTCTCCCTCATCTTAGAGAGTTAAGACAAGTTCTTTATATCCCTGAATTCGTCTCTTGATGCTGAACATTTTTGATGTTGAGAGTTTTCATTAAAAAGCCAGGAATCAGGATGTTTGAATCAGTAAGCAAAGCGCGCGTTTTTTGAATGTTTTCTGGCTGGAGGTTGAAGAAGGGTCTATTGGGCTGGGCTTGTTCCATATTTCTTATTTGCACCATGTTTTTGGTTTTACACCCCCTAAGCCCATTTCATTCATTTTAATGATTTTTTTTGACTTTTTCTTTTTGGTTTGACTTATTTATTTTTCATCATAATATAAAAAAAATAAAAAAAAATTTTTGTACCATTTTTCTATTTATTAGGAATTTATTTACTTAAATTAGTATTTGTACATAAATAAAGAAATAGATACATTTTACTTAAAATACAAAAAAAAATAATATAAACACATTTCATTTTCATTTTTATTTTGTTTTACTTTCTGAAAATATTTTATAGAAAAAATACCTTTTTTTATTAAATATTAAATATTATTAATTTGTATATATAGTACCTATTTAGTAAATAATACATATATATATATATATATATATATATATATATATATATATATATATATATATATATATATATATATATATAGGATAAATACATACACTTTTTATTTTTATTAATATTTAAATATAAAAATATCTTTTGACAAATATACTTCATTTTATTTTATTTTTATACAATAAATAAATACTTGTACAGAATAAATAAATAATGCATTTTATTTAATAGAATTAGGGTTTAACCTTAAACATGAAAAACTCCCAAAAATAATACTTTTCTTTTTGTTTATTTTGACACATAAAAACACTTTTTTTTCATACATACAAAAAACCATTTTTACATCTTGCATATTTATTCTTATTTTATTTAATTTATGCCAATTAAATATCCTTGTAAATAATTCCAAATTGATGTAATAGTTTAGGTTTAAATTCCTTGTTAAAAATCCCCATTTGAACATTTGTACCCCCCTTCCCATATATGGTTTGGTAATAGCTTAGTAAATTTATTTTCGCACTTTATTGCTTTCTAATTATACCATGTTAGAATTAGGGTTTGTATGCGAAAAAACAACGAAAATAGTTTTGACCTAATTTCAAGATAAACAAGCATGAAAATGGACACACAAATCACACTTGCACCCCCTAGGGTATTCCACTTGTTGCCTTTCAAAATTGGGCCATATTGCATGTTAGGTCTCTTTGGGCAAAACAAACACAAATCAAATGATCATAGTCCCTCGATGACGCTTTCAAAATGTTGCCTAAACAAATAATCAAGTCCCTTAAGAAAAATTGCCCAAAGATACTTGACACCATTGCAATTATGGTCTAAAACGATGACCCGCACCCGTCCCTTTCACATCCTAACATGAGATTGTCCACCAAATACAATGGTGGAACAAACTTATTAAAAGGGTTAAAACATAGCAATAAACTTTGAGAAATTTAGGAGTAGATAACCTCTTAGTTACTTGAATCAAAACTTGCAAAAACAAAACACTTGCCTATTTTCTAAAACCACACCTCATAACACTTTCAAAACAACTTTCAAAAAACAAATGAAAACCTTTTCAAAAGACATACATCTTTGTATACATCCCCACATGGATCATTACAATGGTTGCCACCACATTGGCTTCTTTTCAAAACATTTTCAAAACCACACACACAAGCACCATCTCAAACAATTGAAAACAAAAGGCAAGTGATCTAAGCAAGTAACTAAGAGCCCATGGATAACCATGGATAGAAAGGGTGCTAATACCTTCCCTTTCTATAATCTACTCCCCGAACCCAAGAAAACATCTCAAAGGTTTTTGCTGTGCTTTTTAACCTTTCCTTAGGATAAAATAAAAAGTCGGTGGCGACTCTTGCTCAACCGAAACATTTGCGAAAACAAACGCAAAAACCATAGTCAGTTCTCCCACCGTATCACAGAACTGGCGACTCTGCTGGGGATAAACTTAAAAGTGGAGTAACCTTAGGGTTTAGATCACCTTTGTTTTCAATTGTTTGCTTTATTTGCTTTTATATTTGTGGGCTTTGCATCGGAGTTTCATAGATCCTAACCCGGATCTGGGAAATACCCTTTTTAGGTAGCATAATCTGTGAGGGACCTGTCCGGCGTAGACCGACATGGGTGAAGCAGTGGCTACGTTGGTGTGGCACCTTGGTCTGTACCTATATCCCTTGTGTTGCAATGGGGAGAATATAGGTCTTCTAAGGAGTCATTAAACACCAACCAACCTTAGAACCTTAAATTGACCAACTTGGCTATTAGGACAGTAGCAGTATGCTACACTCATTGAGGCTAAACTCTCGAGATGGTTCTGGCCGCAAGAAAAGATTGCGATGCTGGGGTTATGACCGATTGAGGGTAGCCAATGATTTGAGATCCTTTAGAACCCGGTTACTCTTGATAGGACAGGTTTTAACCGACGAAACTAAAAGAGGGTAATACCTAAACTTCATGCTGGCCTGAAACCTAAGGGTTGTCTTGTGTGACTTGTGTGCCTTATCATGTTTGCCTGTGTGAATACTTGTGGTGTGCTTCATCATAGCATCATGCCATCATACCATTGCATGCATCCTGTATAAAGGACTAACCCATTTCAAAGACAAAAAAGGTTCATCTTTGCTCTGTTTTACATGACATCATGATGCCCGTGCGTAGGAATACTATCCGGCTCAACTTTGTTCAACCACCAACTTTGCTCAAGGATTTGGTTGGTAGGATTCCAAACACTTCTTCCTTCATCAACAGGCATGGTTCTCTCCTTGGCTTGATCACTGCAAAATGGGACCAACAACTGATAAGTGTTCTGACCCAGTTTTATGACCCTCTGTATCATTGTTTCACCTTTCAAGACTTCCAGTTGGTTCCTACCCTGGAAGAATTCTCTTATTTACTTGGGATCCCTGTCTTGGATCAAACTCCATCCACTGGTTTGGAAAAGACTCCTAGGCCTGAAGAGATTGTTGCAATTCTCCCCTTGACCAAAGAGAAGGTATTGGCTAACTGGGAAACTAGAAGTTGGCAAGGCTAATGATTTCTGGAATGACTTGGACTTCAAGGCGTACGAAGATATTCTGGCTCTTTTGATTTATGGTCTGGTACTGTTTCCCAATCCTGACACCTTTATCAGTATCCATGTCATAAGGATCTTCATGTCTCGGAATCCTGTACCCACTCTTTTGGGTGATATCCTGCAACAACTCTATGCTCGTACTGCTCGAAAACGGGGAACTCTGTGGTGTTGTGCTCCAGTGCTAGTGAGGTGGTTTATTTCGCACCTTCCTAAGTTTGTGCTGAAGAATGAAGAAGGAAAGGGTTGGGCTCGAAGGTTAATGTCTCTCACTGATAATGACATCACTTGGACTCTCAGAGGTTTGGATGAAGTAGCTGTCATTGATCGTTGCGGAGAATACCCTAATGTCCCTTTGATTGGTATCCAAGGAGGAATCTCTTATAATCCATGCTTAGCTCTCCGCCAGTTTGGAAGAGCCAGAAGGGTTGGGCCTCATGAAATGTTGGTCCCTCACTTCCATTTTGAGTTTCAGACAGACAGTGACAAACTACGCCGTGGATTCATTAAGGCTTGGGACAGAATTCACAAAGCTGACCCACATGAGTTGGGACCAAAGACTTCTCTACCAATGGAACCCTATTTCAAATGGGTCCGCATCCGTGCTCAGAGGTTAGGTATGCCATACGAAGCTGTCAGACCTATCATTCTTGAATCTCCTGATGAAGATGGGGTTCCTCCAACTGTCCTCCCTCCTCAGATACCCACTGATTTTGACACAATGAAGAGATCTTGGGCGCAGCTAAAGGAAGAACGGGATTTCTATCGGGAAAAGTTCAACGAGCAGGAACGGAAGATCCAGAGGCTGACTAAGCAATTGGAGGAAGAGCAGGTCCTGAATAACTACATCAACACTGAGAAAAGGAGGCCATGGGAGCACTGATGGGCTTTGGGATATTTCCTTTTATAGCTTTTATTTCCTTTCCAGTATTTTTTATTCTTGTAATGCCTAAGGGCAAGTTGTTGAACAATTAAAATTTTAATCTAATGAAGTGTGTTTCCCTTTTGTCTACAAAGTTGAATCTTGTTTGTCTTTGAAAACATAAAACATACGCATCTCATTGCACCATATGCATAGCAGGTACCCTATTTCACAGGTTGCTTAATCTTCTTCGCTGTTTATTTGAACAGTCATCATGAATCCAGACTCCTCCAATGAGCAAGCAATCAAGGCCCTTCAGGCCCAAAGTGCACAGTTTCAAGAAATGGTCCTGAGCCTGGCCCAAGGTCAGCAAGAGTTGAAGACTCTACTCCTGAAGAAGAAGAAGAAAAAGAGGACTGCGTTATTCAACACTGGACGCAGATTTGGGAACACACTCCATAATGAAGTTGAACCAACTACTTCTTCTGCTGAGAAAAACAGTCCCCAAGGGGGAGGAGCTCCTAGTCCTGCAGTCTCTGACAACGAGACGGACTACAATGAAGAACAATACCCACCTGCTGCTGACAGATACAAGCAATTGGAGGACCGCTTGAGCGCCATGGAGATTCAGAATGTACCGGGGCTGGATTTCGGAGATCTGGGGTTATCTTCTGGGGTAGTAATTCCACACAAGTTTAAGGCGCCTGCCTTTGCCAAGTACGACGGGGCCTCCTGTCCAAAGCTGCATCTAAGGTCGTACGTAAGGAAGATCCAACCTTACACGGCAGATAAGAACCTTTGGATTCACTTCTTCCAAGATAGCCTTTCGGGGTCGCAGCTTGAGTGGTTCTACCAACTAGATGGAACTAGCATCCGACACTGGGAAGATTTGGAAACCGCATTCTACAGACAATATCAATACAATTCTGATCTCGCTCCTACGCGTACCCAACTTCAGGGTATGTCTCTAGGAACGGGCGAAGGGTTCAAAGAATACGCACAAAAATGGAGAGATTTGGCTGGCAGGGTGCAGCCTCCATTGACTGATCGTGAGTTGGTTGATATGTTTCTAGGGACTTTATCTGGTACATTTTTCAATCATTTGGTTGGTAACTCCTCCGCTGGGTTTACGGATTTGATTCTGACAGGAGAAAGAATAGAAGCTGGCATCAAGTCAGGAAAGATACAAAAAGTTGCCTCCCCAAGTACTGAGAAGAGGCCGTTCAAGAAAGAAGCAAGCGCCGTCTATGGTCCTAGAAGACAAGTCAAGCCAGAAAGTCGCCAAGCCGTCAATGCTTTGGTCATTTCAAAACCTGTTGCTGCTCCTCAGCAGTACAATAAACAAAGAGGTGAAAGGCCCAAGAGGCAGTATACTAGGTTGAGTATGACCTTATCACAAATTTTACCCCAACTGTCATCAACCAACTTGGTGACCATCAAAGAAGCTCCTAAAGTCGTGAATACTGCATCTCCTAAGTATAACCCAAATGCCCGTTGCGCTTATCATTCTGATAGCCCCGGGCATACTACTGATGATTGCTGGGCCTTGAGAAACAAAGTGCAAGATCTTATCGACGCGAAGGAAATTCAGTTTGAAGCGCCTGAGAGGCCGAATGTTGTAACTGCTCCTATGCCCCAGCATAGAGTAAATGCCATCGAGGAAGATTTGTATGCTGTTTCGGTGAATGATGTTGCTACCCCTCTTTTGACTGTTAAGAGGAACTTACTACTAGCCGGTTTATTTCCAGGTTGTAGTAAGGGTTGCCTCCTGTGTGCTGTTATCCCTACCGGTTGTCCACTGCTGAAATCAGGCATCCAAAGCCTGATGGATAGCAAGGAAATTCTGTTCAAGAAAACTGCTGTTCCGTTTGTTTCTGTTGAAGAAATATCTGTTGTCACAATTTACAATCCTGCCAAAGCTCCCATGAAGAAACCAGTCCAAATTATGTCTGTTGCACCCATTACTATTACTGTTCCGGGGCCTCTCCCCTATGAGTCTGATAAAGCGGTCCCATGGCATTATGGGGCCGACGTGTATGTGCTTGGGGTGAAGCAGGAGTTCAACACCAATACCAGTATCAGTAACATCACTGGTCCCGCCAAGATTACCCGCAGTGGTAGGCTCTTCTCGCCTGACATTGCACCGCCAGTGATCCGAAAACCTCTAATCATCACACCCGCAAGTGTGCATGTTCCAATTCAAGTTCCTATGTCTACTACTGCCGCCGAGTCCTTTAATACTCGGGGCAAAGAAGTTGCTACCGATTTTCCTGCCAGGACGGAGGCACCAAAAAAGACTGTTGTGGAAGCCTCCCAACAAGAAATGGAGGAAATCCTTAAAATCATCAAAAAGAGTGACTTTAATGTTGTTGAACAGTTGGGGCATACCCCCTCCAAAATCTCTATGCTATCATTGCTGCTATGCTCAGAGGCCCATGCAAAAGCCCTGATTTCATTTCTGAAAACGGCCCATGTACCGCAAGAGACCTCTGCAGATCAATTCACTGACTGTGTGGCTAATTTAACGGCTGACAATGGCTTGGGGTTCTCAGATGCTGACCTTACCGCCAAAGGGAAAAATCACAATGATGCCCTGCATGTTTCCATAGAATGCAGGGGCACTACTCTCGCACACGTGTTGGTGGATATCGGTTCTTCCCTGAATGTCTTTCCCAAGAAGGCATTGGATTGTGAGGGTCTGGAGTTGAAACCTAGTAACATCATTGTTAGAGCCTTTGACGGTTCTAAGAGGATGGTGCACGGTGAAGTAGACATTCCTATTCGTGTGGGTTCCCAAGTCTTCGACTCAACGTTCTATGTAATGGACATTCGTCCATCTTACTCCTGCTTGTTGGGTCGACCCTGGATTCACAAGGCTGGGGCAGTAACATCCACTCTACACCAAAAGCTCAAATACCATGTCAAAGGGAAGATTGTTACTGTGCAGGGTGAGGAGGAATACATGGTTAGTCACTTGAATTCATTCCGGTATATTGAGATGGACGGGGAGTTTATTGAAACCCCCTTTCAGCATTTTGAGGAGGTACCTCCAACGTTGGCATCAGCTGAAACAGTGGTTGAAGAAGATTTTCCGTTGAAGATGGCGTCCTTGAAGGATGCCCGGGCTGTAATCGAGAAAGGCAATTGTGCAAACTGGGGTCAGCTTCCTGACTTCACTCAAAAGAATGACAAGTTTGGGCTGGGCTTTACTGCAGAGGCTCAGAGGACTATGCGCAAGGAAAAGATCAGAAAGGCTCCGGTGTTTATCTCCCACCCAAGGGTGAATGCTATCGAGGAGGATGTAGAGGAAGCAGAGTTTGACAGTTGGATCTATCCGACCACCAGCAACGGACCAAGCAACTGGACGGCAAAGGATTTTACACCTATCACATTTGTCACGCAGTAATTAATTCTTTTGATTTTCAATTTGTAACAAACAAATATGTTGAAACTTTTATTGGCTCGGTGTCCTACCCGGGGCATCGTAGCTCCATTTGTGAGGGCTTTTTGTATGACATTTCCATATATCATCAATCAAAACATTGGACGTTTGTTGCATTTCAAATCTTGTGCTCTTTTTCTTTCTGTGTTATATATTTCAAAACAGCTATATTTACACACACTCACTTATACAGGTTTCAATCCACTCTGGATCTCACTGGTAACAGCTCTGCTACCACCAGTTATGACTTCGAGAATCCGATCAACTTGGCCGAAGACGAAGGTGAAGATGATTGCGAAGTGCCTGGTGAACTCGCAAGACTGTTACTTCAAGAAGAGAGGGCCATTCAACCACATGAAGAGCCGGTGGAAACAGTTAACCTGGGTACTGAGACAGATAGGAAAGAGGTCAAGATTGGGGCTAATCTAGAGCTCAGTGTGAAGCAACGATTGATCCAGATGCTACATGATTACATGGAGATATTTGCTTGGTCCTATGAAGACATGCCTGGTTTGGATGCCGATATTGTAGTTCATCACCTGCCAACCAAGGAAGACTGCCCTCCGGTAAAGCAAAAGGTCTGCCGTATGCACCCAGAGATGTCTGAAAAAATCAAGGCTGAGGTTATGAAGCAATTCGATGCCGGGTTTCTAGCAGTAACTTCTTATCCTCAATGGGTTGCCAACGTGGTACCAGTACCGAAGAAGGACGGTAAAGTCAGGATGTGTGTCGACTACAGGGATTTGAACAGGGCAAGCCCCAAGGATGACTTCCCCTTACCTCATATCGATGTTCTTGTTGACAATATTGCTCAACACAAGGTGTTCTCCTTCATGGATGGTTTTTCAGGGTACAATCAGATCAAGATGGCTCCAGAAGATATGGAAAAGACTACCTTTGTAACTCAGTGGGGCACCTTCTGCTACAAGGTCATGCCGTTCGGGTTGAAAAATGCTGGGGCAACCTACCAACGCGCCATGGTTGCTTTATTTCATGATATGATCCATCATGAGATTGAGGTATATGTTGATGACATGATTGCAAGGTCTCAAACTGAGGAGGAGCACCTTGACCATCTGAGGAAGCTGTTTGACCGACTCAAGTTATACAAGCTGAGGTTGAATCCCAACAAATGCACCTTTGGGGTGAGGTCCGGAAAATTGCTAGGTTTCATTGTAAGAGATAAAGGTATTCAGGTGGACCCTGCCAAAGTAAAAGCCATACAAGAGATGCCGACTCCAAAGACAGAGAAAGAAGTCAGAGGCTTCCTGGGACGACTGAATTACATTGCCCGATTCATCTCACATCTGACTGCTACTTGTGAGCCAATCTTCAAATTACTGAAGAAAGATCAAGTAGTACTTTGGAACGATGAATGTCAGGCTGCTTTTGAAAAGATAAAGGAGTACCTCCAAGAGCCACCCATTCTCATGCCACCCGTGGAAGGAAGACCTCTGATACTATACTTGACAGTACTTGACAATTCAATGGGGTGTGTGCTGGGGCAGCATGACGAGTCTGGCCGAAAAGAGCACGCTATTTATTACCTGAGCAAAAAGTTTACCGACTGTGAGTCTCGTTACTCACTGCTTGAGAAAACTTGTTGCGCTCTCGTATGGGCTGCTCGCCGGCTGAGACAGTATATGCTGACTCACACTACTCTTTTGATTTCAAAGATGGATCCCATCAAGTACATATTCGAAAAGCCTGCTCTGTCTGGAAGAATAGCGAGATGGCAAATGATCTTGACAGAATATGATATCCAGTATACAACTCAGAAAGCAATCAAAGGAAGTGTACTGGCAGATCATTTGGCACACCAACCTGTGGACGATTACCAAACATTGAACTTTGATTTTCCGGACGAAGATATCATGGTGGTAACTGACTGTGAAGTACCTGGACCGGATGAAGGACCTGAGGAAGGATCCCGATGGTCTATGCATTTTGACGGAGCCTCTAATGCTTTGGGTAACGGCGTCGGCGCTGTAGTCATATCTCCCAAAGGAACTCATACTCCACTCACCGCCCGATTATGTTTCAACTGCACCAACAACATGGCAGAATATGAGGCATGTATCATGGGTCTGCAAGCTGCAATCGACTTAAGGATCAAATTTCTGAGTGTCTTCGGAGATTCCTCTCTCGTGATCAATCAGATCAAAGGCGAGTGGGATACGAAACACCCAAATCTTATTCCTTACAAGGAGTATGTGTCAACCTTGCTTCCCCACTTTGAAGAGATAACTTTTGAGCACTTCCCAAGAGAGGAGAATCAGCTAGCGGACGCACTAGCTACGATGTCTTCAATGTTCAAAGTTAAATGGGACAATGAGGCTCCCCGGATCATTATCTGGAAGTTGGACGAACCGGCATACTGCTGCGATCTTGAGGCCGAAAAGGTGACTGAAAAACCCTGGTATCATGAGGTGAAGAGGTACTTGGAAGCTCAGGAATACCCTGAAGGTGCATCTGTCAATGACAAGAAGTTCATGAGAAGGTTTGCGGCAAAATTCTTCCTCAGCAACGACATTCTCTACAAACGGAATCATGATTCAACTCTACTGCGTTGTGTGGATAGGGCTGAAGCAGAGAAGATCATGATAGAACTGCATGAAGGTACATTTGGAACACATTCCAGTGGACACACCATGGCAAAGAAAATCCTTCGGGCAGGATATTTCTGGTCCACAATGGAAGCCGATTGTTACCAACACTCTTGAACTTGTCATAAATGCCAGATCTATGCTGACAAAGTGCATATTCCTCCGGTTCCTCTGAACGTCCTGACGGCACCTTGGCCTTTTGCAATGTGGGGCATTGATATGATCGGTGAGATCCGACCGACAGCATCCAACGGGCATCGCTTCATCTTGGTGGCAATCGATTACTTCACGAAGTGGGTTGAGGCAGCTTCCTACGCAACGGTAACCAAGAGCGTCGTGGCACGTTTCATCCGGCATAATCTAATCTGTCGGTACGGCATCCTGGAAAGAATCATTACGGACAATGGTACTAAGCTCAATAACAAAATGATCACTGAACTCTGCGAACAGTTCAAAATACAGCACCATAACTCTTCTCCTTACCGGTCGAAGATGAATGGGGCTGTAGAAGCAGCTAATAAGAATATCAAGAAAATTGTGCAGAAGATGACAGTGACCTATAAAGATTGGCACGAGATGTTACCGTTCGCTCTTCATGGGTACCGTACCTCAGCAAGGACGTCAACCGGGGCAACTCCTTTCTCCTTGGTCTATGGTATGGAGGCAGTCTTGCCAATTGAAGTCCAGATACCCTCTCTCCAAATAATGAAGGACGCAGACTTGAATGAAGATGACTGGATCCAGACTCGACTTGATCAATTAAACTTGATTGACGAAAAGAGACTCACCGCTATCTGTCATGGTCAGACGTATCAAAAACGAATGATCAGGGCATTTAACAAGAAAGTCAGACCACAAGAGTATCAAGTTGGGGACCTGGTAATCAAACGCATCATCCTTCCTCAAAGTGATCCCCGGGGCAAATGGACCCCTACATACGAAGGGCCATTTGTGGTTAAACATGTGTTCTCAGGAGGAGCCATGATCCTAACCACCATGGATGGTGACGACCTTCCTCACCCCGCCAATGCAGACATAGTGAAAAGATACTACGCATGAATAAAAGACCCGCTAGGTTGACATACCTAGGCAAAAATAAGGGCTTCCCGGTGAACCAAAAGGGTTCGGGCAAAAATAAGGGATGAAATGAAAAAATCTGTACACCCGGCAAGTCGAAAACCTGAAAAGGCGGCTTGGGAAAAAATGGGTATCCCGGTGGACTGAAAACCCGAAAGGGCGGTCCAGGCAGAAGTTAGGGATAAAGCGTAACACTATGTCTCGTTGGATCACCTTGCATCCAGAATTCGGCATCAACTATCTGGCTCAGATTTCGGCATCGACCAATCAGCTTCATCTTCAACTAAGCAGCAAAGTGATGAGACGCTTGGAGACATAAAGGCGATAGCAGAGTTGGAACCCAGTGGGATTGTTCACATAGCTGTTTTGTTTTCTTTTCAAAATTATAAATTCTATGTTATTCGGCGGTGTCCTCTTACTAGGATATCAGCCTCTTGTACGAAAACGCCTATTCACAGGCAAAATTCAAATCAATACAAATTCACTTGTCCATACAAATTGCCATTGTTTTTCCTTTTTCTGTTTTGTCTTGCGAAGAACGTCCAATGTTCATTTTTGATATATGCATTTGACATTAAAATCGTTGGTTCATAAATATTTGCGTATGAAACAAGAGATTAATTACAGGTGACATCAGAAACAGGGGCAATGTGAAGTTGTCTGATGCAGTCTGGTTGCTTTGTCCGCCAAGGTACCAAGGTAGATTCGACTGAAGAATGTGACCAAATCATCTCAACTCCTCACAGAGTAAGACAAGATTCAGCAATGCTTTCCCCAAGCGGAGTTGGTCTCCCATAAGTCCTAAAAAGGCACAACATTCCCCGGCAGATCTTAAAGCTTATCCCCAGTAGATTCTGGAAGCTTGTTCCCTGCAGAATACGGACGTCTCTTCCGAGCTTTATTCAGAGTTATTCCTCACAAGGGCTTATAACTGGGTTATCCTCAGCTAATTGCCACAGAAGATCGCCCTCAACAAAGTTCTTTCAATACCCAGCGGAGTTTATCTTTGGTATCCCCAGCGGAGTTTATCTTTGGTATCCCCAGCGGAGTTTATCATCATTATCCCCAGCGGAATCCATCATTGAAGTCCTCAGCAGGCCTCTCATCAAAAACTTCAGCAAAGTATCTCTTCCACAGAGCAATTCCCCGACCGATCGTCAAGGATTTATTTTCCTAAGACGAAAATACATTCATAAACATTTCACGTTTTCATACATCCTGCTTACATACATGATAAAGTGCATACAACACTATCTCATGTTAAAACATCATGCATATCATACATCATGACATTGCATACAACTTATGGTTTGCCTTTTCAGGGAAAAAGACAATCCCAAAGACAACTACCTTCAGCTGTCACAATTCCATATTCGATACCTGTATCTAGCCAGGGCATATCTGAGAGTGATCAGTTTCCAGACTCGATTCCTGTATCTAGCCAGGGCACGTCTGAAGAGTTCAAAGATTCGATTCCTGTATCCAGCCAGGGCACATCTATCAACTACAACGTTTCCAGACTCGATTCCTGTATCTAGCCAGGGCACGTCTGAAGAGTTCAAAGATTCGATTCCTATATCCAGCCAGGGCATATCTATCAACTGTCACAATTCCAGATTCGACTCCTGTATCCAGCCAGGGCATATCTGTTGACCCTATTTCCAGACTCGATTCCTGTATCTAGCCAGGGCACGTCTGAAGAGTTCGAAGATCTGATTCCTGTATCCAGCCAGGGCATATCTGTTGACGACTATTTCCGGATTCGATTCCTGTATCCAGCCAGGGAACATCTGTGAGCAACCAATTGTAGACTCGACACCTGTATCTAGCCAGGGCATATCTGCATGAGGAGATTGAAGATCAAACACCTGTAACAAGCCAGGAAAACATTTGTCTTTCTCAAAAACACAAGTTCTCGCTAAGGAATCTCTTATGCGATCAACACTTCCAAATGGCATCTATAAGCCCATTCCAGACAAGGTTCTGTCACATCTCCAAATGGCATCTATAAGCCCATCTCCCTATCCACCATCTCTCCAAATGGCATCTATAAGCCCATTCCCGACATCACATTGTCGTTACTCCAACATGCGAGTGCAAATTTCCGGGCACTCTAGTGTCCAATCTCCTTTTACCCTCGAGTCACGAAAGGCAAACTTGCCAATCTAACTCTTCAGGTTCAAGAAGATTGAACAGGGGCAACTGTTGTACCCCAAAATTTGCCCTCCCATTTCCTTAACATTTTCTCATCACAAAGCCCTTGGAGATCAAGATCCAGTTAGGGTTTCCTCTGCTCAGGACTTCTCCTTGCACTGCTGACCCAAATTAGGGTTTGTGATTGCACAAAGATATTTTGACCTAAAATGCCTAAGATGACTTTCATTCTTCATGTTGGACTCCCAAGTTTATCCATGCCAAGTTTCAAGTCTTGATTCCAGATTCTGCCCAGTCAATTGGACAGTTGACCTAGAAATCAACTGTATTGGGGGAAAAGTCAACTGTGGCCAATTGACAGTCAAACCTCATGAAAATTAACCCACATCAACATTATGAACTCACATATTGATCAAGTTTGGATCACAATTCCACAAGAAATTTGATCAGATCATCAAAAGGGCAAAATGGTCATTTTTAGGGTTTTGACTGCACCAAGGCAATTCTTGACTGTTTGACCTAGCCAATGACCAACCAAGCTCACATATGGACTCAAGGACCCCATGGAATTATCTTGACATGCTCAATAAGTGCAAAAGATCCCAAATACACAAGATTGATAGTTGAATTTCTTAGTCAATTGATCAATTTTGACTGTATACTGAAAAGTCAAACTTTGACTTTTTGGTCAAAATCAAGAGTCAAGATTCATTTTTCATCAAAACATGCCAAATCATGAAACTTGTTCACCAAGAAATCAAAAAATGCAAATTAGGGTTTGAAATGGAAATTTTTCATAACTTAGAATTTTTCTAAGTTATGGAAAACCCTAATTTTTTCCCAACTTTGCCCCACTTTCTCACCAAGATTCATTTGGATTCAAACAAAAGTCAAAACATGAAAGTTGTAGCTTGTTGCATAATCTACAACTTTGATTCACAAAGTTTTCCCAAATGAGGCTTGTATCTCAAGTTACAACTTTTGGAATAAGGGTACTAAACCATTCTTAACTTAGTGAAATTTTGACCTATTTTGGCAAGGTTTTCTACCTAACTTCAAGGCCATTTTCCATACACTTCCACTTGGAATTTCACTTTGCATTTCAAAGATGGATTGTAGTACACATTCCAAGCTTTCCAAAATGTCCAAGAACTCATCAAACAACCTCATAACTTGAGAGAATCGAATTTTGCAAAATGGGAAAAAGTCACTTTTGCTTTTGACCAAGACATGTTCATACTTTGGTGCCATTTTGAATTCAGCATGCTTAAGCTACATTACAGGTCCTAAAACCCTTTGACACTCAATAATTTAATGCAAAACCTTTGTGTCCTAGCATTATCTTGTTCATCCAACCATTACACAAGAGATTAACCTTAAAATGGAAAAAGCACTTTAGCCATTTTTGAAAAGATTGCTTTATGTCAAGTTCACATATCTTTGAAGTACAAAGAAATCTCTGAGGCACAAGTTATGAGACACATTGCACTGATAAAGACAAGGCTTTGCAGCGTGATTAGGGGGCCTGCATAAGCTTGTAACAAGGACTTGGCATTTTAACTTAAGAAATAAGAAACATTGCATAATAGTTACCAACTTCCATATCAGTGAACCAGGCCTTAGAGAAAGATATCAAACACATTCCAAACATTGATCCTAAGCTAAAGCACGACCCCAACATCCCTCATACACTCCCATTCCCAGAATCACCTTCAAACTGCAAGAACAGGGCAGGGCCTGCAGTTTGAGTGCCATCTCTCTTTCCTCTCAAGCTTTCTTGCCCAAACCAGTTCACACACCTTCCCTATCATCTATGCAAGCTAACCAAAACCTAAAACACGACCTGTAACTCCTCTAACTAGTTCCACCATTTTCACTTTTCTGATTTGCAGGTGAAGTGCTCTAGCACGATTCAAAAGCTTTCAAGACAAAGTAAAGCTTGGAATAGCATCCCTGGACCTCAAGGAAGCTATACCAATCATCACCTTGCACTGAAAGCTTCTCCATTGCCAGATAGAACTTCAACTGAACAGGTAAGTTCATGAACTCGTATCTCTCTTATTAGGCATTGTTAGCTTTAGGTTTGTGAAGGAAACATGTCACAATCATAGCCCTGAACATGCCCATATAATTAGATTTCATTTATATTATGTGTGCTGCAAGAATTTTGAGCCTGAACATTGATAAAAAGCTAGGTCAGAAATTGGGGGAGAGGAAATTCTCCCTCATCTTAGAGAGTTAAGACAAGTTCTTTATATCCCTGAATTCGTCTCTTGATGCTGAACATTTTTGATGTTGAGAGTTTTCATTAAAAAGCCAGGAATCAGGATGTTTGAATCAGTAAGCAAAGCGCGCGTTTTTTGAACGTTTTCTGGCTGGAGGTTGAAGAAGGGTCTATTGGGCTGGGCTTGTTCCATATTTCTTATTTGCACCATGTTTTTGGTTTTACACCCCCTAAGCCCATTTCATTCATTTTAATGATTTTTTTTTACTTTTTCTTTTTGGTTTGACTTATTTATTTTTCATCATAATATAAAAAAAATAAAAATAATTTTTTGTAGCATTTTTCTATTTATTAGGAATTTATTTACTTAAATTAGTATTTGTACATAAATAAAGAAATAGATACATTTTACTTAAAATACAAAAAAAAAAAAATATAAACACATTTCATTTTCATTTTTATTTTGTTTTACTTTCTGAAAATATTTTATAGAAAAAATACCTTTTTTTATTAAATATTAAATATTATTAATTTGTATATATAGTACCTATTTAGTAAATAATACATATATATATATATATATATATATATATATATATATATATATATATATATATATATATATATATATATATATATATATATATATATATATATATATATATATATATATATATATATATTTATTAATGTATTTAGGATAAATACATACACTTTTTATTTTTATTAATATTTAAATATAAAAATATCTTTTGACAAATATACTTCATTTTATTTTATTTTTATACAATAAATAAATACTTGTACATAATAAATAAATAATGCATTTTATTTAATAGAATTAGGGTTTAACCTTAAACATGAAAAACTCCCAAAAATAATACTTTTCTTTTTGTTTATTTTGACACATAAAAACACTTTTTTTTCATACATACAAAAAACCATTTTTACATCTTGCATATTTATTCTTATTTTATTTAATTTATGCCAATTAAATATCCTTGTAAATAATTCCAAATTGATGTAATAGTTTAGGTTTAAATTCCTTGTTAAAAATCCCCATTTGAACATTTGTACCCCCCTTCCCATATATGGTTTTGTAATAGCTTAGTAAATTTATTTTCGCACTTTATTGCTTTCTAATTATACCATGTTAGAATTAGGGTTTGTATGCGAAAAACAACGAAAATAGTTTTGACCTAATTTCAAGATAAACAAGCATGAAAATGGACACACAAATCACACTTGCACCCCCTAAGGTATTCCACTTGTTGCCTTTCAAAATTTGGCCATATTGCATGTTAGGTCTCTTTGGGCAAAACAAACATAAATCAAATGATCATAGTCCCTCGATGACGCTTTCAAAATGTTGCCTAAACAAATAATCAAGTCCCTTAAGAAAAATTGCCCAAAGATACTTGACACCATTGCAATTATGGTCTAAAACGATGACCCGCGCCCGTCCCTTTCACATCCTAACATGAGATTGTCCACCAAATACAATGGTGGAACAAACTTATTAAAAGGGTTAAAACATAGCAATAAACTTTGAGAAATTTAGGAGTAGATAACCTCTTAGTTACTTGAATCAAAACTTGCAAAAACAAAACACTTGCCTATTTTCTAAAACCACACCTCACAACACTTTCAAAACAACTTTCAAAAAACAAATGAAAACCTTTTCAAAAGACATACATCTTTGTATACATCCCCACATGGATCATTACAAAGGTTGCCACCACATTGGCTTCTTTTCAAAACATTTTCAAAACCACACACACAAGCACCATCTCAAACAATTGAAAACAAAAGGCAAGTGATCTAAGCAAGTAACTAAGAGCCCATGGATAACCATGGATAGAAAGGGTGCTAATACCTTCCCTTTCTATAATCTACTCCCCGAACCCAAGAAAACATCTCAAAGGTTTTTGCTGTGCTTTTTAACCTTTCCTTAGGATAAAATAAAAAGTCGGTGGCGACTCTTGCTCAACCGAAACATTTGCGAAAACAAACGCAAAAACCATAGTCAGTTCTCCCACCGTATCACAGTTATGATAAAGGCACGCCATAAGTATTCACAAAAGGAAAACATGACAAGGCACACAAGTCACACAAGACATCCCTTAGAGTTCAGGCCAGCATGAAGTTTAGGTACTACCCTCTTTCAGTTTCAGTTGGTTAAGACCTGTCCTAGAAAATAGTAATCGGGTTCTAGAGGATCTCAATATCACTGACTACCCTCAATCGGTCATAACTCTAGCTTCGCAATCTTTTCTTGCAGCCGGAACCATCGCGAGAGTTTAGCCTCAATGAGTGTAGCATACTGCTACTGTTCTATGGCCAAGTTGGGTCAATTTAAGGTTCTAAGGTCGGTTGGTGCTTAATGACTCCTCAGAAGACCCATATTCTCCTCGTTCCAACACAAGGGATATCGGTACAGACCAAGGTGTCACACCAACGTAGCTACTGCTTCACCCGTGTCGGTCTATGCCGGACAGGTCCCTCATAGTTTATTGCTACCTAAAGGGTATTCCCCAGATCCGGGTTAGGATCTATGAAACTCTGATGCAAGCCCACAAATATAAAAGAAAACAAGGAATACAGTTGAAAACATAGAATGATCTAATCCTAAGGTACACCTCACTTATTAATAGTCCCCAGCAGAGTCGCCAGTTCTGTGATCGGTGGAAATAGAACTAACTGTTTTGGAATGCTGGTTCGCAAAATGTCGCGGTAAGCAAGAGTCGCCACCGTCTTTTATTTTCTCCAACAAGGAAAGGACAAAAGCACAGCAAAATTCCTTTTCGAGATGTTTCTCGGTTCGGGAGGTAGATTATAGAAAGGGAAGGTGTTAGCACCCTTTCTATCCGTGGTTATCCATGGGCTCTTAGGTACTTGCTCACTATGTTTTCAAAAATGTTTGCTTTTCTTGTGTTTGTGGGTTTTGAAAAATTTTGTTTTAAAACTTCGTTTTAACTCTTGTATCAGTCCTCAAGAGTGTCATGAAGTGTTTGTTTGAAAACTTTTGTCTGAAAAGTGTAAGTGCGAAAAGTTGTTTTTGTTTTTGAAAGAGCAAGTACCTTAGAACCTCTACCTACTCAAAGAAATTAAGCTGTGTAAATGTCCTTTAGACAGTACTATCCCACTATTGAGAAGTAGGTAGCACCATCGTTGGAGTTATTCGGGTCAATTCGATTATAGGGACATGTGTGGTCACCAAAGCAATAGTAGGACGCCTTAGCGGTAACCCTAATGTGCTAGATCCTTTTTATCTGAGGCAACCGTTTCGAGGCAACTTGGATCTTTAGACAGGAGGGCGACCTCTAAAACACCTTATACTCAATGACCACGTCGAGGCAACCAAGTGAGGCGTACCCTAGGAGTGGCATGTGCGAGTGTGTCGGGTTTCAATTTAATTATCTTTGCACATGTCATGGTGAGCTACGTTTTGATTTTATTTTGAGAACAAGTCTTGTCATGCATAGCAGTTAATAATTGTGCAGAAAGTAAATTGCGGAAAGTAAATCTAAGCTATTACAATGCGTCGGGTATTTACATCGCCAAAAGCAACCCTTGAAAAGTAAATTGCGAGAAAAATAAATAAAGCAATAAAAAGGTCCTAATTACGCTATTACATCCTCAGAGCAATTACATAAATATGATCAAAAAATAATATGCGCGAATAGAAATTGAATCGGAGAAGTCCATAGGGTTTTGACCCTTTTTTGAGAAAAGAATGAATTTTGGTCCTTTTGCATTTAATTAAATATTAAACCTAAAACTAATTAATTAATTAATTAAATATTTTTTAAGTTTTTTATGTTTTTAATGAAATAAAAGAAAAGAAATTAAAATTGTCAAGAGAAAACCCTAATTCTAATTTATTTTATTTGTTATGAAAATAATTAAAGTTAACCTAATTAAAAAAGACTAAATTAATTAATTATATTTATTTACAAAAATAATAAATTAAAAGTGAAATTAATAATAATAATAATAATAATAATAATAATAATAATAATATTTTAGTTTTCTGATTTTATTATGAAAATAATCAATTTATGAGTCAATTAAATAATAATAATAATAATTAAAAAGATTAGAGGGAAAAATATAAAGAGAAAAAAAGAAAAAAGAACCCAGGGGGGTGCTGGCCCAACAAGGAGGTTTGTTAGCAATTCTGGCCCATTTGCACACAAGCCTTTGTTGACTTTGGAAATTATCCACGCATGCTTTGACTGGGAGTACCATGGTCAGCATCTCATGGCTATTAGATTTGTGATTGTGGCCACTTGGCGCGTTGATAGTTGAAGCACATGGTGGAATGCTCTTGGAATGCCTGTATGTGAACATGTTAAACAAAATAATATAAGCGTTTGGGGTGGACCTGGGATTCGAACCCAGGTCCCAATGATTTCCAGCCAGCACAACAACCACTACGCCATTTGCCTGCGTTTGTTATTATAACAATAAGTAAATATAATATATAAAACAATTAAATATGTTGTACACAAACATAAAAACGCCCGTTCTTTTGAATCATCCAATCAGGCGCTTACACGTCCTTGTCTTCTTCGATGTGCCTGTAAAAAAAACAAATAGATAGCGGGGATTTTTAACCCCCACAAACCACAATGAGGAAAAATAGCGATTAGGCGTGTGGTTAATAGAAATATTTTGCGAGGGTGTCAACTTGTTCGTCTTGTTCTGACGGTCTCAACGATATGCCTTAGTGGTCTCAATTTTGCCTGGTTACTGAATCCCCAAATTCAAAGTTTATGAACCCTAGAATTTGTCAATGGCAATTTATGATTCTGTGCGTTATAACTCAATTAAACTATGCCAATAGCTTCATGTGGTCTCTAGCAATGCAAAACAAACAAAAAATCACGTTAATGATGCATGAATTAAGCTATTCGATTTTCAAAATAACAAGCGAACCATGGGTCTGTTCTTGAGTATTTCTTGAGCTTTAACACTTGATTTTGATTGCTACACGTTACTGAGAGTTCCTGCAATAGATTAGAATCAATAAAAGTCTTTGAATCGTGCTAGAATACAGAAAACAGTTTTCAAGTTTTCTTGAATTTTCTTGAATGTGGTTATGGCTTTTCTGCAGAGCTTTCACGTATCCATGATTAGGGTTAGCTTAGGTATATATAATAGAATAGAATTAGGTCAAAATCTGCAAAGAAATCCATGGAATGATGATTTGAATATTTGATTGAAAATCAAATATTTTTGAATCTTCATGATTGGAAAAACTTGCTAAATTTGGAGATTTTTGTCTCTTTGATTTGCACACAAAATTGCCAGCATGATTAGGTCATTCTTGCTTCACAAAAAGATTGAAAAATCAAATCTTTGTATTTCCTACAATTTAAATTAATTAAATGAATTAAAATTAATTAAAAACCAAATTAATTAATAAAAAATAAGAAAATAATTCAATTAGGCTTTATGGGTCGTGCATAAGCCATGGATAAAGTTTCAAGAAGAAATTTGAGGCCCATTAGCAAAAACAAGGTGTTTTGAGCAAAGTTGACTTTTGCAAATTCACAAAACTTTCCCAATTTCTCCAATGCATATCTTGCTCAATTTTGATCATATGAACATGTTCTTTGACATTTTGGAAAGGTATTGAAGTCCTCTAACCAATGCCTTTGGTCCCATGTCATTTGGATTTACCAATCTCAAGTTATGGTCTTTGACTTAAAGTGCACTTTTGTTGACTTTTGAAATTGACCTATAATGTAGAAATTGATAACTTTTTGTGAGAGCATTTCTTGGACTTGGAGTGTGAAGATGGATTGTAGTAAATGTCATCCCCTTCAAAATGAGCATTGGATGGGATTTTTATGATGAACCATGAAAAAGTTATGCCCTGGTCAAGATACAGTTGACTTTTCTACTGTCCAAAAATAGTAACTTCTTGCATCTTGATGATTTTTGAGCCATGCTTGTGGAATCATGATCAAGACTTGATCAAATTATGATTATGGACTCAAAATAAGATGTTGACCAAAAATTCTGACTTTTGACTGCAAAATGACCATTTTACCTTTGCAGTTGACTGTGGATCAAATAGAGCTTTTGACTGTGGAATTTGGCACTGTGAGTCTTGAAACTTGGTATGTAGGTGCTTGAGAATGCATATAGGCCTATGAGACTTGATTGGACCATTGAAAACCTCCAATTCCTTGAAAGAACCAAAACCCTAATTTTGACTGGCTTAGGAGGCATTTGGACTATGCAACCCTTGAGAAATCTTGAACCATTTGAAGATGATTCTTGACAAACCTTGAAGAATATGGGAGGGCAAATTTGGGGTACAACACAAACCCTTAAAAGTTAAATTGCGAAAAGTAAATAAAAGCGATTAATAAATAAATAAAGTCCTAAGTTAAAACTATTACATTCTCGAAACAGTTACAATATTAAAATATGGATAAAAAATTATACGTGTGCGAGAAAATTAAATCGGAGCGTTTTTTAGAGTTTTGACCCTTTTTATTAAATAAAGCATATTTTTGTTATTTTTTGAATTAAATGGAAATTAAGTCTAAGTTAATTAATTAATTTAAATAGAAAATATATTTTTTTGGTTTTTTATTATTTAAGGAAATAGAATAAGAATGGTCAAAAAGTATTAAAAACCTAATTCTAAATTAGTTTTGATTTATTGCAAAAAATATTAAATGTTACACCTATTTAAAACTAAGTTAATTAATTAAGATTTATTTACAAAATAAAATAATAAAAATAAAAATAATATTTTTTATATTTTCTGATTTTATTAGAAAAAATAAATTGTTAGTAATAATAAAAATAATTAATAAACAATTAACTAAAAAAAAAATATGAAAGAGAAAAGAAATAAACCCAGGGGGTTTGGGCCCAATTTGGTGGTGCAAAGAGAAAATCTCCATGCCCAAAATGGCTCAGCCTCGTTTGACTTTCAGAATCCAATGCATGTGTGTTGACCAGGGAGTATGGTGGTCCTCATCTTGTGACCATCAGATTTGGCCTGAAGCCACTTGGCACATTGAGATCTAAGGACATATAGTAGTCCACGCTTGGAATGTTGCGCCTAAGTACCTGAAGAAAAAATATAACAAAGTTTTGGGGGACCTGGGATTTGAACCCAGGTCCCAATACTCACATGCCTGCGCTCCAACCACTCAACCAAACTGCTTCATTCGTTAGTGGAATACAAAATAAATAATATATGGACAAAACATTTACTATGCCTGAAAAATAAAAAATTTGGCGCGTTGTTTAAACCGGCCAACGGGAAGAGGACGCGTAGTCGTCTTCTTCGTTGAAATAACCAGGTTTTTACCTGCGGATTTTGTCCGCAGCTAAATTCCTAGGTGTGTCCTAGAATTCACCCTAGGCCATAGAAATGCAATCCAAAGCCATGGTTGACTTCGTCTCTCCTCCCTGAGTATCCATGTATCAATTATTCGCCTTGATTTTGCCTGTACACAAAATGCCTAAAACACAAGAACAAGAACCCTAGAATCGGGCATCACAGTATGGTCCATAAAAATCAAATTGAATGATGCAGAATTGATGGAAATTGAATAGCAAGCATGATAGTGCAACCAAATTGGCAAAAAGATGCAAGGAGAATGATTTACGATTTCATGTGCAGAGGCATATTCGCGGAGACTTACAGTGAGTTTCAGAGGGTCTCAAGGCCTGGTTTTGCTTGCTACAGCTTCACAGGATACCAGGCAAGGGAGTAGTGTTGAGCTTTTGCTTTGAAGATGCCTCCAATGTTGTTTTTGATCTCCCACTTTTCAAGCTTTTTCACCAATTTGCTCTGGCCGTTTCAGCAGTGTTCTATGCGTGTGCTAGGTCTGGATTGCTTGTGTGCATATAATAGAATTAATTTAGGTCAAAATATGGGCCATAATCCTTATGCATTGAAGATGGAATATTGGATTTGATCACCATTGATAAGATTTTCATAATTGCATCAAATCTAAGATTTTGTGCATGTTTTGACTTGGCACGAATTTGAATGAGTGTTATATGATATTTGCAAGTTGTAATGACCACGAGAATCTTATTACATCAATTTTTGGATTTTATTTGATTTAATATTGATTAATAATGAATTAAATCAATAAAAATGAAATAAAATAGAAAAATAGATGAATGTTCATGAAATTAAATATGGAACACGTGTGTGGCATGACAAGACTATATCAAGTGGAAAAAAGTGGGCCCTTTTGTCAAAAATTGGAGTTTTAAGGATAGTTGACTTTTGGCAATTTTGGAAAAATGCCCAACTTCAACAATGCATAACTTCCTCCATTTTGAACTTTTGGAGGTGTTATTGGACTTTTTAGAAACCTTGAGATGTCCTCTAATCAACCCTTTTGGTATCATCTCATTTTGATGTTCCATGCTCAAGTTATAAGCTTTGACATAAAAGGTGTTTTTGTTGACTTTCAAAAATGACCTATAATGTCCAAATTTGTAACTTTTTGTGAGTGAATTTCTTGATCTTGGGGTGTGAAGATGGATTGTAGGAAATTGCATCCTCTTCCAAATGAGATTTGGATGGGTCATTTTTCATAAAGTATGAGAAAGTTATGCTTGGTCAAAGTTGAGTTGACTTTTCCTACAAAACCCTAATTTAGCAACTTTTGAATCTTGATGAATCTTGAGCAATCCTTGATGAATCATGATCAATCCTTGATAAAATGATGAATTATCCTTCAAAATGAGAATGTTGACAAAAATTTTGAGGTTTGACTATATTTGGGACACAATTGACTTTTGCCCTAGCACAATCGATTTTTGGGCCTCTTGAGCAATTGACTGACCAAAACTTCCTCTGAAAGGATTGAAATTTGACATGGATGAACTTAAGAACCTATTAGGACATTGGTAAGCACTTGAGATCATTTGGATGTGAAGACCTTGATGTAACACAAAACCCTAATTTTGACTTGACTGCTTTAGGAGGTGATTTGACTGTCCAAACCTTGAGCCAACTTGAGCAACTTGAAGCTTCTTCTTGACAAGTCTTGAGGAATATGGGAGGGCAAATTTTGGGGTACAACAATTTCCCCTGTTCAATTTTCTTAAACCTGAGGATATAGATTGGCTTTCGAGCCTTTCGTGATCCGAAGGTGGAAGATAATTGAACACTAGAGTGCCCAAAAATTTGCACTCGCATGGTGTAGTATCAGCATTATGATGTCGGGAATGGGCTTACAGATTCCATTTGGAGATTGTTGGTAGGAGGATGGGCTTACAGATGCCATCTGCAGGAATGTCGATCGCATAAGATATTCCTTAGCGAGAACTTGCATACCTGTTGTTGTAAAAGATTCCACTGGGGAAGTCTAGCCTTGTTGAGATTTAGGAACTTGCTTGTACTTCAACTGAGAGAATGCTTCAGCTGAGTTTTAAGAACCTGTTCATAATTCAATTGGGGGGAAACATCTTCATCAATATCTAGGAACTATCTTGTGCTCAATGGAGTATACCGTTGAGGTTATAGAACTTGTCCAGACTATGAAGGAGGAAAACATCAAGATCTAGGAACTGAATCGTGCTCAATGGAGTATATCGTTGAGGTTATAGTACTCGTCCACACTATGACGTAGGGAAACATCTTCATCAAGATCTAGGAACTGTCTCGTGCTCAATGGAGTATACCGTTGAGGTTATAGAACTTGTCCATACTATGACGGAGGAAAACATCAAGATCTAGGAACTGACTCGTGCTCAATGGAGTATACCGTTGAGGTTATAGTACTCGTCCACACTATGACGTAGGGAAACATCTTCATCAAGATCTAGGAACTGTCTGGTCTTCAACGTAGTATACCGTTGAAATTAGAGAAATTGTCCACACTATGACGGAGGAAAACATCAAGATCTAGGAACTGACTCGTGCTCAATGGAGTATACCGTTGAGGTTATAGAAATCGTCCACACTATGACATAGGGAAACATCTTCATCAAGATCTAGGAATTGTCTCGTGCTCAATGGAGTATGCCGTTGAGGTTATAGAACTCGTCCACACTATGACGGAGGAAAACATCAAGATCTAGGAACTGACTCGTGCTCAATGGAGTATACCGTTGAGGTTATAGTACTCGTCCATACTATGACATAGGGAAACATCTTCATCAAGATCTAGGAACTGTCTCGTGCTCAATGGAGTATACCGTTGAGGTTATAGAACTCGTCCACACTATGACGGAGGAAAACATCAAGATCTAGGAACTGACTCGTGCTCAATGGAGTATACCTTTGAGGTTATAGTACTCGTCCACACTATGACGTAGGGAAACATCGTCCTCAAGATCTAGGAACTGTCTCGTGCTCAATGGAGTATACCGTTGAGGTTATAGAACTTGTCCACACTATGACGGAGGAAAACATCAAGATCTAGGAACTGACTCGTGCTCAATGGAGTATACCGTTGAGGTGATAGTACTCGTCCACACTATGACGTAGGGAAACATCTTCATCAAGATCTAGGAACTGTCTCGTGCTCAATGGAGTATACCGTTGAGGTTATAGAACTTGTCCACACTATGACGGAGGAAAACATCAAGATCTAGGAACTGACTCGTGCTCCACGGAGTATACCGTCGAGGTTATAGTACTCATCCACACTATGACGTAGAGAAACTGTCGAGATTGAGAACCTTATCTGAAATTCAACCGAGGATAATTCAATTGAGATTTAAGAACTGGTCAGGTCTTCGACTAAGCTGGGGACTTAACTGCATCTTTCCTGAAAGGTAAAGGTCAGTCATATCAAATGCATGATATGGATCAGGCAATGATGTTCTCAAAATAATGAGATTGTATTCGTATGATGCGTATATGCACGTATCATGATGTATGGAAATGTGATGTTTTAGCTGGGGAAAAATAAATCCCGGAGCTGCTGGAGAATAAAGTTGAGTTCTTCGTTTCCGCTGGGGATGATGAACGAAGATGATAACCTGTAGGAGAGAGAAACTCTGTTGGGGGAATAAACTGATGAAGAGATTATTCCGAGGGGAAATACTCTGTGGGAAAGAGACGTTTGGCTGAAGATTTTAATGATAACTCCGCTGGGGATTCTGTTGATAAGCTTTGTTGGGGATTTTAATGATGAACTCCGCTGGGGATAAAAAGAACTTCGTTGGGGATGATCTTTCAGTTGCAACTTGCTGAGGATAACCCAGTTAGACTCTTGTGAGGATAACCTTATGAGTTTGGCTGGGGAGGTTTATTTGCACTCTGCAGGGGATAAGCTTCCAGAATCTACTGGGGAAGATGATTCAACTCTGGTGGGGAAGCCTTTTTTAGACTACGCTGGGGAAATGGCTCCACTAGGGGTATCTTGTATTCCGCCGGGGAACATTCTTATATTCTGTTGAGGAATATTAAGACTGTCGGGGATGCTTTTATACTTGTTGGGGAATGTCTTTATACTCCACTGAGGACTATTAAGACCTTCTGGGGATACCAAGCCTTTTCAGGGCTGATGGTATACTAACTTTGTTTGGGGAGAGCATTGCTGATTCGTTCATAGTTGCAAGTCTCAGTGGGGAGAGCTACCATTACTGTTTTACTCTACGGGGAGTGATGGTATCTTGGTCATATTCTTCAGCTGGACCTATCTTTGTACCTTGGTGGACAAAGTAACTACACAGTTTGGACATTTCTTATGCCCCTGTTTCTGATATTACCCGTAATTTGTCCTTTGTTTCATATGTAAATATTTATGAGCAGCAATTAATGTCAAATGCATATATCAAAAATGAACATTGGACGTTCTTTGCAAAACAAAACAGATAAAGGAAAACAATTTGAAATTTGTCTGAAAAATGAATTTGTATTGATTTTGAAGTTTGGCCTCTAAATAGGCGTTTTTGTACAAGAGGCTGACGTCCTAGTAAGAGAACGCCGCCGAACAAATAGAATTTATACAATTTTGTGAAAAGAAAACAAAACAGCTATGTGAATAGTCCCACTGGGTTCCAACTCTGCTATTGCCTTTATATCTTCAAGCATCTCATCACTTTGCTGCTTAGTTGAAGATGAATCTGATTGATTGGTGTCGTCTGAGCCTGATAGTTGATACCGAAGTCTGGATGCGAGGTGATCCAATGAGACATAGTGTTACGCTTTAATCCCTAACTTTTGCCTGGACTGCCCTTTCGGGTTTTCAGTCCACTGGGATACCCCTTTTTGCTCAAGCCGCCTTTTCAGGTTTTCGACTTGCCGAGTGTACAGATTCTTTTCATTTTCATCCCTTATTTTTGCCTGAACCCTTTTGGTTCATCGGGAAGCCCTTATTTTTTCCTAGGTCAGTCAACCTAGCGGGTCTTTGATTATGCGTAGTATCTTTTCACTATGTCCGCATTGACGGGGTGAGGAAGGTCGTCACCATCCATGGTGGTTAGAATCATAGCTCCTCCTGAGAAAATGTTCTTAACCACAAATGGCCCTTCGTAAGTAGGGGTCCATTTGCCCCTGGGATCACTTTGAGGTAAGATAATGCGCTTGATTACCAGGTCCCCAACTTGATACTCTTGTCGTCTAACTTTCTTGTTAAATACCTTGATCATCCGTTTTTGGTACGTCTGACCATGACAAACAGCAGTAAGTCTTTTTTCGTCGATTAGGTTTAGTTGATCAAGTCGGGTCTGAATCCAGTCATCTTCGCTCAAACCTGCATCCTTCATGATCCGAAGAGAGGGTATCTGAACTTCAATGGGCAAGACTGCCTCCATACCATAAACCAGGGAATAGGGTGTTGCCCCGGTTGACGTTCGTGTTGAGGTGTGGTATCCATGAAGAGCAAATGGTAACATTTCGTGCCAGTCTTTGTACGTCATTGTCATCTTCTGCACAATCTTCTTAATGTTCTTATTTGCAGCTTCGACAACCCCATTCATCTTCGGACGGTAGGGAGAAGAGTTATGATGTTGTATTTTGAATTGCTCGCAGAGCTCAGTGATCATCTTATTGTTGAGATTGGTACCATTGTCCGTAATGATCCTCTCTGGTACACCGTATCGACAGATCAGGTTATGCCGAATGAACTGTGCCACGACGTTCTTGGTTACCGTAGCAAAGGAAGCTGCTTCAACCCATTTCGTAATGTAATCAATCGCTACCAGGATGAAACGATTCCCGTTGGATGTCGTAGGTATGATCTCGCCAATCATATTAATTCCCCACATTGCAAAAGGCCAAGGAGCTGTCAAGACGTTTAGAGGAACTGGAGGTATGTGCACCTTATCAGCGTAGACTTGGCACTTGTGACATGTCCGAGAATGCTGATAACAATCGGCTTCCATTGTGGACCAGTAATATCCTGCCCGAAGGATTTTCTTTGCCATGGTATGTCCACTAGAATGGGTTTCGAAGGTACCTTCATGTAGCTCTGCCATGATCCTTTCTGCTTCATTCTTATCCATACAACGCAGTAAGGTAGAATCATGGTTACGCTTGTAAAGAATGCCATTGCTGATGAAGAATTTCGCTGTGAACCTCCTCAGAAACTTCTTATCATTAACAGATGCACCCTCAGGGTATTCCTGAGCTTCAAGGTACCTCTTCACTTCATGATACCAGGGCTTTTCTGTTACCTCTTCAGTCTCAAGATCACAGCAATGCGCAGGTTCGTCCAATCTTTCAATAACGATCTGGGGAGCCTTGTTGTCCCAATTGACTTTGAACATAGAAGACATCGTAGCTAGCGTGTCCGCCAACTGATTCTCCTCTCTTGGGAAGTGTTCAAAGGTTATCTCCTCGAAATGGGGAAGCAACGTCAATACATACTCCTTGTAAGGAATAAGATTAGGGTGTTTCATATCCCACTCGCCTTTGATCTGACTGACCACGAGAGCGGAATCTCCGAGGAAACTTAGAAACTTAATCCTTAGGTCAATTGCAGCTCGAAGACCCATGATGCACGCTTCATACTCCGCCATGTTGTTGGTGCAGTTGAAACATAGTCGGGCGGTGAATGGAGTATGAGAGCCTTTAGGAGATATGATCACAGCGCCAATGCCATTACCCAAAGTGTTTGAAGCTCCATCAAAATACATAGACCATCGGGATCCTCCCTCAGGTCCTTCATCCGGTCCAGGTGTCTCACAATCAGTTATCAACATGATATTCTCGTCCGGAAATTCAAAATTCATAGACTGGTAATCATCCACTGCCTGATGTGCCAAATGGTCTGCCAATACACTTCCCTTGATTGCTTTTTGAGTCGTGTACTGGATGTCATACTCAGTCAAGATCATCTGCCATCTTGCTATTCTTCCGGACAAGGCAGGCTTTTCGAAGATATACTTGATTGGATCCATCTTTGAAATCAACAGAGTAGTGTGAGTTAGCATATACTGTCTCAGCCGGAGAGCAGCCCATGCCAAAGCGCAGCAAGTTTTCTCAAGCAGTGAGTATCAGGTCTCACAGTCGGTAAACTTTTTGCTAAGGTAATAAATAGCATGCTCTTTTCGTCCAGACTCGTCATGCTGCCCCAGCACACACCCCATTGAGTTGTCAAGTACTGTCAAGTATAAAATCAAAGGTCTCCCTTCAACTGGTGGCATAAGAATAGGTGGCTCCTGGAGATACCCTTTGATCTTTTCGAAAGCTTCCTGGCATTCATCGTTCCAACGTACCACTTGATCTTTCTTAAGCAACTTGAAGATTGGATCACAAGTAGCAGTTAGGTGCGAGATGAATAGGGCAATGTAGTTCAGACGTCCCAGAAAGCCTCTGACCTCCTTCTCTGTCTTGGGAGCTGGCATCTCTTGTATGGCTTTCACTTTGGCAGGGTCCACTTGAATACCTTTGTCGCTCACGACGAAACCCGGTAGTTTGCCAGACCTCACCCCAAAGGTGCACTTGTTCGGGTTCAATCTCAGCTTGTACAACTTCAACCTGTCAAACAGCTTCTGTAGATGGTCAAGGTGTTCTTCCTCAGTCTGGGACCTTGCAATCATATCATCAACGTATACTTAAATCTCATGATGGATCATGTCATGAAACAAAGCAACCATGGCACGCTGATACATTGCCCCAGCATTCTTCAATCCAAAAGGCATGACCTTGTAGCAAAAGGTGCCCCACTGAGTAACAAAGGTGGTCTTCTCCATATCCTCGGGAGCCATCTTTATCTGATTATAACCAGAGAAATCATCCATAAAGGAGAATACCTTGTGTTGGGCAGTATTGTCAACCAGATCATCAATGTGTGGTAGAGGGAAGTCATCCTTAGGGCTTGCCCTGTTCAAGTCCCTGTAGTCAACACACATTCGAACCTTACCATCCTTCTTCGGTACCGGAACCACATTGGAAACCCACTGAGGGTAAGAAGTCACTGCTAGAAAACCGGCGTCAAACTGTTTCATAACTTCGGCCTTGATTTTCTCAAACATCTCTGGGCGCATACGGCGAACCTTCTGTTTTACCGGAGGACAGTCTTCCTTGGTAGGCAGGCGATAAACCACAATGTCCGTATCCAACCCAGGCATATCTTCGTAAGACCAGGCAAAGATCTCAACATAGTCATGCAGCATCTGAATCAACCGTTGTTTCACACTAGGCTCCAAGTTTGCACCGATCTTGACTTCCTTTTTGTCCGCCTCAGTACCCAGATTCACTGTTTCCACTGGCTCTTTATGTGGCTGAATGGCCCTCTCTTCCTGGAGTAGCAGTCTTGCAAGTTCACCAAGCACTTCGCAATTATCTTCACCTTCGTCTTCAGCTAAGTTGATCGGATTTTCGAAGTCATAACTGGCAGTAGCAGAGTCGTTACCAGTGAGATCCAGAGTGAATGTGAACCTGTATATGTGAGTGTGTGTAAAATAGCTGTTTTGCAATATATAATAAAGAAAAACAAGGAGCGCAAAATTTGAAATGCAAGAACGTCCAATGCTTTTATTAATGATATATGAAAATGACACACAAAAGCCCTCACAAATGAAGCCACGGTGCCCCGGGTAAGACACCGGGCCATAAAGTTTCAAAACATTGTCTGTTACAAATTCAAAACAAAGAGTTCATTACTGGGTAACAAAAGTAATAGGGATGAAGTCCTTTGCTATCCAGTTGCTTAATCCACCGTTGGTCATAGGGTAGGTCCAACTGTCGATATCAAACTCTTCATCATCGTCATCCCTGATAGCACTCACCCTGCCTCTTGTTTAGGCTTCTCTGGTGCTCCGAACTCGGTCTCTTTCGCATCAATCAAGTCTTGGACCTTGTTCTTCAAAGCCCAACAATCATCCGTATTATGCCCCGGGCTATCGGAGTGATAAGCGCAGCGGGCGTTAGGGTTATACCTTGGTGACGTTGTATTTGAATTCTTCAGAGCTTCTTTTAGAATCACCAGATTGGTCTTCAGCAACTGTGGCAGAATCTGAGACAAAGTCATGCTGAGACGAGTGAATTGCCTTCAAGGTCTCTCGTCCTTTTGTTGATTGTGATGCTGAGGAACACAAGCAGGTTTTGAAATAACAACCGCATTGACTGTTTGGCGGTGTTCAGGTCTATTTTTTCTTCTCAAACTGTAGACAGCACTGGACTCTTTCTTAAACGGCTTTTTCTCGGTGCTCGATGAGGCACCCTTCTGTATCTTTCCAGCCTTAATACCAGCTTCAATCCTCTCACCAGTCAAAATAAGATCTGTAAACCCAGCTGAAGAGCTTCCAATTAGATGGTTAAAGAATGGACCAGACAGTGTCCCCAAAAACATGTCAACAAGTTCACGATCAGCCAAAGGTGGTTGCACCCTTCCAGCAAGATCTCTCCATTTTTGAGCATACTCTTTAAATGCTTCACCCGTTCCTATTGACATACCCTGGAGTTGGGTACGCGTAGGAGCGAGGTCAGAGTTGTACTGATACTGTATATAGAATGCAGTAGCCAAATCCTCCCAGCTACGGATACTGGCTCCGCCCAACTGATAGAACCACTCAAGTTGAGTCCCTGAGAGATTGTCTTGAAAGAAATGGATCCACAAGTTCTTATCAGCAGTGTAAGGCTGGATCTTCCTCACATATAACCGGAGGTGCAGCTTCGTACAGGAAACTCCTTCATACTTGGCAAAGGCAGGTGCCTTGAACTTATGGGGAATCACCACCCCAGAGGACATACCTAGATCTCTGAAGTCCAGACCGGGCACCTTCTGTATTTCCATAGTGCTCAAACGGTCTTCCAGCTGTTTGTACTTATCCTCAGCAGGAGGATACTGTTCTTCATCATAGTCCGTCTCGTTGTCGGAGACCATAGGGCTAGGAGCCCTCCTTTCTTGTGGACTATCTTTCCCTCCAGATAAGGTGGTCAGATCAACTTCATTCTGCAGCCCGTTTCCAAACCTGCGTCCAGTATTGAACAGGATGGTCCTCTTCTTATTCTTCTTCTTCTCTTTCAGAATCAAAGTCTTTAGGTCCTGCCGACCCTTAGCCAGATTCATGAACAGCTCTTGAAACTGGGCATTCTGGGCCTGGAGGGCCTTGATAGCTTGCTCGATTAAAGGTTCAGCAGACATGATGATTGCTGAAATAAACAGCGAAGAAGATAAGAGACCTATAATGGGGTACCTGTTTATGAAGTGCATGGGATGAAATACGTATAATTATGATTTCAAAGACAATCTGGATTCAAATTTGTAAACAAGAAAGGAAACACACTTTATTAGATTTAAACTTCAAAATTTAAATTGTTCAACAAATTTCCCTTAGGCGTTACAAGAATGGAAATACTGAAAAGTAAACGAAAACTGTAAAAGAAATCATCAAAGGTCCATCAATGCTCCCATGGTCTCTTCTTCTCAGTGCGGACATAATCATTCAGGATCCGCTCATTCTCCAGTTGCCTAGTCAGCTTCTGGATCTTCTGCTCCTGTTCATTGAACCTCTATCGGTAGGAATCCCGTTCATCCCTCAATTGCATCCAAGACCTCTTCAGTGTCCCAATATCAGTGGGCATATACGGGTGGAGAATAGTTGGAAGAACCCCCTCCTCATTAGCAACTTCAAGAGTAACAGGCCGGACAGCTTCATATGGCATACCTAACTTCTGAGCACGGATGCGGACCCATCTGAGATATGGCTCCATTGGCAGAGAAGTCTTTGGACCCAATTCATGTGGATCAGATTGGTGAACTCTGTCCCAAGCCCTTATGAATCTACGACGCAACTCGTCGCTATCTCCCTGAAAATCAAAGATGATATGAGGCATCAACATCTCATGAGGCCCTTCTCTTCTGTCTCTTCCAAACTGACGAAGAGCTAAGTAGCGGTTGTAAGAAATCCCTCCATGGGTCTCGATCAATGGAACATTAGGATACTCTCCACAGCGATCAATGACCGTCACCTCATCCATACCTTTGAGGGTCCAGATAATGTCATTATTAGAAAGAGACATCACCCTATAAGCCCAGCTCATTCCTTCTTTGTTCTTCAGTACGGACTTAGGGAGGTGCAAAATAAACCACCTCGACAATAAAGGAGCACAGCACATCAAAGTTCCCCACTTTCGGGCAGTACGAGCATAGAGCTGATGAAGGATGTCACCCAAGAGAGTGGGTACAGGGTTCTGAGAGATGAAGATCTTTATGGCATTAATATTAACAAAAGTGTCAGGATTCGGAAACAATACCAGACCATAAATCAAGAGAGCCAGAATGTCCTCGTACGCCTTGAAGTCTAATCTGTCCCAGAAGTAATTAGCTTTGTCAACCAAAAACTTAGCCATAAAACCCTTAGCTCCACTTCTAGTCTCCCAGTTAGCCATTACCTCCTCTTTGGTCAAGTGAAGGGCTGCAGCAATCTCTTCGGGCTTAAGAGTCTTTTCCCAACCAGTAAATGGAGTCTGCTCCAAAACAGAGATACCAAGCAGCTCAGAGAACTCTTCCAGGGTAGCAACCAGCTGGAAGTCTTGAAAGGTGAAGCAATGGTATAGCGGATCATAAAACTGGACCAGGACACTCATCATTTGTTCGTCCAATTTTGAGTTGACCAAACTGAGAAGAGAACCATGCCTTCTGATGAAGGAAGTAGTGTCTGGAATCTTGACAACCAAATCTTTAACCAGGGTAGGTACTTGGACAAAGTTGATCCGGATAGTATTCCTACGCATGGGCATCATGATGACCTACAAAATAGAGCAAAGATGAAACCCTCTTGTCCTTGAAATAGGTTAGTCCTTATGCAAGATGTATGCAATGTTATGATGTCATGATGTTATGGTAAAGGCACACCACAAGTATCCACAAAAAGCAAACATGGTAAGGGCACACAAGTCCCACTGAGAGCCCTTAGATTTCAGGCTGGCATGAAGCTTAGGTACTACCCTCTTTCAATTCAGTTGGTTAAGACCTGTCCTAAAAATAGTAACCGGGTTCTAGAGGATCTCAATATCACTTACTACCCTCAATCGGTCATAATTCCAGTTTAGCAACCGTTTCTTGCGGTCGGAATCATCGCGAGAGTTTAGTCTCAATGAGTGTAGCATATTGCTACTGTTCCATGGCCAAGTTGGTCAATTTAAGGTTCTAAGGTCAGTTGGTGCTTAATGACTCCTTAGAAGACCCATATTCTCCTCGTTCCAACACAAGGGATATCGATACAGACCAAGGTGCCACACCAACGTAGCTACTGCTTCATCCGTGTCGGTCTACGCCGGACAGATCCCTCACAGTTTATTGCTACTTACCTAAAGGGTATCTCCAGATCTGGGTTAGGATCTATAGAACTCCAATACAAGCCCACAAAATTAAAGCATACAAAGCATACAATTGAAAACATAGTGATCTAATCCTAAGGTACACCTCACTTATAAAAAGTTCCCAGCAGAGTCGCCAGTTCTGTGATCGGTGGGAATGAGAACTGACTGTTTTAGAATGCTGGTTCGCGTTTGCGTTTGTTTTTGCAAAATGTCGCGGTAAGCAAGAGTCGCCACCGTCTTTTATTTTATCAAACAAGGAAAGGACAAAAGCACAGAAAAATTCCTTTTTGAGATATTTCTCGGGTTCGGGAGGTAGATTATATAAAGGGAAGGTGTTAGCACCCTTTCTATCCGTGGTTATCCACGGGCTCTTAGGTACTCGCTCAAAGTGTTTTCAAAAGTTTGCTTTTCTTTGTGTTTGTGGGTTTGAAAAGAGTTTTTTGTTTGAAAGGGGGTGTAAGTGCGAAAAGTTTTGTTTTGTTTTAAAAGGAGCAAGTACTTAAGAACATCTACCTACTCAAAAAGGAATTAAACTGTATAAGTGTCCTTTAGACAATGTTATCCCACTATTGAGGAGTAGGTAGTGTCGTCGTTGGAGTTTTCGGGTCAATTCGATTAAGGGACATGTGGTCACTAAAGCAACGTTAGGACGCCTTAGCGGTAACCCTAATGTCTTAGATCATTTCAACCGAGGCAACCGTTTCGAGGCAACTTATGATCTTTGGACAAGAGGGCGACCTCTAAAACTTCCTATACTCAATGACCACGCTCGAGGCAACCAAGTGAGGTGTACCCTAAGAGTGCGCATGTGCGAGTGTATTGTTTTTCAGTTATTTATCTTTGTACATGTCATGGTGAGCTACTGTCGATTTTAAATTAAAATTGATCTTGTCATGCATTGCCTATTATTCAAACATCTAACAGTTAATGGTTGCGGAAATTAAATTGCGGAAAATAAATCTACGCTATTACAAGGCATCGGGTATTTACATCGCCAAAAACAAACCCTTAAAAATTAAATTGCGAAAAGTAAATAAAAGCGATAAATAAATAAATAAAGTCCTAAGTTAAAACTATTACATTCTCGAAACAGTTACAATATTAAAATATGGATTAAAAAATTATACGTGCGCGAGAAAATTAAATCGGAGCGTTTTTTAGAGTTTTGACCCTTTTTATTAAATAAAGCATATTTTTGTTATTTTTTGAATTAAATGGAAATTAAGTCTAAGTTAATTAATTAATTTAAATAGAAAATATATTTTTTGGGTTTTTTATTATTTAAGGAAATAGAATAAGAATGGTCAAAAAGTATTAAAAACCTAATTCTAAATTAGTTTTGATTTATTGCAAAAAATATTAAATGTTACACCTATTTAAAACTAAGTTAATTAATTAAGATTTATTTACAAAATAAAATAATAAAAATAAAAATAATATTTTTTATGTTTTCTGATTTTATTAGAAAAAATAAATTAGTTAGTAATAATAAAAATAATTAATAAACAATTAACTAAAAAAAAATATATGAAAGAGAAAAGAAATAAACCCAGGGGGTTTGGGCCCAATTTGGTGGTGCAAAGAGCAAATCTCCAGGCCCAAAATGGCTCAGCCTCGTTTGACTTTCAGAATCCAATGCATGCGTGTTGACCAGGGAGTATGGTGGTCCTCATCTTGTGACCATCAGATTTGGCCTGAAGCCACTTGGCACATTGAGATCTGAGGACATATGGTAGTCCACGCTTGGAATGTTGCGCCTAAGTACCTGAAGAAAAAATATAACAAAGTTTTGGGGGACCTGGAATTCGAACCCAGGTCCCAATACTCACATGCCTGCGCTCCAACCACTCAACCAAACTGCTTCATTCGTTAGTGGAATACAAAATAAATAATATATGGACAAAACATTTATTATGCCTGAAAAATAAAAAAATTGGCGCGTTGTTTAAACCGGCCAATGGGAAGAGGACGCGTAGTCGTCTTCTTCGTTGAAATAACCAGGTTTTTACCTGTGGATTTTGTCCGCAGCTAAATTCCTAGGTGTGTCCTAGAATTCACCCTAGGCCATAGAAATGCAATCCAAAGCCATGGTTGACTTCGTCTCTCCTTCCTGAGTATCCCTGTATCAATTATTCGTCTTGATTTTGCCTGTACACAAAATGCCTAAAACACAAGAACAAGAACCCTAGAATCGGGCATCACAGTATGGTCCATAAAAATCAAATTGAATGATGCAGAATTGATGGAAATTGAATGGCAAGCATGATAGTGCAATCAAATTGGCAAAAAGATGCAAGGAGAATGATTTACGATTTCATGTGCAGAGGCATATTCTTGGAGACTTACAGTGAGTTTCAGAGGGTCTCAAGGCTTGGTTTTGCTTGCTACAGCTTCACAGGATACCAGGCAAGGGAGTAGTGTTGAGTTTTTGCTTTGAAGATGCCTCTAATGTTGTTTTTGATCTCCCACTTTTCAAGCTTTTTCACCAATTTGCTATGGCCGTTTCAGCAGTGTTCTATGCGTGTGCTAGGTCTGGCTTGCTTGTGTGCATATAATAGAATGAATTTAGGTCAAAATATGGGCCATAATCCTTATGCATTGAAGATGGAATATTGGATTTGATCACCATTGATAAGCTTTACATAATTGCATCAAATCTGAGATTTTGTGCATGTTTTGACTTGGCACGAATTTGACTGAGTGTTATATGATATTTGCAAGCTGTAATGACCACAAGAATCTTATTACATCAATTTTTGGATTTTATTTGATTTAATATTGATTAATAATGAATTAAATCAATAAAAATGAAATAAAATAGAAAAATAGATGAATGTTCATGAAATTAAATATGGAACACGTGTGTGGCATGACAAGACTATATCAAGTAGAAAAAAGTGGGGCCTTTTGTCAAAAATTGGAGTTTTGAGGATATTTGACTTTTTGCAATTTTGGAAAAATGCCCAACTTCAATAATGCATAACTTCCTCCATTTTGAACTTTTGGAGGTGTTCTTGGACTTTTTAGAAACCTTGAGATGTTCTCTAATCAACCCTTTTGGTATCATCTCACTTTTATGTTCCATGCTCAAGTTATAAGCTTTGACAAAAAATGTGTTTTTGTTGACTTTCAAAAATGATCTATAATGTCCAAATTTGTAACTTTTTGTGAGTGAATTTCTTGATCTTGGGGTGTGAATATGGATTGTAGGAAATTGCATCCTCTTAAAAATGAGCTTTGTATGGGTCATTTCTCATAAAGTATGAGAAAGTTATGCTTGGTCAAAGTTGAGTTGACTTTTCCTACAAAACCCTAATTTAGCAACTTTTGAATCTTGATGAATCTTGAGCAATCCTTGATGAATCATGATTAACCCTTGATAAAATGATGAATTATCCTTCAAAATGAGAATGTTGACAAAAAATTTGAGGTTTGACTGTATTTGGGACACAGTTGACTTTTGCCCTAGCACAATCGATTTTTGGGCCTCTTGAGCAATTGACTGACCAAAACTTCCTCTGCAAGGCTTGAAATTTGACATGAATGAACTTAAGAACCTATTAGGACATTGGTGAGCACTTGAGGTCATTTGGATGTGAGGACTTTGATGCAACACAAAACCCTAATTTTGACTTGACTGCTTTAGGAGGTGTTTTGACTGTCCAAACCTTGAGCCAACTTGAGCAACTTGAAGCTTCTTCTTGACAAGTCTTGAAGAATATGGGAGGGCAAATTTTGGGGTACAACACATCCTTACAAGTTGTCTTCGATAATCGTACGATGACCCTTCGCTTGTCCATTCACATCCAACTGACAGGGCTTCCTACTAACTAATGGTACGGATAACACTATCTAAAGGAGAAGGAAAAGTACAAGAACGACCTTGAGTGGGTAGATACTGTTAATCCTTTGCTCATAAATCTTTTCAAAATAAAATATTTCTCACATCACATTTTTCAAAACAATGAAATATTTTTCTAAAAATACTTTGTATACACTCTTGAGGACAGATACAAGAGTTATTACAACGTTCGCCTTACATTGACAAATTTCAAAATATTTTCAAAACACACACAAAAAAGCAAATTTTCAAAGTGAGTTAAGCGATTAAGAGCCAATAGATAACTACTGATAAAAGGGTGTTAACATCTTCCCTTTTCATAATCTACCCCCCAAATTCAAAATCTATCGAGGTCTTTCCTGTTCTTTTCACCCTTTCCTTATTGGATAAAAGAAAAGTTGGTGACGACTCTTGCTATCTGCACATTTGCGATAAAACACATAACAAGGCAGTTCTTGCACCGTATTACAGAGAGAATAAAAGAATTAGAGAGGGTGTGTGGTTGAGGTTGAGAACTAAAATTAGCATTAAAAATGAGATGAGATGCCCTCAACGCATTTATACAAGTGTTACAAAATGATTGGGACATAAAACAATTCACTAAGCAACAAGAAAACTGATTTTTTGCATGTGTAATCGGTTAACGCATCTCACTAACCGGTTACAATTGCTACAAAAAACAATAACAAACAGGTGTGACCTGTTAACGTGTTTGTGTAACCAGTTACCATAATGAAAAACAATTTAATTAAACTGAAAAGTGCTTATTTTTCCAATTGTAACCGATTACCACCCCGTGTTAACCGGTTACAACACTTGAATTATTGGTTTTTAACTAACAAGCCATGTATTGGAAATCATTCTACTTATTATTAAGGTGAATTGCATGAATTATCAACAACAACCACTAGAATATCAAAGAGTGTACAAAAACCTTCAGAGAAGCAACACTCCAAATTCTTATCAAGGATTGAGGCGAGACATAGGTCATCAAACATACAACTGACATATCAAACTTATAGTTAGAGTCAACATCAACCAAATAAAATGTCAAAGTTACAAGACAATATTAATCTACCATTGATAGTGCGCTGCTTATGATATGGTTCAAATATAACTTTATTGATATTAGTGAATTATGCGATAAAGGGTACACTATTAATTTCAATATCCTAAGTTGTGTAATAGAATATATGAGTAATAAGAAGAGAGTGTTTAAGGGTTGTAGAGTTAAAAAAAGTGTATACACTTAAAAATATTATTATAGAATGTAGGTTGATGATATTAGTGCAAAGATCTTAATTGGACTACTCGGGATGCTATATGCTGTGAATTTGAAGAGAAGAAGAATGCACTTGAGCGAAAATGAAGGGATTGAGGGGAAGAGCTTCGTGGTGACAGGTGGACTCGGATTCGTAGGATCTGCTCTCTGCTTGGAACTCATACGAAGAGGTGCTAAACAGGTCCGATCCTTTGACCTCCGCAATTCTTCTCCTTGGTTGCATATTCTCAAACACAAGGGAGTCAACTGCATACAAGGTTCTATTTCTTTCGTTTATTCATTTTCAGATCTCATATTATTACTTATTAACTCAATCAATCAATCAATCAATCAATCAGGGGATGTTTCCCGCAAAGAGGATGTTGAAAGGGTACTCCGTGGTGCTGAATGTGTATTCCACCTTGCGGCCTTCGGTATGTCAGGTAAAGAGATGCTGCAATTCGGTAGAGTGGATGAAATCAATATAAATGGGACATGCCATGTCATTGACGCATGCCTTGATCTTGGGATCAAAAGGCTTGTCTATTGTAGCACCTACAATGTTGTCTTTGGCGGTCAGAAGATCATAAACGGAAATGAGACCCTGCCTTATATTCCAATTGATACTCATGTGGATCCATATGGCCGCAGTAAATCAATTGCTGAACAGCTCGTTCTAAAGAATAATGCCCGCCCTCTCAAGTAACTTACTTACTCTTTGCTTTCGTTCATTAATACTTTGCTTGCATAACCTTTTTCATCTTCTCAAGGAACGATGCTGGAAATTGTCTTTACACTTGTGCTCTTCGTCCCGCTGCAATCTATGGACCAGGGGAAGACAGGCACCTTCCCAGGATCATAACCATGGCAAGGTTGGGTCTGATTCTCTTCAGAATTGGAGACGAAACTGTAAAGTCAGATTGGGTTTTTGTGGATAACCTTGTCCTTGCTCTTATATTGGCAAGTATGGGACTTTTGGATGACAATAACGAAAAGGGAAAACCACCTATAGCTGCTGGCCAGGCATACTTTATATGTGACGGTGATGCTTTCTCTTTGTTAATGTCTATTACTAGAATTTCTAAAAGCAACTACTCACTCTTCTTTTGTTCAGGTTCACCTGTCAATTCTTTTGAATTCCTCCAACCTCTACTCACAAGTTTGGATTATGAACTACCAAAAACATCTTTATCTCTCCAACATGCTCTTGTTCTTGGGAGGATTTGCCAGGGTGTTTATACCATCTTATATCCGTGGCTTAATCAACCGTGGCTCCCTCAACCTTTCATTCTTCCAAGTGAAGTACACAAGGTCAGTGCTTTTCTCTCATTCTAGCTAGCTAGCTGAATAGTTGGAGACTTATATGTAGGCCTAGAAATATGTTAGGCATTTCAAGTCTTTCAATGATCTTCTTGGAGGTTCATATCATACGGCATTTAGAGCTAAAATCCTACAGTTTGGTACAGACTTGTGTTCTTGGTTGCATTTTTTGGAAATTTGTTCGCCTTTTGTTTAATTTGATCCGATTCTTGTATTCAATGTGTTTTGTTGGTTTTTAAATATAGTTTAAACTCATCTGAATGGTATGCTTTAACATTATAATTCACAATTGTGATCCAAGTTGCTAGATTAAATCAATATATTTGAATCATTCTCCACCCCTATGTACCTGCATGCTTAAAATAAATAAACTTTGGAATATGTATGGATTTACCTCAATACAACTGCATTCAGGAAAATCCTTCCTTTTAGATGAGGATGCAAGGAGCAATCATCCTGATATGTATATTTGATCTTTGACAGGTGGGAGTGACCCACTATTTCTCTTATCTTAAAGCCAGACAGGAGATTGGCTATGTTCCCATGGTGACCCCGCGGGAGGGAATGGATTCTACAATAACTTACTGGAAACAGAGAAAAAGGCAAATTCTGGATGGACCCACCATCTACGCGTGGCTGTTTTGTGTCATTGGAATGACCTCACTCTTCTGTGCTGCTTTTCTACCAGACACAATATGGATTGTGTCTCTTCTGAGAGCTATATGTCTATTCGTGTTTGGGTCAATATGGATGACAAGGCTGGTATTTTTGCTGGCGACACTTACACATGTGATTGAGGGCAGTTATGCTTGGTACTTGGCTAAAAGGGTGGATCCTGCAAATGCAAGAGGCTGGTTTTGGCAAACATTTGCTCTGGGGTTCTTTTCATTGCGTTTTCTATTGAAAAGAGCTAGGGAATAAGTCCTCTTCTACCATAGTTAATGTTATCAAATGAATTCTCTTTCCCATTAAGAAATGAATTATCAGTGGTTGTACTTTGTAATAACAAATAAAATAACAAATAAAATAAAAAAACTTATCCAAAGCAGATATAAACAAGCTAAGATAATTTATCGCCACATTCTTTTCTTTCTTAATTTTTTGTGTGGAGTGCGTTGTAATTTTGAATCCACTAGTTAGTTTGTTTCGTGTAACCGACTAAAAAATAGAGAATTTTTCTTTACACTTAGTAGTGGTGATTTTTATTATTGAAAACCTGAAAATATCTTTCGGATATGCATATTCGAACGTACCTATCTGCATGTTTCAGATATGCATATCCGAAGACACTCTTTTTTCACGTTTTAATACTTAAACGTTGAATTTTAAATTCTAGAGGTGGTTTCGGATATGCATATCCGAAACATGCTGATAGGTGCATTCATATGTGCATATTCGAAACCATTCTTTCCATATGATAATGTTGCATGGTCATCCATTTCAACTATTTCATTCATTTTCTTTCTGCCCAAAATCCAAAACCCTCAATAAAACTTCAATCATTCTCAATGAAATTTCGTCTCTAAATCAAGTTTCAAGTGTTTGAGTATAGCAAAGAGAGCATATAAAGCTGCAATTTGAGGTAAACTTTCATCATTTCATCATACATTCTCTGCATTGATGTTGATTTGTTAGAGAAAAAAACAGCGTCACTTTGGATATGCATATCCAAATTCAACCTACCATAATTCGGAAGTGCATATCCGAAAATATTTATGTTACTGAACCAAAATTTTATTTTAACAGAATTTATGTTTTTTCCCGTGTTAGGTATGGTGCACCCCGACAATATACTCAAAATTTTCATAAAGGTTCCGGACAAGGTCAATGAAGATGTTAAGCCGATGAGGTGAAGAACGTTGCTACAACGAATGATGTTGTGATATATTATGGACAACAATTTATAAATGATAAAAGTTTCACCTCTCGTCAACATATGCTTGAATGGGTTCGAATGAAAGCTAGCAAACTTGGGTTTGGCGTTGTGATTGAAAGGTCCAACAATGGGACTAGTAGAAGACAACCCTTTGTTGTGATGACATGCGAGAGAAGTGGAAAATATGTTCCAAAATTTCGGAAGATAAAACATGACGACACGAGATCGAAGAAATGTGAGTGTCCGTTTAAATTATGCGATTATTGTAAGGTGGATGGTTTGTGGCAGTATAATGTCGTGTTCGGTATGCATAATCATGCGTTGGGCACCAAGCACAATGGCACCGAATTGTATGTCGGCTTAATCCGGTTGAGAAGGAATTTATTTCAAAATTTTCGTTAATCAAAGTCGCGCCGAGAAACATACTTGTCGGGTTGGAACGAAATAAACCAGAATGTGTTTCAAATATCAAGTCGGTTTACAATTATCGTTATAAATAACACATTGCACAAAGAGGTCTGAGGTCCAAAATGCAACATTTATTGAAATGTTTGGACGATAATCACTATGTTTCCATGTACAGAGTTTGTGAGGACAACGTTAGTATTCATGACGTTTTTTAGACTCATCCAGAAAATATCAAGTTTTTCAACACATTTCCAATCGTCCTTATGATTGATTCGATGTACAAGACCAACAAGTATATATTTATGTTTTTAGAAATTGTTGGTGTCACCTCTACGGACAAGACATTTTCGATTAAGTTTGGCTTTTTAAAATGTGAGAAAGAAGACAATGTCACTTGGGCGTTGGGTATATGCAAGACTTTGTTGAAGGATCCACAAAATATGCCTAAGGTCATTGTTATCGACCGAGATAATACCCTTATGAATGTGAGTGGTAGTGTGTTTCCTTCATCAATCGCAACCGGTAAAAACCAAGATGTGCCTAAAAAGGTGAAAAGTACACAAGCTGACAATACAACTAATTTCGGAGTTGACGGTGCATAGAGAACTTTACACCCGACTATATGTGACTACGAAAGTATTCAATAAAATTCACAATGCTCTTGTTGCAAGTGTTAACGTTAGTGCACCAGTTGAAAAGTGGATGAGCTTCTCTGAAATGGGTCATCTTATAGCAAGTGCATATGAGAGGGTGTGCATCGACTTGATGAGATATGGTTTTTCGGAAACCTTTTTTCTTCTTCAGACTCCCCTGCCTAAAGATCCAGCTGGTCGTATCATGTGTATTGGGTACCTTAGGTCACACTATTTTGTTCAGGTTTATTTGAAACTGGGGTATCCTATTCCGGCTACATTTGTGGAATGGATGGCACATCATGCAAAAGAGGCAGGGACAGATCATTTTTTGGAAAGGATGGTAGAATTCACCAATTTGATAGAGTTTGAGAGAGAATCAAATAGGGAGAAGTCGAAGAAATATCTGATTTTAGATTTAAGCGGTGACAATTCGTTCGGTGCATTTTAGAATATAATCAAACTATTTTTTGAATGTATTGTCATACACATTGTAAAATCTATACGTTTCAATACATATATAACATATTATCCATATTTAGTTTTACAATTGTTTATTTTTTTCATGTCTCTTTGGTACAAATAACGATGTTGATTCTGTTTATACATAATTCAGATATACACTTCTGAATTATCCTTCCATTTAAAAAAAAAAAACAACACATGGCATTCTTCGGATATGAACTTCCTAATTCACCTCTTATTTTTATTTAAAAAATGTGGTATTTTAGAATGTGCAAATCCGAAAACCATTATTTTGGTAAAAAAAAAAGTTTAATTCGGATGTTCATATCTGAAATATGTCTTGATAAGATTTCTTTAGTCCAAATTGCTCTAAAAAGGATATAAATTGGGTCTCCAAATCTTTTTCATTCTCCATCACAAACCACAACCAGAAATGACACAAACATATCCACACCTTGCTTTTGTCTATTTCAGTAGTGCGCAATCGTCACTTCAGTTCAGGTTCTTGCAGGACACCCTGTTCGTCGAACTCATTACCATATTGCATTCTCTCTTGCGATATCTAGAGAATCGAAAGGTGGTCAAGCTTGAGTATCGTTCACCTCACTTGACACTGAAGGAAACGTAAAGTTTACTCCATTTGAGCTCAAGAACGACGATGATTTAGAGGTTATGTGGGATACTTTTCAACGATACTCTTCTAAGGGTCCGATTGAGATGGATGCGAAGCTTCAAATATTGGCAGAAGATGTTATCAAGATGTAGCAACGTGTTTAACTACCCGTTTATTATGATATGTAATTTTAAATTTCTGTAGAACTATTTATGTGATTCCTTTGAATTATGTTGATAGTTCTGTCCCAGAGATAAACTCAGATTTTCATGTCTGAAATAGGTCATCAGGTGAACTCAGATGTGCATATCTGAAGTAAATTTAATAAAAAAATATTGTTGGTGCGTTCAGATATGCATATCTAAACTCTGGGGGTATTTTGTGTTTTTTGTCAGAGGTCTGGAAGAAGTGTACTAGGTATAAAGAGAAATTGCCTAAAAAATAAGGGGATTTATTCATTTCACCTTTAGTATTTCTATCGCACCCCGGTGAAAACTCTAAACACCTCTCTCGCATCGTGGAGTTTGAAATTCGAATGCATTACACTCTACAACAAATCAAGTTCATTAGAAATGAAAGCACCCATTTCAAAGATATATATATATTTGGATTATGATATTCAAATACACTCTTTGAATATTGAAATCCAAACACACCCTTTTAAATGACACAATCACTTTTTCCATTTTCATTCTCTTATATTTGAAATCAACTCTAAAGAATACGAAAAGACCCTTTAAAAAGTCTGGATTCAACATTCTTTCAATCATTTTTCAATTTCTACTCAAATTCGGTCAAACTAAACACCTTAATTATTTTATACTTTTTTTCAAACTAAGCACAATCATTTCTCACGATTGAAGAATATTCAATAAATTTATCATCCTCACCTTTTTTATTTATTTTGATGAATGCAAATTTTTCATATATTCTAATTAAGCTATATTATATTTCATCAAATATAAATCTAATATGTTTTTTCTCCTACTTAGATTTGATTTGAATTTGTGACGTTTGAGTTTGAGTTTGAGCTTTACCGTTGGTAAGAGTTTTGATGCATATTAGGGTCTTTTGGACTTCAAAATACGGATTATCCATTCAGATTTCAAAATACAGACTATTGTTAGGGTCAAATCCAAATTGTTTCTTTAATGATTGAAAATGACGTGTCTCATTCTATTTATGGTTTATTGGGCAATTGTTTTTTCATTTTTGAAGTGTAACATGATTGTGATACGGTGGGAGAACTGACTTGGGTTTTGTGTTTGTTTTCGCAAATGTTTCGGTTGAGCAAGAGTCGCCACCGACTTTTTATTTTATCCTAAGGAAAGGTTAAAAAGCACAGCAAAAACCTTTGAGATGTTTTCTTGGGTTCGGGGAGTAAATTATAGAAAGGGAAGGTATTAGCACCCTTTCTATCCATGGTTATCCATGGGCTCTTAGTTACTTGCTTAGATCAACTTGCCTTGATTTTCAATTGTTTGAAATGGTGCTTTCAATTGTTTGAAATGGTGCTTTGTGTGTGGGTTTGAAAATGTTTTGAAAAGAGGCCAATATGGTGGCAACCTTTGTAATGATCCATGTTGGGATGTATACAAAGATGTATGTCTTTTTGAAAAGTTTTCAATGTTTTTTTTGAAAGTTGTTTTGAAAGTGTTTGTGATGTGTGTTTTGAAAAATAGGCAAGTGTTTTTGTTTTGCAAGTTGGCAAGTAACCAAGAGCTATCTACCCTAAATTTCTCAAAGATCTTTGCTATGTCTTAACCCTTTTAACAATTTTGTTCCACCATTGTATTTGGTGGACAACCTTGTGTTAGAATGTGAACGGGACGGGCGCGGGTCATCGTTTAGACCATGATTGCAATGGTGCCAAGTGTCTTTGGCAATTTTTCCTTTAAGGGACTTGATCATTTTTAGGCAACTTTCGAAAGCGTCATCGAGGGACTATGATCATTTGATTGTTTTGTTTTTGCCAAAGATACCTAACATGCAATATGGCCCATTATTGAAAGCAACAAGTGGAGTACCCTAGGGGTGCAAGTGTGATTAGTGTTGTCCATTTTCATGCTTATTTATCTTGAATTTAGGTCAAACTATTTTTTCGTTAATTTTGCATACAAAACCCTAATTCTATCATGGTATAATTAGAAAGCTTTTAAATGCGAAAAATAAAAGGTCCTAAGTTATTACAACACAATATATGGGATGGGGGGTACAAATGTTCAAATGGGGATGTTTTAGCAAGAAATTAAACTAAACTATTACATCCAAATTGACTTATGCAAATTAATTAAGTGCACAATACTTAAATAAAATAAAATAAATATGCAAGATGCAAAAATGATTTTTATGTGTATGTAAAAAGTATTTTTTATGTGTTAAATAAACAAGAATAAAATGAATTAATTTTTTGGTATTTTTATATTTTTTAGGGTAAAACCCTAATTTTATAAATAAAAGGTATTTATTATATAATATATGCAATATTTATTAATTATGTACAAAAAATAAATTAAAAAAGAAGTATATTGTCAAAAAGTGATTTTTTAAGTTGAATATTAATAAAAATAAAATGTATTATTTTTTATGTTTTTAACCTAAATAGACTAATAAATATATAAGTATCTATATTATTTATTAAATATATTAAATATGTACAAAAATAAAATATTTAATATTTACAAAAAAAAGTATATTCTTTATAAGATGTTTTCAAAAGATAAAATAAAATAAAATTAGAAAATAAATGTATTTTTGTATTATTTTTAGTTAAAAGTATTTTTATGTTTATTTATTTACATAACTAAATGAAACAAAATAAATATCAAAAAAATGCAAAAAATGTGAGAAAAATAATTTTAATATTTTTTATGCTTTAATAAAAAATAACAAATCAGAATCAAAAAGAAAAAATTGAAAATGACAAACAAAACTCAAAATGGGCCAGGGGGTGCATGTGAAATGCAGTGGTGTGAAAAGGAAAAAAATGTTACAGGCCCAGCCCAAAGACTCTGTCTTCTTCAACCTCCAGCTTCCTTGAACAACAAAACACGTGTTTCTGCTATCTCCTGATTCCTTGATTTTCAGCACAAACTCATAACATGAAAGATGTCAAGCATCAAGCCACGATTCCATACATAGAAAAACTCAACTTAATTCTTAGAAATGAGAGAGAATTTCTCCATCCCTAATTCTTAACCTAAGTTTTTGTCAATGTTCAGGTTCAAAATACTCTCAGTATATGCAATATAAATGGAAAGTGAGGGTATGTATAGCTTCAGGGCCATGAACATGACATTTTTCATTCATAAATCTAAACCTAACTCTTCCTAGATTGAAAGATAGAAGTCCATGAACTTACCTATTCAGCTTGGATCGTGTCTGGCAATGGAGGTACTTTCAAGGCAAGTTGAGGATTGGTACAACTTGCTTGAAGTCCAGGGATGCTATTCCAACCTTTAGCTTGCTTTGAAACCAAGTGAATCAAGTTATGGCACTCAACCTGCAAAACAGAAAAAGTGAAAATGGCAAATGGTGTTAGGGATGTTACAGGTCGTGTCCAATGCTTGGGACAGCTTCAGTGGGTGATAGGGAATGTGTTTGCAAAGGTTTTGGCCAAAATGCACGAGGGGAAATGTTTATGGAAGCTAAGTTGCAGGGATGCCCTGTTTTTGTGCAGTACAATGGTGTTTTGAGGTTTGATGAGGTTTGGAAGGTGTTTTGGTCGTGCCTTAGCTCAGTTATGTTGTTTGAGATGTGTATAACAAGTTTGTCTAAGCTCGTTCTTGCAGCAATGAGAGTTGGTCTGTGTTATGCCAAGTTTCTTCTAACTTAAGCAACAAAATGTCAACTTGGTTTCTAGACTTGTGCAGGCCCCCCAAATGTGCTGCAACCATCCCTCTTGATCAGTGTGATATGCTTCTGAACTTGTGCCAAAGATATTTTCCTTGTACTTCTTGATTTGCAAATTTGACATAAAGTTCAACTTTTCAAAAATGGATATATTGCTTTTTCTAATTATGGCTCAATCTTGTATGCAATCTTTAAACACATAAGATAAGGCTTGAACACAAGGGGTTTGCATTAAATTTATGAGTGTGGATGAGATAAAGGACCTTTAATCTAGCTTAGAGCATGCTGAGTTCAAAAATGCAAAGTTATGGACATGTAAATTGGCCATGAACAAAGTGAGTTTTGCCCATATTGCCAAATTCGATTCTCCCTAACCACAAGGTTGTTTGAGGAGTTCTTGGACATTTTGGAAAGCTTGGAATGTGTACTACAATCCATCTTTGTAATGCAAATTGAAATTCCAAGTGGAAGCATGTAAAAAGTGGCCATGAAGTTAGGCAAAAATCCTGCCTAAAATAGGTCAAAATTTCTCTAAGTTAAGAATGTTTTGCACCCTTGTTCCAAAAATCATAACTTGAACTACAAGCTTCTTTTGGGGAAACTTTGTGAATCAAAGTTGTATATTTTGCAATGGACTACAACTTTCATGTTTTGAGTTTTCCTTGAATCCAAATGCATCTTGATGAAAATATGGGACAAAGTTAGGAAAAAATTAGGGATTTTCATAACTTAGAAAATTTCTAAGTTATGAAAATTCTTCATTTCAAACCCTAATTTGTGATTTTTGATTTCTTGATGAACAAGTTTCACAATTTGACATGATTTGATGAAAAATGAATCTTGACACTTGATTTTGACCAAAAAGTCAAAGTTTGACTTTTCAGTATACAGTCAAAAATTGATCAATTGACTGGAAAATTCATCTGTCAATCTTGTGCATTTGGGATCTTCTGAATTTGTTGAACATGTCAAGACAATTCCATGTGGTCCTTGAGTCCATATATCAGCTTGGTTTGCCATTGGTTAGGTCAAACAGTCAAAAATTGCCTTTGTGTAGTCAAAACCCTAAAAATGACCATTTTGCCCTTTTGGTGATTTGATCAAATTTCTTGTGGAATTGTGATCCAAACTTGACCAAATGGTTCAAATGAGTTCATAATGTTGATGTGGGTCAAAAATCATGAGGTTTGACTGTCAATTGACCACAGTTGACTTTTCCCCAATACAGCTGACTTATAGGTCAACTGTCCAATTGACTGGGCAAAGATTGGAATCAAGGCTTGAAACTTGGTATGGGTAAACTTGAGAGTCCAATATGAAGCATGAAAGTCATTTTGGGCACTTTAGGTCAAAACATCTTTGTGCAAACTCAAACCCTAATTTGGGTCAACAATGCAAGGAGGAGTCTTGAGCAGAGCAAACCCTAACTTGATCTTGAGCTCCAAGGGTCTTGTGGTGAGAAAATATTGAAGAAAAGGGAGGGCAAATTTTGGGGTACAACAGTTTCCCCTGTTCAATCTTCTTGCACCTGAAGAGTTAGATTGGCAGGTTTGCCTTTCGCGTCTCGAAGGTAAAAGGAGATTGGACACTAGAGTGCCCTTAAATTTGCACTTATCAGAACAATGGATATGGGAATGGGCTTAGAGATGCCATTTGGAGATGGGCTTAAGGATGCCATCTGAAGGGTGACAGAATCTTGACGGAGATGGGCTTAAAGATGCCATCTGGAAGGTTTGTTGAACTATAGTGTGACGGGTCAGAAGAATGAGGACCAAAATGGTATCCGTGTCTGGAATGTATTTGAACTGTATCTAAGGACTGAGTTTGTATGAGCAGAAGAATGGCCTCCGTGTCTGGGGCGTATCTGAGCTGTAACTGTGTTTGAAATGTAGAACAAATATCAGAATGACTGTCGTGTCTGGAGTGTATCTGTATTGTATCTGGGTAACAGAGAAACATCTGTATGGAGCAACTGCGTGCTGGGGACAAATTCTGAATGAGTGACAGAATGGCAACCATGTTTGGAGCGTATCTGGACTGTATCTGAAGTTGAAAGTTGTATTAGTAGCAGAATTACTTCCGTGTCTGGAGTGTATCTAAAACTGTAACTGGGATTGAGATTCGTATGAGTAATAGAATGACTTCTGTGTTTGAAGTGTATCTGAAACTGTAATTGGGATCTAGATAAATGACAGAATGACTTCCGTGGCGAACGCCCTGGAGAGAATCAAGCTGCTGTTGTAAGGGTTAGAATGGTATCCGTGTTTGGAATGCATTGAACCTTGAGGTGGATGAATGAATCTGAATGAGAGATAGAATGGCCGCCGTGTCTGGAGCATATCTAGTCTGTATCTGATTGTTGTAGTCCGAATGAGTAGTAGAATGACCGCCGTGTCTGGGGTGTATCCATACTGTATCTGAATAATTGTTAATGATATCCTTTTAACCTTATCCTGAAAAGGGTGAAATGTTAGCTAAAACACAAGGTTATGTTGCATGATATGTATGATGCAAAATATGTTATATCAATGTTTATGATATGAATGTAAATGAATGCATGTATAAGCTGAAGAGCTGTCTTTGCTGAGGATAGATGAATCCTGGAAACAAAGAATCTTGATTGCCGCCGGGAAAGTGAATCTTTGACTGTTGCAGGGGAAGACAAGAATTTTGATTGCTGAGGATGAAACCTCCTTGTTGCCTACTGCTGGAGAATTTAGGAGCTTTAGGTTGTATACCAATCTTCTGGGGATTCTTGCCTTGAGGGGATCTTCACCGGAGAACCTCTGATCATCCTGTGAGGAACTGAGAATGAGAGTCTTCATTCTGCTTGGGGAGATGCAAAACATTCAATCGGTGAGTGATCCTAGAACTACTGTTAGGGAACAGGCCTTCCTTGGTAATTTGCGGGGAATAAGAATTCCTGAAGATCTCTAGTGGGGAAGTTCAGAATCTGATAGACTCATGCTGGAGAGGTATGACTGAGAATCTTCAGTTTTGGTGGCAAGTATCTCTGTGAGGAGAAGGTTCACTAGCCTGGTTTAGCTGGGTATTGGATTTTCAGATTTTTAAGGCTCCACTGGGGATTCTGAAACTTAATTCTGAGGGGAATCGAGTTCTGGAAGGCTCCCTGACTGGGGAAATCAGTGTTGGGAAAACTTCCTCTGTTGAGGATCCTGAAGTCTAATTCTGTTTAAGGAATTAAGTTCTGACTGAGGAATTTGAACTTCAAATCTGCTGGCGATTTCTTCTGAAAGGGCATCAAGACATCTATCCGTACCTTTAACCTATCAGTAATCATCTTTCTTGATTCATAAGGAAATGATTATGTTCAAATGCATATGCCTATTTAACAAAACATTGGACGTTTCTCAAATAAAACATAAGTGCAAAAGAAAAGAGAAAAGGAAGACAACGCAAATTTCTGTATTTGGAAAAGTATTTGTATTAACTTTCTATGAATACATTTGTACAAAGGAGACAATCATCCTAGTAAGAGGAAGCCGTCGTAAAAATTGAAAAAATTTAATACAAGAGAAAGATGGCTATGTGAAACAATTCCATGGGATTCCATTCTGCTATAGCCTTCACAACTCTGAACATCTGTCCATTCAATGCTTCGTCTGTCGATGACTGGATTGATTAGAAGCTTGGAGCTGGTTGATGAAGAGATTGTCCTTAAAGTGATCTGACGAGACATAGTCATACGCTTTAATTCCATAACTTTTGCCTGAATCCCCCTTTCGGGTTTTCAACTTGCCGGGTGTACAGATTTTTTTGTTTTATCCCTAATTTTTGCCTGAACTGCCCTTTCGGGTTTTCGGTCCACCGGGATGCCCTTTTTTGCCCAAGTCGCCCTTTCGGGTTTTCGACTTGTCGGGTTATTTTATGCGTAGTATCTTTTGACTATGTCTGCGTTCGCAGGGTGCGGCAAATCGTCGCCGTCCATGGTGGTCAGAATCATTGCACCACTAGAAAATATGCTCTTGATCACAAATGGTCCTTCATACGTAGGAGTCCATTTGCCCCTGGGATCACTTTGCGGCAGGATAATCCGCTTGATTACGAGATCTCCGACTTGATATACTTGAGGTCTGACTTTCTTATTGAAGGCTTTGATCATCCGTTTTTTATACGTCTGACCATGGCACACAGCAGCGAGTCGCTTATCATCGATCAAATTGAGTTGATCAAGTCGGGTCTGAATCCAATCATCTTCACTCAAACTAGAGTCCTTCATAATCCTTAAAGAGGGAATCTGAACTTCCATGGGCAGGACAGCTTTCATGCCATATACCAAAGAAAATGGGGTTGCCCCGATTAAAGTACGTGCCGTTGTACGGTATCCATGCAGAGCAAACGGTAACATCTCATGCCAGTCCTTGTAAGTGACTGTCATTTTCTGAATGATCTTCTTAATGTTTTTGTTCGCAGCTTCAACAGCACTGTTCATCTTCGGCCGATAAGGAGATGAATTGTGATGATAAATCTTGAACTGTTCGCACAATGCGGTGATCATAGTATTATTCAGATTTGTACCGTTGTCTGTGATGATCCTGTCTGGAACACCATACCGGCATATAAGGTTTTGCTTGATGAAGCGGGCAACCACATTTTTAGTGACAGCGGCGAAAGAAGTTGCCTCGACCCATTTGGTGAAGTAGTCAATGGCAACCAGGATGAAGCGATGTCCGTTGGAAGCCGTGTGCTTGATCTCTCCAATCATGTCAATGCCCCACATTGCGAATGGCCAAGGAGCTGTCAGCATGTTGAGAGGAACCAGAGGAATATGAATTTTGTCAGCGTAGACTTGACACTTGTGGCAAGTACGGGAGTGTTGATGGCAATCTGCTTCCATGGTAGACCAGTTATAGCCTGCCCTTAGAATCTTTTTAGCCATAGTATGCCCGCTCAAATGGGTGCCAAATGTACCGTTGTGCATCTCTGTCATGATTAACTCCGCTTCAGCTTTGTCTAAACATCAGAGTAAAACACAATCATGGTTGCGCTTATAGAGGATGCCATTGCTCAGGAAGAACTTGGCAGCAAATTTCCTTAGGAACTTCTTGTCATTTACGGAAGCTCCTTCGGGACATTCTCTAGTCTGGAGATACCTTTTGATTTCGTGAAACCAGGGTTGTTCCACTACTTCTTCGGTATTAATCTCGTGACAATGCCCAGGTTCATCCATTCGCTCGATGGTAATTTGGGGAGCCTCGTTATCCCAGTTGAGTTTAAACACAGAAGACATTGTTGCCAGAGCATCTGCTAGCTGATTTTCTTCTCGCGGGAAGTGCTCAAAGGTAATTTGCTCGAAATGAGGCAACAATGTCAGGACATGTTCTTTGTATGGGATAAGATTGGGATGTTTGGTATCCCACTCTCCTTTGATTTGACTGATAACCAAAGCCGAGTCCCTAAATACGATCAAAGATTTGATCCCTAAGTCTATAGCAGCCTTGAGACCAAAGATGCAAGCTTCATATTCCGCCATGTTGTTTGTGCAGCTGAAGCAAAGTCGGGCCGTGAAAGAAGTGTGACAACCTTTCGGGGAAATGAGTACCGCACCAATTCCGTTTCCAAGTGCATTTGAAGCACCATCAAAGTACAGTGTCCATCGGGATCCCTTTTCGGGTTCGTCATACGGTCTGTTACCTTCAATGTTGTCCAAATTCATGATGTCCTCGTCCGGGAAGTCAAATCTCATGGATTGATAATCTTCGATAGCTTGATGAGCTAGATGATCAGCTAGTATACTCCCTTTTATAGCTTTTTGAGTGGTGTACTGGATGTCATACTCAGTTAGGATCATTTGCCATCTAGCTATTCTTCCAGATAAAGCAGGCTTCTCGAAGATATACTTGATAGGATCCATTTTGGAAATCAACAAGGTGGTATGAGTCAGCATATACTGCCTTAGTCGGCGAGCCGCCCATACCAAAGCGCAGCAAGTTTTCTCGAGCAGTGAGTAGCGAGTCTCACAGTCGGTAAACTTTTTGCTAAGGTAATAAATAGCATGCTCTTTTCGACCAGACTCGTCATGCTGGCCCAAAACACACGCCATTGAGTTATCTAAGACGATCAGATACATGATCAATGGTCTTCCTTCGACGGGAGGCATCAGAATAGGAGGTTCTAGCAAATACTCCTTGATCTTATCAAAAGCATCTTGGAAATCGTCGTTCCATTCGACTACCTGATCTTTCTTTAATAATTTGAAAAATGGCTCACAGGTAGAAGTCAGATGAGAGATGAATCTGGCAATATAGTTCAAGCGCCCCAAGAACCCTCTAACCTCCTTTTCAGTACGGGGAGTAGGCATTTCTTGTATTGCTTTTACTTTTGCTGGATCGACCTCAATGCCTTTGTTGCTAACAATAAACCCTAGAAGTTTACCAGACCTAACTCCAAAAGTACACTTACTTGGATTCAGCCTGAGTTTGTACTCTTTCAACCTGACAAACAGCTTTTCCAGATGTTCAAGGTGTTCCTCCTATGTTTGTGACCGAGCTATCATATCGTCTACGTAAACTTCGATCTCATGATGTATCATATCATGAAATAAAGCTACCATGGCGCGTTGGTAAGTTGCCCATGCGTTCTTCAGTCTGAACGACATCACCTTGTAACAGAAAGTACCCCATTGTGTAACAAAGGTTGTTTTCTCCATGTCCTCGGGGGCCATTTTAATTTGATTGTAGCCCGAGAATCCATCCATGAAGAAAAACACTTTGTGCTGAGCTGTGTTGTCAATCAAAATGTCAATGTGCGGTAGCGGAAAATCATTTTTGGGGCTGGCCCTATTCAAATCCCGGTAGTCTACACACATCCTAACTTTGCCATCTTTTTTAGGAACTGGCACGATGTTAGCAACCCATTGTGGATAGGATGTAATATCCAGAAAGTCAGCGTTGAATTGTTTCATCACTTCTGGTTTAATCTTCTCAGACATGTCGGGCCTCATTCGGCGGACCTTTTGCTTGATCGGTGGACAATCCTCTCTTGTAGGGAGACGGTGAACCACGATGTCTGTGTCTAAACCTGGCATGTCTTCGTAAGACCAGGCGAAGATTTCCATGTACTCATTTAACAGCTGTATCAGGCGCTCCTTGACACTTGGTTCCAGATTGGCACCCACTTGCACTTCCTTCCGGTCTTCCCCTGTTCCTAAATTGACAGTTTCCAACGACTCTTCGTGAGGTAAGATGGCCCTTTCCTCTTGCTGTAAAAGTCTGGCTAGCTCTCCTGGTACTTCACAACCTTCGTCATCTTCATACTCAGCCTGATTGACCATATCTTCAGAGTTATTGAAGGACATAGCACAATAGTCACCCATAGCATCCAGAGTGGATGGGTACCTGCATTTGTGAGCGTGGGTGTGTGTAAGGGATAGCCATCTTTAAACAAAAAATGCAAAAAGGAAGGAAAATGAACACAGTAGTTTATCGATGAAAAACGTCCAATGAATCATTAAACATGGCATATAGATATGAAGATAATCAAAACCCTTACAAATGGACCTACGTGCCTCGGGCAAGGCATGAGGTGAAAAAGTAGTGTACGGATTGTTCAAAAGAAATTATTACAGACCAAAGGAAATGTTTGACAGATAATTACTGATTAATAAAAGTAATGGGGACAAAGTCCTTTGCCTCCAAGTTGCGTAGTCCCCCTTTGATGGTTGGGTAGATCCAATCTTCAATGTTGGCCTCTTCGTCTTCACCTTCCAAAGCATTGATCCCATAAGGAGAGATCTTGATGGGTGCTCTTTCAACCTTTGAGCGGCGCACAGCTTTCTGCCCCGCAGCAGTGAATCCTAAACCAAACTTGTCTGTTTTGTGAGGAATGTCCGGCAACTGCCCCCATGTTGAGCTCCTCCCTTCCTTTATTGCGGCCTTCGCGTCTTTTAGAGATGCCATCCTGGCCATCTACTTTGGTACCTCAGCTACCACTTTTGCTACTTCCACCTCAGGAGAGACTTCCTCGGAGTGCTGGAATGGCGTCTCAATGAATTCACCTTCTACCTCTACATATCGGAAAGAGTTCAGGTGGCTGATCATGTACTCCTCTTCGCCGTGGATGGTTACGATCTTTCCCTTGATAGGGTACTTCAGCATTTGATGTAGGGAAGAGGTGACTTCCCCAGCATTGTGTATCCATGGTCTCCCCAATAAGCAAGAGTATGACGGACGGATGTCCATCACATAGAAAGTTGAGGGGAACACCTCTGTGCCAACCTTAATGGGAATGTCTACCTCCCCATGTACCATTCTCTTTGACCCGTCAAATGCCCTTACAATGATATTACTTGGCCTTAACTCCAAGCCTTCACAGTCTAAACGGTCAAGGGCCTTCTTAGGCAGCACGTTCAGAGAAGAACCAGTGTCGACCAGAACATGGGCCAGAGTAGTCCCTTGGCATTCTACTGACACATGTAATGCGTCGTTGTGTTTTATTCCTTTTGAGGTTAGGTCAGCATCAGAGAAACCTAAACCGTTGTCTGCTGTAAGACTGGCTACACAGTTTTGGAATTGGTCGGCAGAGGTTTCTTGGGGTACATGGGCGGTCTTCAGGAATTTTATCAATGCTTTGGCGTGCGCCTCTGAACAAAGTAGCAATGCTAACATGGAGATTTTCGAGGGGGTTTGCCCCAGCTGCTCTACCACGTCATAATCACTCTTTTTAATTATCTTTAAGATCTCCTCCATCTCTTTCTTAGAGGTTTCCGGGATGACCAAAGGTTGAGCCCTCGTCCTGATGAGCTCATCTTGGATCCCTTTACCCTTATCAGCAGAAGCTGGAGGGACAACAACAGGAACAGCAGCATCTTCAATCAATGGGGTTCTAGCGGAAAGTTTTATTGGTGCAGGAATAACTTTGGCGGCAGATGAGGGTCCAAAGATTTCCTTTGGGGCGGCAATCTCTGGAGAAAATATTCTCCCACTTCGGGTGATCTTGCTTGTGCCGACAATGTTTCCAATGCTGGCATCTTCTTCATCAGAGCTTCCTTCGGTTATTTCCACTTGTTTAATACCATGGTAGTAGATTTCTCCATCGTAATTCCATGGTATTGACTTTTCAGAACTGTAGGGGACAGGCCCTGGCATAGTTATTTTCAGAGGAACAGACGTTGTAGCAGATGTAATCTTAACAGGCTTTCTGACGGCCTTGGAAAGATCGGCGTGAATGGTGATAATTGAAACATCTTCAGTAGGGGTTGGAATAGCAGGAACTTTTTCAAACAGAATTTGTTGACTGTCTATCAGGCCTTGGATGCCTTTCTTCAGTAACGGGCAGTCAATTGGCAGAGAGTAACAACAGTAGCAGTCTTCTTTGCATCCCGGGAAAATCCCGGCCTTTAACAGATTTAACTTGATGGTTAACAGCGGAGTTATCAGGTCATTGACATCAGAAACATACAAATCTTCCTCAATAGCATGGACATTTCGACTGTGCTTCGGCATCGGAGAAGATATCACGTTTGGTTTCTCTGGAGCATCGAACTCCACCTCTTTTGCATATATCAAGTCTTGAATTTTATTTTTCAGCGCCCAACAATTATTTGTGTCATGTCCGACGTTATCGGAATGGTAGGCGCACTTGGCATTGGCATTGTAAGCTGGTGAGGTCGTATTCACATTTTTCGGCGCTTCTTTGATATTTGTGAGATTCAGCTTTAACAAGTGTGGAAGGACTTGCGCGGGCGTCATAATAATGCGGGTGAACTGCCGTGGTGGCCGTTCTCCCCATTGTTGTTTAGGTCTGGACGGGTTATTGCGAGGCTGATCATTTGGTGGATTTTGGATCATTACGGCCCCCACAGTCGGCCTGCGCTCACTTCTTCCTGCTCCCCTTTGAGAATACACAACAGTTGTTTCCTTCTTCGCTGGAAATGATTTCTTAGCAATTGTAGATGCAGAGGCATCCTTCTGAATCTTCCCATTCTTGATACCTGCTTTTACCCGCTCTCCAGTCAGAATTAATTCAGTAAACCCCGAGGAAGAGCTACCGATCAAATGATTAAAGAATGGACCAGACAGGGTCCCTAGGAACATATCAACAAGCTCTCTATCAGAAAGAGGTGGCTGCACTCTTCCAGCCAGATCGCGCCACTTCTGGGCGTATTCCTTAAATCCCTCACCTGAGGCCATTCCCATACTCTGCAGCTGAGTACGGGTTGGTGCCAGGTCAGAGTTATACTGATATTGGCGATAAAAAGCAGCTGCCAGATCCTCCCAACTACGTATCTCCGACCTTTCCAGCTTATAAAACCAGTCTAGCTGAGTGCCAGACAGGCTATCTTGAAAGAAATGTACCCAAAGGTTTCTGTCAGATGTGTGAGGTTAGATTCTTCGGACATATGATCTTAGGTGCATTTTTGGGCAGGATAGCCCATCATATCTTGCAAAAATTGGCACTTTGAACTTCGGGGGGATCACAATTCCAGCAATTAATCCCAAATCTTCGAAATCCAAACCTGGAACTCTCTGCAGCTCCATAGCTTCCAACCTGTCTTCCAAGATCTTGTACTTATCATCGGCGGGCGGGTATTGTTGTTCTGAGTAGTCTTCGTCTTCTTCAGCCTCTTCTTCTTCAGCTTCGGATTCGGAAGGTACCGCAGCCCCTTTTCCTTTACTGTTTTCTTCTTCGGATGCGGAAGGAAATTCAAAAACCCTTCTGGCTTCACCCTCAAACCTTCTCCCCAAGGTAGCCACCCCGACTCTCTTCTTCTTCTTTTTTACTTGGTCTTTGTTCCCAAGCAGGGTCTTCAGATCCTCCTGACCCTTAGCCAAGGTCATCAGGAGTTGTTGAAACTGTGCGTTCTGAGACTGTAAGTCCTTGACCGTCTGTTCGAGATCCATCTTACTGAAATAAACAGCAGAAAGATAAGGAAACCTGGTGTGGAGATCTGCTTATGTGTATGATGAATGGTATGCTTATGTATGCAATGCATTCAAGGATTTAGAAAGTTCAAAATTGTTGCAAACAAAAATAACGCACGTCATATTAATAAGAAGAAATTTGTCAGTACATAAATGCCCCATGGGCCAAATATTACAAAAACTTCTCAAGGTAAAAAGACGTTGCACATCCTCTTTGGTGCGATGTAGGTGTTGAGGGTCTCTTCCTCGTGGAGTCGGCGGGTAAGCTCCAAAACCTTCTTCTCACTGGCATAGAAGCTGGCTTCAAAAGTGTTATGTTCCTCCTTGAGTTGGATCCAACTCTTCTGCATCTCCTCCCACGATGTAGGCATGTCAGGATATAGGATGGTGTAGGGAACCTCTCCTTCCGTAACGGGATCTTTAATCACAGGGAGAACATGAGGGTAAGGCATCATTAGACTCTGGGCTCGGGTTCGTACCCACTTGAGATAAGGCTCAAGAGGGATGGAGTTCTTGTGCCCCAGTGTCTTGCTGTCAACCTTGTTAGGCATCCTCCAAGCTCTGATGAATCTTTGGCGAAGTCCTTGTGCATCGTTGTCGAAGTCAAAAACTAGGTCAGGAATCAACATGTCATGAGGGCCATCCCTCCGTGCATATCCAAATTGTCTCAAAGCTAGACAAGGGTTGTAGGTAATGCCTCCTCTAATGCCAAGTAATGGAACATTAGGGAACTCCCCACAACGATCGACGATGATGACATTTTCTCTGGACCGAGAACACCAATGTACATCAGAGTGAGTGAGGGTCATCAACCGTTGTGACCACCTTAGGCCTTGGTCATTCTTCAAGACAGATTGTGGAAGGTGCGAAATAAACCACCTTGCAAGGAGAGGAGTACAGCACATGAGAACACCCCTCTTTCTCATTGTTCGTGTGTAAAATGAGTGAAGAATGTCCCCAAGCAATGTTGGTATTGGATTTCTGGATAAGAAGATTTTGACGGCGTTGACATCTACAAGCTGGTCAGGATTTGGGAACAAGACCAAACCATAGATGAGGAGGGCCACAATTTCTTCAAAGGCTTGTAGATCCAATGAATTCCAGCACTCTTGTGCCTTCTCAAACGAAAATTTGCTAAGAAGCCTTTGACACCGCTTCTAGTTTCCCAATGCCCCTTGATGTCATATGGTTGTAAGTGTAGTGCTTGAGCAACATCTTCAGGCTTTGGTACCTTTTCTGTACCGTTGAAAGGTAGTTTATTAAGGATAGGAATTCTCAGGAGTTGAGAAAATTCCTCCAAAGTGGGCACCAATTGGTAATCGGGGAATGTGAAACAGTGGTGAAGGGGGTCAAAGAACTGGAACAAAACCTTCATCATGTCTTCTTCAATGCTGGTGCTGACTAGGCTGAGCAGTCTACCATGTCTTTCACTGAAGGGAGAGCTTTCCGGAATTCTTGATGTGAGCTCCTTGAGTTGAGGAGGGATTCTCACAAGGTTGACTTGGATAGTTTTCCTGCGAGGAATTTCCATGACCTACAAAACAAGAACAAAGATGAAGATCTAAACCCTTGAAATGGTTAGTGAATGCTTATGATGCTTTATGATGTTCATGATGTATGCACAAAACATATGTACAAGCAATTCACACAAAACCCTAGTTTCAGGCTTGCATGGGGTTTCATAGGTAAGTACCCTCTTGAGTGTAGTTGGCTTAAAAACCTGTCCTATAAATAGTAACCGGGTTCTAAGGAGCTCAATATCACTGGATTATTTTCATTGTTCATTGTTTTAGTTTAGCCACTTAACTAGCGACCAAAATATTCCAAGAAAACAACCCTCAATGAGTGTAGTATCGAGTATCTACCAACTTCGGACTGCACCAAAGCCGGTCATCTCACTACCCCTAATGAAAGGCCAAGATGGTCAAGTAAGGTTCTAGGTCATTAGTGCTTAGTGACATCACTCAGCGGCCCCGTACTCTCCTTGATTGAACTCAAGGGTTACCGGTACTCACAAATATGTCGCACTAATATAGTTATTGCTTCAACCGTGTCGGTATACCCCGCACAGTTTCCACAACGTATTGCTATCTATGAATGTTCCCCCAAATCCGGGTGTAGGATTGTAAACCCAAACAAGAGAGCCAAGATGTAAAGCAAACAAAGCAAACAATTAGTCATGCAAGAGGGTGATCTAAGCCCTAAGGTTACTCCACTTTAAAGTCATTCCCCAGCAGAGTCGCCAGTTCTATGATACGGTGGGAGAACTGACTTGGGTTTTGCGTTTGTTTTCGCAAATGTTTCGGTTGAGCAAGAGTCGCCACCGACTTTTTATTTTATCCTAAGGAAAGGTTAAAAAGCACAGCAAAAACCTTTGAGATGTTTTCTTGGGTTCGGGGAGTAAATTATAGAAAGGGAAGGTATTAGCACCCTTTCTATCCATGGTTATCCATGGGCTCTTAGTTACTTGCTTAGATCAACTTGCCTTGATTTTCAATTGTTTGAAATGGTGCTTTCAATTGTTTGAAATGGAGCTTTGTGTGTGGGTTTGAAAATGTTTTGAAAAGAGGCCAATATGGTGGCAACCTTTGTAATGATCCATGTTGGGATGTATACAAAGATGTATGTCTTTTTGAAAAGTTTTCAATGTTTTTTTTGAAAGTTGTTTTGAAAGTGTTTGTGATGTGTGTTTTGAAAAATAGGCAAGTGTTTTTGTTTTGCAAGTTGGCAAGTAACCAAGAGCTATCTACCCTAAATTTCTCAAAGATCTTTGCTATGTCTTAACCCTTTTAACAATTTTGTTCCACCATTGTATTTGGTGGACAACCTTGTGTTAGGATGTGAACGGGACGGGCGCGGGTCATCGTTTAGACCATGATTGCAATGGTGCCAAGTGTCTTTGGCAATTTTTCCTTTAAGGGACTTGATCATTTTTAGGCAACTTTCGAAAGCGTCATCGAGGGACTATGATCATTTGATTGTTTTGTTTTTGCCAAAGATACCTAACATGCAATATGGCCCATTATTGAAGGCAACAAGTGGAGTACCCTAGGGGTGCAAGTGTGATTAGTGTTGTCCATTTTCATGCTTATTTATCTTGAATTTAGGTCAAACTATTTTTTGGTTAATTTTGCATACAAAACCCTAATTCTATCATAGTATAATTAGAAAGCTTTTAAATGCGAAAAATAAAAGGTCCTAAGTTATTACAATACAATATATGGGATGGGGGGTACAAATGTTCAAATGGGGATGTTTTAGCAAGAAATTAAACTAAACTATTACATCCAAATTGACTTATGCAAATTAATTAAGTGCACAATACTTAAATAAAATAAAATAAATATGCAAGATGCAAAAATGATTTTTATGTGTATGTAAAAAGTATTTTTTATGTGTTAAATAAACAAGAATAAAATGAATTAATTTTTTGGTATTTTTATGTTTTTTAGGGTAAACCCTAATTTTATAAATAAAAGGTATTTATTATATAATATATGCAATATTTATTAATTATGTACAAAAAATAAATAAAAAAGGAAGTATATTGTCAAAAAGTGATTTTTTAAGTTGAATATTAATAAAAATAAAATGTATTATTTTTTATGTTTTTAACCTAAATAGACTAATAAATATATAAGTATCTATATTATTTATTAAATATATTAAATATGTACAAAAATAAAATATTTAATATTTACAAAAAAAAGTATATTCTTTATAAGATGTTTTCAAAAGATAAAATAAAATAAAATTAGAAAATAAATGTATTTTTGTATTATTTTTAGTTAAAAGTATTTTTATGTTTATTTATTTACATAACTAAATGAAACAAAATAAATATCAAAAAAATGCAAAAAATGTGAGAAAAATAATTTTAATATTTTTTATGCTTTAATAAAAAATAACAAATCAGAATCAAAAAGAAAAAATTGAAAATGACAAACAAAACTCAAAATGGGCCAGGGGGTGCATGTGAAATGCAGTGGTGTGAAAAGGAAAAAAATGTTACAGGCCCAGCCCAAAGACTCTGTCTTCTTCAACCTCCAGCTTCCTTGAACAACAAAACACGTGTTTCTGCTATCTCCTGATTCCTTGATTTTCAGCACAAACTCATAACAGGAAAGATGTCAAGCATCAAGCCACGATTCCATACATATAAAAAACTCAACTTAACTCTCAGAAATGAGAGAGAATTTCTCCATTCCTAATTCTTAACCTAAGTTTTTGTCAATGTTCAGGTTCAAAATACTCTCGGTATATGCAATATAAATGGAAAGTGAGGGTATGTATAGCTTCAGGGCCATGAACATGACATTTTTCATTCATAAATCTAAACCTAACTCTTCCTAGATTGAAAGATAGAAGTCCATGAACTTACCTGTTCAGCTTGGATCGTGTCTGGCAATGGAGGTACTTTCAAGGCAAGTTGAGGATTGGTACAGCTTGCTTGAAGTCCAGGGATGCTATTCCAACCTTTAGCTTGCTTTGAAACCAAGTGAATCAAGCTATGGCACTCAACCTGCAAAACAGAAAAAGTGAAAATGGAAAATGGTGTTAGGGATGTTACAGGTCGTGTCCAATGCTTGGGACAGCTTCAGTGGGTGATAGGGAATGTGTTTGCAAAGGTTTTGGCCAAAACGCACGAGGTGAAATGTTTATGGAAGCTAAGTTGCAGGGATGCCCTGTTTTTGTGCAGTACAATGGTGTTTTGATGTTTGATGAGGTTTGGAAGGTGTTTTGGTCGTGCCTTAGCTCAGTTATGTTGTTTGAGATGTGTCTAACAAGTTTGTCTAAGCTCGTTCTTGCAGCAATGAGAGTTGGTATGTGTTATGCCAAGTTTCTTCTAACTTAAGCAACAAAATGTCAACTTGGTTTCTAGACTTGTGCAGGCCCCCCAAATATGCTGCAACCATCCCTCTTGATCAGTGTGATATGCTTCTAAACTTGTGCCAAAGAGATTTGCCTTGTACTTCTTGATTTGCAAATTTGACATAAAGTTCAACTTTTCAAAAATGGATATATTGCTTTTTCTAATTATGGCTCAATCTTGTATGCAATGTTTAAACACATAAGATAAGGCTTGAACACAAGGGGTTTGCATTAAATTTATGAGTGTAGATGAGATAAAGGACCTGTAATCTATCTTAGAGCATGCTGAGTTCAAAAATGCAAAGTTATGGACATGTAAATTGGCCATGAACAAAGTGAGTTTTGCCCATATTGCCAAATTCGATTCTCCCTAACCATAAGGTTGTTTGAGGAGTTCTTGGACATTTTGGAAAGCTTGGAATGTGTACTACAATCCATCTTTGTAATGAAAATTGAAATTCCAAGTGGAAGCATGTGAAAAGTGGCCATGAAGTTAGGCAAAAATCCTGCCTAAAATAGGTCAAAATTTCTCTAAGTTAAGAATGTTTTGCACCCTTGTTCCAAAAATCATAACTTGAGCTACAAGCTTATTTTGGGGAAACTTTGTGAATCAAAGTTGTAGATTTTACAATGGACTACAACTTTCATGTTTTGAGTTTTCCTTGAATCCAAATGCATCTTGATGAAAATATGGGACAAAGTTAGGAAAAAATTAGGGATTTTCATAACTTAGAAAATTTCTAAGTTATGAAAATTCTTCATTTCAAACCCTAATTTGTGATTTTTGATTTCTTGATGAACAAGTTTCACAATTTGACATGATTTTATAAAAAGTTAATCTTGACACTTGATTTTGACCAAAAAGTCAAAGTTTGACTTTTCAGTATACAGTCAAAAATTGATCAATTGACTGGAAAATTCATCTGTCAATCTTGTGCATTTGGGATCTTCTGAATTTGTTGAACATGTCAAGACAATTCCATTGGGTCCTTGAGTCCATATATGAGCTTGGTTTGCCATTGGTTAGGTCAAACAGTCAAAAATTGCCTTTGTGCAGTCAAAACCCTAAAAATGACCATTTTGCCCTTTTGGTGATTTGATCAAATTTCTTGTGGAATTGTGATCCAAACTTGACCAAATGGTTCAAATGAGTTCATAATGTTGATGTGGGTCAAAAATCATGAGGTTTGACTGTCAATTGACCACAGTTGACTTTTTCCCCAATACAGTTGACTTCTAGGTCAACTATCCAATTGACTGGGCAAAGATTGGAATCAAGGCTTGAAACTTGGTATGGGTAAACTTGAGAGTCCAATATGAAGCATGAAATTCATTTTGGGCACTTTAGGTCAAAACATCTTTGTGCAAACTCAAACCCTAATTTGGGTCAACAGAGGAGGAGTCTTGAGCAGAGCAAACCCTAACTTGATCTTGAGCTCCAAGGGTCTTGTGGTGAGAAAATATTGAAGAAAAGGGAGGGCAAATTTTGGGGTACAACAATGATTATGACTATGCTATGTCATGTCTTGTGTGATTATAGAAAAATGGCTGACGAATAACTAAGGTATAGACATAGTTGAATGTCTCAACATGCTTTAGTGCATAGAGAGAAAGCGAAATCTTCACGTGTAGTTGGAGATATGGATCAATGTGCTAGCAGGTATGATGTTTTGCAACAACCTGTTTGATTTTGGTGTTGACAACACTCTTAAGAGAAGTCTTCATAATAAGTGATGATCAAGTCCATTTGGTGTTAATGACAACATTGTGAGGTGAAATAGTCGTCTGATGTGGTGATCAAGTAGTGCCCAATATATCAAAAGTCATCTATGTGTTGATCAATTTGTGGTGCTTGGAGGTCAAGATATCAAAGCCTATATCTTGAGAACAACACCTAATGTCAAGTGGTGTTCGGTGAAGTCTGTGAACATCTATGATAAAACTTTATGTCTGATGATGGTGTCTATCTTGAAGAGTTATCCCAAGCCTCATCAAAAGAAGATTCAAGGTTCTAATAGGGTGTTGAAGTTAAAGATAATATGGCAAAGAACCTAAAAATTCAGAGTTGTGAAAGAGAGGAAGTGTGAAAGCTAGCAGAGTCTGAGTCGAGTGATCTGTGTTTGTAAAGGCATAAGACTAGCTCTCGAATTAACTAAGGCAAATCACACACTCACTTTCAGAAAGCCTCTCTTGCGTTATTAAAATCACCAGAAAATATTTTTGTTCCTATCTAGTTGACTAATAGCTCAAAAAGTTCTTTGTGGGATCAATTTACATTGTTTACGATTATCTCTTAGACTTAATCGATTATCTCTTTTTGTAACGCCTCGTAATCGAGCATTGGGGCTTATAACTGACTAGTAATTTCTCTTTTGGAAAACTTCCATTTTTGTACTTTATAATCAATATTGGATTTTCATAATTGATTATGAGCCTAAAAAATCCCATAAATTATTGTCATATTTGAGCCACATTTTGTCCTTTAAATAAATGACTCATTTCTCACTTCTTACACACCAAAAAAACGTATTCTAAATACCTCTCTCTCTCTCTCTATCTCTCTCTCTCTCTCTCTCTCTCTCTCTCTCTCTCTCTCTCTCTCTCTCTCTCTCTCTCTCTCTCTCTCTCTCTCTCTCTCTCTCTCTCTCTCATCGAGAAAATGTTTATACTTGTGATTTTGTAGTAGTGTGCTTGTTGTGTTTCAGGAAGAATCTAGAAAGAATGGATAGGATAACAAAAAAACTCAATAAATTGGTCCAACTTTTGAAACATGAAGGAATAAACTTAAGTCATTAGAATAATATTCATAAAGAAGATATTTTAAAGAAGTAGTATATTTAACCCCAATTATTTCCTTGAGACAAAAAATCTCAATAGATGAACAATCAATCGAAGGGTCAGCATCCAATTGTTTACAGTGATTTCTAGTAAACAACTGCTAGTCTTCTAATTTATTGATTATTATTGGTTACTTGCAGGATCGACTAGATTGATCCTAGAACACATGTGTCATAACTCATTTCTATGTTCATACCCATTATCTTGATGAATTTATATTGTATATTAATGTCGAATGTGAGATTCTTAAGAAATATTTCTAAGATTGTCTATAGAAATAAACTGACTGAATGTACAAAGGAAAGGCTTTGAATTAGACTTAAGATTTAATACTTGAATGTAAAGATAAGGAGTTTCTGAGAATATAACAGTTTCTGGAAATATGAAGTGTTTGAACAAAAGGATAAAGTAAAAGTGAAGTTTCTAAAGAGATAAATGTGTTTGAAAGCAAGTAAAACAAGGAAATAAAAGGAAATCGAAAGATTTAAGAGCAAAAGTACTGTAAAAGTGAAAGAAATATAAAAAGACTTGTATTGAAATTATAAAGAATCATGATGTTCAATACGTACATTTTGTCTTCTAACTCGTTTCCCTTAAGTCACAGTAATTTGAGTGTTTGAGATTTTTTGATACACGAAATGAACACCCCAATTCTAACACAAAAACACCTATTTATAGTATCCTGACCCTAACGGTCCTACTCTAAAATCATGCCACGTTCGAAGCATGCAGGCTCCTTACGCTTACTGATTTCCACGCGTCTTCTAAGAATGGCGCTCTTATTTGAAATTCGAACCCTGTGCCAGCGAAGTATTTTACTAGTTTTCTTCGATTCGAATTAAACCATTTGCCAGGACCACTTCCAATTCTGGCACATTTGCACAAAGGAACTCTTTATATTTTAAACACTAAAAATCCCGAATCGAAATCCATCATTTATCACTGGAAATCGAAGAGTCCTTTAGAACAATGGTTCTATATTTCTCACCAATATTCATCATTTATATCAACCTCCTTATATGCTTATTCGAAATATTGTCTTGATATCCAATTATTCTTTATTCGAAATTGCCAGCTAACAAATTGCCCCTCAAGAACATGTATTTCGATAGATATAAAGAAATACTTGTTTTTGAATTATCCATGCAATTTCGAGAGTATCAAAACTCATGATGACAATACTGCACACGATGGCAGAGTAAGTGTCCAACTTTCTGCAAAACGTCCAATCATCATACCTAAACGTGCAATCACAACAGTTATAGCTAATAATTAGCAGCAAAACTCCACTTTCCTAGGAAGTTCAAAAAAATCCACCTTTTCTCTTGCCAATGAGGGAGTTACACGTATCCCACCTTTTTTCAAAGGCCAAAAACCTTTAAACCGTTGAGGAAGGCTATAAAATCACTTCATCTTCTTCATTCCAAACTTGCTCAACCTTCAAACAACCCAAATTTCTTATTTTCAGAAAAAACCTTTGATTTTCACAATGTATTCCCCTTCAGTGCCATCTCCTTCATCTAAGAAGTCTGGAAAATCCAAGCAAGCTTCTTCCTCCATTCTCAGACCAGCAAGCAAGATTATCAATCTTGATAATCAGGAGTTCATCTCAACCCCCAAACTCACTCAAGAACAAAAGGTCATCTATGCTTCTCAGGTAATCATTCCTATTACTGTTCTTGATAAAACCCTAGGAGTTATGGGTCCCCTAATCTCTACGGATCGTTTAGAAAAAATAAAGGGATTTTTTCCCGTGTATTCCAAAACCAAACCCATTGTTAATAAATCCACCCCTCTAAAACTTAAGGAAGATGAATCGGTTGTTAGACCGTCAAAAACCCTAAAAGAGAAAACATGTGAAACAAAAACGTCAAAACCTATGAGGGACGTTTTTAGTATGGACTATGTTACTGGGAATTTCAAACCCTTTCGCTCATGTCCCTCATCAGATCAATTATACCAAGATTGGCTTTCAAAAGTTGAAAATAAGAAATCCCAGGAATGGGAAAGTATAGGCATCCTAAATCTGATTTGAATGTCAAAATTAGGTTTTAGTTATAGCCAACCCTTCTTGCTAGCCTCCTTATACTTTTGGGATAGCACCTATAATACCTTCCATCTCCCTTGTGGAATGTAAACACCCATGTTCTTCAATATTGCTGCTATCACTGGACTCTCCCCTATTGGGGAAACTTTTGATCCAAATGAAGATGCAGATAACCTTATTGACTTCGATGTCAAGAATGCCAGCTTCTCAAAATACATCAATTTCTATCACTCTGCTGAAGAGGAGGTTTCTGATGTCGAGCATATAGCTTTTCTGGCACTATGGTTATCAAAATACGTCTTCTGCAGCAAGTCTCTACAAGTTGCTAGCAGGTTCATCACCCTCGCAAATCAACTTCATCATGGTCGAAGGGTGTGCATCAGTGAGTTACTGTTAACAAGCTTATATGAAAGCATAGGTGCTGCAGTTTCGAAACTGAAAACTTACGAAGCTGGCACTAATCTGCTTCTCGCTGGCCCCTTTTGGCTATTGCAGCTTTGGTTAAATGCCACTTTCGAATCATCTCTATCAACCTTTGGGGTTATTAACGAAGAACATCTTGACGTTGTAAATCGTAGCATTGAAGGCACTAGGTTGTTAAAACTAACCCCAAACGATGAAAGAGAAAATTTCAAGACATGCTTCGTTAACTACACAATGATCTTCTCTAAAATACATAGGTTTGACCCTTCAATGGCCCCTTTTGCCAATCGAAACTGTGGTCCAACTTGGTTTACCATGCCCATTGAAAAAGCCATCAAAGAAGAAATAATCAGGGACATTTTGTGTGCCTTTTTAAACCCTAGGCTTATCATTTCTAGGATCACGCCTGTGAAGAGCCGAGTGTGTATCCTTGCTTATCAACCCAACTTCGTAGCCCGTCAATTCGGACTATGCCAAATTCTACCTGAGCCTCTCTTCAACAAGAAAAGGGAGATATGTTTAGCAGGGGTACCTTACTCCTTCAAAGAAATCGAAACTCGACAGAAGAAATATGCTGGCTTTGCTGACTTTTCATTAGTCTTCTTTACTCCTTCCTTTTATATGACAAAAGATTTTTATACTTGGTGGACGGCTTATTATTCGAATAATATGTTCAGCACCATCCAAATTCAACAACAACTGACGATAGCTTTTTCCCTCGTGCAGGAGCATGCCAAAAAAGGTAGACTTACTCATGTCAAGGAAATTTGAGCCTTCCAAAAATATTTCGAAATTGTCTATAATCCTATGGAAATACATCGAACTGTTTGCAAAGCAGCAAGAACTTTGAAAGAAAAATTTGAAAAACAACTTTCAAAAATTCGATTTCCTCCTTATGTAAAACCTGAAGATAGGTATTGGTGGGCTTTTAAACATCAACCACAAAAATTTCCAAACATACCTACTTCAGAGCTGGATTTAGCCTTTTTTCCCCCGTATCCCTGGTGGTTCGTTGGTGGGGAAATTTTTCGTATATATGAAAATGATGCCAAAAAACCTGCCCAAAGGGTAACGTGGGCTAAACATGATTTAGACAATTTCAGGGGGCACCTTCGCTATGACTTGTCAGCCATGTCTATCACGTCTCGAAACGGCGAAGGTGCGGAACTGAAAAACTTCGAAGTTCCCTTATTCTTTCTAAACTTTTGTTTTAAACTTGACCGTTTCATATTCTTTTCAGCTGTTGATCTAAAATCTTTGAAAAAGGATAAAGTTGCACCCAAGGCAGGCTCAACTTCTACTTCGAAAGCGCCAATGACCACTACTGAAAATCCTCCTTTTGAACAAGAAGATGACTCCCCGAAAAAGAAAAAGAAAAAAGTAATACTTCACTTACTCCTTTCTTATTGTCGAAATTAACTCTTTAAATTGACTAATTATTATTTCCATTTCTCCAAGCGAGTGGACTACCTCCCAAGTCTCCTAAGAAACGAAGACGTGATGGTGCCCATTCTGAAAATGAATCAGAAAAGGATGAGGACGTTTCTCCTCTTAAACGAAAAAAGAAAAAGAAAACCAACAAATCTGGCGAAGGTTCTCAATTCACCAATCCTTCAAAAAGAGAAGTGAATGTGACTGCTCCCAAGCCCAAATCCAAAGGACCTTCGAAGTCTCAGTTTTCGAAGAACATAATTTCAGAATGCATTGGTAGCAATGCAACTTCTGATGAACAAAAGGTAAATCTCACTTAATGCTTTTTTAGATTGACTATGTAACCTTCTTTATGCTAACCCTTTGTTTCTGCGCAGAGTGTTCCTTTTGCTTCTTCTAATCCTCCTACCATTCAAGGCCAAGCTCCAAAACCTGCAGCCTCTCCTCAACCAGAAGGTCTCAACGAAGCCGTTTTAAACAAAGGTCCGTCCACTGCTGCTACTCCTGCAGGGACCGTCGAAGCCTTAGATCAACAAGCAACCTCACCTCCATTGGTCGAAGCTTTAGACCAACAAGCAACTTCGCCTCCTTCGACAGAGGGCCCTGTAGCTGGCGAACCAGACACAGTGTTCGAAACTCCCATCATTGACAATCCTAGTGACTCTTCTCCCAGAAGGGTGTATTTTACTGACCAATCTGAAGAGGAAAGTGAAACACATACTGTGAGTCGTCACTTCGCAGATGGTGAAGAAGATGAGGTGATGCAAGAGGAGGTGGAAGTTCCCATTCCTGCTGGAACTATTTTCACTAAAAACCCAGATCCTCCAATTTTGACTGGGGAACAAAAAGAAGAGCTAAAACGGAGTAATCCCCTGAAATATATCAAGTTAATGCTAGCTCAACGGGATCCTTCTTCTAGCAAAAATCAATCTGAAGATTCGATCCAAACGAAGGATAATGCCCCTCTTACTTCTCTCGACCAACTTCTTCAACAAGTCAACAAAACTATTCTTGAGGCTGGCATTTTTACTATTCTAAAAGAAGACAATGCATCCTATTTTTCGATGAAGAAGTTTCTTTCTCAGATAGATCTCAACATCTGTCTACCTGAAGTAAGTGAGACCATATATGATCTGCAAATCTTGCTCAATGAGGTTAGCAGTGAATATATTAGGGTTAATGATGTTGAGGCTAAGATTCGAACCAAACAAGAGGCTTTGTCTAAAGCTTATGACCAAACTTCGAGACTTTCTGAAGAAGCAGAGGTATTGGAGCGTGCTAAAATCCAGGACAAAGACAAGCATGATGTTTTGGCTCGATCAATCTTGCTTTGGGAATCCCAGATTGAAGAACTCAAAAAAAGAATTGAGGGTGCTCGAAATGAGCAGGCAGCCCTGAAGCCTGTTGATGACAAAAAACTTGAAAATCTTGTCACACAAAGTCTTCAACAGATGGAGGTAGCTGAAGGAATAAGTGAGGAGATCAAGGGGCTCGAAAGCGTCAAAAATGCCACCCAATGCAAGATCAACTTATGCAAGAGAAAGTTTGCTAAGCTGAAACGAAACGCCCCTTTCTGATTTTTGAATGTATTTTGTTAATGCTTTTTATTGTTAAGGATTGAACACAACCATTTTGGCATTTATATAATACCATTTTGGCTTTATTATTTGTTTTATTTTTAATTATCCTGTAGTGATTCGAACCTCTTGCAAGCATGGCTTATACCTTTTTAAGTATTTCCCATTTACCTTCAAGATTCTTCTATCTTCTGCTAATTCCTCTATTTCATAAGCATTATTCGAAAATGTTTTCAAAACACGAAAGGGTCCCTCCCAGTGGGGTGACCATTTACCTAATAATCTATTCTTTTTATCCATAGGTAATATAACTTTCCATACCAGGTCATTGGTTGAGAACAACTTACTTTTAATTCTTTTGTTGTATGCTCTGGCTACTCTTTCTTTCTGTCTTCTCATAACTTCTAAAGCATGTAGCCTATCTTCATCCACGTCCACTAATTCATTCATCATCATTTCCCAATATTGATCAGCTGGTATCTCATTTTGTCTTTGGATTCTCACTGACTATAAATGTATTTCGACTGGAAGCACTGCATCGTGCCCAAATGTAAGTCGAAACGGAGTAGTATTCGTTGCTTCTTTAGGAGATGTTCGACATGCCCATAAAGCTTGGTCCAAAGTTTTGTGCCAATTCTTTGGCTTTCGTCCTACATGTTTCTTTATCAACCCTATTATGACTTTATTGGCTGCTTCCACTTGTCCATTAGCTTGAGCATAATAAGGGGTTGACGTGAGTAACTTAAATCCCATTTCTTTTGCAAACTCTTGCATTTTTCGCCCCGTGAAAACTGAACCTTGATCTGTTGTGATACTTTCTGGTATTCCGAACCTGTAAATTATTTGCTTCTGGACAAATTCCATAATAGCCTCTTGATCAACATTCACTAGAGGAATTGCTTCGACCCATTTTATAAAATAATCTATACCCACAAGGATATATTTATGTCCTTTGGATGATGTTGGTCGTATTTCACCAATTAGATCTAATGCCCATCCTCTAAAAGGCCAAGGCTTAACAATTGAATGTAACTCACTTGCAGGAGCATGTTGAATGCCTGCATAAATTTGGCATTCCTCGCATCCTTTAGCAAATTCTATGTAGTCTTTGAGCATAGTGGGCCAATACATTCCATATCGAAACAACAACCATTTCATTTTGTGACCTGCTTGATGTGCCCCACATGCCTCACTGTGCACACTGGACAATGCTACATATGCTTCATTTTCTCCTAAACATTTGAGTAAGATTCCTTCTGGGGTTTTCTTAAAAAGTTCATTCCCTATTAGCACATAAGACAATGCCCTATATTTGATCTTTTTCTCTGTACTTACTGAAGGTTCTTTCAAGTAATTTATTATAGGACTTATCCAATATGTATCTGCCAAAGTATCAATATTTAGCACTTCGAATTCTTTCTGATTTGCATAACCAAGTTTCGAATTTTCTAAGTCTAATGGTGATAATTTGGTAGCCATTATTCTGTCTCTTGTTTCTATGAGGTATTGGAGTTTTTCTTTAGATGTCTTATATCCTGAGGCTATTTGAGCCAAGTCATTTGCCTCCTGATTATCAATTCTGGGAATATGTTTTATATCCACATATTCAAATTTCTTGAGTAATCTGTTAGCAATAACAAAGTACATGATCAAATTTTCTTTGATACATTTGTATTCTTTGGTTATCTGTTTGATGACCAGCTCTGAGTCTCCACTAATTTCGAATCTGGTTGCCCCCAATTCCAACAAAGCTTCAAGTCCAACAATCAATGCTTCATACTCAGCTTCGTTGTTCGAACAGGGAGGGCCTTCTAACTTGTACTTGAATTTTGTTGGAATTCCTTCAGGAGAAATTATAAGGACTCCAACACCACTTCCGTTTTTATGTGTTGACCCATCGAAGGATAATTTCTATGGGTGGATCTCAACATAATCTAACGCGAAGTCCTCACTCAGAGTGATCCACTATGAAATTTGAAACTACTTGTCCTTTCATAGCCTTTAAAGGCTTGAAGGCCAAATTATACTCAGTGAGCGCTAAAGCCCATTTACCAATCCTGTTGTGCATGATTGGTTTTGAAAGCATATGTTTAATAACATCAAAGTGAGATGAAACATAAACATCAACTGGTTTAATATAATATTTAAGTTTTGTACAAGAGAAATACAGACAGAGACATAGTTTTTCAATGCTACTATACCTGGTCTCTGCTTTATTTAGGACCCTACTAATATAGTAGATGGCTCTTTCGACGCCATCATCATTTTCTTGGGCCAACATACTACCTATAGTTACATTGGAGGCAGAGATATATAGTCTCATTGGCTTATCTTTAGAAGGGGGTGCAAGTATAGGAGGGTGCATCAAATAGGCCTTAATTTTCTCGAATGCCTCCTGATGCTGCGCCGTCCAATCGAAATTCCCTTGGTTGAGACGGAGGAGTGGAGAGAAAGCCTGAGTTCTCCCACTCAAATTAGATATGAATCTCCTTAAAAAGTTGATTTTACCTAATAGAGATTGCAACTCTTTCTTTGTTGATGGAGGTTTCGTCTCCATAATAGCCTTCGTCTTGTTCAAGTTAATTTCGATCCCCTTCTTGTGGACCACAAAGCCTAGGAAATCCCCAGCCTGAACAAAGAAAGCACATTTAAGAGGATTCATTTTTAAGCCATGTTTTCTCATTCTTTCGAATGACTGGCAAAGGTGAGTCAAATGATCCTCATTAGAAACAGATTTGACTACTATGTCATCTATATAAATCTGCATAAATGATTCAATGAAATCATGGAAAATGCTGTTTATTGCCCTCTGATATGTTGCCCCAACATTTTTTAGTCCAAAGGGCATAACTACCCATTCATAAGTGCCTAAGGCACCTGGACATCTGAACGCAGTTTTGGGAACATCATCCTCAACAATAAAAATCTGATTATACCCAGAGTATCCATCTAACATACTCAGGTATTCGAAACCCGCAGCAGAATCAATCAGCATTTCTGCTATAGGCATGGAATATTCATCTTTTGGGGTGGCAGTATTTAAATCCCTAAAATCTATGCAAATTCGTAAAGAGCCATTTTTCTTAATAACAGGTACAATATTAGCAAGCCATTCTACGTACCTTGTGGTCCTGATAAACTTGCATCGAAGGAGCCGTTCCACCTCTGCTTTTATTTTTGAGAGGATTGCTGGGGCGAATCGTCTAGGCATCTGCTTGGTGGGCTTCTTGCCATCCTTGATTGGAAGCCTATGTTCCACCAGTTCCCTCTTTAAACCAGGCATTTCGCCGTAGTCCTAGGCGAAGCAATCTCTATTTTGTTTGAGCATTTCCACCACCTTGCCTTTTAGATTGGGACTGAGTTTCACACTGATGTACGTAACTCTTTTTTCGACGCTATCCCCAATATCAACTTCCTCCAAAGGATCTTGTGCCAGCATCTTAGCGCTTGTTGACTCTAGATCCTTCTCGAACCTCAAGGGCTCTTGATCATAAATGGCATCTAGCCGTTGATCCACTAGTTCGGAAGTTTGTCCATCACAGGGTGGGGGTGAGTGGTTTCCCTCAGGATTTGCTATTTCTTTTTTTGTTTTTTCTTTTTTATCTATGGCTTCGACAGCCATGTTTTGTATTTCGGCTTCGAGAGCCGTTTTTCGTTTGTTCTCAGCCAGATAGGCCGAAATCTTTTGGTAGTAATTTGACTCAGTCATAATGATCTTCGCTTGCCCAGCCAGTTGGCCGTATCGTCGAAGTCTCTCCATCTTCCTCAATCTCCTGCCCGTCCCACATGATTTCCCTATCCCATTGGAATCCATTGGGACGAAGGGTTAAAGAATAGTAAGTGTTCTCATTGGGCTCGAAATATTCCTCAGGCGGGTGACATGGCCCTATGTTGGCCATATTTTGATCGAAGTTTCTTTTGTACACGTTGTTGATTTCTGTCATATAGTAACTTTGGTTTGCTTCTATGTTTTCGACAATTCCATCGTCTCTCCACAACACCAACCTTTGATGCATTGAAGAAGGCATTGCGCTAATTCCATGGATCCATTCCATGCCAAGAAACAGATTGTAGTTTTCCTTTGCAGTAATGACCATAAACATTGTTGGTCTTGTGAGGGAACCAACTGTCAAATTAACTTGTATTACTCCCAAAGTCTTGCCAACCTTTCCTTCATAATTCGAAAACACCATGTTGTGAGGTCTAACATCTGAATCCTACATGCCTATCCTTTTTAGCATGAATTGAGGCATCAAATTAACAGCAGCTCCACCATCCACCAGAACCTTGTTCACACCATATTGCTCCACCTTTGCCCTGATGAATAAGGGTTTTAGATGGTTCTTCATTCCTTCGTCTGGCTTTTCGAAGAAAGTGTTTTGCTCTTTGACCGCTCCATTGTTCATCACATAATAACATATTGGCCTATGTCTGGCCATTTCGTCCTCATCAGTCTCCTCACCAGCATAAACCTTTGTATCCTGATTGTACTCACAAGGCAGCACCTAAACTACATTGCAGTTTGCATTAAAGAAGGATTCCCCCTCCGATTCGAAGTCATCAGTCATCAAGTCCTCTTCCTTTGCAGCCTCCTTCTGAGTCTTATTTTCTTCAGTGTCTTTCTTTGGTGAAAAAAGTTTCCTGGACACTGGGGGTTTGCCCCCAGTCTGGTTCATTGATGTTGGGTTATTGGTACTAGATTCTCCTATCCCCATAGGCTTCGAATCCCTTTCTGCTTTTCTATTTCTCTAGTGTCTGCGCCACTGAGAGCGAGACATTGGATTTTTGCCTTTGTAATTCTCCAGTCTTATTTCTTCCCTCCTATTTGAATTGCCTCCTGTAAGCCATCGCAGTCCTGCCTCCTTGGTCATAGCTGCGCCACTTCCCTTTTCCCTTATCAGCCTTCACCTGCAGCCATCTGTCAGTGGGGATTTCTGCAGGTAGTTTAAAGGAAACTTTCTTTGCTCCCCTGGGGTAAGGGCTATCTGGCCTCCTTGGAACATTTCTGCCAGTGTTAACAGGATTCGAAGGCATTATGCCTTGGTGCCCCCAGCCTGATGCAAACGGAATCCTCTCGAACGCTTCAGCCATTTCTTTATCATACACCGCTGCACATCTAGGACATATTAAACACTCTGTCCCAATCTTGTGGCAGCGAACCAAGAATTCGAGCAGACTTTCATCAGCTTTTGGATAAACTCTGTACAGTTGGTTGTCTTGCCTCCAGTTGACCCCTGTTCGTTCGCGCTGGGCCCTTTCGAACTCAGCAGCAATTCTGGGGTTGCAGATGATGTTGCACCTTGGGCACAGCAACTTATCCTGGTTTTTCTTATGACAGTGGAAGAGGTATTCGCGCAAACTCGCGTCTTTTCTAGGTAAGTTCTCTCTTCTTTGCTCTCTCTCCCTCTCCAAACAGCGTTCCACTTCTTCCATTTCAGCGTTGGGCTGTTCGAAGTCCACCATATTTACTCCCAGCATTTGACCATCAGAAATTTTGACTTCTTCAAATTTCATCCTAAGACCCTCAGTGGCCTCAGTTAATTTTTCGTCACTTAGTATCTTTGCTTTGAGCACCTTTGGGAGGCCATCAGTAGCCTCTCTTTCGTTCTTGATCAAGATGAAGTCTCCATCCTCTTCGACTTCCACTTTCGATTCAACTTTCCTCTCAGCAATTTCTACTACATTGATGTCCAGAGGTTCAGCATAGTTAGTCTTCGCCATCAGCAACGGATCCGTATCAACTTTCATTGGATTCTTCCCTTTGTCTGAGAACTTCAGCCTGCCATCTTTGATTGCGTTTTGTATCAGATCCATGAAAAGAAAACATTGTGAGGTTTTATGGCCTAAAAAGTTGTGATATTTACAAAAGCCCTTCTTCTTCCTTTGTTCCAACGGAGGAATCTTAAGGTTAGGAGGAACTATTAACTGGCCATCTTTAACAAACAGATCAAATATTTCATCACATTTAGTTATATCGAAAGTATAGATTTTCTTAGGGAATTTATCATTCTTTTCACTTTCGACAGAATCCTTTCCATTGGAAGGAAACATAACTTTGCAAGCATAAGGGGGTGCTTCCTTTAGTTCTGCAAGATCTATTTCGAACTGATCGAAATCATAAGGGTCATGAGAATCATATATGTTCTCCTCTTCAGCCTCTATATAGGCTATTCTCTCTTTCTTATGATTTTTACTAGCCCTAGCCTTTTCAACTTTTAACCTTTCGACCTGACGAACTCTGTCTGCTAGTTGGGCCATATCTCTAAGATACTGTGTATCCAATTTCTTTCGAATGGAATAATCTAGGCCCCCAGCAGCCATTTCGACCAATTCATGTTCAGGGACCACTTGTTCACAGTGATTTCTGGTGAACAACCGCTAGTCTTCCAAACTATCAAATAAACTTAATTACTGTTATTCAATCTCTCTGGTAACTTACAGGATCGACTAGATTGATCCTATGGAACATAGTTGTTTGGCTAAGTCTAATTGTAAAACTGACATTTTTATTTAGGATTTCGAATTAGAGTCTGTTCTATAGATATCCAATCCACTTCGATTACTATACTGAATGGTTCGAAGGATAACTTCTATATGGTATTAGGAATATTCATGAGAAAAGTTTAAAGACTTGAAATTGGATAAATGGCAGGATTAAATGGGTGAATGTAAAAGTTACTAAATGTTTGGAGGTTTCGACAATAAGAAAAGTATTTAAATGCAGAAAGGAATAAATGACTTCGAGTACAAAGGTCTTAATATAAAGGCATAAACATAAAATTGCTTGAAACACGAATGAAACGTTGGAAAATGTAAAGAGTTTTCATTGAATTGTAAATGCTGGTGTTATCATACGTACATCTTTCGAGCATTCGTTTCCCTATCCATGCGGTATTTTGAATGTTTATTGAATTTGTACAACAGATATGACACCCCAAATCCTAACAATAAGACTTCTATTTATACTATTCGACCATAACGGTCTTTCTATCAGAATCTACCACGTTCAAAGCATGCAGAGCATTGCTTCCCTATAGCCTCCACGCGTCTTCGAACACTCTTATGCTTGTGTATTTGAATTTCCAATATCCCGCTTACGTTTGAATTTCAAATGTTTTGGAACTTTTCGTTTCGAGTTTGTTCATAGGTTATTTCCAAAAGTGACCTCCACAAATATCCTCTTATGATTATTTCGAACAAGGATTTGAACTCACACTCCACAACTTATCATTCGAAACTTTGAACTCTAATATTTCCATTCGAAACAAGCATTCTCTTCCATTCCGAATCATCAAATCTGCTTTATCCAAACAAAACTCAACCATAGTAATTTCATTTCGAATCACAGTATCAAAATCTTCAGCCAACACCACTGTGAAGCATCTAGATTTTAATAAACGGAACCTATTCTGTGATACGGTGGGAGAACTGACTAGGGTTTTGCGTTTGTTTTCGCAAATGTTTTGGTTTAGCAAGAGTCGCCACCGACTTTTTATTTTATCCTAAGGAAAGGTTAAAAAGCACAACAAAAACCTTTGAGATGTTTTCTTGGGTTCGGGGAGTAAATTATAGAAAGGGAAGGTATTAACACCCTTTCTATCCATGGTTATCCATGGGCTCTTAGTTACTGGCTTAGATCACTTGCCTTGCATTTTCAATTGTTTGAAATGGTGCTTTGTGTGTGGGTTTGAAAATGTTTTGAAAAAGATGCCTTGTCTAGGCAACCCTTGTAACAATTCTTTACTCGAATGTTTTACAAAAGGTGTTTGTCTTTTTTGAAAAGGTGTTTCAAGGTTTTGAAAGTTGTTTTGAAAGTTGGTGTTTGTGATGTGTGTTTTGAAAAATAGGCAAGTGTTTTTGTTTTTTCAAGTTGGCAAATAACCAAGAGCTATCTACCTTAAATTTCTCAAAGATCATTGCTATGTTTTAACCCTTTTAACAATTTTGTTCCACCATTGTATTTGGTGGACAATCTTGTGTTAGGATGTGAACGGGACGGGCGCGGGTCATCGTTTAGACCATGATTATAATGGTGCCAAGTATCTTTGGGCAATTTCTCCTTTAAGGGACTTGATCATTTTTTAGGCAACTTTCGAAAGCGTCATCGAGGGACTATGATCATTTGATTGTTTTGTTTTTGCCAAAGATACCTAACATGCAATATGGCCCATTTTTGAAGGCAACAAGTGGAGTACCCTAGGGGTGCAAGTGTGATTAGTGTTGTCCATTTTCATGCTTGTTTATCTTGAAATTAGGTCAAACTATTTTTGGTTAATTTTGCATACAAAACCCTAATTCTAACATGGCATAATTAGAAAACTTTTAAATGCGAAAAATAAAAGGTCCTAAGTTATTACAACATAATATATGGGATGGGGGGTACAAATGCTCAAATGGGGATATTTTAGCAAGAAATTAAACCTAAACTATTACATCCAAATTGAATATACAAATTATTTAATATACACCAATTAAATAAAATATGATAAATATGCAAGATGCAAAAAATGTTTTGTATATGTATGAAAAAAAGTATTTTTATGTGTCAAATAAACACAAAAAAATAAGATTAATTTTTTGGTATTTTTAAGTATTTAGGGCAAAAACCCTAATTTTTATTAAACAAAATGTATTAATTATTTAATATATGTAATATTTATTAATTATGTACAAAAACTAAATAAAAGAAGGTATATTGTAAAAAGGGTATTTTTGAGGTCAAAATATTAATAAAAATAAAATGTATTAATTCTTTGTATTTTTACTAAATATACTAATAAATATATAAGTATTTTACATTATTTATTAAATATATATTATATGTACAAAAATAAAATATTTAATATTTACAAAAAATGTATTTTTATTATAAAATGTTTTTAAGAGATAATATAAAATAAAAATCAGAAATAAAATATGTTTGTATTATTTTTTAGTTATTTTAAATGATAATATATTTATGTTTATTTATATACAAACTAAATGAAACAAAATAAATGTCAAAAAAATGCAAAAAAAATGTGAAAAAATATTTTTAAGGTTTATTTATATTTAGACAAAAATATCAAAACAAAATCAGAAGGAAAAAATCAAAAATATCAAAGATAACTCAAAATGGGCCAGGGGGGTACATGTGGAATGCAAAGGTGTGAAAAGTAACACAACTCAGGCCCAGCCCAAGAACCTGTCTTCTTCAACCTCCAGCATCTTTGTACAACCAGAACACGCGCCTGCTATCTCAAGATTCTTGGACTTTTAACACAAACTCACAACATGAAAAATGCTAAGCATCAAGCCACGATTCCATTCATATAAAAAACTTAACCTAACTCTCAGAAATGAGAGAGAATTTCTTCATCCCTAATTCTTAACCTAAGTTTTTGTCAATGTTCAGGTTCAAAATACTCTCAGCATATACAATATAAATGGAAAGTAAAGATATTTATGGCTTCAGTGACATGAGTAGAACATTTTTCATTCACAAACTTAGAGCTAACTCTCCTTATATTGAGAGATAAAAGTTCATGAACTTACCTGTTCAGCTTGGATCGTGTCTGACAATGGAGGCACCTTCAAGGCAAAATGAGGATTGGTATAGCTTGCTTGAAGTTCAGGGATGCTATTCCAACCTTTAACTTGCTTTGAAACCAACTGAATCAAACTATAGCAATCCACCTGCAAAACAGAAAATGTGAAAATGGAGAAGCTGGTTAGAGGTGTTACATGTCGTGTCCAAGGCCTGGGATAGCTTGCATATATGGTAGGGAATGTGTATGAACTGGATTTAGAAAGAATGCACGAATGGATTGGCTTATGGAAGTCCAACTGCAGGGGTTACTCTGTTTTCTGCAGTGGGAGGGTGTTTTGAGGTTTGATGATGTTTGGAAGGTCTTTTGCTCGTGCCTTAGCTCTGTTATGTTATTTGGAAGGTGTACAACAACTTTGCTTAAGCTTTTTTCTGCTGAAATGAGAGTTGGTTCTAGTTATGGCAAGTAACTTCTAACTTAAGCAAGAAAATGCAAGTTGGTTTTACAAGCTTGTGCAGGCCCCTCTAATGTGCTGCAACTATCCCTCTTGATCAGTGTGACATGCTTCTGAACTTGTGCCCAAAGATATGGCCTTGTACTTCTTGATTCACAAACTTGACATAAAGCCATACTTTACAAAAATGGATAAAGTGCTTTTTCCAATTAAGGCTTAATTCTTCATGTAATGTCCAAATGCACAAAATAATGCTAACACACAATGCATTGGAATTTAATTATTAAGTGCAAATGGGATTAGAGGCCTGTAACTAGCTTATGCATGCTGATTTGAAAAATTGCACAAGTTATGAACATGTAAGTTGGCCATGAACAAAGTGAGTTTTTCCCATATTGTCAAATTCGATTCTCTCTAACCATAAGGTTGTTTGATGAGTTCTTGGACATTTTGGAAATCTTGGAATGTGTACTACAATCCATCTTTGTAATGAAAATTGAAATTCCAAGTGGAAGCATGTGAAAAGTGGCCATGAAGTTAGGCAAAAATCCTGCCTAAAATTGGTCAAAATTTCTCTAAGTTAAGAATGGTTTTGCACCCTTAATCCAAAAATTGTAACTTGAGCTAAAAGCTTCTTTTGAGGAAACTTTGTGAATCAAAGTTGTAGATTTTGCAATGGACTACAACTTTCATGTTTTGACTTTTGCTTGAATCCACATGCATCTTGATGAGAAAGTGGGACAAAGTTAGGAAAAAATTAGGGTTTTTCATAACTTAGAAAAATTCTAAGTTATGAAAATTCTTCATTTCAAACCCTAATTTGTGATTTTTGATTTCTTGATGAACAAGTTTCATAATTTGGCATGTTTTGATGAAAAATGAATCTTGACACTTGATTTTGACCAAAAAGTCAAAGTTTGACTTTTCAGTATACAGTCAATTTGGCTCAGTTGACTGGAAAATTTATCTGTCAATCTTGTGCATTTGGGATCTTTTGAACTTGTTGAACATGTCAAGACAATTCCATGGGGTCCTTGAGTCCAAATATGAGCTTGGTTTGCCCTTGGCTAGGCCAAACAGTCAAAAATTGCCTTTGTGCAGTCAAAACCCTAAAAATGACCATTTTGCCCTTTTGGTGTTCTGATCAAATTTCTTGTGGAATTATGATCCAAACTTGACCAAATGGTTCAAATGAGTTCAATATGTTGATGTGGGTCAAAAATCAAGAGGTTTGACTGTCAATTGACCACAATTGACTTTTTCCCCAATACAGCTGATTTCTAGGTCAACTGTCCAATTGACTGGGCAAAGTTTGGAATCAAGGCTTGAAATTTGGTATGGATAAACTTGGGAGTCCAACATGAAGCATGAAAGTCATCTTAGGCATTTTAGGTCAAAACATCTTTGTGCAAACACAAACCCTAATTTGGGTCAACAGTGCAAGGAGGAGTCTTGAGCAGAGGAAACCCTAACTGGATCTTGAGCTCCAAGGGTCTTGTGGTGAGAAAATACTGATGAAAATGGGAGGGCAAATTTTGGGGTACAACAGTTGCCCATGTTCAATCTTCTTGCACCTGAAGAGTTAGATTGGCAGGTTTGCCTTTTGCGTCTCGAAGGTAAAAGGAGATTGGACACTAGAGTGCCCTTAAATTTGCACTCGTCAGAACGATGGATGCGGGAATGGGCTTAGAGATGCCATTTGGAGATGGGCTTAAAGATGCCAGCTAGAGGGGTGACTGAATCTTATCGGGGATGGGCTTAAAGATGCCATCTGGAATGAGTTATCAGAAAGGTGTCCATGTTTTGGAACATCTCTGAACTGGGGGGGTTTTGAATAAGCAATGGATTGATATCCGCGTTTGGAGAATCCATAAACTATTTTCAAAAGTTGAGTCTGAACAAGCGATAGATTAGCATCCGTTGTTGGGAGGAATCTGTAAACTGTTTTCAAAAGTTGAGAAGAATCTGAACAAGTGATAGGTTAACATCCGTTACTGGAGAACCCGTGAGCTGTTTTCAGAAGTCTTGAAGTTGAATAAGCAATAGAGCAGCATCCGTTGTTGGGAAGCGTCCGTAAACTGTTTTCAAAAGTTGAGAAGAATCTGAACAAGTGATAGGTTAACATCCATTACTGGAGAACCCGTGAACTGTTTTCAGAAGTCTTGAAGTTGAATAAGCAATAGAGCAGCATCCGTTGTTGGGAAGCGTCCGTAAACTATTTTCAAAAGTTGAGAAGAATCTGAACAAGTGATAGGTTAACATTCGTTACTGGAGAACCCGTGAACTGTTTTCAGAAGTCTTGAAGTTGAATAAGCAATAGAGCAACATCCGTTGTTGGGAAGCGTCCGTAAACTGTTTTCAAAAGTTGAGAAGAATCTGAACAAGTGATAGGTTAACATCCGTTACTGGAGAACCCGTGAACTGTTTTCAGAAGTCTTGAAGTTGAATAAGCAATAGAGCAACATTCGTTGTTGGGAAGCGTCCGTAAACTGTTTTCAAAAGTTGAAGAAGAAACCGGTGCAGGGTTTCCTGATGATGAGTCCGTGTAAAACTGCATCTTGAATAATTGTTAATGATAGCCTTTCATTCTTATCCTGAAAATGACAAAATGTTAGCTAAACACAAAACTATGTTGCATGAAATGTATGATGCATTATGTGCTGTATAACTGTTTATGATATGAATGTAAATGCATGCACATGTAAGCTGAAGAGTTGTCTTGCTGAGGATAAATAAATCCTGGATGGCTGGAGACAAAAGAATCTTGGTTGCTGTCAGGGAAAATAATTCCTGACTGCTGCCGGGGAGGGCAAGAATCTTTGATTGCTGAAGAGGAGACATCCCTGTGGACTACTGCTGGAGAAACAGGAGCTTGGGTTATATGCCAATCTTCTGGGGATTTTTGTCTTGAGGAGATCTTTACTGGGGAATATCTGATTATCCCGTAAGGAACTGAGAATGAGCCTTCACTTTGCTTGGGGAAATGCAAAATCTTCAATTGTTGAATGATCTTAGAACCACTATTGGGGAACAGGCATTCCTTGGTGACTTGCGGAAAATGAGAATTTCTGAAGATCTCTACTGGGGAAGTTCAGAATCTGGTAGACTCATGCTGGAGAGGTATGACTGAGAATCCTCAGTTTGGGTGGCAAGTATCTCTGTGGGGAGAAGGTTCACTAGCCTGGTTCAGCTGGGGGTTGATGGCTGGAAAGCTTAGTTCCGCTGGGGATTGGATTCTCAGATTTTTTAAGGCTCCACTGGGGATTCTGAAACTTAACTCTGAGGGGAATCGAGTTCTGGAAGGCCCTCTGGCTGGAGAACTTGGAGTTTAATTCTGCTGAGGATTCCTTCTGAAAGGGCATCAAGATATTTATCCGTACTTTTAACCTATCAGTAATCATCTTTCTTGATTCATAAGGAAATGATTATGTTCAAATGCATATGCCTATTTAACAAAACATTGGACGTTTCTCAAATAAAACATAAGTGCAAAAGAAAAGAGAAAAGGAAGGCTACGCAAATTTCTGTATTTGGAAAAGCATTTGTATTAACTTTTTATGAGTATATTTGTACAGAGGAGACAGTCATCCTAGTAAGAGGATGTCGTCGTAAAAATTGAAAAATTTATACAAAAGAAAGATGGCTATGTGAAACAATTCCATGGGATTCTATTCTGTTATAGCCTTCACAACTCTGAATATCTGTCCATTCAATGCTTTGTCTGCCGATGACTGGATTGATTAGAAGCTCGGAGCTGGTTGATGAAGAGATTGTCCTTAAAGTGATCCGACGAGACATAGTCATACGCTTTAATTCCCTAACTTTTGCCTGAATCGCCCTTTCGGGTTTTCGATCCACCGGGAAACCCCTTTTTTTCCAAGCCGCCCTTTCGGGTTTTCGACTTGTCGGGTGTACAGATTTTTTTGTTTTATCCCTAATTTTTGCCTGAACCTCCCTTTCGGGTTTTCGGTCCACCGGGATGCCCATTTTTGCCCAAGCCGCCCTTTCGGGTTTTCGACTTGTCGGGTTATCTTATGCATAGTATCTTTTGACTATGTCTACGTTCGTAGGGTGCGGAAAATCGTCGCCGTCCATGGTGGTCAGAATCATTGCACCACCAGAAAATATGCTCTTGATCATAAATGGTCCTTCGTATGTAGGAGTCCATTTGCCCCTGGGATCACTTTGCGGCAGGATAATCCGCTTGATTACGAGATCTCCGACTTGATATACTTGACGTCTGACTTTCTTGTTGAAGGCCTTGACCATCCGTTTTTGATACGTTTGACCATGGCAGACAGCAGTGAGTCGCTTCTCGTCGATCAAATTGAGTTGATCAAGTCGGGTCTGAATCCAATCATCTTCACTCAAACCAGAATCCTTCATAATCCTTAAAGAAGGAATTTGAACTTCCATGGGCAGGACAGCTTCCATGCCATATACCAAAGAAAATGGGGTTGCCCCGGTTGAAGTACGTGCCGTCGTACAGTATCCATGCAGAGCAAACGGTAACATCTCATGTCAGTCCTTGTAAGTGACTGTCATTTTCTGAATGATCTTCTTAATGTTTTTGTTCGCAGCTTCAACAGCACCGTTCATCTTCGGCCGATAAGGAGATGAATTGTGATGATAAATCTTGAATTGTTCGCACAATGCGGTGATCATAGTATTATTCAGATTTGTACTGTTGTCCGTGATGATTCTGTCTGGAACACCATACCGGCATATAAGGTTTTGCTTGATGAAGCGGGCAACCACATTTTTAGTGACAGAGGCGAAAGAAGCTGCTTCGACCCATTTGGTGAAGTAGTCGATGGCAACCAGGATGAAGCGATGTCCGTTGGAAGCCGTGGGCTTGATCTCTCCAATCATGTCAATGCCCCACATTGCGAATGGCCAAGGAGCTGTCAGCATGTTGAGAGGAACCAGAGGAATATGAATCTTGTCAGCATAGACTTGACACTTGTGGCAAGTACGGGAGTGTTGATGGCAATCTGCTTCCATGGTAGACCAGTAATAGCCTGCCCTTAGGATCTTTTTAGCCATAGTATGCCCGCTCAAATGGGTGCCAAATGTACCGCTGTGCATCTCTGTCATGATTAACTCCGCTTCAGCTTTGTCAACACATCGGAGTAAAACACAATCATGGTTGCGCTTATAGAGGATGCCATTGCTCAGGAAGAACTTGGCAGCAAATTTCCTTAGGAACTTTTTGTCATTTACGGAAGCTCCTTCGGGATATTCTCTAGTCTGGAGATACCTTTTGATTTCGTGAAACCAGGGTTGTTCCACTACTTCTTCAGTATTAATCTCATGACAATGTGCAGGTTCATCCATTCGCTCGATGGTGATTTGGGGAGCCTCGTTATCCCAGTTGAGTTTAAACATAGAAGACATTGTGGCCAGAGCGTCCGCTAGCTGATTCTCTTCTCGCGGGAAATGCTCGAAGGTAATTTTCTCGAAATGAGGCAACAATGTCAGGACATTTTCTCTATACGGGATAAGATTAGGATGTTTGGTATCCCACTCTCCTTTGATTTGACTGATAACCAAAGCCGAGTCCCCAAATACGATCAAAGATTTGATCCCCAAGTCTATAGCTGCCTTGAGGCCAAAGATGCAAGCCTCATATTCCGCCATGTTGTTTGTGCAGCTGAAGCAAAGTCGAGCCGTGAAAGGAGTGTGACAACCTTCCGGGGAGATGAGTACCGCACCGATACCGTTTCCAAGTGCATTTGAAGCACCATCAAAGTACAGGGTCCATCGGGATCCCTTTTCGGGTCCGTCATACGGTCAGTTACCTTCAATGTTGTCCAAATTCATGATGTCCTCGTCCGGGAAGTCAAATCTCATGGATTGATAATCTTCGATAGCTTGATGAGCTAGATGATCAGCTATTATACTCCCTTTTATAGCTTTTTGAGTGGTGTACTGGATGTCATACTCAGTTAGGATCATTTGCCATCTAGCTATTCTTCCAGATAAAGCAGGCTTCTCGAAGATATACTTGATAGGATCCATTTTGGAAATCAACAAGGTGGTATGAGTCAGCATATACTGCCTTAGTCGGCGAGCCGCCCATACCAAAGTGCAGCAAGTTTTCTCGAGCAGTGAGTAGCGAGTCTCACAGTCGGTAAACTTTTTGCTAAGGTAATAAATAGCATGCTATTTTCGACCAGACTCGTCATGCTGGCCCAAAACACACCCCATTGAGTTATCCAAGACGGTTAGATACATGATCAATGGTGTTCCTTCGACGGGAGGCATCAGAATAGGAGGTTCTAGCAAATACTCCTTGATCTTATCAAAAGCAGCTTGGCAATCGTTGTTCCATTCGACTACCTGATCTTTCTTTAATAATTTGAAAATTGGCTCACAGGTAGAAGTCAGATGAGAGATGAATCTGGCAATGTAGTTCAAGCGCCCCAAGAACCCTCTAACCTCCTTTTCAGTACGGGGAGCAGGCATCTCTTGTATTGCTTTCACTTTTGCTGGATCGACCTCAATGCCTTTGTTGCTGACAATAAACCCTAGAATTTTACCTGACCTAACTCCAAAAGTACACTTTCTTGGATTCAGCCTGAGTTTGTACTCTTTCAACCGGGCAAACAGCTTTTCTAGGTGTTCAAGGTGTTCCTCCTCTGTTTGTGATCGAGCTATCATATCGTCTACGTAAACTTCGATCTCATGATGTATCATATCATGAAATAAAGCTACCATGGCGCGTTGATAAGTTGCCCCTGCGTTCTTCAGCCTGAACGGCATCACCTTGTAACAGAAAGTACCCCATTGTGTAACAAAGGTTGTTTTCTCCATGTCCTTGGGGGCCATTTTAATTTGATTGTAGCCCGAGAATCCATCCATGAAGGAGAACACTTTGTGCTGAGTTGTGTTGTCAATCAGAATGTCAATGTGCGGTAGCGGAAAATCATCTTTGGGGCTGGCCCTATTCAAATCCCGGTAGTCTACACACATCCTGACTTTGCCATATTTTTTAGGAACTGGCACGATGTTAGCAACCCATTGTGGATATGATGTAACAGCCAGAAAGCCAGCGTTGAATTGTTTCATCACCTCTGCTTTAATCTTCTCAGACATGTCGGGCCTCATTCGGCGGACTTTTTGCTTGATCGGTGGACAATCCTCTCTTGTAGGGAGACGGTGAACCACGATGTCTGTGTCTAAACCCGACATGTCTTTGTAAGACCAGGCGAAGATTTCAACGTACTCATTTAACAGCTGTATCAGGCGCTCCTTGACACTTGGTTCCAGATTGGCACCCACTTGCACTTCCTTCCGGTCTTCCTCTGTTCCTAAGTTGACAGTTTCCAACGACTCTTCGTGAGGTAAGATGGCCCTTCCCTCTTGCTGTAGAAGTCTGGCTAATTCCCCTGGTACTTCACAACCTTCGTCATCTTCATACTCAGCCTGATTGACCAGATCTTCAGAGTTATTGAAGGACATAGCAGAATAGTCACCCATAGAATCCAGAGTGGATGGGTACCTGCATTTGTGAGTGTGGGTGTGTGTAAGGGATAGCCATCTTTAAAATAAATAAAAAATGCAAAAAGGAAAGAAAATGAACATAGAAGTTTATCGATGAAAAACGTCCAATGAATCATTAAACATGGCATATGGATATGAAGATAATCAAAACCCTTACAAATGGACCTACATGCCCCGGGCAAGGCATGAGGTGAAGAAGTAGTGTACGGATTGTTCAAAAGTAATTATTACAGACCAAAGGAAATGTTTGACAGATAATTACTAATTAATAAAAGTAATGGGGACAAAGTCCTTTGCCTCCCAGTTGCGTAGTCCCCCTTCGATGGTTGGGTAGATCCAATCTTCAATGTTGACCTCTTCGTCTTCACCTTCCAAAGAATTAATCACATAAGGAGAGATCTTGATGGGTGCTCTTTCAACCTTTGAGCGGCGCATAGCTTTCTACCCCGCAATAGTGAATCCTAAACCAAACTTGTCTGTTTTATGAGGAATATCTGGCAACTGCCCCCATGTTGAGCTCTTTCCTTCCTTCATTGCGGACTTCGCGTCCTTTAGAGATGCCATCCTGGCCATCTGCTTTGGTACCTCAGCTACCACTTTCGCTACTTCTACTTCAGGAGAGACTTCCTCAAAGTGCTGGAATGGCGTCTCAATGAATTCACCTTCCACCTCCACATATCGGAAAGAGTTCAGGTGGCTGATCATGTACTCCTCTTCACCGTGGACGGTTACTATCTTTCCTTTGACAGGGTACTTCAGCATTTGATGTAGGGAAGAGGTGACTGCCCCAGCATTGTGTATCCATGGTCTCCCCAATAAGCAAGAGTATGACGGACGGATGTCCATCACATAAAAAGTTGAGGGGAACACCTCTGTGCCAACCTTAATGGGAATGTCTACCTCCCCATGTACCATTCTCTTTGACCCGTCAAATGCCCTTACAATAATATTACTTGGCCTTAACTCCAAGCCTTTACAGTCTAAACGGTCGAGAGCCTTCTTAGGCAGCACGTTCAGAGAAGAACCAGTGTCGACCAGAACATGGCCCAGAGTAGTCCCTTGGCATTCTACTGACACATGTAACGCGTCGTTGTGTTTTCTTCCTTTTGAGGTTAGGTCAGCATCAGAGAAACCTAAACCGTTGTCTGTTGTAAGACTGGCTACACAGTTTTGGAATTGGTCGGCAGAGGTTTCCTGGGGTACATGGGCTGTCTTCAGGAATTTTATCAATGCTTTAGCGTGCGCCTCTGAACAAAGTAGCAATGCTAACATGGAGATTTTCGAGGGGGTTTGCCCCAGCTGTTCTACCACGTCATAATCACTCTTTTTAATTATCTTCAAGATCTCCTCCATCTCTTTCTTAGAGGTTTCCGGGATGACCAAAGGTTGAGCCCTCGTCCTGACGAGCCCATCTTGGATCCCTTTACCCTTATCAGCAGAAGTTGGAGGGATAACAACAGGAACAGCAGCATCTTCAATCAACGGAGTTCTGGCGGAAAGTTTTACTGGTGCAGGAATATCTTCGGCGGCAGATGAGGGTCCAAAGATTGCCTTTGGGGGAGCAATCTCTGGAGAAAATATTCTCCCACTTCGGGTGATCTTGCTTGTGCCGGCAATGTTTCCAATGCTGGCATCTTCTTCATCAGAGCTTCCTTCGGTTATTTCAACTTGTTTAATACCATGGTAGTAGATTTCTCCATCGTAATTCCATGGTATTGACTTTTCAGAACTGTAGGGGACAGGCCCTGGCATAGTTATCTTCAGAGGAACAGTCTTTGTAGCAGATGTAATCTTAACAGGCTTTCTGACGGCCTTGGAAAGATTGGCGTGAATGGTGATAATTGAGACATCTTCGGTAGGGGTTGGAATAGCAGAAACTTTTTCAAACAGAATTTGTTGACTGTCCATCAGGCCTTGGATGCCTTTCTTCAGTAACGGGCAGTCAACTGGCAGAGAGTAACAACAGTAGCAGTCTTCTTTGCATCCCGGGAAAATCCCGGCCTTTAACAGATTTAACTTGATGGTTAACAGCGGAGTTATCAGGTCATTGACATCAGAAACATACAAATCCTTCTCAATAGCATGGACATTTCGACCGTGCTTCGGCATCGGAGCAGATATCATGTTTGGCTTCTCTGGAGCATCGAATTCAACCTCCTTCGCTTCTATCAAGTCTTGGATCTTATGCTTAAGTGCCCAGCAATCGTTGGTGTCGTGCCCGACACTGTCAGAATGGTAGGCGCATTTAGAATTGGGGTGATAATGCGGAGAAGAAGTGTTCACATTTTTTGGTGCCTCCTTGATAGTGGCGAGATTCAACTTCAACAGATGGGGAAGCACTTGCGCCGGTGTCATATTGATGCGGGTGAACTGCCATTGCGGTCGTTCCACCCGTTGCTGATTTGGCCTGGACTGGTTATAACGAGGCTGATCATTTGATGGATTTTGGATCATCACGGCCCCCACAGTCGGCCGGCGCTCAGTCTTCTCTGCTCTTCTCTGAGAATACACATCAGTTGTTTCTTTCTTTGCTGGAAATGATTTCTTAGCAATTGTAGATGCAGAGGCATCCTTCTGAATCTTCCCATTCTTGATGCCGGCTTCTACCCGCTCGCCAGTCAGAATTAATTCAGTAAACCCCGAGGAAGAGCTACCGATCAGATGATTAAAGAATGGACCAGACAGAGTCCCGAGGAAAATATCAACAAGTTCTCTATCAGAAAGAGGCGGCTGCACTCTTCCGGCCAAATCGTGCCACTTTTTGGCGTATTCCTTAAATCCCTCACCCGAGGCCATCCCCATACTCTGTAGCTGAGTACGGGTTGGCGCCAAGTCAGAGTTATACTGATATTGGCGATAAAACGCAGCTGCCAGATCTTCCCAACTACGTATCTCCGACCTTTCCAGCTTGTAAAACCAATCTAGCTGAGTGCCAGGCAGGCTATCTTGAAAGAAATGTACCCAAAGGTTTATGTCAGATGTGTGAGGTTGGATTCTTCGGACATATGACCTTAGGTGCATTTTTGGACAGGACAGCCCGTCATATCTTTCAAAAATAGGCACTTTAAACTTCGGGGGGATCACAATTCCAGCAATTAATCCCAAATCTTCGAAATCCAAACCGGGAACTCTCTGCAGCTCCATAGCTGCCAACCTGTCTTCCAAGTTTTTGTACTTATCATCGGCGGGCAGGTATTGTTGCTCTGAGTAGTCTTCGTCTTCCTCAGCCTCTTCTTCTTCAGCTTCAGATTCAGAAGGTACCGCAGCCGCATTCCCCTTACTGGTTCCTTCTTCAGATGTAGGGGGAAATTCAAGAACCCTTCTGGCTTCACCTTCAAACCTTCTCCCCAAGGTAGCCACCCCGACTCTCTTCTTTTTCTTCTTTACTTGGTCTTTGTTCCCAAGCAGGGTTTTCAGATCCTCCTGACCCTTAGCCAAGGTCATCAGGAGTTGTTGAAACTGTGCGTTCTGAGACTGCAAGTCTTTGACCGTCTGTTCGAGATCCATCTTACTGAAATAAACAGTAGAAAGATAAGGAAACCTGGTGTGGAGACCTGCTTATGCACATGATGAATGGTATGCTTATGTATGCAATGCATTCAAGGATTTAGAAAGTTCAAAATTGTTGCAAACAAAAAAAAAGAACGCACGTCATATTAATAAGAAGAAATTTGTCAGTACATAAATTCCCCATGGGCCAAATATTACAAAAACTTCTCAAGGTAAAAAGACGTTGCGCATCCTCTTTGGTGCGATGTAGGTGTTGAGGGTTTCTTCCTCATGGAGTCGGCGGGTAAGCTCTAAAACCTTCTTCTCACTGGCATAGAAGTTGGCTTCAAAAGTGTTATGTTCCTCCTTGAGTTGGATCCAACTCTTCTGCATCTCCTCCCACGATGTAGGCATGTCAGGATATAGGATGGTATAGGGAACCTCTCCTTCCGTAACGGGCTCTTTAATCACAGGGAGAACATGAGGATAAGGCATCATTAGACTCTGGGCTCGGGTTCGTACCCACTTGAGATAAGGCTAAAGAGGGATGGAGTTATTGTGCCCCAGTGTCTTGCTGTCTACCTTGTTAGGCATCCTCCAAGCTCTGATGAATCTTTGGCGAAGTCCTTGTGCATCGTTATCGAAGTCAAAAACTAGGTCAGGAATCAACATGTCATGAGGGCCATCCCTCCGTGCATATCCAAATTGTCTCAAAGCTAGACAAGGATTGTAGGTAATGCCTCCTCTAATGCCAAGCAATGGAACATTAGGGAACTCTCCACAATGATCGACGATGATGACATTTTCTCTGGACCGAGAACACCAATGTACATCAGAGTGAGTAAGGGTCATCAACCGTTGTGACCACCTTAGGCCTTGGTCATTCTTCAAGACAGATTGTGGAAGGTGCGAAATAAACCACCTTGCAAGGAGAGGAGTACAGCACATGAGAACACCCCTCTTTCTCATTGTTCGTGTGTAAAATGAGTGAAGAATGTCCCCAAGTAATGTTGGTATGGGATTCCTGGATAAGAAGATTTTGACGGCGTTGATATCTACAAGCTGGTCAGGATTTGGGAACAAGACCAACCCATAGATAAGGAGGGCCACAATTTCTTCAAAGGCTTGTAGGTCCAATGAATTCCAACACTCTTGTGCCTTCTCAAACAAGAATTTTGCTAAGAAACCTTTGACACCGCTTCTAGTTTCCCAATGCCCCTTGATGTCAGATGGTTGCAAGTGTAGAGCTTGAGCAACATCTTCAGGCTTTGGTTCCTTTTCCGTACCGTTGAAAGGTAGTTGATTAAGGATAGGAATTCTCAGGAGTTGAGAAAATTCCTCCAAAGTGGGCACCAACTGGTAGTCGGGGAAAGTGAAACAGTGGTGAAGGGGGTCAAAGAACTAAAACAACACCTTTACCATGTCCTCTTCAATGTTGGTGCTGACTAGGCTGAGCAGTCTGCCATGTCTTTCACTGAAAGGAGAGCTTTCCGGAATTCTTGATGTGAGCTCCTTGAGTTGAGGAGGGATTCTCACAAGGTTGACTTGGATAGTTTTCCTGCGTGGAATTTCCATGACCTACAAAACAAGAACAAAGATGAAAATATAAACCCTTGAAATGGTTAGTACATGCATATGATGCTTTATGATGTTCATGATGTATGCACAACACATATGTACAAACAATTCACACCAAACCCTAGTTTCAAGCTTGCATGGGGTTTCATAGGTAAGTACCCTCTTGAGTGAAGTTGGCTTAAAAACCTGTCCTATAAATAGTAACCGGGTTCTAAGGAGCTCAATATCACGGGATTGTTTTCATTGTTCATTGTTTTGGTTTAGCCACTTAACTAGCGACCAAAATATTCCAAGAAAACAACCCTCAATGAGTGTAGTATCGAGTATCTACCAACTTCGGACTGCACCAAAGCCGGTCATCTCACTACCCCTAATGAAAGGCCAAGATGGTCAAGTAAGGTTCTAGGTCATTAGTGCTTAGTGACATCACTCAGCGGCCCCGTACTCTCCTTGATTGAACTCAAGGGTTACCGGTACTCACAAATATGTCGCACTAATATAGCTATTGCTTCAACCGTGTCGGTATACCCTGCACGGTTTCCATAACGTATTGCTATCTATGAATGTTTCCCCAAATCCGGGTGTAGGATTGAAAACCCAAACAAGAGAGCCAAGATGTAAAGCAATCAAAACAAACAATTAGTCATGCAAGAGGGTGATCTAAGCCCTAAGGTTAATCCACTTTTAAAATAATCCCCAGCAGAGTCGCCAGTTCTGTGATACGGTGGGAGAACTGACTAGGGTTTTGCGTTTGTTTTGCAAATGTTTCGGTTTAGCAAGAGTCGCCACCGACTTTTTATTTTATCCTAAGGAAAGGTTAAAAAGCACAGCAAAAACCTTTGAGATGTTTTCTTGGGTTCGGGGAGTAGATTATAGAAAGGGAAGGTATTAGCACCCTTTCTATCCATGGTTATCCATGGGCTCTTAGTTACTTGCTTAGATCACTTGCCTTGCATTTTCAATTGTTTGAAATGGTGCTTTGTGTGTGGGTTTGAAAATGTTTTGAAAAAGATGCCTTGTCTAGGCAACCCTTGTAACAATTCTTTACTCGAATGTTTTACAAAAGGTGTTTGTATTTTTTGAAAGGTGTTTCAAGGTTTTGAAAGTTGGTGTTTGTGATGTGTGTTTTGAAAAATAGGCAAGTGTTTTTGTTTTTGCAAGTTGGCAAATAACCAAGAGCTATCTACCCTAAATTTCTCAAAGATCATTGCTATGTTTTAACCCTTTTAACAATTTTGTTCCACCATTGTATTTGGTGGACAATCTTGTGTTAGGATGTGAACGGGACGGGCGCGGGTCATCGTTTAGACCATGATTACAATGGTGCCAAGTATCTTTGGGCAATTTCTCCTTTAAGGGACTTGATCATTTTTTAGGCAACTTTCGAAAGCGTCATCGAGGGACTATGATCATTTGATTGTTTTGTTTTTGCCAAAGATACCTAACATGCAATATGGCCCATTTTTGAAGGCAACAAGTGGAGTACCCTAGGGGTGCAAGTGTGATTAGTGTTGTCCATTTTCATGCTTGTTTATCTTGAAATTAGGTCAAACTATATTTGGTTAATTTTGCATACAAAACCCTAATTCTAACATGGCATAATTAGAAAAATTTTAAATGCGAAAAATAAAAGGTCCTAAGTTATTACAACATAATATATGGGATGGGGGGTACAAATGTTCAAATGGGGATATTTTAGCAAGAAATTAAACCTAAACTATTACATCCAAATTGAATATACAAATTATTTAATATACACCAATTAAATAAAATATGATAAATATGCAAGATGCAAAACATGTTTTGTATATGTATGAAAAAAAGTATTTTTATGTGTCAAGTAAACAAAAAAAAAAAGATTAATTTTTTGGTATTTTTAAGTATTTAGGGCAAAAACCCTAATTTTTATTAAACAAAATGTATTAATTATTTAATATATGTAATATTTATTAATTATGTACAAAAAATAAATAAAAGAAGGTATATTGTAAAAAGGGTATTTTTGAGGTCAAAATATTAATAAAAATAAAATGTATTAATTCTTTGTATTTTTACTAAATATACTAATAAATATATAAGTATTTTACATTATTTATTAAATATATATTATATGTACAAAAATAAAATATTTAATATTTACAAAAAATGTATTTTTATTATAAAATGTTTTTAAGAGATAATATAAAATAAAAATCAGAAATAAAATATGTTTGTATTATTTTTTAGTTATTTTAAATGATAATATATTTATGTTTATTTATATACAAACTAAATGAAACAAAATAAATGTCAAAAAAATGCAAAAAAAATGTGAAAAAATATTTTTAAGGTTTATTTATATTTAGACAAAAATATCAAAACAAAATCAGAAGGAAAAAATCAAAAATATCAAAGATAACTCAAAATGGGCCAGGGGGGTACATGTGGAATGCAAAGGTGTGAAAAGTAACACAACTCAGGCCCAGCCCAAGAACCTGTCTTCTTCAACCTCCAGCATCTTTGTACAACCGGAACACGCGCCTGCTATCTCAAGATTTTTGGACTTTTAACACAAACTCACAACATGAAAAATGTTAAGCATCAAGCCACGATTCCATTCATATAAAAAACTTAACCTAACTCTCAGAAATGAGAGAGAATTTCTTCATCCCTAATTCTTAACCTAAGTTTTTGTCAATGTTCAGGTTCAAAATACTCTCAGCATATGCAATATAAATGGAAAGTAAAGATATGTATGGCTTCAGGAACATGAGTAGAACATTTTTCATTCACAAACTTAGAGCTAACTCTCCCTATATTGAGAGATAAAAGTTCATGAACTTACCTGTTCAGCTTGGATCATGTCTGACAATGGAGGCACCTTCAAGGAAAAATGAGGATTGGTATAGCTTGCTTGAAGTTTAGGGATGCTATTCCAACCTTTAACTTGCTTTGAAACCAACTGAATCAAACTATAGCAATCCACCTGCAAAACAGAAAATGTGAAAATGGAGAAGTTGGTTAGAGGTGTTACAGGTCGTGTCCAAGGCCTGGGATAGCTTGCATATATGGTAAGGAATGTGTATGAACTGGATTTAGCAAGAATGCACGAATGGATTGGCTTATGGAAGTCCAACTGCAGGGGTTACTCTGTTTTCTGCAGTGGGAGGGTATTTTGAGGTTTGATGATGTTTGGAAGGTCTTTTTCTCGTGCCTTAGCTCTGTTATGTTATTTGGAAGGTGTACAACAACTTTGCTTAAGCTTTTTTCTGCTGAAATGAGAGTTGGTTCTAGTTATGGCAAGTTACTTCTAACTTAAGCAAGAAAATGCAAGTTGGTTTTACAAGCTTGTGCAGGCCCCTCTAATGTGCTGCAACTACCCCTCTTGATCAGTGTGACATGCTTCTGAACTTGTGTCCAAAGATATGGCCTTGTACTTCTTGATTCACAAACTTGACATAAAGCCATACTTTACAAAAATGGATAAAGTGCTTTTTCCAATTAAGGCTTAATTCTTCATGTAATGTCCAAATGCACAAAATAATGCTAACACATAATGGATTGGCATTTAATTATTGAGTGCAAATGGGATTAGAGGCCTGTAACTAGCTTATGCATGCTGATTTGAAAAATTGCACAAGTTATGAACATGTAAATTGGCCATGAACAAAGTGAGTTTTTCCCATATTGTCAAATTCGATTCTCTCTAACCATAAGGTTGTTTGATGAGTTCTTGGACATTTTGGAAAGCTTGGAATGTGTACTACAATCCATCTTTGTAATGCAAATTTAAATTCCAAGTGGAAGCATGTGAAAAGTGGCCATGAAGTTAGGCAAAAATCCTGCCTAAAATAGGTCAAAATTTCTCTAAGTTAAGAATGGTTTTGCACCCTTAATCTAAAAATTGTAACTTGAGCTACAAGATTCTTTTGAGGAAACTTTGTGAATCAAAGTTGTAGATTTTACAATGGACTACAACTTTCATGTTTTGACTTTTGCTTGAATCCACATGCATCTTGATGAGAAAGTGAGACAAAGTTAGGAAAAAATTAGGGTTTTTCATAACTTAGAAAAATTCTAAGTTATGAAAATTCTTCATTTCAAACCCTAATTTGTGATTTTTGATTTCTTGATGAACAAGTTTCATAATTTGGCATGTTTTGATGAAAAATGAATCTTGACACTTGATTTTGACCAAAAAGTCAAAGTTTGACTTTTCAGTATACAATCAATTTGGCTCAGTTGACTGGAAAATTTATCTGTCAATCTTGTGCATTTGGGATCTTTTGAACTTTTTGAACATGTCAAGACAATTCCATGGGGTCCTTGAGTCCAAATATGAGCTTGGTTTGCCCTTGGCTAGGCCAAATAGTCAAAAATTGCCTTTGTGCGGTCAAAACCCTAAAAATGACCATTTTGCCCTTTTGGTGTTCCGATCAAATTTCTTGTGGAATTGTGATCCAAACTTGAGCAAATGGTTCAAATGAGTTCAATATGTTGATGTGGGTCAAAAATCAAGAGGTTTGACTGTCAATTGACCATAATTGACTTTTTCCCCAATACAGTTGATTTCTAGGTCAACTGTCCAATTGACTGGGCAAAGTTTGGAATCAAGGCTTGAAATTTGGTATGGATAAACTTGGGAGTCCAACATGAAGCATGAAAGTCATCTTAGGCATTTTAGGTCAAAACATCTTTGTGCAAACACAAACCCTAATTTGGGTCAACAGTGCAAGAAGGAGTCTTGAGCAGAGGAAACCCTAATTGGATCTTGAGCTCCAAGGGTCTTGTGGTGAGAAAATACTGATGAAAATGGGAGGGCAAGTTTTTGGGTACAACATATTCAAATAATCATCTATTGGTTCCGTGAATTTTCTCTTAATGCTTGCTAATTCTTTGAGATTAATTTTAGACTGACCCATGTAAAATTGTTCATGGAAAAGTCTTTCTAAATAAGGCCATGTGTCCACAGATCCAGGGGGCAAGGTGGTGAACCAAGTGAAAGCGTTCTTTGTTAGAGAACTTGGGAAGTATTTTATCCTAAGATTTTCATTATTTGCTATATCTCCTGCTTCAGTTAAATATCTCGCTATATGTTCCACTATTGATTCACTCGTGTCTCCAGCAAATTTCGTGAATTTAGGGACTTTAAAGCTCCTGGGTAATTCTGTTTGCAGAACATAGTCTACAATAGGAGATGTGTAATTTGGCCTCCTAAATCCTGAATTTAAACTATTATGGGCCATTATTCTTTCGATCATGGTGGTGAGGTTATTTTCTGCCACTAAATTGTCATTTCTAATTCTATGAACAATTTCGTCTGCATTTTGGTCCCTATTCACCATCATTATTGGTCTAGGCTGTTCGTCCTGAACTTCCTGGACTTCCTGGTTCCTTAATCTTACCCCTATATTTCTCTCTTCGACCACTTGTATAGGGGGTCGAATTTGTTCAATTGTGGGTTCTTCATTTCGAATCACCACTGGGTTTTGCCTACGCCTTGCAGGCGCATTCGGGGTGCCAAAGAAATCTGCTATTCTAGCCATATGGGCTGCATTTTCTTGGTTTGTTCTATTTATATTCTGGATTAGGGGATTGAAAATAACATTCATTTCGCGGGCTAGGATTCCTACCATATCATGATTGCTATCATCCATCTGTTGCCTAAGCGTTGCTTGACTATTAGTTGTAAGGGTAGGCAACTGGGCGAAGTTTCCTATATTCTGGAAATTTGTACCCAAATGGTTCATTCCTAAACCAGACCCTTGGAGTGGGGACGAAGTTGATGCATTATGTAACCCTGCCATAAACGAAGTTGGCATTCCATACGGAGGGTTTCTGGGTCTCAAAGGTTCGAAACCTGGAGGCCTAGTGGAGGTCGAATACTGTTGATTCCCTACGTGTGGCACAGTTTGCATTGAGGACACATTTGATGGCATTTCTAATGTACTTACTGGGACCGTATTCGAACTGCCAACAGGGATGGTATTGGAGGCATCAATCGAACTTGAGACGATTGTTGCAGCCCCCTGTGGGGGATTTTGTCCCCTAACTTGGTTGGTTGTGTCAACCATTATTTTGGTACGTTGTCTTCTGGGTATATGTGGATTATTATTCTTTATTTTGCCGCTTCGAAGGTTCATGTACCGAAATGCGCTCCAAACTCAGAAGATCCTAAAATTCTCTAATAGGTTTGATAAAACTTTTTGTTATGACACTGTCCCACTAGGTGTGCCAATTTGTTTACAGTGATTTCTAGTAAACAACCGCTAGTCTTCCAATTTATTGATTATTATTGGTTACTTGCAGGATCGACTAGATTGATCCTAGGACACATGTGTCATAACTCATTTCTATGTTCATACCCATTATCTTGATGAATTTATATTGTATGTTAATGTCGAATGTGAGATTCTTAAGAAATATCTCTAAGATTGTCTATAGAAATAAACTGACTGAATGTACAAAGGAAAGACTTCGAATTAGACTTAAGATTTAATACTTGAATGTAAAGATAAGAAGTTTCTGAGAATATAACAGTTTCTGGAAATATGAAGTGTTTGAACAAAAGGATAAAGTAAAAGTGAAGTTTCTAAAGAGATAAATGTGTTTGAAAGCAAGTAAAACAAGGAAATCGAAAGATTTAAGAGCAAAAGTACTATAAAAGTGAAAGAAATATAAAAAGACTTGTATTGAAATTATAAGGAATCATGATGTTCAATACGTACATTTTGTCTTCTAACTCGTTTCCCTTAAGTCACGGTAATTTGAGTGTTTGAGATTTTTTGGTACACGAAATGAACACCCTAATTCTAACACAAAAACACCTATTTATAGTATCCTGACCCTAACGGTCCTACTCTAAAATCATGCCACATGCGAAGCATGCAGGCTCCTTACGCTTACTGACTTCCACGCGTCTTCTAAGAATGGTGCTCTTATTTGAAATTCGAACCATGTGCCAGCGAAGTATTTTACTAGTTTTCTTCGATTCGAATTAAAACATTTGCCTGGACCACTTCCAATTCTGGCACATTTGCACAAAGGAACTCTTTATATTTTAAACACTAAAAATCCCAAATCGAAATCCATCATCTATCACTGGAAATCGAAGAGTCCTTTAGAACAATGGTTCTATATTTCTCACCAATATTCATCATTGATATCAACCTCCTTATATGCTTATTCGAAATATTGTCTTGATATCCAATTATTCTTTATTCGAAATTGCCAACTAACACCAATGAAAATGACGAGGAATCCTCATGCAATAAAGTTTGTGAAGGAATTTCATCTAGCCAAGTTGTTGTTGAAAAATCATCACCTAATAGAATATTTGAAGAAGCTTTAACAAGTAGAGTATTTGAAAGTAAAGATGACGAAGAAATAATATTAAGAAGATTTTGCGAAAAGTCAACTTCTAGAAGAGTTTTTAGAGATCCCTCCTCAATTGAATCTTATCTTTCTTGCATGCATCTTCATAATATTTAAATAGCATTTTTTTTTTGATAAAAAATTAAGAATTATCATCTTATTAATTAAAGTTGTTAAGTCTGTTAAGAAATTTTTTAGAGTCAAAATTAAAGTTAATTTAGTAATTATTAATATTAATTTATTTATTTATTATTTGTTTATTTATTATTAACTAAAATCACTCATTCCTATAATTTAAGAATTTATTATTTATTTTATTTATTATTAACTAAAGCCACTCATTTTCTATAATTTAAGGATTGATTTATTTATTAATTTTCTAAAATTGTGGTGAATTATTTATTTATTTCTTAAAATTATGGATTTGAAAAATCATCATTTCAACGTCCTAAAATTTAAACATTTTTTACCACAAACCATCTTCACAATTTATTTTATTAATATTTATTATTTGTTTTGTTTATTATTAACTAAAACCACTTATTTTCATAATTTAAAGATTTATTTATTTATTAATTTTCTAAAAGTGTGGATTTGAAAAATCATCATTCCCACGTCAAATATTTTAAGTCTTTATTTATTTATTTATTATTTGTAAAAATAATATTTTAAAAATAATTTATTAGATTTGCAAAACCACCGCTATCACCATTATCTCATGTAGTGGTCATTAACTTCTTTTTCATTGTATATTCATTTTGTGTAGATTTGCAAAACCCCCACTACCACCACTATTTCATGTAGTGGTCATTAACTTATTTTTCATTCAAACTTATTTTGTGTATTTTGTGTTTTATGTATTTTTATTGTGTTTCATAATAATTTAGAAGTTTGTTTTCCTTCAACGTTCTCTCTTTAATTTTACTCTTTTTACAATTTTTGCAATTTCATATCATACTAAATTATATTAATATAATGTTTTCAATCCTTTTATATATTTTATTTTTCAGGAATTAACATTAAGTGAATGAAAGAATCCTTTTTTATATTTTATTTTTTTCTAAAGAATTAACATCAAGTGAATATAGAGTAACACATAATTAAAATATTCTTAAATCATGTTTTTTCATCTCCTTCATTCTTCTCTTTATTATTTTTACTTTTTTCACAATTTTTACAATTTCAGATCATACTAAATTATACTTATATAATATTTTCTCTCATTTTATATATTTTGTATTTTTCAAAGATTAACAACGTGTGAATGAATGAACACATAATTAAGGTATTTTTCAATCATATTGTCTCATTATTATTAATATTTTATAATTTGTCTTTGTTTTTTTGTTTTTGTTTTTTTTATTCATAATTTCTTGATTATTGGATAATTAAGTTATGTTTTTTTAGGTATAAATTTGTTGCAAAAGAAGAATTGATGAAAGAAAGAGAATTGAAATAATTGTGTAAGTGACATTAGATATGAATGATGATTATATTGTGTATTTTATTAACTTTTAAATTATTTTTTTTTTATATTCTCAATTATATTATCGTTTTAATTTTAAAAATAATAATGTTTTAATTGTATTTTTATTTGAGTTTAAGATATACAAATTTAGTTATCATGTTCTAACTTAACTTTAACTAATTATACTACTCTTAGTTTTGATTATGTTTTTTTAAATATAATTTGACATCACAGAATGTATTTTTTATTTAAAAAAAAATATTACTGAACAAGTTAAATTGTGGAAGAAAATAACTTTAAAAACTCTTATTCCTTATTACTTTTTTTTACGGTTTAAAATTATAATTTTTTTTTAACGTTTTCATCACAAATATAAATAAAAACTAATCAAATAGAATTTTCAGACCCAATCATTAACATGTGCAGTAAGCTATAACATTAGATTTCAAATTTTTTAAACCTAATTTTTTTATTATTGCATAGAAAAATATTTTTAAAAAAACATACAACTTCAAAAACACAAATTTGAAGTCGCAGTTCAAAAATAATATTTTAGCGGCACTATAATATAAATATATATGAGTTTTGTTTGAATTAGTCCGATCATTAAAAGAATTTGATACTTTTATTTTTAATATCTTGAATACTTTTGTGTGTAACGATCTATTCTTCATTATTTTTTATTAAAATAAATTATTTAATTCAATTAAAAAATATATTATTAATTTATAATAATTATAAGAAATAATTTAATTAAATTTATGGTGTAGTAAAATATAAATAGATAAAAATTAATTTATATGCACTATATTTTACACAGTATTTGCCTGATTTTTAATTATTTTAGGAAATAATTTTTATGATTAAATCAATATAAAAAAAATAAAAAATGATATAATAAATTGTGTGTATTAGCAATGCCACGTGTCCAGCTGGTATATAAATTGAAATAATCTTGAATTTGATGTGATGGATTGATCTGAACTTACAGATGGAGTTGTTTCCACGAGTGAGCTCTCCTTCCTCTTGTTCATGTTTCGTTAGCGGCTCTGGTCACTTTTGTCGGTCCCTCTCCTCAAGTTTTGCCTCAAAACCAATAAAACATTCTCCTCCTCCTTTCATCTGCAATGCTTCATGGCAAGAGGTCCATATATTAACCCCTTCCTTTTTTCTTGCTTTCTATTATCCCATGCATTCATCTTTATAATCTCATCATCCTTTTCCCATTCAATTCAAGCTTGCTGGAGTTTTACTATTCTCAGCTATTCCTTTCACCGCCGTCAAAGCTATAGCCAATAGTCCTCTGGGGGACTCGCTTCAGAGGAAAATGCTAGACACTAAGAAATTTGCTCTTCAAAACTCATCCAAATTCAAGGCTCGGGCTCAAAGAGCAAGAAAAATGAGGTAGGTCATTTTTATTTTATTTTTTATTTTTTGAGATGTAATAAAATTTGTGCTCATGTTTTCAGCTTTTGGTATGGAGAAGGTCGGCCTCGCTGGCTTGGTCCTATTTCATATGGATACCCATCACATCTTATTGGGGAATTGCCTGGTGATTATGGCTTTGACATTGTCGGCCTTGCCAAGGATCCCGTCGCCCTGCACAAATATTTCAAGTATGCCATTTTCATTTACGCCTCTAAACTAGTGCTACTTTATATCTTGTGGAATTTAACCCAATTTACTGTTAAGCTTTGAGTTATTGCATGCTCGCTGGGCTATGCTCGCATCCGTTGGTGCTTTGATTCCTGAGTTATTACATCTCTTGGGCGTCTTTCACTTTGTAGAACCTGTTTGGTGGCGCGTTGGTTATTCAAAGCTCCAGGTTACCATCTTTTATCTCTTTCGCAATCTTTTGCTCATCACTTTGTTGAGCAATTAATAATATTATCATTCTTCATGAATTAAAGGCAGCAGTCAACACTCTACCAGTGTTAGCCCTACCAGGATGTGGCTGAAATAAAGATTCATTGGTGAATTAGAATTGTATTTGGGAGGTTACAGATTCCTTGAAAATCTGTAGGGTTTTTCAGTAAAATCAATTAATTTTCATACTTACACAGCGGGCAGTTCCATACTGTGATTTTGTTTCTTGATAAATCCCATACTACCTGTTCTATCAGTTTTCTTTCTTGTTACATCTTTCATTATACTTTTGGTTTTAGCTCATACAATTGATTTGTCTTTCTCTCTTTTCCTTTCCCTTATCCCTAAACCAATAACTCTATGGTACTCCTTTTCAATTATTCTATCTCATTAATTGAAACTAGTCGATCAATTTTTACCTGCTTGAGAATAAATTCAGCTCACTCTCACTTTGTATACATTTTTACAAAGTAAATAAACCGATGAACTGTAATAATGCAGTTAACATTTCTTGCTTATGTGTCTTCCAATTTTCGACAGGGAGATACTTTAGATTACCTTGGCATCCCAGGTCTTCACTTAGCTGGAAACCAGGGAGTGGTTGTGATTGCTATTTGCCAAGTACTCCTTATGGTAATGCTTGTATCCATTATCCACTTTGTCTTGTGAGCTTTGCTAACATTATTTATATCTTGTGACATTTGTCTTCCAGTATTCCAGTTTGTTTGATGTTAGTGATGATGTGGCGTAGCACTTCTGCTTATTAGATTTTCAACTTAGTTGTACTGAATGAAGCAGATCCTTTTGATTCTACAAATGGAACATGTTTCATGGCTTGCAATGCTTCGTAGGTGTTCTCTTGAAATACCAGAATGCAACTATAAAGTTTGCAAGTTAAATTCATCTCACACTCAAAGTTCAAGAAATTACTTTACTTTTATAAACCAAATTTGTATGGGCCAAAAGTAAAAAGTTTCAGTAGTTGGATGGAACTGCTTAACCATAAATATTGTTTCTTTTGGACAGTCCTTTGCGTTTGCAGATGGATTGGCTACTGTTATTACTAATTGAGATTCTTATTATAAAACAGGTTGGACCAGAATATGCTAGATATTGTGGGATAGAGGCATTGGAGCCTCTAGGAATATATCTGCCTGGTGATATAAACTATCCTGGAGGAGCATTGTTTGATCCTTTAAGTCTGTCCAAAGACCCTGAGGCTTTTGAAGATCTGAAGGTGAAAGAAATAAAAAATGGACGCTTGGCAATGATGGCTTGGTTAGGCTTCTTCATGCAAGCAGCAGTGACGGGTAAAGGTCCTGTACAAAACATTATGGATCACATCTCCGATCCTTTCCACAACAACTTGCTGGGGTCACTCAATTCAATGAAATTACACTAACAGTGGTATTTGATGTATCTTATCTTTATATATATAAACTTGGTTAGTCTCCAAGAAGTTTTTCTCTCCAAAATTAACAGTGGTATTTGATGTATCTTATCTTTATATAAGTTTTTTTTTCCAATATACCTGTAGTCCTAACCAAGAGAATAAAGGTGGTCGGCATCACTTGTAGAAATCACAGTTATAGAATAAAGGTGCATCAATCAAGCGACAAAAATGACAAGCCGAGACAGTTGGTCAGTGTTCTTGTTTAGAACACAATCCTAGGATTTGACACTTGGTTAGGGGTGGTTACCATGGTTGTCAATATTGGGATCTCGATAAAGATCGTTGGGGTATGGAAAAACAAATCAAAAAAATTATAGAAATAACAAGGAAAAATTGTTAGAAAGTCTTTTGCATTGGTTACATAGCTAACTTTGAGTCAGTTAAGTGTCAGTTATATAACTAAGTGAGGTTACTTGTTCTTCAAGTAATATCCTTCTCATTGTATATAAGCCTGTAGTGCTGTTTACTAAACACTTCAAGATTGTTCTCCTTCTTTTATCGGTTCATCCATCGCTCATAATTGTGTTCCGTCTCTTTTTTTCAAATGAGTTTGTGTTTCTCAATGTCCCTTGTTGTCTATCTGATAATGGTGATCCAGCTAGAGAAAAATCTTAAACCTCGTCAAAAAAAGTGACTCAAGATTTAAGTGCTCAAGATTTATGTGCTTATATGATCGAGGTATCTAACTAAAAATTAGAAGCCTCCGAGTAATGAGGGAGAAAGTGTGAAAGTTCGTCAAGTCGTATTTGTCTAAGTGACCAGAGTTATGTAAAAATAAGAAAATGACCCTAAGGTAACTCACTCACATCTTAAAAAATATTTTTCAAATGTTTTTATCTTGAAAATTGTTTTCTAGGTAAAGTCAAGTGATTAAGAAGTTGTCCAATCTCTTTTCAAAGATTTTTTGAACTAACCCATTGATTGGAAACTTAAGTCAATTGATTGACAAAACTTTTCTGAATCACCCGATCAATTGGAACATTAAATCAATCAATTCGAGAGAGCATAGACGATTAACCAAACGATTAGGACAACATCTTAATGACCGGTAACAATTCTATATCACATATTTTCATGTTGGACAAGGTAATCGATTAAATATGACTAAATCAATCTATTGGAGCATTATGACAATCGATTGACTCATCAATTATGCTTATGGATTATTTTCTTTTTTGATTTTTCCAACTCATATAAAGGAGGCTTATCTCCTCTTCATTTCACGTCACTTTTCAAAACTTTACATTTTCTTTATAATTTATCTCTCTATTTTCTCTCTTTCTTTCTTTGAAAATATTTCTTCTTTACTTAAAATCGTCATAATGCTTTTGAGTGAAATTTTGTTTGTGAAGAAGAGTTTGTGAGTAGCCGTGTTGTTTGTTTAAATTATTGAAAATGTAATATTCTTGAAAAAAATAAAGTTAATTCGTGAGATAAGAAACATCATCACAAAGAAAATAAAATTGATTTTTCCTTATTTAGATATTTTATAATAGAAATTAAACAATTTTATTATTCTTCCATTTAGCATGTGAACAAAATAGAAGGAATTATAATTCTTTTAATTCTAATTTCACATTTATTTAAAAATACCATTATCAAGTAAAATTCAATATGAACTAATTTATAATATAATCAAATTAAAAAAAAACAAACCAAATATCAATTATCTAAAATAATAAAGGAAAATGTATATTAATAAGAAAGTATAAAAAAAAGGTAAAAATTAAATTTCAACTATTCATTTCTACCACTATTCTATGATTCCTATTAAAAAAATTAAATAAATTTAAAATTATTTTATAAAACAATGACAAATATACATTTTTGTATTTTTTATTCAAATGATACTTACTATATAACATTACTCAATAATAAATATTACTTCAGTGTCTATTTGGTTTTTAAAAATTGTGGTGTTTCTTTTATACATTAATTAAGATTTATTTTAAAAAAATTAATTTAATTAAAATTCATTTTAATCTTGAGAAAAAGAGATATGCACTTGTAATGTAAAATAATTTTACACTGTCAACCAATCATAATTATACTTAATTAAGTGACAAATTATATTATTATTTTTAAATAAATTATATAACATGACTAATAATAAATTTTCATTAAATGACGGTATGAAACTATTTTACACGGTCTAACGCGCTACCTTTTAACTCTTTAATCTTTTATCTTTAAAAGATTTATTTTGCCTTTTATCTTCCTAGATTTCTATTTTAAAAGAAACCATTAAATTAAATTAAAATATTGACCTAAGTAATTGTATGAGATAATAAAAAATCTCTTTCATCTTATCAGAGATTCTAAATTTGAATCAAATCGGGGTACGCACCTGTTAAAAAAATTTAGGATGAATTATGTTGTCCGTTGTAATCTTCCCCTAATAGAGTAATTAATCTATGCAATTGCACATAAGGACATCGTTTATTGGAAAAATAGAAATATTGAGATAGATGATCAACTGAATTATTTGTATTTATAATGACCCAGAAAAGGGTTAAGGGCCACGTCAACTAAAATTTTGTGGAATGATGAATTTATATATCGTTGCAAGAATAAATGGTTAAAATAAATCTGTATAAAGATGATGGAACACAGCTAACTTTTGAGTGAAAGATAAAAGAATTATTCTAATTACACTAGAGTAGTTATTATCAGTAATTATTAACAAACAGATATGTGGATAATTTTATAATTGTGAAAGTGAATGATAGTGGTTCCATTTGGTTCCACCAGATTGGAAGGGAAGAAAATTAGGAGTATCCAAGAGATTAGGAGAAGAAAATCAGGAGATTCACTTGCCATTCCTAAAGCCAAACTTCATCCACTTAAAAGTCAAAACATTCATTTCGACCATGCTTGAAAAAAAAACAAGGGGCTACATTCATGGATCAATAACATCTGGTCAAACACAGGGGACAGAGTCGGTTATATCTAGGTTAGATCATTCCATCTATTAGACAACTCCAAGTAAAGAGTTTCTTTCCTTTCTTTCTTTCTTTCTTTTGGTAGTTTTCTTAATATAAAAAAAAAGGAAACTGCAAATTAATACACATATAACAGACAATCTGTTCAACACTGATTAACTAAGTCATGCCAAATCATACTCCCTTTCTTTCTCGCAAGCTTCTTCCCCTTCTATAGTCAACCTCTGCATCAGAACACGATAATCCCATCTGATATTTCCTGCAGATTCTGGATGACCCCATTTTTGAAAACATATCTTCATCATCCATGCGAGGTGTACTTAATCCAGAGCTGTTGCTACAATGTCCTGGTGATTTATGATCTGACGTGTGCAAAAAAGAAGCATATTTGCTTACAGGTAAATGTAATAGTATAGTACAGTGTGAATGTTGGAGTAAAGTCCTAAAAAATATGGCATCCTCCTCAGCTTAAAACACAAATACACACAATTACTATAGCCCTTCTATGATAATCTACGGATTACTACTGGTTATTAACAATTATCATAAATACATAGTGAGATATAATAATTTGAGAGTGATGTATACAATATTAATTTGGGAGGAAGAATGGAATAATTAATTAAAAGGTGCATTTCTCTATCGTCTTTTTGTTTTTTTAAGGCTAAAGTCTTGTTATATTTCCACAATTTCTCAAGATGTAATAAAAAAAATGAAAATCAATTAAGTTTTTACACCATACCTTCATATCCGTCACATACAGGGACTTGATTCCTTGCTTGCTTGCCAACTGGATTGGGGTCTAATCTAAGGCATTTTAGATTCTGCAAACCCACCTGTGTCTCCTGAGCTTTGAACCCTTTCATCAATGAAGGCTCTATGTTTTGTTCCATCATTGATTTGCCAGCGGTCAAAGGCATCATGGTAAATGAGTCATCCATCACATCAGAAATCTCTACATATTGACTGGTGGTTATAATCTCATCTGCACTGAAACCAAATGATGCTCGGTAAGCTTCTATTTCTTCCACATCTTGCTTAGGACTTCTAGAAGGCCTACTCTGATGTCCATTTCCAGCTGTAGATTGAGCATCAGAATCTTTTGAAACACTTAATCTCCCGCCATTATGAGGAAATGGAGGATTTTGGTCTAAATAGAACTGTGCATAGGTAGCAGGGCAAAAGAAATTTGTATCTTGGGATGCCATAGAGGCATCATTTGTGTCATGAGCAGACACCCTCCCAGACCCAGTCCTCTGATATTTTCCATTTTCAGGATACATTGATGAATCCCACTGTGGGCGAAACTCGCGTTCAGGAAATGATGTTGATAGACAGTCACCAGAATTCCTTGATATTGGAGATATAAGGCTACTGGCAGGACTTCCAGGGTAGAGGGAATATGTAGTTTGAAGATCATTTGCAGTGATGTAGTTACCCTTGGCAGCATTTTTGAGATTTGCGGAAGAAGTTAGAAAATGAGCAAAAGGTACATCTGGGGAAGAGGGAGTTGTTAAGTGAGCCAACTCGGGGGGAGGAGTGAGAGGCGCAGTAGATGGTTCGGTAGTGAAATTTGAGAAGACAGGAGGAGACACCAGTTGTGTTTCATGAGCATATGGTCCAGTAGCATACATTGTAGATGAAGGACCGCCCGGTGAGTTTGCAGATAATGACAAGAAACAGCTAGGTGACTGTGCAGTGGAAGGAAGGGCGGAATGTGTGAAAGATGCTGGTGAAGAAGGTGGAGCTAAGAGAGAAGGAGCTATGCCGGTGGCTTGATTGGTCAAGCCGGTTGCTTGGGGCCCATTTGGCTGAGCGGCTGAACCATTATTATCAGGAATACGAGATGCAGGCACAATGCGCTTGCCACCTTTGTGTGAAGCAAAGCAAGAAAATGCACCCAAACATCCTCCCCATCTCTTTCTCTGTCAATGCAAGACAGGAAAAAGGATATTAATAACAAGTAAATCAGGAAAGAATCTTTGACATGTTATACAACCAGTAAAAGAAAAAGTAATACAATCCTATCGTTCCACAAAGCAGCAGCGAATTTAATTTCCAAAAAATACAAGGAATCTTTTCAAGTTGAAAATCAAGTATGGATCTATGTATATTTTTAGTTAGAAAATAGAAATTTCAGCAGAAGATGCAAGTAGATCTGAGGAACGAAGCTTAAATTGGTGCTAGGTTATATGTAGTTACTAGCTAGGGACCTCAGATCTAACCCCAAATAAATAATGCACGAACGAACCAAGCATAATAGTTTTGAAATTAAATGAAAAATAAAAATGAAAAAATGGTTACAAGAGATCGAAAGAGAGATACCCTTTCAGGCTGAGGAAATCGATTTTGCTCCGACCCCATTGCCACTCTTCTACTACTAGTACTTTGCTGGACTCCACTCGCTAAACAAAAGAGTAAGATCGTTTCTTTCTTCCTTCTATCATTTCTTATTCACATACACTTTTCATGTCAAGAGAGGAGGAAGGAATATCATTTTGTTTTTTTTTACTAATACTAACAATCAAAGGAGGGACAAGGAAAGACAAAAGCGAAAAAGATTCAAGTGTGTGTGACCAAGATAGATAAAGATAAAGTTACCAGCACAGGGACATCACCTATACTTTTGAGATATCCATTCATTTTTTTTATTTTATTTCGGGAAATGTAGATTAAAATTTTAATAGGAGCTCACATTCTTACCATTTAGACAATGACCAATGTTAATATATATATTCAACAAAATAATAATTTTAATAATAATAATTTAGTCCTCAAATGCATAAATCATCGATTTTCGATTCACGTTAATTTTTACGAAAAATCACTATTTCTTCACAAAAGATTCAAATCACTTATCTCTTTCTTGAAGTTTCAATATCATCCTCAAAAAAAAATTATTAAATTCATTAAGTATGGTGACATACAAAGTCACTTGTTTTGCTGTTCAACGACAAGTTGTTGTTGCAATCGTTAAAGTTGCTAAAGCTAAGGCTTTTCCTCCTCCTCTGATGGAAGACGATCCAGTTCTTGTGGCTTCTCCATATGACCATATTCAATAAGATTTCGTTCCTTCAAGATGAATTGAGACATGTAATGTAAAGAAATCGTGTAAAAATTGGACAGATCGCAACAGGGAATTTCTAGTCGCGCTGGCTCGTCGGGCGAGCATGATGCATCGTCGGGCGAAGGAAGTTCGCCCCTGATGCGTTGGGTGAGCGTGAAGCGAAGGAAATGGATGAAAAACAGAGCCCTTGAACTTTTGTATGAGAGAAAAGGACTCGCTCCAATTTCGCTGGGAGAAGCAGAGGCGAGTTAAGCTCGTCAGACGAGCGAACAACCTCATCGGGCGAAGGAGACAAGAGGAAATATATGCTTCTGGATTTTTGTATTGGGGAAACTGATTCACCCCGTCCTTGTCGGGCAAGCCTCAGGCGAGCAACCTGCTTCGTCAAACAAGCCTCAAGCGAGGGATATCTGACAGAACTTTAAGAGACCGTGATTTGAGTTTCAGGACTCTGTTTAACGCGTCGTTCAAACCGTTAGAAAGCTAACGCGGTGAATTATACTTTGGTAGAATAAAATGAGTCATATGATATATTTTTCAGTGTCTATATTTTAGATGAATAAGATGATTATTCTATTATGATGTATGTGTATATGATGAATTGTTGTTGCTATGATGATGACATGTGTAATATAAAGTATGTGATGATATGATGATGATTATATAAATGATGATGCATTTTGACTAGCAGTGTCATGTTGTTATTAAGATGTTTCACATCATGCATTCATGGCATATGTTAGGGCATAACCCAGTGATGGTTGCAGGATATTGTTCTAGTGAAGTTTTTAGGACAATTAGTCCAATGATGACCTTAATCCCATAGTGTGGATTTAAGTGTAATTTTGTGATGTACGCTGGTTCCAAGCGGGAATCGATCCTATTGGTGAGGATCTTTGGAGAAACGATGACTGAGTCATCAGTGAAGTTTTGGTACCACATGCATGAGTCTAATAAAATTGCATTATATTCTTTGTGATATTGCATAATGATTGATTAAGTGATGCTTTGTGAATATGTGGACTGATGATGATTGTTAACTGATGATATGATGATGCTATGAATAAATAATGAACTGAAGGTGTGAGTATAACATGAAATTTTGATGATGTGTGGTTTCTTGCTCTTGCGTTATAACCACTATATTTATTCCTTATGTCTTTCATAATGATTATGATTACTGACCCTTTCTGCTTGAAAATTTTGCATCTATCCGTGAGTAACTTGCAGATAATCAGGAATAGACGTAGAAGCTCAATGATAGTTTTATGGAGTCTCTTAGTTGCTTTATTTCAAATAAAGAGGATCTTGCTCTGATATATAACATTGGGGTCTCTGGGATCGTTCGAACTGAACTATGTGTTATTTGTGAATTGATACATTATGTTGTTTTATTTTGTTTTAAGATGTATTGAGCATGATTCGTGAATTATGAAGTGTGATGGTATTCTATCTGAAGTTTTTAATAAAGGTGTTTTGAGATAATAGTTCTGCTGCGATGTGTTGAAGCTTTATGATGATGGTTTCAAAGGGATAATTGTTTTTAATTTTTGAGAATCCGTGTTACGGAGTAGGATATGTTTTATATGATGTTTTATGAAGCATGTGACACCCTTTTGATGCATTACTCTGATTTATTTATTGAATTGTTTGTGAATATTCTTTGGGGTTTAGAAAGGTGTTATAGTGACGACGACTGCTATACATTACAAAGCTCAAATGTCACACCTTGATTGAGGCTCTTAATGGCGCTAAAGGAGAGCTATATAGGGGACTCCCGCAAGAGGAATAAGCAAGACATTCATTCTTGAGACAATACACACCATTGTCGTAGCTCCCAAATCCCCCAAATCCCCCAAATAATCTACATAAATCTACCCCTTACAGCTCTCTCTATACTTATAAGAAAACTACTCATTTATTGTTCCTACGCAACAACAAACCTAATATCCTTAACTAATCAAATTGCCTTTCGAAACATCACACAAATTAGTTTTAATATAACTTTTTAACATATCAATAGTTTCATATTAATGTAAAAATTTATAAACATAAAATATAAACTATGATATAATAGATTTAAATCCAACAATAAATTAATTTTGTAGTCTAAATGTACAGTAAAATTTTATCATAGATGTCATAATATTAAATTAGGCATGGGTCAAATTGATCATACACCTATATATATAACCCAGAAAACAGAGTGAATACAGTAGTTTGGAAAAATAAGATAATCAAAACTTTATTTAAATCTAACATAAAAGACAATTGACAGAATATATTGCCTGTCATCAGCTTACACATTTTACATCTCATATCGACAATTGACAGAATGTATTGTTCGCCTAGCACTAGCAGTCTTCTACGGACAAGCCAAATAAATAACATAATCTCAGTAAAACAATCAAATTAAAAAATAAGATACATTTTCTAAAATGGATTTCGTGCAAACAGATAGACACCAAGTCTCTTACCAAGTAAACTCTAAAATGAACAAATAAAATTGACACTAATCACTTCCAATCAATCTAAACTTTAGCCTCACCAAGTTCAACATCTTTCAACGGACTGTTTTCTATCCCTTCTCTCAGTAGCCTAATTTCTTCTTCTGTTAGGCTGTTTTTTGCGTGAGGAAGAGTCTTCACATTTGAGGACTTTTCAAGCTCCACAGCCCAACTATAAATTACCATCCCAACAACTGCAAGAATCATTCCCATGATGTTCTTGAATGTTAGCTCTGAATCGAATAGTAGCCACCCCAAAGTCAGAACACATACTGTTTTCATGTGGCCTAAAACCTGGAAGGAAACTGCTGAGAAGCGCCCAATGCAGAGGTACTGGCTTATATTGCAAAACACAGCTAGGGTGCATGAAAGAAGAATGAACATCTGCAGAGATTTACAAAGACCCCAAGTAAACAATCCAACACTACATGTAAAGCAGAACTATCTAAATTCAATATAGAAGAGGGCGATCACTTACAATGGCACCGGAAGACATCTTAAAGTTGGTTATCAACTTGCCACTGAGATAGTAATCAATAAATGGACCAAGAATAATAAGAGAGAGGGCTTGAATAGGAGCAGTCTTACTTAGCAATTCAAAAGATCCAATTGAATACTTCTTTTGTAGAGATCCAATTGACTGTTAACACAAAGGGGAAAATATAAGGAGGTATAACAAGGAATCAATCCCACAAATAGCATGATTTCCAGTGTATAACACAATTTGATTTTATTGTAAAAAAAAAGGGTTGGAAAAATCAAACTGATTACTATACAAGTGAAAGGCAAGTAATCATAAGAGTAATCAAGTTAGTCAAAATTTTAAATCAGTATAAACGACCATATTATATGTTGTACAAGACAAAACAAAAAGCTAAATAGGCTATTGTAACAGGACATTGAACCTGTATTAAAGTAATCAATAATTTTGATGAAATTGAAAAACTAAAATGAATGATTAGAAAGATAATAAAAAAAAGAAAAGTATGTTCACCCCCAGTGCTCACTAGACCGATTTTAGAAATTATGTATTCAAGTCTCCTGTTTTAAATGAAGTAACAGAAGCTTCAAAAGAACAGAAATGATGGTGGTTTATGATTGTACATCTAGTACTGACCTTGTATTAGTCCAATTCAAAATACACAAGAATAAAAAAATCTCACGGTACAAGAGTTGGATGATATAAATGAGAGCAGAAAAGGAAGTGACAATAAATTCCATATTGGGCATATATGGCACTTACAATTTGCTGTAAAGATGATGATACAACGGCTAGACAGGCACAGACGAAACCTTTGAGGTTAACTTTTACATCAGTTACAGTACAAACGCCGACACCAATAACCACAACCATGACTGCCGCTTTTACTTCCCTGGAGTAGTGTTTGGCGTGAAGGATCCATTCCATGACACAAACCACCGGAATCATGCTTAGTTTGGATATCTGTTGACATAGAGAATGAGAAAATGAAGAGCTGAGAAATAGAAGACATAAAAGAGGGTGGGTTGGGTAGGCTTACTTGGTAGAAACCAACAGAATTGAGCATGAGGCTGAGGTTCATCCCAGTGATAGATATATTGGCAATAGCAGAGAACCAAATAAGCTCCCAAAGAGGAACATGTTTAGAAGCAGAATAACCGGTAGCATTTGAGACAATACCGACGAGAGCAGTAACGGCAAAGTGGAAGCCGGTCAATGTAGTGGCTGTGTATGAAAGTGAATTAGATTAGAGATCTGGGTGCAGATCGATCGAGAGGCAAACAGGTGAAGAGATCTTACCGAAGGTGAAAGCATAGCCATTATTGGACATGAGCTGTTTATTGGCCATGATAATCCCAACGGAGCTCACAACGTTCATACCCCATGCTCCAAAGTTTGATATTGAAGACGACTTCTTTTCGCTCTCCATCGACCTAGATCTGAGTTGTGTGTGAGTGAGATCCAAGATAACTAAGGAAGTGCGGGAGGGAGGGAGGGAGGAGCTTTTGCTTTGGGCGTTCGTCTTTAAAACACTTTCTTCCTCCCACGACACTTTCCTATTCTTTTCCCTCACGTTCACATTAATCTTTTCTTCTGCGTCTTCGACTCTAGCTCTCTGTAAAAATTATTATTCTTTTATTTTACAGTGCACTTGCTCACACTACCACCGGTGGAAGTAACAAGGGAATCTTACGCCAAAAATTCCTCTCTCTCTTCACTTGTCTTATGTTTGGTAACCAATACAAATTAATAAGACCTGGAATATCACGTCTTTTTCTTGGTTGCCTTGTATAATTAATGGAAATCAAACAGAAACAAATTCATTTTTTAAACAACATTGATTTTAATTTACTATATAACTCTACTACATAATCGATTATGAAAACTCAAATAAATATGTGTGCCGGTGTTTATCTTATATTTTGGTTTCAAACTTGATATTTTAGTAAACAATTATCACTCTTTCAAAATTGATATTTTTGTTAATTATATCATCAAATAGATTGATTCTAGAATATATGTGTTTAATTTTATTATATTTTTTTGATGATTAACACTTCCACTAGACTAAAATCTTAAAAGTGATAGTAATGCATAGATAATTTGTAAAGTGCGGAAATATAAAGTGTGCACGAATGTAAAATGTACAAAATATAAAGTGTTTCGATAGAATCTTAAATTGAATTAAAATAACATTGAAAGTAAATGATTTAGTAATGAATGTAAATACGACAATTCATACGTACATGTTACTCATAAAACTCTTTTCTCGAACACATTTAGATACTTTGAGTGATTTTGAGTTTGGTACAATTGAACACACGAAATCTTAATACTAAGACATCTATTTATACTACTTCGACGGTAACTATTATGAACGATTTTTCCCCATAAAATGACACGTTCCCGCTTGCATGGCTTCGCCCTTCACAGATTTTCACGCGTCCTTTCGAGGAACGGATAAGGCTAAAGTACGTTTATTAGCCTTATTTCAAATTATCTTCGTCGGATTCTCTTTCGAATTAAGTCCAAGAAATCTTCTAAGTCTCGACATGATATTACTTCGCAAGCATGAGACTTTTTCGCTAAACTCTTTAGTCGAAGTCTTCATTTGATCTCTTAGTCGACTGTTGTAACACCCCAGTATATATATATATATATATATATATATATATATATATATATATATATATATATATATATATATATATATATATATATATATATATATATATATATATATATATATATATATATATATATATATATATATATATATTAGTTATATATTTTAGTAATTAATTATTTGTTTGATTCTGTGAGTAATTGATTTAATTATTACTTGATGTATGTTATATGGGACGGGATAGCAAAATATTGATAATTGAGCCTAATATGTGAAAATGTGAAAAGTTTGTGTGTGTGTGTGGGGGGGAGGGGGGGGGGGGGTGAAGAGTAATTGAGACTAGTAGTTGTTGGATTAGTGTTATTTGGTTAAGAGTCTAAGAGAAAAAGAAAACTAGGTTAGTAAAGAGAAAAGGGAAAAGAGACAAACTTAAAGACAAAGGAAAAAGGAGAAAAGAGTAGAAGAGGAACCCTAAGGAGAAAGTTCAAGAGTTCATCAAGAAATTAAGGTAAGGGTGAGTTTTTACATTGTTATGAGAATTGTATGATGATGTATGATGAGTAGATTCATGTTTGGGATGAAATCCCTAAATTCCCATGGTTTTGAAATTGTTAGGTTTTGATGAGAAATCCTTGAATATGATGAGTAAGGGTGTTGTGATGTTTCTATTTGAAAATACATGTTAGATATAGATTATGATGTCTTAAATCGTATCAATTGGATGTTAAAAATGTGTTTTAGGGGTTAAAATTGCACATAGAAAAGTGCTGTCATCGCGGAATTTTCTCTGGAAATCGCAGAGTTCGCTTAGCGAAAGTCACCTGGACATCAACTTTGTAAATTTTTAAAATTTCATAAATTTTAAACCGTGGCTTTGTTTGGGTCACCATTTGAAGTGTTAGGAAGCTAGTGCCATACTCTTTTAAATAAAAATGGTCTTGTCGGCAATAGCTGATTTAATCAGTGTGTAGTTGTGTAAAAGGACTTGTGTTTGTTTGTTGTGTAGTTTTGATTTGGTGTTGGATTATAATGATACTTGTGTATTACTTGCTATGTGTTGTGATGATGTTTTGGAGCAGTGATACTATGAATATGAATTATATGTGGATAATTCATGAATGAGTGCATGTATGTTTAATTGTATGGTAATTCAATTGTGATGAATTATTAAAGATATGTATGGATGTTAAAATTACACATCCATCATTGTTGTCAAGAGACAATGCTTGTTAGTTTTGTGGGAGCTAGTGACTTGTTCCAAACCTAGAACGGAGTTTGAAAGCTTAGGGAACAGACTTTTTGTGTGTTATTGGTCTGGGGAACGAACCTGATTTAAAGTAAAAACCGAATAAAAATAACAGTGATTGGTACCACGTACATGAGTATTGCATTTGACTCCCATTGTGTTATGTCATAATGTGAAGTTATGTGCACTATGTGAATGTGATGTATTTGTGAAATAGTGAATTTGTGAGTGTATACTTTTGGATTGTGGATAGTATGATTGATTGAGTGATGCTATGTTATAAAACATATAAAGTGTGGGTTAATTCATCTTTATGTATGTATGTTATCGTATTATATATTGTTATATGATTTTGATAATTATGTGAATTCTCACTCTTCTGTTAGAATGATGTTTTATACGACATCGTTTAAGTACTGAAGATTAGAGTTGATTTGGCAAGAGTGAAGCTGAATAAGCTATCTTTATTTTATTTTCGTATTTTGGATTTAGTCATGCTCTGGTTATGTAACATTGGGGAACATTTTGAATTCATGTTTTGACAGATACATTGTATACTAAATTTTATTTCGTTATGATTTATTGGAATTATGTGGTGAATTGGCTTTTATGCATAAGTAGTAAAATGAATAAGTTGATTATGAGATTAATTATTATATTAATTATGAATAAAAGTGATTCCGCTACTACATGTTTATGTGAAAGTATTTGAAAAATATGATCTTAAATTAAGTGTTATTGAGCATGACCGGTGTATGTAATGTCTGAATTATGTGTGACACAATTGTTTGAGATGTGTTGTACCCCAAAATTTGCTCTCTCATTTCTCAAAGGATCATCCTGGACCCTAAGTTTGCTTCCATCCAATTCCAAGCCATGAATCACAAATTTCCAAAGAAAGTCATTCACAATGGCAAAATAGTCATTTACATACTGAAAAGTCAAACTTTGACTTTTGGATCAAAGTCAAGTTTCAAGAGTCATATTTAATCAAGACATGTTGAAATATGAAATTTTGTTTCATCAAGAAAATTCAAAAGTCAAAATTACTTTGGAAAAGTCCAAATTCTAAATACTTAGAATTTTTTTAAGTGCTTAAGAAATATGACAAGTTCTGAACTTATGATCAGATTATCACCATAATGCAAGCTGATTTTGGAAGAACTGCTAACTCAAGAGTTTTAGATCTCAATGGGACCTAAAACACTGCAGAACAGAACTTCTTCTAGAAATGTTGGGATTTCAAGTCATACATCCTCAAAGTCACATCCCTGAAACTTAAACACTTAGTAAATTCTGAGCATTTTCAAATCAGAATTTGTTTACAACATATGGGCCAGTTTTCACGTAGGTTCAGTCAGAAGTGGCAAGAGTAACTCAAAGAGCGCTTATAAAGCATGTCATAAGCTTTCTGGAAAGTCTGAGAACTCGCTCATAACATGCTGGAGCAAAGAGATTAAAGGATCAGAAGATTGGATGTTTGTTCTAAGTTACGCTGATGCTGAACTTCTGACCAAAATTAAGCTATGATGCATAATCTCATATTGCAGGATTTCTGGTTTGATAAATCTCATCATCATTTAATGCTCACAACCACTTTTGAGTTTTTATCCAAAGGATTTCCCCACGTGTGGCATGGAAGTACATTGTTGTCCTTGAAAAAGCAAACTTTTGTACAAGAGTATGCTGGGCCCATGATTTGTTTTTGCTTCTGAGGGTACTTTTCCTTAATTCATGCTTACAGATCCAGCTTAGGAACGACTAAAAGCTGCTAACCACCATACTTGTTTAACTTGCTTCAAGAACAAGCCAGCACGCTAGCATGATGGTGGTACTTTTGACTTCTCCAAGCTACAAAATTATTGCCTATACACTGAACTTCATTTGCAACTGTGAAAGGAGGGTAGAAAAAACTAAGAAGAAAAAGCTTCGAAACTTTGCTAAAAATTCCAGGAACCCGAAACTGCAAACACAAATACAAAACCTGCTAGTTTTTTATTCTTGCATTCAAACTCCAACTTCCCTCAAGTGTTTCTTGATCAAATCATCCATACAACTTCTAGATTTTCCAGCCATTCGTAACCCAAGTTAAAGGTTGTTCCAGTCTGCTGAGCACGTGAGGAAGCTGATCAGAATATTACAAGCAGTCAGAACCAGGCTCCAGTTCACAGGACTTTCTCCAGCTGCAAGGTAAGCTTCTGCTGACTCTTATCATATCACTTAGGCATTGTTAAACTTGCATGTCCAAAATACAATGTAGACATCCTGATTCTGATGCTATACATATTCCGAGGTTTCATATATTTGTCTGCCTAAATAGGGAGAACATCAGTTTAGAACTTCTTAAGGAAAATAGGATTAACAGATACATGCTTGTTTCTGGTTTACAATCTTGACTTTCTTATGTTTCTGAAACCATGATGGAAACCTGCCATAATTGTTATAAATGTGTTTTCTGTTCTGTTAAGAAATGACTAAGTTGCAGATGTTCTAATTAGCATGAAGTAAGAGATGGAATTTATCATTAGAGTTTATTTTGTAATACATGTTTATGCTTTCACTTCTAATACAGGATATACATCCACCCCGGTGGTAGAAAGCGCGCGCATAAGACATTAGTACTAAGGGGTCCTGGGTTCTAACCCCAGAAGCATCTTTTTAGGTTTATTTAATGACATTTTCACCCATTTATCTGTCAAATAATATTCCTAAATCATAACTTCTAGACAACCTTACCCAACAACATTATCACCTCACTTTCTCAAATAGCCAGAACTTCTGATCTGCCAGTGACATCAGATCTTCTAGATTCCCAGTTGCACCAGAGTTCCTAGACCCCCTCAACAATCAGAACTTTCATATTTTTCTTTATTCCCAGCGACCTCAGAACTTGGTGTACACGGGCCCAGAACTTCTGACCTTTTACTTTCCTATTAACATTTTCTCTCTTGCAGCGTATCAGAGTCAGAACTTCTGTTCCTTCTTGTTTCAGCAATGTGCGGATTCTGACTCCTTTTTCTCTCAGTTATCTTATTTTAGCTTTTAATGACCAAAAACACCAAAAATATTTCATATTCACGTGTTTTATTTTATTTCTTTGAGAACAAAAAAAAAAGATCAAAATATTTTTCTTAAGTAAACTTATTTCTTTACTTAAACAAAAACAAGTCCATTTTACATTTCTTGTATTTTATTTCAATATGGTTGTAATAGATAATTAGGACTTTTAATTTCTTGCAATCCCCATTTGTAAATTTGTACACCCCATCCCCTTAATGATGTAATAGTATAGGACTTTACTTTTCCGCACTTTTATTGCTTTCATATATTGTTAGTAATTAGGGTGTGTATGGAAAGACATGAAAACAACAAATAGACAACCCAAAAAATCAAAGACTAAATGCATGCAATCAAATACACTATTCACACATGCACTCTTAGGGTAATCCACTTTGTTGTCTTATGAAAAATGGCCATGTTATGCGTGTGGAGTATCTTAGTAAAAGCAATAAAAAATACAAGATCATAGTCCCTCGATGACACTATAAAAGTTGCCCTTCAAAATGATCTTAGTCCCTCATAGAGATTTGCTAATATATTTCACAACATTGCTAATCATGGATATACGATGACCCATGCCCGTCCCTTTCTATATCCAAAGATAAGGTTACTTACCAACCCATGGTAAAATAACAATGTCAAAGGAAAGAGGAAATAAACAAGAAATACTTTTGAGTAGGTAGAACGTTCCTAGTTGCTTGCTCATTTTCAAACCAAAACATCCTTGTTATTTTCAAAACAAACACCAACACTTTCAAAAACATCTTTCAAACTTGAAAACATTTTCAAAAGATCGACACTTTGTATACATTCTTACGAACGAGAATCATTATAAAGTTTGCCTAAACGATGGCGCATTTTCAAAATACTTTCAAAAACCACACAAAGCACATTTTCAAACAAAAGTAAGTGATCTAGCAAGCAACTAAGAGCCCGCAGATAACTATAGATGAAAAGGATGCTAATACCTTCCCTTTTCATAATCTACCCCCCGAACTCAAGAAAACAATCTCAAAGGTCTTTCCCGTTCTTTTCAACCTTTCCTTTTTGGTTAAAAGAAAAGTCGATGACGACTCTTGCTAACCGCAAAATCTACGATCAAATGCAAAACAAACAAGTCAGTTCTCCCACCATGTTACGGAACTGGTGACTCTGCTGGGGAATATTTTAAAAGTGGGGTTACCTTAGGGCTAGATCATATTTACTTGCTTTCATTGTTTGATTTGTCTGCTTTACATTTTGGTTCCCTTTTTGGGCTTGCTTTGATCCTCCACCCGGATCTGGGACACCTTGTTAGGTAAGTAGTAATAGATTGTGGAAACTGTATGGCATAGACCGATATGGTTGAAACAATGGCTAACGTTAGTGTGACGCATTTGTGGGTACCGGTATCTATTGTGTTGAATCAAGGAGAATACGGGGCCGCTGAGTGGTGTCATGAAGCACTAACTAACTTTAGAACCTTAATTGAACAAACTCTGCCATTTAGGACGTAGTCAGATAACCGATTTTGGTGGAAAGGTGAAAATTGGTTGATACTCGATACTACATTCATTGAGACTAGACTTTTGGGATATCCCGACCGCAATAAAAGATTGATTGTGCTGGGACAATGCCTAAAACAAAGGTCAGTGATATCGAGATCCCTTACAACCCGGTTACTATTAACTAGGACAAGTTTGAGCCAACTAAACTTCAAGAGGGTACTTGCCTACAAACTCCATGCAAGCCTAAGCCTAAGGATTTGTTTTTGTCTTGTATTTATATGCTTACTTGTACATAACATCATGAACATCATAACATCATATGCAATCTCACTAACCATTTCAAGGATTTAGAAATTTATCTTTGTTTTTGTTTTGTAGGCCATGAACTCCGTCCGAAGAAACACCATCTGAATCAACTTCATGAAAGCACACCCTCAGCTCCAAGAGTTAGCATCAAGGGTGCCCGGAGATTCTCCTTTTACCAAGAAATATGGACGACTCCTCAGTTTGGTTACCTTAAATTTCCAAGAAGAAATGATGTGTGTGCTCTTCCAATTCTTTGATCCCATACATCATTGCTTCACCTTTCCTGACTATCAGTTGGTACCTACACTAGAAGAGTTCTCTCTACTATTAGGAGTGCCCGTGTGTGATTAGATACCATTCACCAGTCTAGAAGGGATCCCGAAACCTGAGGTTATGGCCGAATCTCTACATCTGAAGAGAGCTGACATCATAGAAAATTGGGAGACTATAAGTGGAGTCAAATGGTTCCTAGCCAAATTTCTATTAGAGAAAGCTCGTTCATTCTGGGAAGATATGGATTTTCAAGCCTTTGAAGATGTCCTGGCCCTTCTCATCTATGGTCTGGTTCTTTTCCCCAACTCGGACCATTTCATAGATGTAAACACCATCAAAGTCTTTCTCTCCCGTAATCCTATACATACCTTGTTGGGAGACATCTTACATTGCATCCATACCCGCACCATGAAGAAAAGAGGTACCCTTTTGTGTTGTATTCCCCTACTCGCCAAGTGGTTCATTTCACACCTACCTCGGCCAAGATTGAAGAATGGGAAAAGATTGACATGGTCTCAAAGGATGATGTCCCTCAACCACTCAAATATTCATTGGTGTTCAAGATCCTCGGATGATACTTCTATCATTGATCATTGTGGGGAATTCCCTAATGTCCCTCTGCTTGGCATTAGGGGAGGTATCACTTACAACCCTTGCTTAGCTTTACGACAGTTTGGGTATGCCCGGAGAGATGGTCCTCATGAAATGCTCATCCAAGGTTTGGTGTTCGACTACGAAAGTGACGAGCAAGGCTACTGTCTTAGGTTCATGAAAGCTTGGAAGATGGTAAACAAGGTGGATAGCAAGACACTGGGGCATAAGAATTCCATCCCTATTGAGCCTTATCTCAAATGGGTCGAGCCCGTGCTCAAAGTCTTATGATGCCTTACCCTTCCATTCTCCCAGTTATCATAGAGCCTGTTATGGAAGGAGATGTCCCATATACTATCCTTCATCCTAACATGCGCACCTCTCTCGAAGATGCAAAGACATCGGATATAGCTTAAGGGGGAACGGGACACTTTCGAGGCCCAATTCTACGCCAGCGAGAAGAAAGTTCTGGAACTCACCAGGAAGCTTCATGAAGAGCGGAGTCTGAACGCCTACATCGCACCAAAGAGGATGCGTTCAACTTTTTTGTCTTAAAATTTTGTATTTTTATTTCTTTGTAAGCCCAAAGAGGCATGATGTACTCAAACTTTGATTTATTAATATAATGTGTGTTCCTTTTTTGTCTAAAGAAAATTTAAGCCTCTAATTTCCTTGAAATCATTTGCATATGCATTTTCATTCATCATAACATAAGCAGGCTTCTTACAATAGGTCTCCTCATCTTTCTACTGTTTATTTCAGTGAGATGGACATGGAACAGACGGTAAAAGATCTTCAGGCGCAAAATGCCCAGTTTCAAAAAATGTTCTTGACTCTAGCCAAAGGACAAGAGGATTTGAAAACTTTGTTGATCAAAGAAAAGAAGAAGAAAGCAAAGAAATCAACCGGTATTTTGAATCTGGGAAGAAGGTTCCCAGGGCCAACCAGACAGATCCTAGACTTCGCAACATCATCAGGTGAAAAGGATAATCAAGAAGGGAAAAACAAGGAAGTGATTGACCATCCAGAATCTGAAGAGGAAGAAGAGGATAATTACTCTGAAAAGCAATATCCTCCAACTGATGAGAAGTACAAACATCTGGAAGAGCGTCTAAGTGTAATGGAGATTCAGAAAGTGCTCGGGCTGGACTTTGAAGAGCTGGGTTTGGTATCTAGGATTGTTATTCCACCAAAGTTCAAAGCACCAGTGTTTGCTAAGTACGATGGGGTTTCGTGTCCAAAGATGCACCTCCGATTTTATGTGAGGAAGATACAGCCTCACACCGCTGACAGAGATTTGTGGGTCCACTTATTTCAGGATAGTCTATCCGGGACTCAACTAGATTGGTTCTATCAACTAGAGAGGGCCAACATCTATAATTGGGAAGACCTGGCCGCTGCTTTTTATAAATAGTATCAGTACAACACAGACCTTGCTCCCACCCGTACTTAACTCCAAAGTCTGGCCATGGGTTCGAGCGAGGGTTTCAAAGACTACACTCAAAAATGGAGGGACTTAGCAGGAAGAGTCCAGCCTCCCCTGTCTGACAGAGAGCTAGTAAACATGTTTTTGGGTACCCTGTCCGGTCCTTTCTTTAAACATCTAATTGGAAGCTCCTCAGTCGGCTTCACTGAATTAATCTTGACTGGGGAGAGAGTGGAAGTTGGGATTAAGAGTGGGAAGATCCAAAAAGATGTATCCTCCAGTGTCGTAAGAAAACGATTCATTATGAAGAAAGAGGTTGGTGCTACATACCAACAAAGGAATCGGGACAGAACTGAACACCGTCCAACGGTAGGAGCCGTCATGATCCCTAAGCCTGCACCTATTCAATAAAGGAACAACCAGCCTAGAGTGGAAAGACCAGTAAGACAATTTAACCAGATAAATATGACGATGTCTCAAGTCTTTCCACATTTGTTGAGATCTAATATGGTAACTTTGAAGGAAGCCCCGAAGAATCCCAACACCGTCTCTCATCATTACAACCCTAATGCTCGTTGTGCTTACCATTCAGAAAGTCCAAGCCATGATACCAACAACTGCTGGGCTTTGAAAAACAAGGTGCAAGACCTTCTAGAGGCAAAAGAAATTAAATTTAACGCTCCTGGGATCCCAAATGTCATCACCACTCCTATGCCTAAGCATGGTCGTGATGTCAATGCTGTTGAAGATGATGTGTTTGTTACTGTTGTTGATGAACTTGTTACTCCTCTCCTGACCGTCAAAAGGAACCTGTTGAAAGCCAGTTTATTTCCAGGTTGTGGCGAAGGCTGTCACCTCTGTTTATCCCTACCAACTGGTTGTCATTTATTGAAAGCAGGTATCCAGCGCCTGATGGATGACAAAGAGATTTTGTTTGAAAAGACTCCCATTCCAACCATTTCTTATAGGGATGTTTCAACAGTAACCATTTCCGCCAATCCTTCCAGGGTCTCCACCAAAAGACCCGTTAGGATTACATATGTTCCTAAGGTGACTCCACTGATAATTACTATTCCAGGGACGATCCCGTACTCCTCAGATAAAAATGTCCCCTGGAACTATGGGGGTGACATCTACTATCACGACGTCAAGCAGGATTGGCTGGCTGATGAAGACTCGGTTTTTGAGAAGGTTGACCCCGACATCGACAACATTGTGGGAACCAGCAAAATAACCCGAAGTGGAAGAGTATTCTCCCCTGAGATTGCTCCTCCGAAAATTGTTACCGGCCATGTGATCATCCCTGCTTTTGTTCCCACTACTACATTTTCCATGGTTATCTCTACTGACACCCCTATCGCCGAGTCGACCGAGACTCGGGGCAAAGGCATTTTGGTTGAACCTGTCTGGATGAAGGCGCAATCAATATCTATCCCAGAGGCCTCCAAGAAGGAGATGGAAGAAATTTTTAAAATTATAAAGAGAAGCGACTACAATGTAGTCGAACAGCTAGGGCATACCCCTTCAAAGATCTCTATGCTAGCTTTACTATTGTTCTCCGAGGCTCATGCGAAGGCCTTGGTGAAATTTATTAAAACTGCCCATGTTCCACAAGAAACCTCTGCTGACCAATTCCAAGATTGTGTGGTCAGTTTGACCGCTGACAATGGTTTGGGATTTTCTGATGCTGACCTGACACCTAGAGGGAGGAAACACAACGAGGCATTGCATGTCTCTGTCGAATGCATGGGCACTACTTTAGCCCATGTCCTGGTTGATACCGGTTCATCTTTGAATGTGCTTCCTAAGAAGGCTCTAGATAGACTAGATTGTGAAGGTTTGACCTTAAAACACAGCAACATAGTGGTAAGGGCCTTCGACGATTCAAAGAGAATGGCGCACGGGGAGGTGGACATCCCCATTAAAGTTGGAACTCAATTCTTTGATTCAACTTTCTATGTAATGGATATTCGCCCTTCATATTCCTGTTTATTGGGCCGACCTTAGATTCATGACGCTGGTGCCGTCACCTCTACATTACATCAGATGCTGAAATACCCAACCAAGGGGAAAATCATTATTGTCCATGGAGAGGAGGAGTAGATGGTCAGTCACCTTAACTCCTTCAGATACGTGGAAATGGATGGTGAATTCATCGAAACCCCATGTCATCATTTCGAGGAAGTCCCACAAACAGTGGCAGCAACCAAGACTATTTCCCAAGTCCCGAAGATTACCAGACCTCCACTAAAGATGTCTTCTCTGAAAGATTCCAAGGCAGTAGTCGAAGAAGGTGGGTGTACTATTTGGGGTCAACTCCCAGATATTCCCTACAAGTTTGACAAATTTGGTTTGGGTTTTACTTCAGGAGCCTAGAAAGTTGTTCGTCGTGCTCGTGTTAGGGGACCACCTTTGTGGATCAGTAACCATGGAGTCAACACAATGGAAGATAGTGATGACAGTTGTGACCTAGAAGCATGGATTTTCCCAACTATCAACGGAGGACTCACCAACTGGGAAGCCAAAGCTTTTGTCCCAATTACTTTTATCCAACAGTAATTATCTTTAAATTTTTGTCTGACTTATAATAATTAAATAATTGAGACTTTTAAAACCTTGTGTCTTACCCGAGGCACAACGGTCCATTTGCAAGGGTTGTTACTTCGTTTTCATATGTCATCAATGAATCATGGATGTTTTTGCATGCAAACTTTACGCTCTTTGTTTTTATTTTTCTACATGTTTATTTTTTTCAATAATAGCTATGCTCTTACACACACTCACATATCAAAATGCAGATCCACATCCACTCAGGATCCCATGGGTAACGATTCTGATATGGCCTATTGTGACTTTGAAAATCTTATCCACCAAGCCAAAGACGAAGGTGAGGAAGATTGTGAAGTGCCAGGGGAACTAGCCAGGTTACTACAATAGGAAGAAAGGACCATACAGCCCCACGAAGAATAGGTTGACACAGTTAACTTAGGTACCGAAGAGGACAAGAAAGAAATCAAGGTAGGAGCCAATCTGGAACCCAGTGTCAAGAAGCGTTTAACTCAGTTACTACATGACTATGTTGAGGTCTTTTCCTGGTCATATAATGACATGCCAGGACTTGATGTTGATATCGTGGTCCATCGTCTACCGACAAAAGAAGACTGCCCTCCGATAAAATAGAAAGTTTGTCGCATGCGGCCAGACATGTCAGAGAAGATCAAGACTGAAGTCATGAAACAATTCAACGCCGGATTCTTGAACGTCACCTCCTATCCACAATGGGTCGCCAATGTTTTTTCAGTGCCTAAAAAGGAAGGTAAAGTACGCATGTGTGTGGATTACATATATTTGAATAGGGCAAGCCCTAAGGATGATTTCCCACTTCCTCATATCGATATTCTGGTTGACAATACTGCACAGCATAAAGTGTTTTCATTTATGGATGGTTTCTCAGGCTACAATCAAATCAAAATGGCACTTGAGGACATGGAGAAAATGACCTTCGTCACAGATTGGGGCACGTTCTGTTACAAGGTTATGTCGTTCGGGTTGAAGAACACTGGGGAAACTTATCAGCGCACCATGGTAGCTCTATTTCACGATATGATCCATCATGAAATAAAGGTCTGCGTGGATGACATGATAGCCAGATCTCAAATTGAAGAGGAACATCTTGACCATTTGCAGAAATTGTTTGAAAGGCTAAAGAAATACAAGCTAAGGTTGAACCCGAATAAATGCACATTTGGGGTGAGGTCCGGTAAACTCCTAGGCTTCATCGTCAGTGGTAAAGGTATTGAAGTGGATCCTGCCAAGGTGAAAGCAATACAAGAAATGTCTGCTCCTCGCACCGAGAAGGGGGTCAGAGGATTCTTAGGACGGCTAAACTACATCGCCAGATTCATTTCTCACCTAATCGCTACTTGTGAACCAATCTTCAAATTACTGAAGAAAGATCAAGTAGTCAAATGGAATGATGAATGCCAGGCTATCTTAGACAAGATCAAAGAGTACCTTTAAGAGCCTCATGTTTTGATGCCACCAGTCGAGGGAAGACCTTTGATCATTGTGATCGGTGGATCTGGAACTGACTGTTTAAAGCTGGTTCGCGAAATGTCGCGGAAGCAAGAGTCGCCACCGTCTTTTATTTTCTCCAAATGGAAAGGACAAAAGCACAGAAAAATTCCTTAAAGAGATTGCTCTCGGTTCGGGAGGTAGGTTATAGAAAGGGAAGGTGTTAGCACCCTTTCTATCCATGGTTATCCATGGGCTCTTAGGTACTTGCTCAATGTGTTTTCAAAAATGTTTGTTTGCTTTTCAATGTGGGTTAACAAAGTTTCTTTGAAAAATTTCAGTTCGACTCGTACGTCAGAGTGTTTGAAAAATTTGCTTTGAAAGCTTTTGAAAAGTGTTGGTGTGAAAAGATTTCAGTTTGTTTTGAAGAGAGCAAGTATCCATGAGTCGTCTACCTACCCTAAGGAATTTGTCTGTGTAAATGTCCTTTAAAGTAGTGCCATCCCACCATTGAGAGGTAGGTAGCACCACCGTTGGAGGTGTTCGGGTCAATTCGAGTTTGTAGGGACATGGTGATCACCAGAGCAATGGGAAGACACCTTAGAAGCTACCCTCATGCCAGGTTCCCGGATCATGAGGACTTACTAAGACATCCTCTACTCGACGATCACCTTTCGAAAGGCAACAGTGAGGCGTACCCTAGGGGTGGTGTGTGCGATTCGTGTGTCATGTTTCAATTGTTTTGTCTTGTCATGTTTGTTGTGATCTACGCTTGATTTTATTTTTAGGGCCATACATTCTTTCATGCTTTTTGTTAACAGTTATATACTTGCGAGAAAATAAATCTAAACTATTACAAATGGCGCGGGTCCACATCGCCAAAATAAACCGAACCCGATTTGACTGAAAGTAAAGAAGCAATAAAATAAAAGTGCGAGAAATAAAGTTACAAGGCTTTGGGACATATACATAATTATAATAAATGACATAAAATAAATGCGCAAATTAAATAAATTATGAACATGGGCGTTGGACCCTTTTGCAATAAATTAAAATTAATGAAGAATTAAAATTAAAATTAAATGTTTTGGTATTTTTGTATTTTTTAAGATTTAAAAGAAAAAAAAGAACTTTTTAGAATGAAATTCGAAATGCAAATCCTAATTCTAATGTTTTTTAGTTATTGTGAAAATGTTATATTAATCTAAATTAAACCCTAATTTTTACTTATGTACATTTAATTATAAAAATAAAATAAATAAATAATATTGTGATAAAAAAAAGAAAAATTTAAAAGGTATAAAAAGTCATTAAACCTAATGCTATATTTTTGGATTTTTAGTTATTAAGAAAGTATTAAAATCTAACCTAAATGCAACCCTAGTTTAATTATGAAAATTACTAATATTATGGCAAAAAACAAGGGAAGTTAAAAGGAATAAAAAAGTCATTAACCTAATGCTATATTTTTGGATTTTTATTTATTAAAAGAATTAAATTGCAAACATCCTAATTAAAACTAAATTCATTATACATTAATTTATTTACAAGAAAATAATTATAATAAAAATATTTACTCTTTTTTTTTTGGTCTTTTCTGGTTTTTAATTAAGTTTTTGTATTTTGTAAAGAAAACAATTAATTAATTAAAACAATGAAAATAAATAAAAAAATAAATTATGAAAAGCAAAGCAAACCAGGGGGGGGGGGGGGGGGGTGACCCCAAAATTGGAGGTAAGGCCTAGCATTCTGGCCCATTAAGCATTGGCCTTGTTGGACTTTTTGAATCCTGCGTGACACGTTTGACTCAAGCGCAGCATACTCTTTTAATCTAAGCCTTTAGTGTGGATTGGATGGACACGTGGGCATCTGGATGATGATGGTACATGGTGCACCATAGTGTTGTGCCTGCATAGGAATTGCCATTGCAAAATAATATTGAAATTTGCCAGACCTGGGACTTGAACCCAGGTCTTTGATGCTACAAGTACGTCCACCTGCCAGCAATTCCTGGAGTTTTGAAGGATGTTTGGAGTTGGGATGTGTTCAGAAATGGTCCAGGAAGCTATTAGAATCAATCTTAGGACTTAAAACCACCTAGAACCTTGATTTCAGAATTGAGTTATATGGCCAATTTTTCAAGTTTTCAATAAGCTCTTTGGCGCAGCATTTGGTGTGTTATGGTTAGGGTTTGACTCAGTGCTTATGAGGGAAGAGAATTAGCTTGCTAGCTGACCTAGATTCATGCTCATGAGAGAACTAGTCCTAGGGTTTTCACCATTAACCAATTTTCCTTCTTTTAAGCCAAGACCAAGACTTAGTGTGAAATTTAACCCTAGCCTGAGTTTTTGAGTTGGCCCATGATATATGGAAGTTGTCCAAATTCAAATGACACTATTCCATTGGTTTTTGAATTTTATTTGAATTTTTAAAGATTTAAAATGAATTAATTATCAAAAATTAAATAAAATAGAAAAATCAATGTTTGATCTTGAAATTAATCATGGGACACGTGTGTGGCATGACAAGGATGAATCAAGTGGAAGAAAGTGGGCCCTTTTGTCAAAAATTGGAGTTTCAAGGATAGTTGACTTTTGCCATTTCACAAAAATTTCCCAACTTCTACAAGGCATAACTTGCTCAATTTTTAAGCTTTTCACATGTTCTTGGACATTTTGGAAAGGTCTTTGAGTCCTCTAACCAATGCTTTTGGTCCCATGTCATTTTGATTTACCAATCTCAAGTTATGGTCTTTGACTTAAAGTCCCTTTTTGTTGACTTTTGAAAATGACCTATAATGTTGAAATTGATAACTTTTTGTGAGAGCATTTCTTGGACTTGAAGTATGAAGATGAGTTGTAGGAAATGTCTTTCTCTTCAAAATGAGCTTTGGATGGAATTTTTCTGATAATCCATGTGAAAGTTATGCCCTGGTCAATTTCGGTTGACTTTTTCAACTGTCCAAATATAGCAACTTTTGCATCTTTGATGATTTCTGAGCCAAATTTTGAGAATCATGATCAAGCATTGATCAAATGATGTTTTTGGCTTCAAAATGATATGTTGACCAAAAATTTGAACTTTTGACTGCCAAATGACCATTTTGCCCCTACAGTTGACTGTAGTGCAATTTAGGGTTTTGACTGTGCAATCTTGAGCTGAATGCCTTGAAACTTGATATGAGGATGTTTGACCATGTTTGTAAGCATATGAGACTTGATTGAGCCTTTGAAAACTTCCTTTTCTTGATCAGACTCAAAACCCTAATTTTGACTGTATGGGAGACTGTTGCACTGCACAACCCTTGGGAAATTTTGTAGCTTGGCTTGGCAATTTATTGAGGAATATGGGAGGGCAAATTTTGGGGTATAACAGTTGCCCCTGTTCAATCTTCTTAGACCTGAGGATGCAGATTGGCTGACGTGCCTTTCGTAATCCGAGGGTAGAAGACGATTGGACACTAGAGTGCCCAGAAATTTGCGCTCACATGTTAGCAATGATGGGGGAATGGGCTTATAGATGCCATCTGGATGTTTTGATTGCATAAGAGATTCCTTGGCGAGAACCTGCATACCTGCAAAACAGAAAATGAGTACCTGACACGTTACAGGAGCTGATGTTTAGATGCCTGGTGTAGATGTGCCCTGACTGGTTACAGGAGCTGAGTCTGGAGCTTCCAACGGCGATGAAAGAACCAGGGATGATTACTTCCTTAGCATGAATGGTAAGAGAGCCTTGGGCGACTTTAACTTCAACAACACTTGTTGAGAAAAACATCTTGGGTGACTTTAACTTCAACGACGCTTGTTGAGAAAAATCTTGGTAACTTTAACTTCAACGACGCTCGTTGAGAAAAGATCTGGGGTGTCTTCTACTGGGATAAGAATCAGGGAGATCTTAGGGTCGATCTGACTGAACCAGAGAGGCCTTTGACTGGGTAAGAATCAGGAAAATCTTAAGGTCGACTTAACTGAACCGGTCTAGGTCTTGAAATGTCTTCAACTGGATAAGCATCAGGGAGATCTTAGGGTCGATCTGACTGAACCAGAGAAGGCCTTTGACTGGATAAGCATCAGGAAAATCTTGGGACGATTTAACTGAACCGGTCTAGGTCTTGAAACGTCTTCAACTGGATAAGCATCAGGGAGATCTTAGGGTCGATCTGACTGAACCAGAGAAGGCCTTTGACTGGATAAGCATCAGGAAAATCTTGGGACGATTTAACTGAACCAGAGAAAGCCTTTGACCGGATAAGCATCAGGAAAATCTTGGGACGATTTAACTGAACCGGTCTAGGTCTTGAAACGTCTTCAACTGGATAAGCATCAGGGAGATCTTAGGGTCGATCTGACTGAACCAGAGAAGGCCTTTGACTGGATAAGCATCAGGAAAATCTTGGGACGATTTAACTGAACCGGTCTAGGTCTTGAAATGTCTTCCACTGGATAAGCATCAGGGAGATCTTAGGGTCGATCTGACTGAACCAGAGAAGGCCTTTGACTGGATAAGCATCAGGAAAATCTTGGGACGATTTAACTGAACCGGTCTAGGTCTTGAAGTGTGATTGAGAATTTAAACTGCATCTTACCTGAAAGGTAAAAGTCAGTCATATGCAATGCATGATATGGATCAAGCAATGATGTTCTTGTATGATGCAGTGTGTTATGCATGCTATAATGATGTATGTGATGTTCTATGACTTGTATGTTTTTGTCTAGGAAAGTAAATCCTTGACGGGTGCCGGGAAGTCGTATCCTGGGCTGATGTCGAAGAATAGACTTTGCTTCCGCTGGGGATGATAATTGCAAGAACACCGGTAGGAGAAGATGACTCCATTGCGGAATAAACTTGGCAGATGGAAGATTCTGCGGGGAGAAAAGATATTCTAGTGATCATGCTGGGAAGCAATACTCTGTGGGGATAGAGATGCTTTGCTGAGTGTTGATAGCAGTAATTTGCTGAGGATGTCTTTGTTGTTGGAAGTGTTAATGGACTTCGCTGGGGATAGGAAAGAACTATGTTGACGATGACCTTTCCGTGGCTTTTGGCTGAGGATAACCCAGTTATATCCTGTTAAGGAAATAACTCTTTGAATAAAGCCGGACGACGCGTTCGTGCTCTGCGAGGGGATAAGCTTCCAGAATCTACTGGGGATAAGCTTATTGCTTGGAGAGATGAATTCCAATTTTCCTGGGGAAACTGGATTGGACTCTTCTGGGGAGTTTTGGAATGTAATTTTATAAGTTGAAAGGGGGAACCTATGTAGGGTTGCATGCTGATGAGTTTGTGTAAAACTGTATCTGAAATGGAGAAGGAACCTGGGTAGGGTTACTTTGATGATGAGTTCGTGTAAAACTTCGTTTTTTTGGAAAGGGAGAACCTGTGTAGGGTTTCTGGGTGACGAGTCCATGTAAAACTGCATCTTGAAGAGAGGGAACCGATGTAGGGTTGCTTGGTGAGGTAAGTTCATGTAAAACTTCTTGATGAACCGGGGTGAGGTTATCTTGAGCTAAATCCATGTAAGACTTCTGGGGGGAACCAGGGTTAGGTTGCCGCAGGATAAGTTCGTGTAAAACTTCTTGACGAACCGAGGTAAGGTCATCTTGAGATAGGTCCATGTGAGACTCTTGGAGGAACCGGGGTTAGGTTACGGCAGGATAAGTTTGTGTAAAACTTCTTGATGAACCGGGGTTAGGTCATCTTGAGATAGGTCCATGTGAGACTCTTGGAGGAACCGGGGTTAGGTTACGGCAGGATAAGTTTGTGTAAAACTTCTTGATGAACCGGGGTTAGGTCATCTTGAGATAGGTCCATGTAAGACTTCTGGAGGAACCGGGGTTAGGTCACTTCGGGATAAGTTCGTGTAAAACTTCTTGACGAACCGGGGTAAGGTTACTTGTGATAAATCCATGTAAGATTTCTGGAGGAACCGGGGTAAGGTTACTTGGATAAGTTTGTGTAAAAACTTCTGGAGGAACCGGGGTAAGGTTATTTGGTTGAGTTTGTGTAAAAATCTCTGGAGGAACCGGGGTAAGGTTACTTGGATAAGTTTGTGTAAAAACTTCTGGAGGAACCGGGGTAAGGTTATTTGGTTGAGTTTGTGTAAAAATCTCTGGAGGAACCGGGGTAAGGTTACTTGGATAAGTTTGTGTAAAAACTTCTGGAGGAACCGGGGTAAGGTTGCTTCGGGATAAGTTTGTGTAAAACTTCTTGATGAACCGGGGTTAGGTCATCTTATGGAGGAGGAGTCTGTGTATGACTTTGTCTGAAGGTTGAGCAGAAACCGGTGTTGGGTTGCATGATTTTGATTAAGTGGATAATTGTCCTGTTTGGTCTCGGACGTTAGCCCACGATCTGGAATTTGTAAAGGTAGATGGTAATCATTTTTATGTTGATCTGTCCTTTGTAATTTGGTTGACAGAGCAATTGGATCGCCTGGATAGCTCATTATTGCCCCTGCTTCGGAGGTGAGGGAAGAGGATACCTGTGCGGGTGATCGACAAATCTTCGGGTAGGCAAGTGACGAGATACCGGAACATAGTCGTACGCTTCGATCCCTAACTTTTGCCTGGACCGCCCTTTCGGGTTTTCAGTCCACCGGGATACCCATTTTTGCCCAAGCCGCCTTTTCAGGTTTTCGACTTGCCGGGTGTACATGTTTTTCGTTTCATCCCTTCATTTTGCCCGAACCCTTTTAGTTCGCCGGGAAGCCCTTATTTTTGCCTAGGTATGTCAACCTAGCGGGTCTTTGATTATGCGCAGTATTTTTTCCGACTATGTCCACGCTCTCAGAATGTAGGGAGTTGCCCCTGTTGGAAGTATTTTGCCATGCCCCAGATAATGAGCAATGTGCCCCTTGATTGGAGGTTCTTCTGTTCACAAGGTGTTCATCGTGCGAATTTCCCTGCTTGTTCAAACAAGTAGTCATATGCAAACAAGGTTATTTTAAGAATGCAAAAGTCTATGTCTGTCTTGAATTTTGAAAATGCATTTTTTGTAATACAGTGCGATGTCAACTCAATATTTTACAGCAAACCTTCAGGAGTCAGGATACCTTCGTAATAGTATGCTTTCGAACTAACCCATGCTTCAGCTAGGACTTTTAAGAGTTATATCGTAGCCTGGTTCACGGTTTAAGAAACAAAGGATAAAGGCTCAAATTATTTGTACCCAGCCGCTCTTCGTGATGTTCTCCAAACCTAAACTCAGTTGATCGTGCGTTAGACCTTGTTTGAGTCTTTGCTCTGATTTTCCGGTGATGATTCGGATATTGAACGTTTATTTGAATAGGCAATCATCCCCTTTTTTGCTGAGGGTTTGTGAGACCTCTTTTTTTTTTGATTTAGTTATCCCTTTCCTTTTTTTTTGCCTGAACTGTTTCCTTTTTGGGATTACAGTCAGCGGGATGCCCCAGTTTGGTAAGTCTTCTTTATTGGTTTTGACTTTTTGGGCTTTTCATTCATGAATTTTTTTTGATAATGACTGCCTGTCCTTATGATTGTTCGGAACCATCACTGTCTTTTGTTTTTGAAAAACTCATTTAGTGACATTCATTGTGCACTTGGATCGACTGAGAGAACTACCCTGCCCCAGGTTATGATTAAGGGTTTTGATTTTCGAAAATACAAACTCCTACTTCTTTGGCTCTGATGGGTTGACGAGGGATTATCATCTTTATAACTCCAGTGTTTAGGAATTGAAACAATGCCTGTACCTCATCAGCGGGGTCTGTTCAAAAGCATACTGTAAATTGTGGTATTGTTTTCGTCATCCTCCCTCAAGAGGTTTAGAATTTTCAATTAAGAATTGACCATCGCAAAAAAATATGAAAGCAGTTTTAAGCATAGTACACATAATTAATTCAAGACAGACATGTGTAATGCATTCATGAAATAAAAGAGTTTAACACAATAATTGTTTATCTGAACAAGAAAAGGAAAAATACAACTTGAAATCAAATGAACAAAAATCTAGCCATGCTTTGGCAATGGAGCGGTGATCACGTTGGGAGTCTCCGCAGGCTCGAACTCGATCTCTCTAGCATCGATCATGTTCTGAATTTTGTACTTCAGTGCCCAACAGTCCTCAGTATCGTGCCCCGGGCTATCAGAATGATAGGCACACCTTGCTTCTGGATTGTAGCTAGGAGAGGAGGTCTTAGGATTGGCAGGAGGGTTGATTACTGCAATCAGGTTCATCTTCACCATATGCTGCAATGCTTGTGACCAAGGCATGTTAATGTTGGTGAATTGCCTTTTAGGCCCTTCCGGCCTTTGCTGGTTTCCCCTTTGTGGTTGACGGCGTGGTGCAGAACCAGAGATCATGACTGCCCCTGCATGTTGATCACGGCGACTCTTTTGACTGTATACAGCATTGGATTCCTTCTTTCCCGTGTAAGGTTTTTTATGAATATCAGAAGGTGTGGCCTCTTGAATCTTCCCCGACTTGATACCAGCTTCAATTCTTTCGCCAGTCAGGATGAGGTCGGTAAATCCAGCAGATGAGTTACCAATGAGGTGATTGAAGAATGGCCCGGATAGGGTCCCCAAGAACATATCAACGAGTTCCCGGTCAGTTAACGGAGGTTGCACCCTTCCAGCAAGGTCTCTCCATCTTTGTGCGTACTCCTTGAAACCTTCACTTGACCCCAACGACATACCCTGGAGTTGGGTACGTGTGGGAGCAAGGTCGGCATTGTACTGGTACTGCTTATAGAAAGCAGTCGCCAACTCCTCCCAGTTACGAACTTTGGTCCCATCCAGTTGATAGAACCATTCGAGGTGAGTCCCTGAAAGACTTTCCTGGAAGAAGTGGATCCACAAGTTCTTGTCTGCTGAGTATGGTTGGATTTTCCGAACATAAGACCTGAGATGCAACTTGGGACAAGACGCCCCGTCATACTTGGTAAAGGATGGTGCCTTGAACTTCCGAGGAATAATCACAACAGTTGACAAACCCAGATCTCCAAAATCCAGCCCAGGTACCTGTTGGATCTCCATAGCATTCAGCCTATCCTCCAACTGTTTGTACTTGTCCTCAGCCGGAGGGTACTGTTCGTCGTTGAAATCTGTCTCGCTGTCGGAGACCACTGGACTAGGCACCTCTCTCTCATGGTGACTGCTTTCCCTCACAGATGGGGTTGTCCCCTCAGTTTCCTCCTGCGGTGTATTCCCAGATCTGCGTCTAGGGCTGAACAGAACAATCCTCTTCTTCTTCTTGTCCTTCTTCAAAAACAAAGCCTTCAGATCTTGTTGACCCTGAGCCAAGCCTTTGATCAGCTCCTGAAATTGGGCGTTCTGCGCCTGAAATTGGGCGTTCTGCGCCTGAAGAGCCTTGATAGATGCCTCGGTTGATGATTCAGGATTCATGACGAGACTGCTGAAATAAACAGCGAAGAAGGTAAGCAACCTGCAGAGGAAGGGTACCTGTTATGTAATGATATGTATGATATGCATGCAATGATTTCAAGGACCTCGTGGGGTAAACAGAGAAACTTGTTAGAGTTGGAAACTGGCAACTTGATTGAAAGTACTTCATGTTGTTGAGAGTCCTTCGTCACGGGTCAAAGGCTCACCATATCCAGTGGGTCATAGCCCCTGACTTTAGTCATCATGTCTGGTTTTGATTTCCAAACAACCTTGGTTAGGGAACCTTCTTCAGGAGTCAGAGCTCACCATATCAAGTGGGTCATAGCCTCTGACAACATTGGCTAGAGGAAAATAAATCCTCTTTGCCCCTTGCTAGATGTTTGATTTATATGACCTGTATCACAAGCCCTTGAGATCCTTGAAATGGGTTAGGAGGTATGCAATGGTATGATGTCATGATATGCATGGGGTAATGTGAGTAACCCTGTTATGAGTCCCAATTAAGGACTATAAACAGACCCTGCAAGAAATTCAGTATACTTTGTTATGAGTCCCAATTAAGGACTACAAACACAACCTGCAAGAGACAAATGTCAGGTAATAAGCATGCAAGTAGTTCAAGTAGGAAGGCACACAAGTCACACAAGAGAAGCCCTTAAAGTTTAAGCCAGCACGGAGTCTGGGTAGTACCCTCTTGAAGTTGGTGGGTTCAACCTGTCCTATCAAAGTAACCGGGTTCTAAGGTTCCCAATATCACGGGATTGCTTTCATTGTTCATCGTTTCGATTTAGCCACTGAACTGGCGACCGAAATATTCCAGGAAAGCAACCCTCAATTGAGTGTAGTATCGAGTATCAACCAACCTCGGACTGCACCAAAGTCAGTTATCTCACTACCCTAAAGAGGCCAAGATAGTTCAATTAAGGTTCCTAAGGTCTGTTGATGCTTCATGACACCACATGGAGGCCCCGTACTCTCCTTGACTGAACTCAAGGGTTACCGGTACACACCAAAGTGCCACATCAACGTAGCAGACTGTTTCAACCATGTCGGTATACCCCGCACAGTTCCCTCACAGCCTTGTTGCTACTTTCTAAGAAAGGTATCCCCCAGATCCGGATTAGGACCTATAGAACTCCCAAGACAGTCCCACAATTTAAAGCAAGCAAAGAAAGCAATTGAAAACACAGTGATCTTAATCCTAAGGTACACCCCACTTTAAGTTTATTCCCCAGCAGAGTCGCCAGTCCTGTGATCGGTGGATCTGGAACTGACTGTTTAAAGCTGGTTCGCGAAATGTCGCGGAAGCAAGAGTCGCCACCGTCTTTTATTTTCTCCAAATGGAAAGGACAAAAGCACAGAAAAATTCCTTAAAGAGATTGCTCTCGGTTCGGGAGGTAGGTTATAGAAAGGGAAGGTGTTAGCACCCTTTCTATCCATGGTTATCCATGGGCTCTTAGGTACTTGCTCAATGTGTTTTCAAAAATGTTTGTTTGCTTTTCAATGTGGGTTAACAAAGTTTCTTTGAAAAATTTCAGTTCGACTCGTACGTCAGAGTGTTTGAAAAATTTGCTTTGAAAGCTTTTGAAAAGTGTTGGTGTGAAAAGATTTCAGTTTGTTTTAAAGAGAGCAAGTATCCATGAGTCGTCTACCTACCCTAAGGAATTTGTCTGTGTAAATGTCCTTTAAAGTAGTGCCATCCCACCATTGAGAGGTAGGTAGCACCACCGTTGGAGGTGTTCGGGTCAATTCGAGTTTGTAGGGACATGGTGATCACCAGAGCAATGGGAAGACACCTTAGAAGCTACCCTCATGCCAGGTTCCCGGATCATGAGGACTTACTAAGACATCCTCTACTCGACGATCACCTTTCGAAAGGCAACAGTGAGGCGTACCCTAGGGGTGGTGTGTGCGATTCGTGTGTCATGTTTCAATTGTTTTGTCTTGTCATGTTTGTTGTGATCTACGCTTGATTTTATTTTTAGGGCCATACATTCTTTCATGCTTTTTGTTAACAGTTATATACTTGCGAGAAAATAAATCTAAACTATTACAAATGGCGCGGGTCCACATCGCCAAAATAAACCGAACCCGATTTGACTGAAAGTAAAGAAGCAATAAAATAAAAGTGCGAGAAATAAAGTTACAAGGCTTTGGGACATATACATAATTATAATAAATGACATAAAATAAATGCGCAAATTAAATAAATTATGAACATGGGCGTTGGACCCTTTTGCAATAAATTAAAATTAATGAAGAATTAAAATTAAAATTAAATGTTTTGGTATTTTTGTATTTTTTAAGATTTAAAAGAAAAAAAAGAACTTTTTAGAATGAAATTCGAAATGCAAATCCTAATTCTAATGTTTTTTAGTTATTGTGAAAATGTTATATTAATCTAAATTAAACCCTAATTTTTACTTATGTACATTTAATTATAAAAATAAAATAAATAAATAATATTGTGATAAAAAAAAGAAAAATTTAAAAGGTATAAAAAGTCATTAAACCTAATGCTATATTTTTGGATTTTTAGTTATTAAGAAAGTATTAAAATCTAACCTAAATGCAACCCTAGTTTAATTATGAAAATTACTAATATTATGGCAAAAAACAAGGGAAGTTAAAAGGAATAAAAAAGTCATTAACCTAATGCTATATTTTTGGATTTTTATTTATTAAAAGAATTAAATTGCAAACATCCTAATTAAAACTAAATTCATTATACATTAATTTATTTACAAGAAAATAATTATAATAAAAATATTTACTCTTTTTTTTTTGGTCTTTTCTGGTTTTTAATTAAGTTTTTGTATTTTGTAAAGAAAACAATTAATTAATTAAAACAATGAAAATAAATAAAAAAATAAATTATGAAAAGCAAAGCAAACCAGGGGGGGGGGGTGACCCCAAAATTGGAGGTAAGGCCTAGCATTCTGGCCCATTAAGCATTGGCCTTGTTGGACTTTTTGAATCCTGCGTGACACGTTTGACTCAAGCGCAGCATACTCTTTTAATCTAAGCCTTTAGTGTGGATTGGATGGACACGTGGGCATCTGGATGATGATGGTACATGGTGCACCATAGTGTTGTGCCTGCATAGGAATTGCCATTGCAAAATAATATTGAAATTTGCCAGACCTGGGACTTGAACCCAGGTCTTTGATGCTACAAGTACGTCCACCTGCCAGCAATTCCTGGAGTTTTGAAGGATGTTTGGAGTTGGGATGTGTTCAGAAATGGTCCAGGAAGCTATTAGAATCAATCTTAGGACTTAAAACCACCTAGAACCTTGATTTCAGAATTGAGTTATATGGCCAATTTTTCAAGTTTTCAATAAGCTCTTTGGTGCAGCATTTGGTGTGTTATGGTTAGGGTTTGACTCAGTGCTTATGAGGGAAGAGAATTAGCTTGCTAGCTGACCTAGATTCATGCTCATGAGAGAACTAGTCCTAGGGTTTTCACCATTAACCAATTTTCCTTCTTTTAAGCCAAGACCAAGACTTAGTGTGCAATTTAACCCTAGCCTGAGTTTTTGAGTTGGCCCATGATATATGGAAGTTGTCCAAATTCAAATGACACTATTCCATTGGTTTTTGAATTTTATTTGAATTTTTAAAGATTTAAAATGAATTAATTATCAAAAATTAAATAAAATAGAAAAATCAATGTTTGATCTTGAAATTAATCATGGGACACGTGTGTGGCATGACAAGGATGAATCAAGTGGAAGAAAGTGGGCCCTTTTGTCAAAAATTGGAGTTTCAAGGATAGTTGACTTTTGCCATTTCACAAAAATTTCCCAACTTCTACAAGGCATAACTTGCTCAATTTTTAAGCTTTTCACATGTTCTTGGACATTTTGGAAAGGTCTTTGAGTCCTCTAACCAATGCCTTTGGTCCCATGTCATTTTGATTTACCAATCTCAAGTTATGGTCTTTGACTTAAAGTCCCTTTTTGTTGACTTTTGAAAATGACCTATAATGTTGAAATTGATAACTTTTTGTGAGAGCATTTCTTGGACTTGAAGTATGAAGATGAGTTGTAGGAAATGTCTTTCTCTTCAAAATGAGCTTTGGATGGAATTTTTCTGATAATCCATGTGAAAGTTATGCCCTGGTCAATTTCGGTTGACTTTTTCAACTGTCCAAATATAGCAACTTTTGCATCTTTGATGATTTCTGAGCCAAATTTTGAGAATCATGATCAAGCATTGATCAAATGATGTTTGTGGCTTCAAAATGATATGTTGACCAAAAATTTGAACTTTTGACTGCCAAATGACCATTTTGCCCCTACAGTTGACTGTAGTGCAATTTAGGGTTTTGACTGTGCAATCTTGAGCTGAATGCCTTGAAACTTGATATGAGGATGTTTGACCATGTTTGTAAGCATATGAGACTTGATTGAGCCTTTGAAAACTTCCTTTTCTTGATCAGACTCAAAACCCTAATTTTGACTGTATGGGAGACTGTTGCACTGCACAACCCTTGGGAAATTTTGTAGCTTGGCTTGGCAATTTCTTGAGGAATATGGGAGGGAAAATTTTGGGGTATAACAATCATGTATCTAATTGTCTTGGAAAATTCAATAGGTGTGTGTTGGGGCAACATGACGAGTCTGGCCGAAAAGAGCATGCTATATACTACTTGAGTAAAAAATTTACCGATTGTGAAACAAGATATTCATTGCTCGAGAAAACTTGCTACGCTCTGGCATGGGCTGCTTGCCGGGTAAGACATTATATGCTGACCCATACTACCTTATTGATATCCAAGATGGATCCAATTAAATACATATTCGAGAAGTCTGCCCTCTCTGGGAGAATAGCAAGATGGCATGTGATCCTGACTGAGTACGACATTTAGTACACTACCCAAAAAGCAATAAAGGGAAATGTACTAGCCGATCACCTTGCTCATCAGGCTGTGGATGACTATCAGTCCATGAAATTCGAGTTCCCAGATGAAGACATCATGATGGTAAACAATTTTGAAGAACTCAGACCATATGACAGACCTGAACAAGGATCCCGATGGACCTTGGTTTTTGATGGAGCTTCCAACGTACTCAGCAATGGCATAGGTGCTATAATCATATCCCCGGAAGGATGTCATACTCACTTCACTGCAAAACTTTGTTTCAACTATACCAATAATATGGCAGAATACGAAGCGTGTATTTTGGGTCTCAAAGCTGTCATAGATTTGGGAATCAAGTCCTTAAGTGTATTTGGAGATTCAGCCTTAGTCATCAGTCAGATCAAAGGAGAATGGGACACGAAGCACCCTAACCTTATCCCCTACAAAGAACATGTGTTGACATTAATCCCACATTTTGAGGAAATTACCTTTGAGCATTTTCCCCGAGAGTAAAATCAACTAGCGGACGCGTTAGCCACTATGTCACCCATGTTTAAACTCAAGTGGGGTAACGAGGCTCCCTAGATCACCATTGAACAGATGGAGGAACCGGCTTACTATCACGAGATCGATACTAAAGAAGTAATGGACAAACCTTAGTTCCATGAAGTTAAGAACTATCTCGAGGCCCAAGAGTATCCGGAGGGAGCTTCAGTCAATGATAAGAAGTTCTTGAGAAGATTCTCTGCTAAGTTCTTCATCAGTAATGGCATCCTCTACAAGCGCAACCACAACTCTGTTTTGCTTTGTTGCATAGACAATGTTGAGGCAGACAAGATCATGGCCGATCTACACGAAGGAACTTCTGGCACCCATTCTAGTGGGCACACGATGGCTAAAAAGATCCTACGGGCGGGGTACTACTGGTCTACCATGGAAGCAGATTGCCATCAGCATGCACGAACCTGTCACAAATGTCAGATCTATGCTGACAAAGTACATGTGCCTCTAGTTCCTCTAAACGTCCTGACTGCTCCCTGGCCATTCGCGATGTGGGGCATTGATATGATTGGAGAAGTCAAACCTATAGCTTCTAATGGACATTGCTTCATCTTGGTGGCCATTGACTATTTCACAAAGTGGGTTGAGGCAGCTTCTTTCGCTTCCGTTACCAAGAATGTTGTGGCCCGATTCATCAAACAGAATCTCATCTATCGGTACGGTATCCCGGAGAGAATCATCAAAGACAATGGTACGAATCTCAATAATACTATGATCACTGCACTATGCATTCAATTCAAGATCCAACACCATAATTCTTCTCCTTACCGGCCAAAGATGAATGGTGTTGTCAAAGCCGCAAATAAGAACATCAAGAAGATCATACAAAAAATGACAGTGACCTACAAGGACTGGCATGAAATGTTACCATTTTCTCTCCACGGTTATCGTACCACGACATGCACATCAACAGGGGCAACTCCTTTCTCCTTGGTATGCAGCATGGAAGTCGTTCTACCTATTGAAGTCCAAATACATTCTCTGAGAATCATAAAGGATGAAGGGCTGAATGAAGATGAATGGATTCAAACTCGGCTTGACCAGTTGAATTTATTTGATGAGAAGAGGCTTACGACTGTCAGTCATGGCCAGATGTACCAAAACGTATGATCAAAGCTTTTAACAAAAAGGTCAGACGTCAGGTATATCGGGTTGGTGATTTGGTAATCAAGTGTATCATATTGCCACAAGGTGATCCTAGGGGAAAATAGACTCCTACATATGAAGGACCATTTGTGATCAAAAGCATATTCTCTGGTGGAGCAATGATCTTAACCACTATGGATGGCGAAGACCTTCCACACTCTGAACGTGGACATAGTCAAAAGATACTATGCATAAATAAAGACCTGCTAGGTTGACTGGCCTAGGCAAAAATTAGGGCATATCGGCGAACCACAAAGGTTCGAGAAAAAATTAGGGATAAAATACAAAAAAAATCTGTACACCGACAAGATGAAAACCCGAAAGGGCGGCTTGGGAAAAAAAGGGTGTCCCGGTGGACTAAAAACCCGAAAGGGCGGTCCAGGCAAAATTTAGGGAGTTAAAGTTTATGACTATGTCCCATTGGATCACCTTACAGACAACCTTCAACATCGATTGACAAACTCAAACGGGTCTGATCAATCCAATCAACTTCGGACAAGGCAACAAGTGGATGAGACGCTCAGAGACACGAAGGCTATAGTAGAATGGGAACCCCATGGGATTATTTCACATAGTTATCTTTTCTTTGTATTAATTTTCATTTTCTACGACGACACTCTCTTACTAGAATGTTCGTCTCGTTGTACAAAAAATACTTATTCAAGTTAATACAAAGATATTCTTTTGAAAGTACAAAAGTATATGTTTTTCTTTTATTTATGTGTTTTGTTTGCAAAAACGTCCAATGATTATTTTTGAACATATGCATTTGAACGTGATTACTGTTTACAAATGAACAAAACAAGGAACAGAAAATAGAAAGACAATCACTAATGGCTTTAAGAAATAGGATAATATCTTTAGACTATTCCATAAAATCCCCCGCAGGTACTTTTTCAGCAAGAGCAGAAGCTGGGACATCCCACTACAGGATCGCTAACATATCTCAAGTATGCAGCCTAATGGTATCAAGTGCTCTCACATCCCCGACGGAACAAAACTTCTATTTACCACTCCAAAGGTTCCCCAGTGAAAGTCGCCCAATTTCTCAGGATTCCCCAACAGGATTTCACAAGGTCCGCAATCAATGCACATCGTTTCCCTTCTACAACAGAGTTTATCTCTTTAATACATGGAAACTCATCAACACTTCAACTTCAAAATATGAAGACTTACACTCCTCATTCTCAGCGGTACTCAGGGATTTATTTTCCCCGACTCCGGAAACACTGCGGCATAACAATTAATGTATCCATACATTACATTCATACGTCATAGCATTGACAACACAAATGCATACAACGCAATCTCATTTATTTTGAGAAATAACATTATACCATGCATTTAATACATTGTGACATTGCATGCAACTAACCTTTCATCTTTTCAGGAAAAATCAATCAACAGAAAATTATCGTCAAATTTTCAGCAAGTCAATTACAGATCAATTCCCAAGAAAGGACTGGTCAACCATCTACATAACAGATATTTCTTTCAGATCCCTGCCGGTTCAGTTAAAATCTCTCAACGGTTTATTCTGATTCTTTCTCGCAGATGTTTTCTCTGGTTTAGATAAATCTCTCAATGATTTGTTCTGATTCTTCTCCAGATCCCTTCTGGTTCAGTTTAAATCTCTCAACGGTTTATTCTGATTCTTTCCCGCAGACGCTTTCTCTGGATCAGATAAATCTCTTAATGATTTGTCCTGATTCTTCTCCAGATCCATGTCGGTTAAGTTTAAATATCTCAACAGTTTATTCTGATTCTTTCCCGTAGATGTTTTCTCTGGTTCAGATAAATCTCTCAATGATTTGTTCTGATTCTTCTCTAGATCCCTGTCGTTTCAGTTTAAATATCTCAATGATTTATCCTGATTCTTTCCCGCAGGCATGTTTCTCTGGTTCATATAAGTCGCTCCAAGATTTATTCTCATTCTTCTCTAGACTACTGCTGGTTCAGTTTAAATCTCTCAACGATTTATCCTGATTCTTCCCCGCAGGCATGTTTCTTTGGTTCAGATAAGTCACTCCAAGATTTATTCTGATTCTTTTCCAGACTCCTATTGTTTCAGTTTAAACCTCTCAACGATTTATCCTGATTCTTTCCCGCAGGCATGTTTCTCTGGTTCATATAAGTTGCTCCAAGATTTATTCTGATTCTTTTCCAGACTCCTGTTGTTTCAGTTTAAATCTCTTGACGGTTTATCCTGATTCTTTCCCGCTGACATCTTCTCTGGTTCAGATAAGTCGTTCCAAGATTTGTTCTGATTCTTCTCCATACCACTGTTGGTTCAGTTTAAATCTCTCAACGGTTTATCCTGATTCTTTCTGTTAGACATTTCTTCTGGTTCAAATAAATCACTCCAAGATTTATTTTGATTCTTTTCCAGTTGAAGTCAAGTTTAGACTTAGTCTAATTTCCATCAATAATCACCTTCGGATGGCATCTTTTAAGCCCATTCCCTACACAATCAACCACGACATCATCAAGTGCAAATTTTTGGGCACTCTAGTGTTCAATCATCTTCCACCTTCAAGTCACAAATGGTAGATTCGCCAATCTAACTCTTCAAGCGTAAGAAGATTGAACAGGGGCAGCTGTTGTACCCCAAATTTTTCCCTCTCATTTCTCAAAGGATCATTCTGGACCCTCAGGTTTGCTTCCATCCAATCCCAAGCCTTGAATCACAAATTTCCCAAGAAAGTCATTCACAAGGGCAAAATGGTCATTTACATACTAAAAAGTCAAACTTTGACTTTTGGATCAAAGTCAAGTTTCAAGAGTCATATTTCATCAAGACATGTTGAAATATGAAGTTTTATTTCATCTAGAAAATTCAAAAGTCAAAATTACTTTGGAAAAGTCCAAATTCTAAATACTTAGAATTTTTCTAAGTGTTTAAGAAATATGACAAGTTCAGAACTTCTGGCCAGATTATCACCATAATGCAAGTTGATTCTGGAAGAACTGCTAACTCAAGAGTTTTAGATCTCAATGAGACCTAAAACACTACAGAATAGAACTTCTTCTAGAAATGTTGGGATTTCAAGTCATACATCCTCAAAGTCACGTCCCTGAAACTTAAACACTTAGTAAATTCTGAGCATTTTCAAATCAGAATTTGTTTACAACTTATGGGCCAGTTTTCACGTAGGTTCAGTCAGAAGTGGCAAGAGTAACTCAAAGAGGGCTTACAAAGCATGTCATAAGCTTTCTGGAAAGTTTGAGAATTCGCTCAGGGCATGCTGGAGAAAAGAGATTAAAGGATCAGAAGACTAGATGTTTGTTCTAAGTTGCGATGATATTGAACTTCTGACCAAAATTAAGCTATGATGCATAATCTCACATTGTAAGATTTCTGGTTTGATAAATCTCATCATCATTTAATGCTCACAACCGCTTTTGAGTTTTTATCCAAAGGATTTCCCCACGCGTGGCATAGAAGTACATTGTTGTCCTTGAAAAAGCAAACTTTTGTACAAGAGTATGTTGGGCCCATGATTTGCTTTTTCTTCTGAGGGTACTTTTCCTTAATTCATGCTTACAAATCCAGCTTAGGCACGACTAAAAGCTGCTAACCACCATACTTGTTTAACTTGCTTCAAGAACAAGCCAGCATGCTAGCATGATGGTGGTACTTTTGACTTCTCCAAGCTACAAAATTCTTGCCTATAAATTGAACTTCATTGGCAACTGTGAAAGGAGGGTCAAAAAAACTGAAAAGAAAAATCTTCGAAACTTTGCTAAATATTCCAGGAATCCGAAACTGCAAACACAAATACAAAACCTGCTAGTTTTTTATTCTTGCATTCAAACTCTAACTTCCCTCAAGTGTTTCTTGACCAAATCATCCATACAACTTCTGTATTTTCTAGTCATTCTTAACCCAAGTTAAAGGTTGTTCCAGTCTGCTGAGCACGTGAGGAAGCTGATCAGAACATTACAAGCAGTCAAAACCAGGCTCTAGTTCACAAGACTTTCTCCAGCTGCAAGGTAAGCTTCTGCTGACTCTTATCATATCACTTAGGCATTGTTAAACTTGCATGTCCAAAATACAATGTAGACATCCTGATTCTGATGTTATACATATTCTGTGGTTTCATATATTTATCTGTCTAAATAGGGAGAACATCAGTTCAGAACTTCTTAAGGAAACTAGGATTAACAGATACATGCTTGTTTCTGGTTTACAGTCTTGACTTTCTTATGTTTCTGAAACCATGATGGAAACCTGCCATAATTGCTATAAATGTGTTTTCTGTTCTGTTAAGAAATGACTAAGTTGCAGATGTTCTGATTAGAATGAAAAAATAGATGGAATTTATCATCAGAGTTTACTTTGTAATACATGTTTATGCTTTTACTTCTAATACCGGATATACAGCCACCCCATTGGTAGAAAGCGCGCGCATAAGACATTAGTACTAAGGGGTCCTGGGTTCTAACCCTAGAAGCATCTTTTTAGGTTTATTTAATGACATTTTCACCCATTTATCCGTCAAACAATATTCCTAAATCAGAACTTCTAGACAACCTTATCCAACAGCATTATCACCTCACTCTCTCAAATAGTCAGAACTTCTGATCTGCGAGTGACATCAGATCTTCTAGATTCCCAGCTGCACCAGAGTTTCTAGACCCCCTCAGCAATCAGAACTTTCAGATTTTTCTTTGTTCCCAACAACCTCAGAACTTGGTGTACCCAGACCCAGAACTTCTGACCTTTTACTTTCCTACTAACATTTTCTCTCTTGCAGCGTATCAGAGTCAGAACTTCTGTTCCTTCTCGTTTCAGCAATGTGAGGATTCTGACTCCTGTTTCTCTCATTTATCTTATTTTAGCTTTTAATAACCAAAAACACCAAAAATATTTCATATTCACGTGTTTTATTTTATTTCTTTGAGAACAAAAAAAAAGATCAAAATATTTTCTTAAGTAAACTTATTTCTTTACCTAAACAAAAACAAGTCCATTTTACATTTCTTGTATTTTATTTCAATATGGTTGTAATAGATAATCAGGACTTTTAATTTCTTGCAATCCCCATTTGAATTTGTACACCCCATCCCCTTAATGATGTAATAGTATAGGACTTTACTTTTCTGCACTTTTATTGCTTTCATATGTTGTTAGTAATTAGGGTGTGTATGGCAAGACATGAAAACAACAAATAGACAACCCAAAAAATCAAAGACTAAATGCATGCAATCAAACACATTATTCACACATGCACCCTTAGGGTAATCCACTTTGTTGCCTTATGAAAAATGACCATGTTATGCATGTGGAGTATCTTAGCAAAAACAATAAAAAATACAAGATCATAGTCCCTCGATGACGCTATCAAAGTTTCCCTTCAAAATGATCTTAGTCCCTCAAAGATATTTGCTAAGATATTTCATAACATTGTCAATCATGGCTATACGATGACCCATGCCCGTCCCTTTCTACATCCAAAGATAAGGTTACTTACCAATCCATGGTAAAATAACAATGTCAAAGGAAAGAGGAAATAAACAAGAAAGACTTTTGAGCATGTAGAATGTTCCTAGTTGCTTGCTCATTTTCAAACCAAAACATCCTTGCTATTTTCAAAACAAACACCAACACTTTCAAAAACATCTTTCAAACTTGAAAACATTTTCAAAAGATCAACACTTTGTATACATTATTACGAACGAGAATCATTACAAAGTTTGACTAAACGATGGCGCCTTTTCAAAATACTTTTAAAAACCACACAAAGCACATTTTCAAACAAAAGCAAGTGATCTAGCAAGCAACTAAGAGCCCGTAGATAACTATGGATGAAAATGATGATAATACCTCCCCTTTTCATAATCTACCCCCCGAACTCAAGAAAACAATCTCAAAGGTATTTCCTGTTCTTTTCAACCTTTCATTTTTGGATAAAAGAAAAGTCGGTGGCGAATCTTGCTAACCTCAACAATTGCGATCAAACGCAAAACAAACGAGCCAGTTCTCCCACCGTGTTACAAGATGCATGTTATATTACTCTGATTTATGTTGTATTATTCAACGGGGTTTTGGAGGGTGTTACAACTGTAGCTCGTTTACATCAAATATTTTCTTCAGCTTTACTTGATATTTTACACTTTCCTGAGCATCGAAATTACAACTAGCAAATTTCCCCCAAAAAATGTATTTTTTGGTCAAATGGAGAAAGGGAAATTTTTTGGCACCATGGTCATCATGACCACTTTTCTTTAAGCGTCTCATCAATACATGTAAAAACTGTTAAAACTCATCATGATCCCTACTTTGTAGGAGTAATGTGGCAACTAAAAAGGAAACCGTTTGACTAGCCTCTAAAAGGCGTACATGCGTCCTACTACTCATTCCATTTGTTAACCAAAGGAAACCGAAAAGCTTTTTCTCCCTTCTATAAATACTCTTCATCTTCAACATTTGAAAACTTTTCTGTTTTAGCTCTCACCTTCTTTATACTTATTGTTTTTAGAAGAAAGTGATAGGATTGGAGAGAGAACGAGATAATATTTGATCTTATCAAATACTTCTTGGTGTTTATGTTCCCTTTGAAAACCTTCCTTTTCAATTGAATAATAGGGGAAAAGGCTTGAGTCTTCCCACTTAGATTTGAGACGAACCTCCTAAAGAAGTTGATCTTTCCAAGCAACGATTGCAACTCCTTCTTCGTTGATGGTGCTTTCGCCTTCGTAATGGCCTTGGTCTTATTTTGGTTGATTTTAATCCCCTTTTTATGGACCACAAAGTCAAGAAAATCCCCTGCCTGCACACAGAAAGCACACTTGAGAGGATTCATCTTGTTGTACGGATGAACTTACACTTGAGAAGCCTTTCAATTTCTAATTTGATCTTAGATAGGATTTTTAGTGCAAACCATCATGGAATTCTATTGATTGGCTTCCTTCTAGGCTTTATAGGCAATTATAACTCCACCAATTACATGCTTAATCCATACATCTCATCATAGTTTGAATCAAAGCAGTCTTTGTACTTCTTCAACTATTGGATTATGTAATTGCAAGCTTCTCAAGTCATATTTAAAGCATGTGTTTTGATGAAGACAACATGGACATCAACTTTCAAAGGATGTGCAAAAAGCTTATCAACATAAAATAAAAGTCTTGAAGATTATTGAAGAATTATTGAAGAATCATCCAATGTCAAAAATGGTATAAATAATTCTTAAAATCTTGAATATAAATGTTCACAATATGCATTCATCAACATATACATATTCCATAACTTTAAGATCAAGAAAACTTTGTTTGAAATATCTTTCAAAAAGTATTTTTGAAAATAATCCTTTAGGAACCGGTTCCTCCCTAACAGGGAACCGGGTTCCTGCTTTTCTCAAAAAACATGTTGTGATCGGTGGGAATAGAACTGACTGTTTTTTAGCTGGTTCGCGAAATGTCGCGGAAGCAAGAGTCGCCACCGTCTTTTATTTTCTCCAACATGGAAAGGACAAAAGCACAGCAAAATTCCTTATGAGAATGTTTCTCGGTTCGGGAGGTAGATTTATAGAAAGGGAAGGTGTTAGCACCCTTTCTATCCGTGGTTATCCACGGGCTCTTAGGTACTTGCTCTTATGTTTTCAAAATGTTTGCTTTTCAAATGTGTGTGGGTTTTGAAAAAGTTTCTTTGAAAGATTTCTGAATAACTCTTGTATCTGTCCTCAAGAGTGTTTGAAAAATTTGTTTTGAAAGCTTTTGAAAGTGTAAGGTGTGAAAAGTATTTTGTTTTGTTTTTGAAAAGAGCAAGTATCTATGAGTCATCTACCTACCCTAAGGAATTAAGTTGTGTAGAAGTCCTTAAGGTAGTGCCATCCCACCATTGAGAGGTAGGTAGCACCACCGTTGGAGGTGTTCGGGTCAATTCGATTTTAGGGACAGTGTGGTCATCGAAGCAACAGTAGGACACCTTAGAAGCTACCCTTATGTCCTTGATCCTTTTTTAATCCGAGGCAACCGTTTCGAGGCAACCGTTTCGAGGCAACTGTTTCAAGGCAACTGTTTTGAGGCAACTGTTTCGAGGCAACTGGATCATGGACATAAGGACCGCTAAGACGTCCTATACTTGACAACCACGTTTCGAAGGCAACGAGTGAGGCGTACCCTAGAAGTGGTGTGTGCATTGTGTGTTGTTTTCATGTTATGTTTGTCTTTGTAACTAGTGAGCTACGAGTTGTTTTTATTTACATACATTCTTTCATGCAAGTTTAGCAGTTAAGGGGTACGGAAAGTAAATTGCGGAAACATAAATCCTACGCTATTACAAGGCGCGGGTCTATACATCGCCAAAAATTACAAAGACCCGTTTTTTAGTAAATGAGTACGGAAAGTAAATAAAAACAGTAAAAGTCCTAATTACTATTACATGTCTTGGAAGCAATTACATAATAATAAATTGTGCGCGAATAAAAATTAAATCGGAATGTTCTAAGGGTGTTGACCCTTTTAAGAAAAGAAATTGATTTTTTGGTCTTTTTGGTAATTAAATGAAATTAAAAACTAATTAATGACTAATTGATTATTTTAATTAAAAGAAAATATTTTTTTTTGTTTTTTTTATGTTTTTATGAAATAAAATAAAAATGAAAGAAACAAAATTAAAAGTTAATCCTAAATCTAAGTTATTTTAATTATTTAAGAAAAGGAATTACAATTGCCTAATTAAACTATTTTGGTTAATATTTATTTACAAAATAAAATAATAATAATGATAATAATGTTAATTCTACTTTTTGGTTTTTTTATGAAAATGTGCTAATTAAGTTAATTGTTAATAATAAAAATAATCAATGGGTTAGCAATTAAAAATAAGAGAAAATGACAAAACAAAAAATAAAAAGAAGTAAAACCAAGGGGGGTGTGGGCCAAATAGGAGGTTTATTGAAGCAATCCAAGACCACTGAAATCTAAGCCACGTTTGACTTTCATGGTTGCCTGCAGCGTGCTTGACTCCAGACCATGGTGTGCTACACTTTTTGTCCTTTGGATCTGCGTTGATGACATATGGCAGCGCTGGGAAGTGGGACTTATGATGCACCTCATATTGGAATCTGCACAGGAAAACGTTGAAGAAAATAATATGGAAATTATAAGGGACCTGGGAAGAACTTACAGCGCGGTATGAGCCTCAGGACTTGGCAAAGGTTGCTTAGCCACGTGCTTGTTTTGATCTGAAGATGCTCGCAACTATGTTTTAGAACTCTCACTTTTTGAATAATTTTGGTTTTGCTCTTGGCCGTTTCTGCACACACTCTTTTTTTTTGAATGAGGTTAGGAAGGCTTGTATATATAGTGATGAATGAGAATCAAGCAATAATGTGAGCCATTAACCCTTGCAATGAAGTTTGAGATTTCCTCCATAACCACCATTGAAGCAACTTACCATTCTTGTCAAAATTTGAATTTCTTGCTTGGAATAGGCCTTGCACGAATTTGGAATGTGTTTTAAGGTGTATCAAAGCTAATCATCACAAAATATATCCCTCCATTAATTTCTTTGATTTTTATTTGATTTAAAAAGATTTAAAATGAATTAAATCAAATAAAATTAAATAAAAATGGAAAAATTAATTTTAAATCTTGAAATAAATTGTGGGACACGTGGGAAGTATGGCCAAGCTGAAACAAGTGGAAAAAGTGGGCCCCTTTTGTCAAAAATGAAGTTTCAAGGATAATTGACTTTGGCCATTTCACAAAAAATTCCCAACTTCTCCAATGCATATCTTGCTCAATTTTGAAGCTATGAACATGTTCTTGGACATTTTGGAAAGGTCTTGAAGTCCTCTAACCAATTTATTTGGTCCCATGTCATTTTGATTTATCAATCTCAAGTTATGGTCTTTGACTTAAAGTGCCTTTTTGTTGACTTTTGAAAATGACCTATGATGTTGAAATTGATAACTTTTTGTGAGAGCATTTCTTGGATTTGGAATGTGAAGATGAATTGTAGGAAATGTCTTCCCCTTCAAGATGAGCATTGGATGGGATTTTTCTGATGAACCATGAAAAAGTTATGCCTTGGTCAAGTTATAGTTGACTTTTCAACTGTCCAAAAATAGAAACTTTTGACACCTTGATGATTTTTGAGCCATTCTTGTGAAATCATGATCAAGAATTGATCAAATGATGATTGTGGCTTCAAAATAAGATGTTGACCAAAAATTTTGACTTTTGACTGCCAAATGACCATTTTGCCCCTACAGTTGACTGTTGAGCAAATGGGACTTTTGACTGTGCAACTTGACCTTGTGAGACTTGAAACTTGACATGTAGGTGCTTGACAATGTATATGAGCATGTGGGACTTGACTGAGCCCTTGAAAACCTCAACTTCCCTGCAAGAACCAAAACCCTAATTTGACTGGCTTATGAGGGTGGTTGACTGTGTAGCCCTTGAGTAGACTTGAACCATTTGAGGTGATGCTTGGCAAAACTTTTGAAGAATATGGGAGGGAAAATTTTGGGGTACAACACATGTCCCTGGTTTTTGTACCAGGAACCGGGTTGTACCAATAGGGGAACCGGTTCCTGCGTGATAATTTTGAATTCCAACTTATAACGTTCACTAAGAACCGGGTTCTGTCAGTGTCGGAACCGGTTCCTAGCGAACCAATGCAACTTTTACTTTGTTTTTTGAACATTTTTCAAGTGGTATCTTTTCATGAATGCATTGCAACTTTTCATATGAATTGGAATGAATGAAGAGGTTCTTGTGACTTTATAAAATGCAGATTTTCTTATTTCAAAAATATACAAGAATGCTTCAATTTTCAAATTAAAATAAACTTCTTCATATTAACAATTTTCTCATTCATTCAAATTTGCTCATAAACTTTCATGTGTTCATAATTTTGTGAAACTTGCCATATACACTTTCATTATCATTACAAGTTTCATTCATACATTGTGAACATTTATATACATTGTTGAGAATTGTTTTTATCTTGAAGAAGAAGATCAATTGAAGATTGATAAAGCTCTCCATATACTTCAAACTAAATCATTGTATTACTTAAAGGTTTTTCCTTACTATCCAGGATTGTTGGAAGTAAGTGTTGTGATTTGAAGAGGATTGTTCTTCATTCACATTAGTGTTTGTTTGGTCTTAAAGGTGTTAAGAACCTTTGATCACCCTATAGGTTAGATAGTAAGCATAGGCTGTACAATCATTCTAACTATAGTGAAATCTCTTTCATGTTGGAAAGGGGACTGGAGTACTCTCGGATTGTGAGGGGAACCAGGATATATCACCGTGTTCTTTACTTTTCCGCATTTATCGCTTTCATCACCATAATCAGGAAAAGATAAAGATATAAACAAAACCTTCAAACACTTAACCAAAAATTACTACCAAGCATTCTCAATAAAACCGAATAAATTTTTATAAGACCTAATTCACCCCCCCTCTTAGGCACTCTGAGACTTACAATTGGCATCAGAGAAAGTTATAGGTAACTTGTTCCTAAAGATCCAGAATGGCTTCCGCAAATCATCAACCAGTTTTCAGAGATGGTGGTAGTAACAACAAGCCTCCTCTATTCTGTGGTGAATATTTTGACTTCTGGAAAATACGCATGAAGGCGCATTTAGAAGCACAAGGAGAGGAAGTATGGGATGCTGTTGAAAATGGTCCATTTATCCCGATATCAGTTATCAATGGCATTGGTTCTGTAAATCCCAAAACTGCATGGGACGACGATGATAAAAAGAAAGTTCTCTATGACAAAAAGGCAATAAACCTTCTTCAAGGTGCACTCAGTATGGACGAATTCTTCCGTGTCTCGAACTGCAAGACAACAAAAGAAATATGGGATACCCTGGTTCAAACTCATGAAGGAACGGCTGAAGTAAAAAGATCAAGGCTAACTACCTTGAGTCAAGAATATGAACTATTTCGAATGCAGCCCGGAGAATCCATTCTTGACTTACAAAAGAGATTTGTGCATTTGACAAATCATTTAAATGCTCTTGGTAAAACCTTGACAAATGATGAACTCAACTTGAAAATCCTTAGATCATTGACTAGGGAATGACAACCAAAGGTAACGACAATCTCGGAAAAGAAGAGTCTTTCCGCAATGACTTCCGCTACATTATTTGGCAAACTTCAAGAATATGAAACGAAACTCGGTAGACTTGAAAAACATGAAAATTTAGAGAAGAAATCCAAAGGCATTGCCTTGAAAGTTGATTCAAAGGAAAGTCAAGATAAAGATGCATCGGAGGAAGATGAAAACTTCTTGCTTCTTGTAAAAAGGTTAGGAAAATATTTTGGTCATAAAAATAATCTTCATAATGCTAACTTTGTCAAGAGGAAGAAATTTTATAATCATAAAGATAAAGAAGCCTCCACATCAACACAAGATGTCACATGTTATGAATGTGGAAAGCAAGGTCAAATAAAGCCGGATTGTCCAAAACTCTCCAAGAAAAATGGATTCAAAGGCAAAAAGGAGTTCAAGAACAAAAAGGCTTATGTTGCATGGGAAGATAATGAGATAAGTTCTTCATCCGATTCGGAAAGCGAGGAATGTGCAAATCTAGCATTAATGGCTTCACATCACTCCGATAATGAAGAAGAGGTTAGTAATGAATTTAATCTTTTTGATGATGATGTTCAAGATGCTATTGATGAACTCTTGAAAGAATGCAAAAGTTTATACAAAAAGGTGTCAAATCAAGAAAAAGAACTTCTAATTTGTTTAGAAAAAATTGACACCATGACTAAAGATTTTGATCTTCAAAAACAGAATTTTATTAAAGAAAAAGAAAACTTTGCATGCTCCAAGTGTGAATCAAATGTCTTTCAAATTGTTCAATTGAAAAGAGTCATTGAACGATATGAAAAAGGACAAATAGGATTGGAAGGATTACTAAGCCAACAACGTTATCCAAATGATAAAAGGGGTCTTGGTTATGTGAATTCTAAGAAACCAAGTAACAATCCCACTGTTTTTGTAAAGGCTAGTAATAGTTCCAATCCCAAGAAAGTAGAAAAGAAGAAAGTTGTTCATAATCATCAAAAGAAAAAGGCTAATGTATCGAAAAATAAAACATTTCCTAAGAAGAAATCTTATCCTTCTAGATATAGAAGTAACTTTGAACCTACTTGTTTTTATTGTGGTATTAAAGGCCATACACCTAATGCTTGCTATGTTAGAAACTTTAGTATAGAAAGTGGGCATTATGTGTGGGTGAAAAAGGGAACTAACTATGAAGGACCCAAGGCAACTTGGGTACCTAACAAAGAATAATTTGTTTGTGTAGGTATGCTTGAAATCCACATCAAATGTTTGGTATCTTGATAGTGGATGTTCAAAGCATATGACAAGAGATGTACACCAATTTTCATATCTAGTACATAAAGCCAAAGGGTATGTCACCTATGGAGACAACACCAAAGGAAAGATTTTTGGCGTTGGAATAGTTGGCACACCTCCATCCATTCAAATTGAGGATGTTCTCTATGTTGAAGGACTAAAGCACAATCTTCTTAGCATAAGTCAACTTTGCGATAGAGGGTTCAAGATCAAATTCAACAAAGATGAATGTCTCATTATGGATGAGGCAACCAATGAGGTAAAACTCAAAGGTATAAGAACTAACAATATTTTTATGATTACTTTAGATGATTTGTCTCTGAAGGTACAATGTCTTATGGTAAACAACAATGACGCTTGGTTATGGCACAAGAGGACCGCTCACATTCACATGGAGCACTTGAACAAATTGGTTAAGCATGACTTAGTTATTGGTCTACCAAAGATGAAGTTCATCAAAGACAAATTATGTAATGCATGCCAAAAGGGAAAACAGACCAAAACAACTTTCAAATCTAAGAATGTGGTTTCTACTACAAGACCACTGCAATTGTTACACATGGATCTCTTTGGTCCATCAAGAACAAAAAGCTTGGAAAAGAACTTGGTATTTTGGATGAAGGTGATATCTAATGATTCTCTTAAGATGCACGTCTTAAATTTTATATGTATCTATTTCACTCTTTTCCCCCATCCTTTTTTATGTTAACAAAGGGGGAGAAGAATATGCATGTGTCTTGTTTTGTTTCAACGAAATTGCAGGCCCATAAAATATCAAACTCACTCCAAAATTCAAAGAATCATGGACTTAGGGGGAGCATACAATTTAGGGGGAGCCTTGCATTTGCTCAACAAGTTTGCTATACAAAACAACATAAACATTTCAAGAAATCGTTTTCAAGACTTGGTTGTCATCATCAAAAAGGGGGAGAATGTAATTACAAGCTTCTCAAGTCATATTTAAAGCATGTGTTTTGATGAAGACAACATGGACATCAACTTTCAAAGGATGTGCAAAAAGCTTATCAACATCAAATAAAAGTCTTGAAGATTATTGAAGAATTATTGAAGAATCATCAAATGTCAAAAATGGTATAAATAATTCTTAAAATCTTGAATATAAATGTTCACAATATGCATTCATCAACATATACATATTCCATAACTTTAAGATCAAGAAAACTTTGTTTGAAATATCTTTCAAAAAGTATTTTTGAAAATAATCCTTTAGGAACCGGTTCCTCCCTAACAGGGAACCGGGTTCCTGCTTTTCTCAAAAAACATGTCCCTGGTTTTTGTACCAGGAACCGGGTTGTACCAATAGGGGAACCGGTTCCTGCGTGATAATTTTGAATTCCAACTTATAACATTCACTAAGAACCGAGTTCTGTCAGTGTCGGAACCGGTTCCTAGCGAACCAGTGCAACTTTTACTTTGTTTTTTGAACATTTTTCAAGTGGTATCTTTTCATGAATGCATTGCAACTTTTCATATGAATTGGCATGAATGAAGAGGTTCTTGTGACTTTATAAAATGTAGATTTTCTTATTTCAAAAATATACAAGAATGCTTCAATTTTCAAATTAAAATAAACTTCTTCATATTAACAATTTTCTCATTCATTCAAATTTGCTCATAAACTTTCATGTGTTCATAATTTTGTGAAACTTGCCATATACACTTTCATTATCATTACAAGTTTCATTCATACATTGTGAACATTTATATACATTGTTGAGAATTGTTTTTATCTTGAAGAAGAAGATTAATTGAAGATTGATAAAGCTCTCCATATACTTCAAACTAAATCATTGTATTACTTAAAGGTTTTTCCTTACTATCCAGGATTGTTGGAAGTAAGTGTTGTGATTTAAAGAGGATTGTTCTTCATTCACATTAGTGTTTGTTTGGTCTTAAAGGTGTTAAGAACCTTTGATCACACTATAGGTTAGATAGTAAGCATAGGCTGTACAATCATTCTAACTATAGTGAAATCTCTTTCGTGTTGGAAAGGGGACTGGAGTACTCTCGGATTGTGAGGGGAACCAGGATATATCACCGTGTTCTTTACTTTTCCGCATTTATCGCTTTCATCACCATAATCAGGAAAAGATAAAGATATAAACAAAACCTTCAAACACTTAACCAAAAATTACTACCAAGCATTCTCAATAAAACCGAATAAATTTTTATAAGACCTAATTCACCCCCCCCCTCTTAGGCACTCTGAGACTTACAGATTACCTCGACCTTGAGTTCTGGGCTGAGGTTTGCACTTATGTAAGCTGGCCTCTTGAGCACTCCATCTCCTAGGTCTATCTCTTAGAGAGGATCATGTGCTAGCATCTTTGTGTTCGTGGCTATTGAATCCTTTTCAAATCCCAAAGGCTCATCATTATAGATGGCATCGAGCATCTGGCTTGTCGCATTAACTTGCACCTTATCAGGTGGCTCTGGCTCAAAATCCACACCAGGTTATTCAAGGTGTACTTCAGTTTCGTTGACTTTGACAGATATGTACTAACTTCGACCTCTAAAGTCACTTTCAACCTATTTTCAGCTATATAAGCTGAAATATTTTCCAATACACTATACTCAAATATAATCACTGTCTTCGTCTCCCCAACCAGTAGGTCGGAGGCCTGACACCCCTTCGACTTCATCTTCTTCGCCCATGGTCTCTCTGTCCCACTGGAAACCATTGGTTGGGTGCAAATTTAGAGAATAAAATGCCTTATTTAAAGGCATATAAGCAAATCCATTAGGGGAACAAGGCGCTATGTTCGCCAAGTTCCTGTTAAAGTGACATTTGTCTTCATGGTTAACCTCCTCCATATAATAGCTTTGGTCAGCCTCTACATTCTCCACTATTCCATCACCCCTCCAAATTGAGATCCTCTGATGTAGTGAAGATGGTACATCCCTCCAATTTGAGAAGCCTTCCAATTTCTGCTTTGATCTTAGATAGGATTTTTGGTGCAAACCATCATGGAGTTTGTTTGATTTGCTTCGTTCTAGGCTTTATAGGCAGTTATAACTCCACCAATTCCCTGCTTAATCCAGACATCTCATCTTAGTCCCAAGCAAAGTAGTCTTTGTACTTCTTCAACTATTGGATTACCTCGACCTTGAGTTCTGGGCTGAGGTTTGCACTTATGTAAGATGGCCTCTTGACCGCTCCATCTCCTAGTTCTATCTCTTTGAGAGGATCATGTGTTAGCATCTTTGTGTTCGTGGCCATTGGATCCTTTTCAAATCCCAAAGGCTCGTCATTATAGATGGCACCGAGCATCTGGCTTGTCACATTAACTTGCACCTTATCAGGTGGCTCTGGATCAAAATCCACACCAAGTCATTCAAGGTGTACTTCAGTTTCGTTGACTTCAACATCTATGTACTTAACTTCGACCTCTAAAGTCGCTTTCAACATATTTTCTGCTATATAAGCCAAAATATTTTCCAATACACTGGACTCAAACATAATCACTGTCTTCGTCTCCCCAACAATTAGGTCAGAGGCCTGACACCCCTTCAACTTCATCTTCTTCACCCATGGTCTCTCTATCCCACTGGAAACCATTGGTTGGGTGCAAATTTAGAGAATAAAGTGCCTTATTCGAAGGCATATAAGAAAATCTAGCAGGGGAGCAAGGCGTTATGTTCGCCAAGTTCCTGTCAAAGTGACTTTTGTCTACATGGTTAACCTCTGCCATATAATAACTTTGGTCAGCCTCTACATTCTCCACTATTCCATTATCCCTCCAAATCGAGATCCTCTGATGTAGCGAAGATGGTACAACTCGAATACCGTGTATCCACTCACGACCCAAGAGAAGATTGTAATTAGCCCTTGATGATATGACCATAAACATAGATGGCCTAGTGATAAATCCAAAAGTTAGGTTAACTTGAATTACTGCCAAGGTGTGGCCAACTTTTCCCTCATAATTCGACAAGACCATATTATGTGGCTTTAGGTTAGTGTCTAACTTTCCAATCCTCTTTAACATGAAGTGTGACATTAAATTAACAGCTGCCCCACCATCCACTAAAATCTTATTGACTCTAGTATTTTTGACCTTCCCTCTGATGAATAATGGTTTCAAGTGACTCTTTATTCCTTCGTCAGGCCTCTCGAAGAACGTATTATGTTCTTCCATACATCCTTTATTCATAACGTAATAGCACACTGGCCTGAGCATGACCATCTTTGCTTCGTTAATCTCTTCAGTCTCTTCGACTTAGGTTACCTAATCATACTCTAAAGGTAACACATAGACTACATTGTAGTTGATATTCAAGGAAGACTTTGAACCTGAATCAGAGTCATTAGTTAGTATGTCGCCATCTGGTGTTGGTTGCTCTTTCTTCGACCCAAATAGATTTCTTTCAACTGGTTGTCTTTCTTCGCCCCTATCTTTGTCTTGGGGCTGGTTGTTACTAGACTCTACCATATCTCTTCCAATTGCTTCTCTATCAGCCTTTCTTCTCCTTTGTTGTCTCCTTCACTAGGATCGAGACATATCATTTTTTTCCTTTATAATTTCCAAATACAAATGTTTGTTGTCTCAACACTTGGAACTTCTTTTGATAAGAAATTGAAGATCCTCGCCCCACCTTGAAACTTATCCACTTCTCTTGACCTTGTTCCCTACTTTCAGCAGGCCCTACCCATTTCCCTTGGGGCATCAATTGTGGGCTTGAAAGTTGTTGGCTTATTTGTCTAGAGACTTGGGCCTTTTTAGGGTTGCCTTCGAGGGACTCCTCTTTTGTCGAATACATATTGACTTCACGCATCTTTCCAATTTCCTTTGTGGCTGGAAACTCGAACTCTTTCCATATTTTCCGTAGCCTTTCTATCAAAAACATAGCTGCACTTGGGGCACAACACCACTTCTGATTTCTTTATCTGGCAACGGTGGAGGAACTCGACCAAGTTCTCATCCTTTTTTTGCCTACACAACCCTCATTTGATCCTTATCTCGCTGGGTACTTTCTTCGTCAGCCTCCATGTCAGCATCTTCACTTATTTCGACCATGTTAACTTCGACATTAGGACCATTAGTAATCCTAACCTTCTGCAATTTAACCCTGAGACCTGCAGTAGACTCAATTATTTCGACTTATTGCTTGAAACCTTTAGTGACTTCAACTATAACACTTTCTTTGTGAAGGCCTTTAGTAGCCTCAACCATACTAATATCAGCGGGTTCAATATAATGGGAACCTGCCACCTACAGAGGATCTGAATCAACCTTCATCTGGAGCTTCCATTTATCTCTGAACTTCAATCTTTCGTCCTTAATTGTGTTATGCACAAGATCCCTGAAAAGAAAACACGGTGAGGTTTTGTGGCCTAAAAAATTGTGATGTTTACAGAAACCTTTTTTCTTTCGTTGTTATAACCGTGGTATTTTAGCACCAGGTGGCACTATAATTTGGTCATCTTTAACTAACAAATCGTAAATTTCATCACACTTCGTAACTTCGAAGGTGTATGTTCTCTTAGGGAATTTATCTTTCTTTTCTAGTTTGACGGGGTTTTTCCTGTTTGAAGGTGCAATAAATTTACAAGAATAAGGTGGTCCTTATTTTAATTCGGCCAAATCAATTTCACTTTCGTCGAAACCTATAGGATCATTATATATCTCTTGGCCATCCTCATCCATTTTGACATATTCTACCCTCTCTCTTATATTATTCTTACTTGCCCTAGCCTTTTCAGCCTTCAGGCGTTCGACCTGTCGAACTCTGTCTGCCAATTGGACCATATCCATTAAGTATTGGGTATCTATCTTCTTCATGATGGAATAATCTAAACCACTAGCAACCATTTCGACCAACTCATGTTCAGGAACTTGTGTAAAACATCTTGCCTTTAACAACCAGAACCTATTAAAATAGTTATCTATTGGCTCAGTGAATTTTCGCTTAATACTAGCCAACTCTTTCAAACTAATCTTCGACTGCCCCGCGTAGAAGTGTTCATGGAACAATCTCTCCAAGGGAGTCCAATCATTGATGGAGTTTGCTGGGAGTGTAGTAAACCATGTAAAAGCGTTTCCATCGACTATATGTGAATAATGATATTGAGAAATCGATAACTCTCCTCCGAAAGGGTTAAGTCGAATTGAAAAAAAGTGATTCAGAGAATAAAGGAAGTGCAAGAGGGATGAGCTTTTGCTTTGGGTGTTTTTAAAACACTTTCTTCCTCCCACACACTTTCCTATTCTTTTCCCTACATTCACATTAATGTTTTCTTCCGCGTCTTCTACTCAAACTCTCTGTAAAAAATTATTCTTTTATTTTACAGCGCTGCTGCTCACACTAGCACCAGTGGAAGAAATAAGGGAATCTTACGCCAAAAATTCTCTCTCTCTCTCTCTCTCTCTCTCTCTCTCTCTCTCTCTCTCTCTCTCTCTCTCTCTCTCTCTCTCTCTCTCTCTCTCTCTCTCTCTCTCTCTCTCTCTCTCTCTCTCTCTCTCTCTCTCTCTCTTCACTTACCTTATGTTTGGTAACCAATACAAATATAAAAAAAACTGGAATATCACGTCTTTTTTTGTTGCCTTGAATAATTTAAAGGAAATCAAACACAAAGAAATTTATTTTTTTTACAATTTAAAAATATTAGTTTTGTAGACAACATTAAATATAAAGTGAGTTTAATTTGCAATATAACTCGCTATGTAATCGATTATGGTCCAAGCATAATCGATCATGGAAATTCAAATAAATATGTGTGATATGGTGTTTACCTTAGATTTTGGTAAACAACCGCTAGTCTTCCAAAATTGATATTTTGGTTACTTACAAGATCGACTAGATTAATCTTAAAATATATGTTCTTAATTTTATTATATTTTCTTGATGATTAACACTTCGACTAGACTAAAATCTTAAAAGTGATAGTAATGCAAAGACAATTTGTAAAGTGCGGAAATGTAAAGTGTGGAGGAATGTAAAATATACAAAATATAAAGTGTTTCTACAAAATATTAAATGGAATTAAAATGAAATTGAAAGTAAATGATTTAGTAATGAATGTAAGTAATACGTACATGTTACTCAAAAAATCTTTTCTCAAACACACTTAGATACTTTGAGTGATTTTGAGTTTGGTACAACTAAACACACGAAATCCTAATACTAAGACATATATTTATACTACTTCGACGGTAACTGTCATGACCGGTCTTTTCTCCAGAAAATGACACGTTCTCGCTTACATGGCTTCGCCCTTCACAGGTTTTCATGTGTCCTTTCGAGAAATGAATAAGTCTAAAATACGATTATTAGCCTTATTTCAAATTATCTTCGTCGAGTTCTCTTTCAAATTAAGTCCAAGAAATCTTCTAAGTCCCAGTGTGATATTACTTCACAAGCATGGGACTTCTTTGCTAAACTCTTTAGTCGAAGTCTTCATTTGATATCTTAGTTGATTGTAGCTTGTCTATATCAAATATTTTCTTCACCTTTACTTGATATTTTACACTTTCCTGAGTGTCAAAACTACAACTAACAGATGGATAATAGTTTATTCTCACCTGCATAATCAATTAAAATTTGAAAATTGCAATAATCGATTGGCAACTCCTCCTAATCGATTACATATGGCAATAAATGCATCATAATCGATTAGAACACGATCATAATAGATTATGAGTCAATTATAAAAGCACACATTTCTTTTCCCTTCGTATCAATATTCTCTCAATATTTTACTCCTTCTTGTTTATTACTTTATTGCAACGTCATTATCATTTAATTAATTAAAATGGCTCCAAAATGCATCAGAACATATCCACCTACATGTTGGCTCTTGAATTCGACACCTACTATATATTGGCCTTATAGGCCAAAAAATAGAACAAATTAAGCCAAGCTGGAAAATGTTTCGACGGATGGACAAACTTAGAGAAAATATCTGAGTTACACATTGGTCTTCGACCATGCATCACCATCAAGATTTCGACTGAGAAGGTCCTATGACCTTCGACTAGAAGAACATACCTTCGTGCCAACACCAAAGACGAAGGATATTTGAATTTGAATTGTTAGAGGGAAAGAAGGTTTCGCCAGCAGTTAAAGGAAAGTGACGTGGCTGGAAGATAGAGGTCGAGGGACATTCAGAGGACACTTGTCTTCATCTTAGAGCAAAGCCACCCCTCGCAGTTACGTAGTTTTAGTATAAAATAGGAAGTCTGTAGTTTTTCCGGGTGTTCAACCTATTGTGCTAGTTACTCAAATATTGTCCAAGTACCCGTTGTGTGTGAAAGGATAAAATGAGAAATGTACGTTGGAAACACCACTTTTCATTAATAAAGTCTTTTTACATTGCTTTGATCTTATTCTGCAAAGTTACTTTTCCTGCATCTTTACCTGCATTTCTATTAACTTTCTTACTTTCCAAAACCACAAGCATCTTATCTTTGGTTGAACGTGCGTTCTTCCTAGATATCTATTTTTACATCAAACCAGCATAAAAGTTAGCATATGTTCTGGGATCAATCTGATCGATCCCGCGAGTAACCAAAAGGACTTTCCTTTTTGGAGGATCAACGTTTGTTTACCAAAAACCACGGTAAACAAATTGGCACACCTGGTGGGACGTTGCTAATTATTATCACATATTTTGTTCATGTTATTGCTTTCCTTTTGTACATATACAACATTGCATGTTATTAAGAAGTGGTAGAATAACCAACGAGTGTACTGTTAGGAAGAAAAATAGAGAGAGTAGAATGGCTAATGAGCCAAACCATGGAGAAATACCTCCACCAAATACTACTGGAACAACGGTTATGACTACCCTTGGAGAAAATATCCCAACTGCTGTTGGTTCAATACCAATGTTAACCATAAATCAAACAGGACCCTTACTTTTATATGTGGAGGTCCTTTAGGAACGCCCCCACCAAGGGCAAATCCAGGATCTCGACCATACATTCCCCCAGGATTCTCGACAGCCTGGATGGGTCGAGAACAACCATATGGCATGCCAACCACTGAAATGGCTAGCCTTATGAACGTTGCGTCTACTTTTTCAGAACCTTTGGTGAGTGCATCATCACCATTACAGGGATCTGAGCCAGTATGGCAAATTTGGGTAGAAACCAGATTTTAGGAGGACCATCACATGCAATAACAAGCCTCACAAATGATTCTACAACAATTTTGAGGCAACAGATGGACGAAAGCAACCATGATATGGTGCAAATGTTGGCACAAACTTTAAGTACAATGCTGGACCCCCTAATTCAAAATACTACCCAGTCGAATCAACAAATGGCAGCGCAAATGACGCGCATGGCTGAATTCTTTGGGGTACCCCAAACTATTCGACAACCCCAAAGAATACCAATAAGAGTAAACCAAGGTGTAATCATGGAAGAGGATTTGACTGTTAATCAAAATCCTCATATCCCTAGAGTAGAAATAGAACAACCTAGGGTCGAAATTCCTCGAAATCCCCCACCAATCCCTAGAGAAATCGATCAAGGAGTGATTATGGTGAATAGGAACCAAAATGCTGATGAATTAATACAGCAAGTTCGACACCAAAATTATGGAACAGATAATAATCTGACGGCCATGATCGAAAGGATTATGATTCAGAATGGGATGAACGTTGGTTTTCACAGACCAAACTTCACATCCCCATTGTCAGAATATATTCTACAAACAGACTTACCCCCTAGGGGAATGTTGTACCCCAATTTTTGACCTAAGATCCCACTTGCATTTTTGCATTTTTATACAAAAGTCAAGGTCACTAAATACGGTCGGTTTTAACCTCTCACCTTCGAGCTTTGACTATGTGAATATTGTCAAGTGTTTTGAACATTTTTAGCCTATGTATCACTAATTTCTAATCGCATACAAAGGTGTATGTTCATGTTTTCTTTTGTTTCATGTGCAGAGACAGGTCTGAATCAAGAGCATCAGGTGTCGCGCCTCAATTAAAGTTTTGAGTCTCCCAAGCCCGAAGTACGGTTGATTATGGATTCTCGAAGATTGATTCATCAAGGCACAACTGTTGCACCCTAAATTTCGCCCCTAATATGTTTTAGTCGCACTTTCATATCATATTTTGTTATTTGGTCACAATCATTAGTAAATATCTTCATTCATCACATTTTGCATCATTATTCGTATTTAAGTTGACCAGAAAAAGTCAGTTTAAATCAAAGTTTGCATCGTCTTTCAGTTGTAAAATACCCGACATTTCACTTCATTCATTTTTATCTGTTTACTATTTTCTTGCATTGCTCCAAGTTGTTTATATGTCGATAATAAAATATTTTGGTTTTATAGACAGACTGTTAAAAGCGATTCGACACTATGCGGGAAATTAGCGAGAAAATATTTCAAGTTTTCACCTTTTACCGATCATTTTATGAATCTGCGTTTCGCGTAGATTATGACGGTATGCTCGCTTTATTTTCGGTACAGTTCGAAGTCCCGTTTTTAACCTTAAACGTCTGTTTAGTCTGATATTTTATTATTATTTTATTTTTGATTTTTGACTTCTTGAATATTTTTTTCTTTAATCTTTGTGACATGTAGATTATTTTAATGTATTCATTTTATTTTTCGGATAAACTTTCGTCCATTTTTTATCGTTTTCGGTCATTTTGGGTCTTTATTTTTTTTTATTCTGAAAAATTCAAAATTATTTTAAATTAAGTTAACTTTAATAGTTTCAGTTTTTTATTTCATTTTTATCATTTAAGGGTGTTTTTGTCATAAAAAATATTAAATGCACTATACTTGATTTTTATTGGTTGTTGACAAAATTTGAGGATTAATGCATATTGAATAATTTTGAACGGTTGTGATTAATTTTGAAATCAAATTCTGTTTTCCATTTTTCTATATAAAGCTTATTTTACTCTTTGGAACAACACCCTTATCTCTTTCTCTACTCCATAAAACAATAAAACAAAAAAAGCAACGCAGTACTCCTCTCTTCTCATCATCACATTCACTTCCACCTTCTCATCTACTTCTTCTCAAAAATATACTACTATAACTCAACATGGATAACTGTTATTCAAAAACATATCCTACTAATTCTGAAGACCTAGCTAATTCCACCTTGAAGAAAAGGTTCCTCAAGAAAGCTAAAGAACACAGGTCAAGACTCTACATACTAAAGCGGTGTATTATCATGTTACTGTGTTGGCACAAGTACGAACGGTATTAATATTCATTCATCACATCATTCATATTTACCACACTACACTACACCAACCTCATTATTATCTTTAAGGTAACATTAGTTCTAGTTTTTAATTATTATTATTATTATTATTATTGTATTAGTGTTTATAGGTTCTTTGTATTATCAAAAGTGAGATTTTTATCAGTTAGCTAGAATGACAAACGGGATAGGTGAAAACCTTTGCAGGATTTTTTTCACGTTATTGTGTAATGAAACATTGTTAAATAGAGATTGTTTTCTAGTGTAAAAGAAGGTGAAGAAAAAGACACTGTTTCACATGAAGATAGGGACACATCGTGGCTGGCTACAACCAAAGTACTGGTCCTTTGGTCAAGAGAAACACTTTTTCTCTGCTTACTTTAATTTGCCAGTTAAATGACATTGATAAATTCATCTATCACTTTTTTATCTTGCATGTTTACATAATGTTTCAGCAATGACATGAATCATCTTGTGCTTTGGCTTTTCTTCTTTAGTTTGTTTGTTGCATGCAATGTATATTGTACCATTATTGTGGTGTGGGGTGACAGGTTGAAATTAAGTTGAGGTACAACACTAGCCAGCTAGGTATAGCTTGTGCATGTATAATCAAGTACATTAAAATTTTGAAATTGGGATATTTCTTTTACATATCGAAAAGAAAAAAAAAAAATTAGTAAATCTTATATTTAGATTTAGTTTAGTATTAATTTAGAATTTTTTTAATTAGTTTAGATTTATTTTATAACTTTAAAATATTTAGAATCATAATTAATAACTTTAGAATTTTGTTTTGTTTTAGTTTTATTTTATAACTTTAGAATTTATTTCATTTAGTAAATTTTAGAATTTTATTTGTTTTAGTTTAGTTTAATAACTTTAGAATTTTATTTGATTTTATTTAAATTAACTTTAGAATTTTATTTGTTTAGTTTTAGTTTAGTGATTTTAGAATTTTATTTGATTTTATTTAGTTAACTTTAGAATTTTATTTGTTTAGTTTTAGTTTAGTGACTTTATAATTTTTATTTGATTTAGAATTAGTTTAATAAGTTTATAATTTTTACTTAGTTTAATAACTTTAGAGTTTTTTATTTGATTTAAATTTAGTTTAGTAGTTTTAGAATTTTATTCGATTTAGATTTAGTTTAATAACTTTAGAGTTTTTATTTGATTTAAATTTAGTTTAGTAGTTTTAGAATTTTATTTGATTTAGATTTAGTTTAGTAACTTTGGAATTTTCATTTGTTTTAGATTTAATTTAGTAACCTTAGGATTTTAATTTAATCTAGATTTAACTTACTAAATTTTAAAACTTTAGTTTAGTTTAGATCAAATTCAATAATACTAGATTTTTTTTATAACCTTAGAATTTGTAATTAGTTTAGAATTATTTTAGTAAGTAATTTTTAATTTAGTTCGAATAACTTCTTTAGATAATTAATTATATTCCTTTTATTTGTATATTTCTGTCATTTCAATTTCTCGGTGCCTCTTGATCATTAATTTGTTTTTGTCAGATTTATTATCTTGTGAACTTCTGAATGTTTATATTTTGATGTTCATTTTATTTTGCTTACTCCAAGGAAAAGATTTAAATTTGTTGACTTCACGTCATCAAATACATCTCATCCGATCGTGCGAATACCCTTTTTTCATTTTTTGTTTGTTTACTATTTTGCTAAACTCAAGATAATTTTTCCAAAAGACTCCATTTTCAAACTCACACCTTTTTAAGTCAAAACTTCGACACTAGGTCGTCGTATCTTCAAAAATCTCGTCCATACCCATCTTTTAGCCAAACGAATCATTTTAATCAAACAAATAATTTTAAACCAAAAACAGATATTTCAAAAGGTTCCTGCGGAGTACCGCAGATGCACTGGGTGCTAATACCTTCCCATTGTTTAACCAACCCCCGAACTCTCGATCTCTTTTAAAATGCATTGTATTTTCATTACTTTTAAATATTACTTTACATTGCATACTTTAGGGTTTTATTTCGCTCTTTTCCCTTTTCCCTTGGAAATAATAAAGCGCGGTGGCGACTCTTGTTTTGGTGAGTCAAGTTAATTAATAGCTTGATCTCCGATTTTCACCGCTACAGAATTGACGACTCTGCTGGGGAAAGATTGACCTCTTGCTGGTCCATCCCTAAGTGGGTTAAGCCTAATTTGTTTTATCTGTTTTATCATTATTTGATTGTTTGATTATATGTATATATTATGATTATTTGGGTGTTGATAATATTTACAAAGGACAAGTCCTATACCCGGACTAAGTTACACTTAGGAATAGGACGGACGGTATAGTCATGTTAACTTTGAGGGAGTAATCCCGAGGAAGAAGGCATGAGATCCCCCACTCAGTGGAAGGCCCTTTTGAACGTAATATTTGTTTACCGAGTAATCGGGAAGACATTATTATTTTCGACCTGGGAGCCAGAGAAGCTGGGAACCGTAGAACCCTAACCCATCTTGGCCTTTTAGGTGTAGCGTGGAGATTATAACGGAGTAATCCGGAAGTAATTGTTACGCGATGCTACGCTCGGATGAGTTTCTCTTGAGAATATTGCTGATTATTGAGTAATCAAGACGTTGGTAATATCCGAAGGAGGAATGTAGACTTCGGGAACTCTTAGAACCTTGTTCTACAGGTGTGATTAAACTATTAGTACATACCTTAGGGATGTTCTTTACCCTTGACTTCATGCTCGTGACGTTGAACCTTTCGACTTTATTTGTGACCTTGCTTGTGGTTGTTGCATAGCCATGCATTCATACATCCATAAAACCATTTTCACTTGGCTTTGAAGGAATTTGGAGGTCTTTCTTTGTAAACATCACAAGTTTCGTCAAGCTCAATGGATCTTGGGTGTTGATAGGGCGAAAACCCTAATCCACCAAAATGGATGATTGATCTTGATGATAACTTGATCAATGTTTGGAGCCAATTTAAAATTCATCTTCTATCTTCATACTTTGATGTTTACAACTTAATATCTTGAGTTCCTTGAAAATCAAATAAAAACTCTCTTTTGCATATCATGTATCATTCTACATTTTTTATTTCACTTTCAAAGGTCTTTTTCCAAGTCTTATTTTTCCTTTGGTCTCACTAGTACAACACTCGCGCTAAGAGGACAATGGAGAATATCAAGCAAGAGGTTTCTGAACTCCGTAGAGAGATGACTATTTTGAAAGCTAGTATGGAGCACTTAACTGGTTTGGTTGAAATTCTGGTTGCCACCCAAGTCAATCCTTCTAGGAAGGAGGAAGCGATGATAAAAGTCTTCACTGAAACTCTAAAATCATTCTCTCATGAGAAGGTGATGGTTAATGCACCTAATGACTTTCCTGACAAGGTGAATGTGGGAGTGCGTCTAGAAGAAGATGTTGGGAAGGGATGTTCATATGAAGATGGTAGCTCAGCTAATGGTGTGAAGAAGTTTGATAATAACTTTTCCAAGAAGAGAACCATAGGAAGAAATATTCATCAACAAAATCAGCAAGTTCCTAACCAGAGGAAAACCCAGTTTGATCCAATTCCAATTACCTATACAGAGTTGTTCCCTATCCTGATGCAGAGGAATTTGGTTCAGACCCGACCTCCACCGAAGGTTCCTGAGAAGATACATTGGTACTACAAAGCTGATTTGACTTGTACCTTTCATCAAGGTGCTCCTGGGCATGACTTGGAGGGTTGCTTTGCCTTGAAAATTGAGGTTCAGAAATTGTTCAGAAGTGGTATCTTGTCATTCAAGGACGTTGGTTTTGAAATTCAAATCAAGCACGTGCCGAAGAGTAAACACGATTGGTGGTCACTTTGAGTTTTGAAGGATGTTTTCGGTGATTCAAGTCCAGATGGAAAGCCTTCCCCGATCATTAACTTATTTCTGCTTTTTGTAATTTTTCTTGTTTATCATAACATTGTTTGCATGTAAGAACTTGTTTGCATCTGAATGATTATCTTAATACAATGAATATGTTTGTCTTGAAGAAATTCATTCGTTTCACTCATATTTGTTTTCAAATTTTAAATTGCTTTTGCACTATGACACCAAATTGTTGCTCATTCTCTTGCCTAGGCAGAGATTGAAGGGAGGATGATGATCTAAAGAACACAAAATCTCTGGTTGCATGCTTTTGGATAAAATCTTGCTGATGATGTACATGCATTGTTTCAAATCCCTAAACACCGGAGATATAAGGAAGATAATCCCTTGATAACCCCTTTGAGCCTTGAAGTAGGAGTTTCTTTTCTATACGAAAAACCCTCAAATTTTAACCTGGGGCAGGGTAGTTTTCAGTTAATCTGATTGAGTGTTCAAAATTCATAAGGAAGATGTTTTTTTGAAGAGAAACTACGAGGGCCATCCTTCATGTATAACGAAGCCAGAAGATGTGGAACCATAATGTTATCCCTCATCCATCAAGAAACGAGGAAGTCACAATCCACTCAACAAGCAGACAAGCTAATGTCACACATTTTGTTCAAAAAGTCAAAAATCAAGAAAAAAAGAAAAAGCCTGCTAAGTCAAAAAAACATGAAAACGTGTGACTTAGGCAAAATTAAGGCATCCCGCTGGACTATCAATTCAAAAAATTAGTTCAGGCAAAAATTAGGGAAAATAAAAATTGCAAAGAAAGGACTGCAAAGAAAAGTCCTCAACAAAGAACAAATTGGTGACTACAAACACGAAGACATGAGGGCGGTTTCTACTCCGAAAGCCTCGTCGTTTCCTTGACCGTCACAAAATCCTTTTGAGAGATGAACACTCATGTTGAATTAACTGAACATAGGGTTGGAGAACATCATGAAGAATGGGTGGGCACCAAATATTTTGAGCCTTAAAATCTTTTTTCTAAAAACCATGAACCAGACCACGTTACAACCTTCAAAAGTCCTAATTGAAGCAAGGTTATTTTGAAAGTATACTTCAATGAGATAGTGTTCCTGTCTCCCATGAATGTTCTAAATAGTTATGTTGGTATCATATGTTTTTCCTATACAAAAATAAATGGTGCTTTAGCTCGCAAAATTTGTACGATATCTTTCAAAATCTTCAAGACTTACATAACTGTTGCATTAGAATTTTCATTCTCCTTGTAAACTTTTTCTAACTGCAAAACATTTGTTTGATATCAAGGAAGCTCATATAAGCACCAGTGATGAGTTTATTCTTTTAAGGCTTGAAACTATGTTGAGTAATTGGTGAATCATTTCAAGAAAAAAATCATATGCAGGGGCATGTCACCTGAAGACCTTAAGCACGGACGTGTTGCTTCTCCTAATTAATGCTTTCCCAACTTGTTTACTCTTTTGGGGCAAAATTTGAAGACTTTGTTGTGCCAACTACAGTCAATCCGGGGCAATCACGTCGAGATTTGATGAATTCCTCTAAGAGTTTGAAGACACCAGAGCATGGTGAATGCCAGGTCTTTTGTAAAATCCTCTTGAGACGATTTCTCCTCATCAACCAGATAGCTTGGGGCATGTTAGAAGTGAAGTTATTCGCAAGAATTGTCGTGCAACATGCAGCTCATCAGCAGTAAACTTGGGGCATCTAAAATTAGTCCCAGGGGCAATCCAGATTTGTCAAGATATGTTTTTCACACATTATCAGAGGGTGGTGTTTCCAGTATCTCCAGCTAAGCATGACTTTTTCCAGCCGAAACAGTGTTCGTGTTGTCATCCTTTCAAGGGATTGTTAGTGATAGAAGAATGAACTTTGGGCTTTCTACCGAAAAATATCTTCCTCTCCAAAGAGATTTAAGCCTTGTAAAAGGACTTTGCTCCAATTATGGCTTTTGTTTTTATCTCTAGTAATGTTCCCCTTTTGTTGAGATTAGCTGAGCGTCGGGTTGTACTGGGACGTCTTATCATCTTCCGTCTATCTCCCCTGTTTGTTTTGTCAGCATATATATGATATTCATTCATTCGTTCACACTTGCATCATGCACGCACATTTGTATTTGTTGGTATCTTTGAGTTCGTATACCTTGGTTATGTCTATTCAAATAGCGTATTTGATCTTTCCAAATAGAGTGTCAACTTAAGCAGAAAGTGCGCCTCTTTTCTAATTCCCCACTGAGTTAAATCTCGTGGAAGAATCTTGCTTTAGCTTTCCTTTTCCATCTCTGGATAGGATAAATCCCCATTTGAGTTGTTTCCTCATTGGGTGGAGTCTTGTTTGATTATTTTCTCTCCAGTTTATTCCTGGATTGAGCTTTGTCTCTTGTGAACGATACCCTGTGGATCTCTCTAGGCTGTGAAACCTAGATGAAGAGTGCATTTACTTTGCAATTTAAATACTTGGTCTCCTCAAGAAGGATTTATTTATGGTTCCCCATTGAAGATGAACTTTATTCCCCAGCAGTGTTATCACAACCTTCTTCTAGAATATCGACATGACAACAAGCGACTGACTCTTTATTTGAGCAGTTTGATTATTTCTGATTTCTCTACGACAAATGGCGGTCTCTTCATGAGCAGTTTGTCCATCCCCGATGAAATTATTGGTTCTCACCTCCAGCAATATCTTCACGATATTTTATGGGTATCTTTTTGGGAAACAGCAAGCGGCGGTCTCTTCATGAGGCAACTTGTGTGTTATGGATACTCTTGACAAACAGCAAGCGGCGGTCTCTTCATGAGCAACTTGTATGTTATTGTTACCTGGGAAAAAACATCAAGCGGCGGTCTCTTCATGAGCAACTTGTATGTTATTGATACCTTGGAAAAAACATCAAGCGGCGGTCTCTTCATGAGCAACTTGTATGTTATTGATACCTTAGAGAAAACATCAAGCGGCGGTCTCTTCATGAGCAACTTGTATGTTATTTCTACCTTTGGAAAAAAACAGCAAGCGGCGGTCTCTTCATGAGCAACTTGTATGTTATTGCTACCTTTGAAAAAGACAGCAAGTGGTGGTCCCTTCATGAGCAGCTTGTATGTTATTGACACCTTTGAAAGGAAGCAAGTGGCGGCCTCTTTATTTGAGTAGCTTGTGTATCCCCAACAATAATGTTTACTCAGCAAATGGCATCCCTTCGGAAAAGTCCCGTGGGGAAGTTTGTTATTTTATCATTTTCAAGCGATATCTTGGTTAAAGAAGAAATGTGTTACCGTTCTTGGTAAAATTCAGAAATCAGAGATGTTTATCTCCAGCCACAGTGCTGATGTCAATCATTTTGTTTTCCAGCCACAATGCTGATGTCAATCATTTTGTTTTCCAGCCACAGTGCTGATGTAAATCATTTCTTTTTCCAGTCTTCGTACTGATGTAAATCATTTCTTTTTCCAGTCTTCGTACTGATGTAAATCATTTCTTTTTCCAGTCTTCGTACTGATGTAAATCATCTCTTTTCCAGTCTCAACACTGATGTAAATCATTCAAGAGTCTCTCATTTGAAGTCTATGACTTTGTTTCCCCAGTGGAATTACAACCTCTTCCTCTGTGGGATTACTGTATAATGTGCTTGGTTTCTCCAGCATAGTCTGTCTCATATGGCGTCATTTCCCGTAAAATTCAGAGCATTACATTAATATCATATCATGAACATAATCGCGGTATCTTAAGGCCAAAAATTGTGTATTCTATATTTAAGTCCCTTCAATCTCGTCGAAATGAAGATCCCAACCTTCATATCTCCAGATAGAAGAAACTTAAATAGGGGCAGCTGTTGTACCCCAATTTTTGACCTAAGATCCCACTTGCATTTTTGCATTTTTATACAAAAGTTAAGGTCACTAAATACGGTCGGTTTTAACCTCTCACCTTCGAGCTTTGACTATGTGAAGATTGTCAAGTGTTTTGAACATTTTTAGCCTATGTATCACTAATTTCTAATCGCATACAAAGGTGTATGTTCATGTTTTCTTTTGTTTCATGTGCAGAGACAGGTCTGAATCAAGAGCATCAGGTGTCGCACCTCAATTAAAGTTTTAAGTCTCCCAAGCCCGAAGTACGGTTGATTGTGGATTCTCGAAGATTGATTCATCAAGGCACAACTGTTGCACCCTAAATTTCGCCCCTAATATGTTTTAGTCGCACTTTCATATCATATTTTGTTATTTGGTCACAATCATTAGTAAATATCTTCATTAATCACATTTTACATCATTAGTCGTATTTAAGTTGACCAGAAAAAGTCAGTTTAAATCAAAGTTTGCATCGTCTTTCAGTTGTAAAATACCCGACATTTCACTTCATTCATTTTTATCTGTTTACTATTTTCTTGCATTGCTCCAAGTTGTTTATATGTCGATAATAAAATATTTCGGTTTTATAGACAGACTGTTAAAAGCGATTCGACACTATGCGGGAAATTAGCGAGAAAATATTTCAAGTTTTCACCTTTTACCGATCATTTTATGAATCTGCGTTTCGCGTAGATTATGACGGTATGCTCGCTTTATTTTCGGTACAGTTCGAAGTCCCGTTTTTAACCTTAAACGTCTGTTTAGTCTGATATTTTATTATTATTTTATTTTTGATTTTTGACTTCTTGAATATTTTTTTCTTTAATCTTTGTGACATGTAGATTATTTTAATGTATTCATTTTATTTTTTCGGATAAACTTTCGTCCATTTTTTATCGTTTTCGGTCATTTTGGGTCTTTATTTTTTTTTATTCTGAAAAATTCAAAATTATTTTAAATTGAGTTAACTTTAATAGTTTCAGTTTTTTATTTCATTTTTATCATTTAAGGGTGTTTTTGTCATAAAAAATATTAAATGCACTATACTTGATTTTTATTGGTTGTTGACAAAATTTGAGGATTAATGCATATTGAATAATTTTGAACGGTTGTGATTAATTTTGAAATCAAATTTTGTTTTCCATTTTTCTATATAAAGCTTATTTTACTCTTTGGAACAACACCCTTATCTCTTTCTCTACTCCATAAAACAATAAAACAAAAAAAGCAACACAGTACTCCTCTCTTCTCATCATCACATTCACTTCCACCTTCTCATCTACTTCTTCTCAAAAATATACTACTATAACTCAACATGGATAACTGTTATTCAAAAACATATCCTACTAATTCTGAAGACCTAGCTAATTCCACCTTGAAGAAAAGGTTCCTCAAGAAAGCTAAAGAACACAGGTCAAGACTCTACATACTAAAGCGGTGTATTATCATGTTACTGTGTTGGCACAAGTACGAACGGTATTAATATTCATTCATCACATCATTCATATTTACCACACTACACTACACCAACCTCATTATTATCTTTAAGGTAACATTAGTTCTAGTTTTTAATTATTATTATTATTATTATTATTGTATTAGTGTTTGTAGGTTCTTTGTATTATCAAAAGTGAGATTTTTATCAGTTAGCTAGAATGACAAACGGGATAGGTGAAAACCTTTGAAGGATTTTTTTCACGTTATTGTGTAATGAAACATTGTTAAATAGAGATTGTTTTCTAGTGTAAAAGAAGGTGAAGAAAAAGACACTGTTTCACATGAAGATAGGGACACATCGTGGCTGGCTATAACCAAAGTACTGGTCCTTTGGTCAAGAGAAACACTTTTTCTCTGCTTACTTTAATTTGCCAGTTAAATGACATTGATAAATTCATCTATCACTTTTTTATCTTGCATGTTTACATAATGTTTCAGCAATGACATGAATCATCTTGTGCTTTGGCTTTTCTTCTTTAGTTTGTTTGTTGCATGCAATGTATATTGTACCATTATTGTGGTGTGGGGTGACAGGTTGAAATTAAGTTGAGGTACAACACTAGCCAGCTAGGTATAGCTTGTGCATGTATAATCAAGTACATTAAAATTTTGAAATTGGGATATTTCTTTTACATATCGAAAAAAAAAAAAATAGTAAATCTTATATTTAGATTTAGTTTAGTATTAATTTAGAATTTTTTTAATTAGTTTAGATTTATTTTATAACTTTAAAATATTTAGAATCATAATTAATAACTTTAGAATTTTGTTTTGTTTTAGTTTTATTTTATAACTTTAGAATTTATTTCATTTAGTAAATTTTAGAATTTTATTTGTTTTAGTTTAGTTTAATAACTTTAGAATTTTATTTGATTTTATTTAAATTAACTTTAGAATTTTATTTGTTTAGTTTTAGTTTAGTGATTTTAGAATTTTATTTGATTTTATTTAGTTAACTTTAGAATTTTATTTGTTTAGTTTTAGTTTAGTGACTTTATAATTTTTATTTGATTTAGAATTAGTTTAATAAGTTTATAATTTTTACTTAGTTTAATAACTTTAGAGTTTTTTATTTGATTTAAATTTAGTTTAGTAGTTTTAGAATTTTATTCGATTTAGATTTAGTTTAATAACTTTAGAGTTTTTATTTGATTTAAATTTAGTTTAGTAGTTTTAGAATTTTATTTGATTTAGATTTAGTTTAGTAACTTTGGAATTTTCATTTGTTTTAGATTTAATTTAGTAACCTTAGGATTTTAATTTAATCTAGATTTAACTTACTAAATTTTAAAACTTTAGTTTAGTTTAGATCAAATTCAATAATACTAGATTTTTTTTATAACCTTAGAATTTGTAATTAGTTTAGAATTATTTTAGTAAGTAATTTTTAATTTAGTTTGAATAACTTCTTTAGATAATTAATTATATTCCTTTTATTTGTATATTTCTGTCATTTCAATTTCTCGGTGCCTCTTGATCATTAATTTGTTTTTGTCAGATTTATTATCTTGTGAACTTCTAAATGTTTATATTTTGATGTTCATTTTATTTTGCTTACTCCAAGGAAAAGATTTAAATTTGTTGACTTCACGTCATCAAATACATCTCATCCGATCGTGCGAATACCCTTTTTTCATTTTTTGTTTGTTTACTATTTTGCTAAACTCAAGATAATTTTTCCAAAAGACTCCATTTTCAAACTCACACCTTTTTAAGTCAAAACTTCGACACTAGGTCGTCGTATCTTCAAAAATCTCGTCCATACCCATCTTTTAGCCAAACGAATCATTTTAATCAAACAAACAATTTTAAACCAAAAACAGATATTTCAAAAGGTTCATGCGGAGTACCGCAGATGCACTGGGTGCTAATACCTTCCCATTGTTTAACCAACCCCTGAACTCTCGATCTCTTTTAAAATGCATTGTATTTTCATTACTTTTAAATATTACTTTACATTGCATACTTTAGGGTTTTATTTCGCTCTTTTCCCTTTTCCCTTGGAAATAATAAAGCGCGGTGGCGACTCTTGCTTTGGTGAGTCAAGTTAATTAATAGCTTGATCTCCGATTTTCACCGCTACAGGGAAAAGTTCCCAAGTTTACCAAATTCTCAAGGGATACGACATAATCTATTGTCGAACATGTGGCGAGATATTTGATAGAGGCTGGGGAAATAGAAAACAACGAAAACCTTAGGATTAAATATTTCACAAGTTCTCTAACAAAGAATGCTTTTACTTGGTTCACTACCCTCCCAGCCAATTCGATCCACAATTGGAATTAATTGGAAAGATTGTTCCATGAACAATTTTACATGGGACAGACCAAAATAAGTCTAAAAGAATTGGCTAGTGTGAATAGAAGATTCACTGAGCCAATAGATGAGTATCTAAATAGGTTTCAATTACTTAAAGCCAGATGCTTTACCCAAATGACTGAACATGAATTGGTCAAAATGGCAGTAGGGGGCCTGGATTATTCAATTAGGAAAAAGTTAGATACCCAATACTTGAGAGACATGGCCCAACTGGCCGATAGAGTTCGACAGGTAGAACGCCTTAAAGTCGAAAAGGATAAAGCTACCAAAACTCATCGAAGAGAAAGGGTAGCCTATGTCGAAATGGATGATGACGATCCAGAGACATCTAGTGATCCTATAGATGTCGAAGAAGGCGAGATAGATTTAGCAGAATTAAAACAAGGGCCGCCATATTCTTGTAAATTGCCAGTGCCATCAAATGGGAAGAATCCTGTAGAGTCTGAAAGAAACAGTGACAAATTCCCTAAGAAAACATATAGTTTTGACATATCTAAATGTGATGAAATATTTGATTTATTAGTCAAAGATGGCCAAATGATAGTGTCCCCAGGGGTAAAGTTACCTCCTTTAGAACAAAGAAAGAAAAGGGTTTTTTGTAAATACCACAATTTTCTGGGCCATAAAACCTCACAATGTTTTCTTTTCAGGGATCTTGTTCAACAAGCACTCAAAGAAGGAAGGCTAAAGTTCTCTGATAAGCCAGCGATGAAAATTGACGCAAACCCGCAACAGATGGAGGCACATTATGCTGAGCCAGTTGGCATTCATATGGTTGAAGTCTCTAAAGACTTCGTTAACAAACCCGTCTTTGGCAATTTTATTGGAAACATATCCAGGAAAACTATCAAAGGAGTGAGGAAGGCAACTGAAGGCCTAAACCTGAACAAAGGAGCTGCCCAAGGCTCAAACAAAAAGGCCACTGAAGGCCTGAACCTGAATAAAGGAGTTTCTGAAAGCTCCAACAGAAGAACCACTACAGGTTCTTACTTGGCTGTCGTGAAAGGTTCGATAGAGAACTTGGAGGCCAAAATGCAGAAAATGAATCTCGTTGCCAAGAGCAACATGGAGGTCAACATGGTCGAAGTCTCTGATGCCAAGGCTTCAAAAGAGGCTATTCGACAGGAGGAAGTGAATAAAACGACATTTCCAAAAGAGAACGAAGATCTAGCGGACTTTTTACACCGATGCCAGAAGAAAAAATCGGAAGTGATGCTGTGTCCCAGATGCAGCTCTATTTTTAACAAGAAAGCCATAAAGCACATACAAGGTATGAGAGCTGTGAAAGCAAAATGAGGCAACAATGCTCAACCAAAAATGGGTCCAGAAGTCAGATTTGATCCCAAGAGGGGACATAAAAAAGGATCCATGAATCAGGTAAGGAGGCCACCAACTTTTCGACCTCCAACTAATGTACCTATAGATACTTGGCTCAACACCATGGGCAGAAAGAGGCCCAATGAAGAATAGTGCCAGACGTTCGATGTGCCAAGGGGCTCCTCTTTGGACTACAGAAAAGAGTATCGTGCCTCTACATCAAATAAAATGGCTCACATATCGAGCAATTACAAGGGGAAGAACCCCATGTCTCGTTCACAATGGCGGAGATTCCAAAGAAGGCGAAAAGCCGAGAAGGAGGCTACAGCAGAGCCTCACCAAGAGGCTAGCACCAACGTGCAGAGAAAGCAAAGAAAACATTTGGAGAGGAAACCTCTGGCATGGCCAGAAGAATGTGGGTCGAATGACGAAGGTGACTCCGTCTCTGACGATACTTTAGATATCATGGTGAACGTCATATCGGTGTTGCTTAGGGAATATAACCGTCAGGTCGAAGTTGAGGAAACCGACTTGATGGTCGAACAAGAAATGGCTAGACATAGACCAATATGTTACTATGTAATGAATAATGGCTGCGTGGAAGAGCATGACGCTTTCTTCGAGCCACCAACTGAGACGATGAAAAATCACCTCAAACCCCTATTCATCAGAGCGAAGATAGGGGAAGTGACTATAAACAAAATCCTGGTTGATTGTGGAGCAACCATAAACATAATTCCACAATCTATGCTGGAAAAACTAGGAAAAGGGGATGCTGACATCAAGCCCCACAACATGGTCCTCTAAAATTATGAAGGAGGCATTGAAACCATAATGGGAGTCATACAACTGGATCTCAAGGTGGGATCAATCCTTCGACCCATCATGTTTATGGTGATCTCAGCAAAACCAAACTATAATCTGCTCTTGGGTCGAGAGTGGATACATGGCATCGGTTCGGTGCCATTCTTGATGCATCAGAGGGTTACGATATGGTGTCCTGATGGTATCATGGAAAACATCGAGGCAGATCAAAGCTACTACCTAGGCAAAGTTAACAGCATCGTGAAGAATAGCTTCGACAGGAATTTGGCTCATATAGGGCCATGTAACCCTCCTGAATTCGATCTAACTCCAGCACCCAACGCCTTCTGCTCTCTTTATCTACACTCTGACTACAGTTTCCAGTGGGATAGAGAGAACTTGTCAAACATCGACCATGAAGGAGTTGATGATATACGGAAAACAGGATGGGGAAGTGAGTTTGGTGATGATGACTGAGTCACAAACTCTGCAAAAGATTTCGGCATATGTAGCCGAAAATAGAATGATAGCGGCCTTGGAGGCTGAAGTCAAGTATATGGCTCGTGGAGCCAATGAACAAGTATCTTCTCAAGAAGGCCCTAGGAAAGATTTCGATCCAGAACCTCCTGACTTGGAAGAAAAAGAACTACGAAATTAGAGGTTAGACGCCATCTATGATGATGAACTTCTAGGTTTCGAAAAAGATCCGTTGGCAAACAGTGTTAAAATGATAGCACAAGACCCCTTGGAAGAAGTAAACTTAGGTGAAGGTCATATGAAAAATCCAACGTATATCAGCGTAAACATAGATCCAGGACTCAGGGTCGAAATGATCCAATTGTTAAAAGAGTTCAAGGATTGCTTTGCGTGGGATTATAACGAAATGCCTGGTCTCGACAGAAGTTTGGTGGAACTACAATTGCCAATAAAGCCTGAGAAGAAGTCTGTCAAGCAAACTACAAGGTGCTTTGCACCAGAGATTTTGTCGAAAATCAAAATGGAAGTCGAAAGACTGCTGAGATGCAAGTTCATCCGAACGACCAGGTATGTCGAATGGATTGCAAATATAGTACTTGTTATAAAGAAAAACGGTACCTTAAGGGTGTGCATTAATTTCAAAGATCTGAATGCTGCAACACCCAAAGATGAATATCCAATGCCGGTGGCGGAAATGCTTGTCGATTTCGCCGCTGGCTTCGAGTACATGAGTATGCTTGACGGATACTCTAGATATAATCAAATATTTATTGCTGAAGAAGATGTGTTGAAAACAACTTTCCGTTGCCCTGGGGCCTTAGGCACTTACGAATGGGTAGTGATGCCTTTTGGCCTAAAGAACGTATGGGCAACATATTAAAGAGCAATGAATTTTATCTTCCATGATTTCATAGAGACTTTTATGCAGATTTACATTGATGATATTGTTGTCAAATCTGTTTCAGGGCAGGCTCACATGGACCATCTTCGACAATCCTTTGAGAGGATGAGGCACTATGGTCTGAAAATGAATCCTCTGAAGTGTGCTTTTGGTGTCAAAGCATGGGACTTCTTAGGCTTTGTGGTCCATAAAAAGGGAATCGAGATAAACCAGAACAAGACCAAAGCTATTTTGGAAGCCAAAGCGCCAACAAACAAGAAATAATTGCAGTCTCTACTTGGAAAGATAAATTTCTTAAGGAGATTTATATCCAACCTCAGTGGGAAAATGCAAGCCTTCTCACCGCTACTTCGACTCAGCAAAGGAGGATTTGAGTGGGGCCAAGAACAACAAGAGGCCTTTGTGATCGGTGGAAATAGAACTGACTGTTTTTTAATGCTGGTTCGCGAAATGTCGCGGTAAGCAAGAGTCGCCACCGTCTTTTATTTTCTCCAACAAGGAAAGGACAAAAGCACAGCAAAATTCCTTTTTGAGATGTTTCTCGGTTCGGGAGGTAGATTATAGAAAGGGAAGGTGTTAGCACCCTTTCTATCCGTGGTTATCCACGGGCTCTTAGGTACTTGCTCACTATGTTTTCAAAAGATTTTTGCTTTTCTTATGTTTGTGGGTTTTGAAAAAAGTTTTGTTTGAAAACTTCGATTTAACTCTTGTATCAGCCCTCAAGAGTATATGAAGTGTTGTTTGAAAACTTTTGTCAAAAAAGTGTAAGTTCAAAAAGTATTTTTTGTTTTGAAAGAGCAAGTATCTAAGAACCTCTATCTACTCAAAAGAAATTAAGTTGTGTAAATGTCCTTTAGACAGTACTATCCCACTATTGAGAAGTAGGTAGCACCGTCATTGGAGTTATTCGGGTCAATTCGATTAATGGGACATGTGGTCACCAAAGCAATAGTAGGACGCCTTAGCGGTAACCCTAATGTCTTAGATCGTTTTTTTTTTCGAGGCAACCGTTTCGAGGCAACTTGATCTTTAGACAGGAGGGCGACCTCTAAAACACCCTATACTCAATGACCACGTCGAGGAAACCAAGTGAGGCGTACCCTAGGAGTGGCATGTGCGAGTGTGTCAGGATTCAGTTAAATTATCTTTGCACATATTATGGTGAGCTACGGGTTGATTTTATTTTCAGATAAGTCTTGTCATGCATAACCTAATTAACATACATCTAGCAGTTATTAGTTTGCGGAAAATAAACCTACGCTATTACAAGGCGTCGGGTATTTACATCGCCAAAAACAACCCTTGAAAAGTAAATTGCGGGAAATTAAAGAAAGCGATAAAAAGTCCTAATTAAAGCTATTACATCCTCGGAGCAAATACATAATTAGAATAAAAATAAGATACGCGAGAAAAGTTGAATCAGAGAAGTTCTTAGGGTTTCGACCCTTTTTTTGAGAAAGAAAGAAGTTTTGGTTATTTATGATTTAAATTAAATTAAACCTAAAACTAATTAATTAATAAAAAGAAATATTTTTGGTTTTTTAATGTTTTAAGGAAAATAAAATAAAAATAAAAAGATTTAAAGTTGTCAAAAAAACCCTAATTCTATGTTGATTTTAAATTATTATGAAAAAGTTAGAATTATCCTAATTAAACTAAATTAGTTAATTATGTTTATTTACAAAAATAATAAAAGGGTGAAATTAATAAATAGTAATAAAAAATATTATATTTTAGTTTTCTGATTTTTATTATGAAAAATTAATTTGGTTAATTAAATAATAAAAATAATTATTAATAAGAAAACAATTAAATGGAAAAAATAAAAGAAGAAAAGAGAAAAGGAATAAAACCCAGGGGGTGATGGGCCAGCCTTGGAGGTGTCTTTGGCAATCTGAAGCCCAATAGCATTCCAGCCTGTTTGACTTTCTAGCTTGTCTATGCGTTTGTTGACTGAGCGTATGGTGGTCATCATCTCATGACCCTTGGATTTGGACTTGAAGACATATGGCTTATTGAGACGTGAGGTGCATAGTGGACCACTCTTGGAAATCTGCATGGGAACACACAAAGAAAAATAGGAATAAATGTTTAGGGGGACCTGGGATTCGAACCCAGGTCCCAATGGTCATATGCACGCGTCCCTGCCACTCCACCAACTTGCCTTAGTTGTTATTAGAATGACACACAATCAATATATTAATAAACAAATAAATATGCTGGAATTATAAAACAAAGCCCGCGAATTTTAAAAGGGCCAATAAGGTATCAACGCGTCATCGTCTTCTTCATTTTTTCCTGCAAAAATAACATTAGATAGCGGGGGTTTTTAACCCCCACAATATGCAGCGAGGAAAATAGCGATTAGAGCTACAACAAGCATAAATATTTCGCGATAGGTGGGTTAAGTTCGTCTGGTTCTCATGATTCCAACCATGTGTCTTAGGGGTCCTAATTTTTCCTGGTTCAGAAAGCCCCAATTTCAAAGCTTAAGAACCCTAGAAATCGTTCATGGCATCTTGTGATTTAGTGCATTATAATTCAATTAAATGATACCATTAGCTTCGTATGGTCCCTAGCAACACAAAACAATCAAGAAAACATCTTAAATATGCATGAATTCGACAATACGATTTTGGAAAATAAGTGCAAACCGTGGTTCTGTTTTCAGTGATTTCTTGAGCTTTAAGGTCTGAATTTGATTACAAAACCTTCCTGGGATCTCCTGCAATGTATTGGAATCAATAAAAACTCTTAAATCACCCTAGAATACAAAAACTAGTTTTCAATTTTCTTGGAATTCTTTCAATATGCTATGGCTTTTTTCTGCAGCTTTCTCACGTCCATGAGATTAGGATTTGCTTGCATATATATAGAGGAAACGAATTAGGTCAAAAACTTGAGCAAGAATCCATTGCAATGATGATTAGATCTTTGATTGAAAATCAAATATTTTTGAATCTTCATGATTGGAAAATGTTGCCAATTTTGGATTTTTTGATATCTTTGACTTGTGCACGAAATTGCCAGCATACCTTGACCATATTTGCTTCACAAAAAGATTTAAAAACCAAATCTTGTATTTTCCTACAATTTAAATTAATTAAATGAATTAATATTAATTAAAAATCCAATTAATCAATAAAAATAAGAAAATAAATTCAATTAAGCTTGATGGGTCGTGCATAGGTCATGGATGAAGTTTCAAGAAGAGATTTGAGGCCCATTAACAAAAATAAGGTGTTTTGAGCAAAGTTAACTTTTGCAAATTCATAAAAATTTTCCAACTTCTCCAATGCATATCTTGCTCAATTTTGAGCATATGAACATGTTCTTGGACATTTTGGAAAGTTCTTGAAGTCCTCTAACCAATGCCTTTGGTACCATGTCATTTGGATTTACCAATCTCAAGTTATGGCCTTTGACTTAAAGTGCATTTTTGTTGACTTTTGAAATTGACCTATAATGTAGAAATTGATAACTTCTTGTGAGAGCATTTCTTGAACTTGGAGTATGAAGATGGATTGTAGGAAATTGGATCCTCTTCAAAATGAGCATTGGATGGAATTTTTCTGACAAACCATGAAAAAGTTATGCCCTAGTCAAGGTACAATTGACTTTTCTGTTGTCCAAAAATAGTAACTTTTTGCATCTTGATGATTTTTGAGCTATGCTTGTGGAATCATGATCAAGACTTGATCAAATGATGATTGTGAACTCAAAATAAGATGTTGACCAAAAAATCTGACTTTTGACTGCAAAATGACCATTTTGCCCTTGCAGTTGACTGTGGATCAAATGGAGCTTTTGACTGTGCAAATTGGCCCTGTGAGTCTTGAAACTTGGCATGTAGGTGCTTGAGAATGCATATAGGCCTATGAGACTTGATTGAACCATTGAGAACCTCAAATTCCTTGAAAGAACCAAAACCCTAATTTCAGCTGGCTTAGGAGATGGTTGGACTGTACAACCCTTGGGCTAATTTGAGGATCATTCTTAACAAATCTTGAGGAATATGGGAGGGCAAATTTTGGGGTACAACAGTTGCCCCTGTTAAATCTTCTTAAACCTGAGGATGTAGATTGGCTTGCGTGCCTTTTGTGATCCGAAGGTGGAAGATGATTGAACACTAAAGTGCCTAGAAATTTGCACTCGCATGGTGTAGTATCAGCAATGTGATGTCGGGAATGGGCTTACAGATGCCATTTGGAGAGATGATGGATAGAAGGATGGGCTTATAGATGCCATATGGAGATTGTTGGTAGAGGGATGGGCTTATAGATGCCATTGCGAGATGTGACAGAATTTTGTCGGGGATGGGCTTATAGATGCCATCTGGAAATGTTTGTTGAATTGTAACTTGGTAGGTGGAAAGAAGGAACCTGTGTAGGGTTGCCTGATGATGAGTCCGTGTAAAACTGCCTCTGAAAGAGAAGGAACCGGTGTAGGGTTGCTTCATGATGGTCAAGTAGATAGTTGTCTTGTTTGGTTTCAGGTATTAATCTCTGACCTGAGAAAGAAAGATAGTTTTCCTGTCTTGTTACAGGTATTAATCTTCGATCTCTTCATGTAGATAACTTTCCTGTCTGGTTTCAGGTATAGATCTACAATCAATCGTCCACAGATATTTCCTGGCTAGTTACAGGTATTAATCCGGAACTTAAGAAGGCTGGCCGATGAGATAGTTTTCCTGTCTGGTTTCAGGTATTAATCTCTGACCTGAGAAAGAAAGATAGTTTTCCTGGCTTGTTACAGGTATTGATCTTCAATCTCTTCACGTAGATAACTTTCCTGGCTAGTTACAGGTATAGATCTACGATCAGTCGTCCACAGATATTTCCTGGCCTGTTACAGGTATTAATCTGGAACTTAAGAAAGGGTGGTCGGGGAGATAGTTGTCCTGGCTGGTTTCAGGTATTAATCTCTGACCTGAGAAAGAAAGATGGTTTCCTGTCTGGTTTCAGGTATTAATCTTCGATCTCTTCAATGTAGATAACTTTCCTGTCTGGTTTCAGGTATAGATCTACAATCAGTTCATATAGGTGGTTTTCCGGTCTGGTTTCAGGTGTTAACCTATAATCAGTCGTCCATAGATATTTCCTGGATAGTTACAGTTGTTGATCTGGAACTTGAAAAAGGTTGATGGTAGTCATCTTTGGATTGACCTTTTCCTGAAAAGGCAAAACATTAGTTGCATGCAATGTCATGATGTATGAAATGCATGATGTTCGTGTCGTATGCATTTTGTTATGCATGAAATGTGAAATGTTTATGAATGTATCTTCGTCTGGGAAAATAAATCCTTGACAAATGCCGGGGAGTAGAGTTGAGTTCTTTGTTTCCGCTGGGGATGATGAACGAAGATGATTGTGAGAATAAACCTGCAGGAGAAAAGAACTCCATTGGGGAATAAACTGGTGAAGATATTTCTCTGCGGGGAATTACTCTGTGGGAAGAGATGCTTCACTGAGATTTTAACGATAACTCCGCTGGGGATTCCGTTGATAAGCTCTGTTGGGGATTTTGATGATGAACTCCGCTGGGGATAGAAAGAACTTCGCTGAGGATGATCTTTCCGTTGCAACTTGTTGAAGATAACCCAGTTAGACTCTTGTGGGGATAACATCTGAATATGGCTGGGGAGAGATATTTGTACTCTGCAGGGGACAAGCTTCCAGAATCTATTGGGTAAGATGATTTAACTCCGTTGGGGAAGCTTTTCAGACTGTGCTGGGAAATGGTTCCACTGAGGGCATCTTGTATTCCGCCGAGGAACAATCTTATATTTCTGTCGAGGAATATTAAGACTGTCGGGGATGCTTGCTGAGGAATATTTGTATACTCTGCTAGGGAATATTAAGATCTTCTGGGGATACCCAACTTTTCAGGACTGATGGTAGACCAACTCTGCTTGGGGGAGAGTATTACTGACTTGCTGGGGATACTGTGCCTTTTTAGGGCTGATGGGAAACCAACTCTGTTTGGGGAGAGTATTGTTGATTCTTGTCTTACTCTGCAGGGAATGAAGGTATCTTGGTCATATTCTTCAGCCGAACCTACCTTGGTACCTTAGTGGATAAAGCAACTAGATCTCTTAGACAATTCTTATTGCCCCTACTTCCGATGTCACCCGTAATTAGTCCTTTGTTTCGCATGCAAATATTTGTGATCAGCAATTAATGTCAAATGCATATATCAAAAATGAACATTGGACGTTCTTTGCAAAACAAAACAGATAAAGGAAAAAACGATTTGAAATTTGTCTGAAAAATGAAACTTGTATTGATTTTGAAATTTGCTTGTAAATAGGCGTTTTGTACAAGAGGCTGACGTCTTAGTAAGAGAACGCCGCCGAACAAAATAGAGTTTATACAATTTGTAAAAAAGGAACAAAATAGCTATGTGAAAAATCCCACTGGGTTCCAACTCTGCTATCGCCTTTATGTCTTCAAGCGTCTTATCACTTTGCTGCTTAGTTGAAGATGAATCTGATTGATTGGTGCCGTCCGAGCCTGATGGTCGATACCGAAGTCTGGATGCAGGGTGATCAAATGAGACATAGTATTATGCTTATCCCTAACTTTTGCCTGGACCGCCCTTTCGGGTTTTCAGTCCACTGGGATACCCATTTTTGCCCAAGCCGCCTTTTCAGGTTTTCGACTTGCCGGGTGTACATATTTTTTTATTTTCATCCCTTATTTTTGCCCGAACCCTTTTGGTTCACCGGGAAGCCCTTATTTTTGCCTAGGCCAGTCGACCTAGCAGGTCTTTAATCATGCGTAGTATCTTTTTACTATGTCTGCATTGGCGGGGTGAGGAAGGTCGTTACCATCCATGGTAGTTAGAATCATCGCTCCTCCTGAGAAGATGTTCTTAACCATAAACGGCCCTTCGTACGTAGGGGTCCATTTGCCCCTGGGATCACCTTGAGGTAGGATAATGCGCTTGATTACCAGGTCTCCGACTTGATACTCTTGTCATCTGACTTTCTTGTTAAATGCCTTGATCATCCGTTTTTGGTACATCTGACCATGACAAATAGCGGTGAGTCTCTTTTCGTCAATTAGGTTTAATTGATCAAGCCGGGTCTGGATCCAGTCGTCTTCGCTCAAACCTGCATCCTTCATTATCCGAAGAGAGGGTATCTGAACTTCAATGGGCAGGACTGCCTCCATGCCGTATACCAAGGAAAAGGGTGTTGCCCCTGTTGACGTCCGTGCTGAGGTACGGTACCCATGAAGAGCGAATGGTAACATCTCGTGCCAATCTTTGTAGGTCACTGTCATCTTCTGCATAATCTTCTTGATGTTCTTATTAGCTGCTTCTACAGCCCCATTCATCTTCGGCCGGTAAGGAGAAGAGTTGTGGTGTTGTATCTTGAATTGCTTGCAGAGCTCAGTGATCATCTTGTTATTAAGATTGGTACCATTGTCCGTAATGATCCTCTCTGGTACACCGTATTGATAGATCATGTTATGCAGAATGAACCGTGCCACGACATTCTTGGTTACGGTGGCAAAGGAAGCTGCTTCAACCCACTTCGTAAAGTAATCAATCGCTACCAGGATGAAGCGATGCCCGTTGGATGCCGTAGGTCTGATCTCGCTGATCATATCAATGCCCCACATTGCAAAAGGCCAAGGTGCTGTCAAGACGTTCAAAGGAACTGGAGGAATGTGCACCTTATCAGCATAGACTTGGCACTTGTGACATGTCCGAGAATGCTGATAACAGTCGGCTTCCATTGTGGACCAGTAATATCCTGCCCGAAGGATTTTCTTTGCCATGGTATGTCCACTGGAATGCGTTCCGAAAGTACCTTCATGCAGCTCTGTCACGATCCTTTCTGCTTCAGTTTTATCCACACAACGCAGCAAGGTTGAATCATGGTTTCGCTTGTAAAGAATGTCATTGCTGAGGAAGAACTTTGCCGCGAACCTTCTCAGAAACTTTTTGTCATTGACGGATGCGCCCTCGGGGTATTCTTGAGCTTCAAGATATCTTTTTACCTCATGATACCAAGGTTTTTCTGTTACCTCTTCGGTCTCAAGATCGCAGCAGTGTGCAGGTTCATCCAATTTCCAAATAATGATCTGGGGAGCCTCGTTGTCCCATTTGACTTTGAACATAGAAGACATCGTAGCTAACGCGTCCGCCAACTGATTCTCTTCTCTTGGGAAATGTTCAAAGAATATCTCCTCGAAATGGGGAATCAACGTCAATACATACTCCTTATAAGGAATAAGATTTGGGTGTTTCGTATCCCACTCGCCTTTGATCTGAATGATCACAAGAGCGGAATCTCCGAAGACACTCATAAACTTTATCCTTAGGTCAATTGCAGCTCGAAGACCCATGATGCATGCTTCATACTCCGCCATGTTATTGGTGCAGTTGAAACATAGTCGGGCGGTAAGTGGAGTATGAGAGCCCTTAGGAGATATGATCACAGCGCCAATACCGTTACCCCAAGCGTTTGAGGCTCCATCAAAGTGCATAGACTAACGGGATCCTTCCTCAGGTCCTTCATCCGGTCCAGGTATTTCACAATCAGTTACTACCATGATATTCTCGTCAGGAAATTCAAAGTTCATAGATTGGTTGTCATCCACTGCCTGATGTGCCAAATGGTCTGCCGACACACTTCCCTTGATTGCTTTTTGAGTCGTGTACTGGATGTCGTACTCAGTCAAGATCATCTGCCATCTTGCTATTCTTCCGGACAAGGCAGGCTTTTCGAAGATATACTTGATCGGATCCATTTTTGAAATCAACAGAGTAGTGTGAGTCAACATATACTGTCTCAGCTGGCGAGCAGCCCATACCAAAGCGCAACAAGTTTTCTCGAGCAGTGAGTATCGGGTCTCACAGTCGGTAAATTTTTTGCTAAGGTAATAAATAGCATGCTCTTTTCGGCCAGACTCGTCATGCTGCCCCAACACACACCCCATTGAGTTGTCCAGTACTGTCAAGTATAAGATTAGAGGTCTCCCTTCAACTGGTGGCATAAGAATGAGTGGCTCTTGGAGATACTCTTTGATTCTTTCGAAAGCAGCCTGACATTCATCGTTCCAACGTACTACTTGATCTTTCTTCAGTAGCTTGAAGATTGGCTCACAGGTAACCGTTAGGTGCGAGATGAATCAGGCAATGTAGTTCAGACGTCCCAGAAAGCCTCTGACTTCTTTCTCTGTCTTGGGAACTGGCATTTCTTGTATGGCTTTCACTTTGGCAGGGTCCACTTGAATACCTTTGTCGCTCACGATGAAGCCTAGCAGTTTTCCAGATCTCACCCCGAAGGTGCACTTGTTCGGGTTTAATCTCAGCTTGTACAGTTTCAACCGGTCAAACAGCTTCTGTAGATGATCAAGGTGTTCCTCCTCAGTTTAGGACCTTGTAATCATATCGTCGACATATACTTCAATCTCGTGATGGATCATGTGATCGGTGGAAATAGAACTGACTATTTTTAATGCTGGTTCGCGAAATGTCGCGGTAAGCAAGAGTCGCCACCGTCTTTTATTTTCTCCAATAAGGAAAGGACAAAAGCACAACAAAATTCCTTTTCGAGATGTTTCTCGGGTTCGGGAGGTAGATTATAGAAAGGGAAGGTGTTAACACCCTTTCTATCCGTGGTTATCCACGGGCTCTTAGGTACTTGCTCACTATGTTTTCAAAAGACTTTTGCTTTTCTTGTGTTTGTGGGTTTTGAAAAAGTTTAGTTTGAAAACTTTGTTTTAACTCTTGTATCAGTCCTGAAGAGTGTATGAAGTGTTGTTTGAAAACTTTTATCAGAAAAGTGTAGGTGCGAAAAGTATTTTTTTTATTATGAAAGAGCAAGTACTTAGGAGAAATCTACCTACTCAAAAGAAATTAAGTTGTGTAAATGTCCTTTAGACAGTACTATCCCACTATTGAGAAGTAGGTAGCACCGTCATTGGAGTTATTCGGGTCAATTCGATTATAGGGACATGTGGTCACCAAAGCAATAGTAGGACGCCTTAGCGGTAACCCTAATGTCCTAGATCCTTTTTTTTATCCGAGGCAACCGTTTCGAGGCAACTTGGATCTTTAGACAGGAGGACAACCTCTAAAATACCATATACTCAATGACCACGTTGAGGCAACCAAGTGAGGCGTACCCTAGGAGTGGCATGTGCGAGTGTGTCAGGATTCAGTTAAGTTATCTTTGTACATGTTATGGTGAGCTACATGTTGATTTTAATTTCAGAGAAGTCTTAACATGCATAGCCTAATTAACATACATCTAACAGTTAAGAGTTGCGGAAAGTAAATCTACGCTATTACAAGGCGTCGGGTATTTACATCGCCAAAAATATAACCCTTGAAAAGTAAATGCGAGAAAATAAAGAAAGCGATAAAAAGGTCCTAATTAACGCTATTACATCCTTGGAGCAATTACATAAATATGATCAAAAAATAATATGCACGAATAGAAATTGAATCGGAGAAGTCCTTAGGATTTTGACCCTTTTTGAGAAAGAAAGAGTTTTTGGGTCCTTTTTGCATTTAATTAAACCTAATTCTAAAATAAAAGAAATATTCTTTAAGTTTTTTATGCTTTTAATGAAAATAAAATAAAATAGTTAAATATATTAATTAACCTAATTCTACATGGATTTTATTTTATTGAGAAAAAAAAGTTAAAATTAACCCTAATTAACTAAATTAATTATATTAGCATTTATTTACAAAAATAATAAATTAAAGGTGAAATTAATAATAATAAAAATATTTTAGTTTTCTGATTTTTATTATGAAAAGAGTTAATTATGTTAATTAAATAATAATAATAATAATAATTAAAAGAACAAAAATATAAAATAAGAAGAATAAACCAGGGGGGGTACTGGCCCAATATGGAGGTATCTTTGGAATTTTGTGGCCCAATAACCTCAAGCCCTTTTGACTTTCTGACTCCTCCATGCGCATGGTTGACTGGGAGTACCATGATCATTCAACTTTGACCACTGGATTTGTGCCTGGAGCCACATGGCGCTTGGATGTCTGGAGGTACATGGTAAACCTGATTTTGCAACCTGCATGTGATCTTGTGAAGAAAAAGAACAAATAATGGTTTTGGGGGACCTGGGATTCGAACCCAGGTCCCAATGATCATTGGCCAACGCACCATCCACTACGCCATTACGCTGCAATCGTTAGTAAAATAAAGCTCAATTATTATATTAACAAACAATCGAATATGCTGTAACATAAAAACACGCGCGCTTATTTTCAAACTGGCCAATGGTGTATCAACAGCTCATCGTCTTCCTCGCTGTTCCTGCAAAAAAACACATTAGATAGCGGGGGTTTTTAACCCCCACAATATGACACGAGGAATAATAGCGACTAGAGCTCTGGTGTATATAAATATTTCGCGAGGGTATATTTGAATTCGTCTGGTTCTCAGGAATCCAACCATGTGCCTTACAAGTCCTGATTTTTCTGGGTTTAGAAAGCCCCAATTTCACAACTTATGAACCCTAGAAATCGTCAATGGCAATTTATGATTCTGTGCATTATAATTCAATTAAACTATGCCAATAGCTTCATGTGGTCTATAGCAACACCAAACAAACAAGAAATCATGTCAAATGCTTATGAATCACGAGTTACGATTATGAAAAAAAGTGGCAAACTGTCAAACTGTTTAGGGAGATTCTTGTAGCTTTAAGGCCTGGTTGTGATTGCAAAACGTCCCTGAGAACTCCTGCAAGGTATTAGAATCCACAAAAGCCTTTGAATCGTGCTAGAATGCAAAAGTCAGTTTTGAGTTTTCTTCCAATTTTCTTGAATTGCAATGGCTTTTTCCTGCAGCTTTCTCACGTGTGCATGATCAGGGTTTGCTTGTGTATATATAGGAGAATGAAATTAGGTCAGAATCTTGCACAAAAATCCATTGGAATGATGATTGAATATTTGATTGAAAATCAAATCTTTTTGCATTTTCATGATTGGAAAAAGTTTCCAAATTTGGAGATTTTTGCATATTTGATTTGGTGCACGAAATTGCCAGCCTTTTTAGGTCATACTTGCTTCACAAAAAGATTGAAAAATCAAATCTTTGTATTTTCCTACAATTTAAATTAATTAAATGAATTAATATTGATTAAAAATCCAATTAATTAATAAAAAATAAGAAAATAAATTCAATTAAGCTTGATGGGTCGTGCATAGGCCATGGATGAAGTTTCAAGAAGAAATTTGAGGCCCATTAGCAAAAACAAGGTGTTTTGAGCAAAGTTGACTTTTGCAAATTCACAAAAATTTCCCAACTTCTCCAATGCATATCTTGCTCAATTTTGATCATATGAACATGTTCTTGGACATTTTGGAAAGGTATTGAAGTCATCTAACCAATGCCTTTGGTATCATGTCATTTGGATTTACCAATCTCAAGTTATGGTCTTTGACTTAAAGTGCACTTTTGTGGACTTTTGAAATTGACCTATAATGTAGAAATTGATAACTTTTTATGAGAGCATTTCTTGGACTTGGAATGTGAATATGGATTGTAGGAAATGTCTTCCCCTTCAAAATGAGCATTGGATGGGATTTTTATGATGAACCATGAAAATGTTATGCCCTGGTCAAGATACAGTTGACTTTTCTACTATCCAAAAATAGTAACTTTTGCATCCTTGATGATTTCTGAGCCATCCTTGTGGAATCATGATAAAGACTTGATCAAATGATGATTGTGGACTCAAAATAAGATGTTGACCAAAAATTCTGACTTTTGACTGCAAAATGACCATTTTGCCCCTACAGTTGACTGTAGATCAAATGAAGCTTTTGACTGTGCAAATTGGCACGGTGAGTCTTGAAACTTGGCATGTAGGTGCTTGAGGATGTATATAGGCCTATGAGACTTGATTGAACCATTGAAAACCCCAAATTCCTTGAAAGAACCAAAACCCTAATTTCAGCTGGCTTATGAGGTGGTTTGACTGCACAACCCTTTGAGCAATCTTGAACAATTTGAAGATCATTCTTGAGAAATCTTGAGGAATATGGGAGGGAAAATTTTGAGGTACAACAGTTGCCCCTGTTCAATCTTCTTAAACCTGAGGATGTAGATTGGCTTGCGTGCCTTTCGTGATCCGAAGGTGGAAGATGATTGAACACTAAAGTGCCCAGAAATTTGCACCCGCATGGTGTAGTATCAGCAATGTGATGTCGGGAATGGGCTTACAGATGCCATTTGGAGAGATGATGAATAGGAGGATGGGCTTATAGATTCCATCTGGAGATTATTGGTAGAAGGATGGGCTTATAGATGCCATCTGGAGATTGTTTGTTGAGTCGTAACCTGGTAGGTTGAAAGAAGGAACCTGTGTAGGGTTGCCTGATGATGAGTCCGTGTAAAACTGCATCTTGGAAGAGAAGGAACCGGTGTCGGGTTGCTTCATAATGGTCAAGTGGATAGTTGTCCTGTCTGGTTTCAGGTATTAATCTCTGACCTGAGAAAGAAAGATAGTTTTCCCGGCTTGCTACAGGTATTAATCTTCAATCTCTTCAATGTAGATAACTTTCCTGTCTGGTTTCAGGTATAGATCTACAATCAGTTCATATAGGTGGTTTTCCTGTCTGGTTTCAGGTGTTAACCTATAGTCAGTCGTCCACAGATATTTCCTGGCTAGTTACAGGTGTTGATCTGGAACTTAAGAAAGGTTGGTCTAGGAGATAGTTTTCCTGTCTGGTTTCAGGTATTAATCTTTGACCTGAGAAAGAAATATGGTTTCCTGTCCTGTTACAGGTGTTGATCTTCAATCTCTTCATGTAGATAACTTTCCTGGCTAGTTACAGGTATAGATCTACAATCAAACGTTCACAGATACTTCATGGCTAGTTACAGGTATTAATCCGGAACTTAAGAAAAACTTGGTCGAGATAGCTTTCCTGTCTGGTTTCAGGTATAGATCTCTGACCTGAGAAATAAAGATAATTTCCTGGCCTGTTACAGGTGTTGATCTTCAATCTCTTTATGTAGATAACTTTCCTGGCTAGTTACAAGTATAGATCTACAATCAATCGTCCACAGATACTTCCTGGCTAGTTACAGGTATTGATCTGGAACTTAAGAAAAAGTTGGTCGAGATAGCTTTCCTGTCTGGTGTCAGGTATAGATCTCTGACCTGAGAAATCAAGATAATTTCCTGGCCTGTTACAGGTGTTGATCTTCAATCTCTTTATGTAGATAACTTTCCTGGCTGGTTTCAGGTATAGATCTACAATCAATCGTCCACAGATACTTCCTGGCTAGTTACAGGTATTAATCCTGAACTTAAGAAAAAGTTGGTCGAAATAGCTTTCCTGTCTAGTTTCAGGTATAGATCTCTGACCTGAGAAATAAAGATAATTTCCTGGCCTGTTACAGGTGTTGATCTTCAATCTCTTTATGTAGATAACTTTCCTGGCTGGTTTCAGGTATAGATTTACAATCAATTGTCCACAGATACTTCCTGGCTAGTTACAGATATTAATCCGGAACTTAAGAAAAAGTTGGTCGAGATAGCTTTCCTGTCTGGTTTCAGGTATAGATCTCTGACCTGAGAAATAAAGATAATTTCCTGGCCTGTTACAGGTGTTGATCTTCAATCTCTTTATGTAGATAACTTTCCTGGCTGGTTTCAGGTATAGATCTACAATCAATCGTCCACAGATACTTCCTGGCTAGTTACGGGTATTAATCCGGAACTTAAGAAAAAGTTGGTCGAGATAGCTTTCCTGTCTGGTTTCAGGTATAGATCTCTGACCTGAGAAATAAAGATAATTTCCTGGCCTATCACAGGTGTTGATCTTCAATCTCTTTATGTAGATAACTTTCCTGGCTGGTTTCAGGTATAGATCTACAATCAATCGTCCACAGATACTTCCTGGCTAGTTACAGGTATTGATCTGGAACTTAAAAAAGGTTGGTCGAGATAGCTTTCTTGTCTGGTTTCAGGTATAGATCTATGACCTGAGAAATAAAGATAATTTCCTGGCCTGTTACAGGTGTTTATCTTCAATCTCTTCATGTAGATAACTTTCCTGGAGGGTTTCAGGTATAGATCTACAATCAATCGTCCACAGATACTTCCTGGCTAGTTACAGGTATTGATCTGGAACTTAAAAAAGGTTGGTCGAGATAGCTTTCCTGTCTGGTTTCAGGTATAGATCTCTGACCTGGGAAATAAAGATAATTTCCTGGCCTGTTACAGGTGTTGATCTTCAATCTCTTCATGTAGATAACTTTCCTGGCTGGTTTCAGGTATAGATCTACAATTAATCGTCCACAGATACTTCCTGGCTAGTTACAGGTATTGATCTGGAACTTAAAAAAGGTTGGTCGAGATAGCTTTCCTGTCTGGTTTCAGGTATAGATTTCTGACCTGAGAAATAAAGATAATTTCCTGGCCTGTTACAAGTGTTGATCTTCAATCTCTTCATGTAAATAACTTTCCCGGCTGGTTTCAGGTATAGATCTACAATCAATCGTCCACAGATACTTGCTGGCTAGTTACAGGTATTGATCTGGAACTTAAGAAAAAGTTGATGGTAGCCATCTTTGGATTGACTTTTTCCTGAAAAGGCAAAAACATTAATTGTATGCAATGTCATGATGTATGAAATGCATGATGTCATGATGTTCTCAAGAATAAATGAGATCGCGTCGTATGCACTTTATCATGTATGTAAATAGGAGGTATGAGATGTGAAATGTTTATGAATGTATTTTCGTCTGGAAAATAAATCCTTGACAAATGCTGGGAAGTTTGTTAAGTCCTGGGCTGATGTTTGAAGAGTAGAGTTCTTCGTTTCCGCTGGGAATGATGAACGAAGATGATTGCAAGAATAAACCGGTAGGAGAAGATGACTCTGTTGGGGAATAAACCTGGTGAAGAGATTACTCTGTGGGGAATTACTCTGTGGGGAAGAGATGCTTCGCTGAAGATTTGAACGATAAACTCCGTTGGGGATTCCGTTGTTATGCTTTGTTGGGGATTTTGATGAACTCCGCTGGGGGATAGAAAGAACTTCGCAGGGGACGATCTTTCAGTTGCAATTTGCTGAGGATAACCCAGTTAGACTCTGGTGGGGAATAATCTTCTGAATAAGGCTGGGGAGACACATTTGCACTCTGCAGGGGATAAGCTTCTAGAATCTACTGGGGAGGATGATTCAACTCTCCTGGGGAAACTATTGAGGAAATGACTCCACTGGGGGTATCTTGTATTCCGCCGGGGAATAATCTTATACTCTGCCGAGGAATATTAAGACTGCCGGGGATTCTTGCTGAGGAATATTTGTATACTCTGCTGGAGAATATTAAGATCCTCTGGGGACACCCAACTTTTTCAGGACTAATGGTAGACTAACTCTGCTTGGGGGAGAGTATTGCTGACTTGCTGGGGATACTGTGCCTTTTTAGGGCTGAGGGGAGACCAACTCTGCTCGGGGAGAGTATTTGTTGAATCTTTCTTAGTTGCAAGTCTCAATGGGGAGAGCTTCCATTATTGTCTTACTCTGCGGAGAGTGAAGGTATCTTAGAACCTTGGTGGACAGAGCAACTAGATAGTTTGGACAATTCTTATTGCCCCAGTTTCTGCGGGAGAAGAAGGCCTATGAGGTGCTTGATAACCGCCGATTGACAAATCTTCTTCTGGTAGGCAAGTGACGAGGTGACGGGACATAGTCGTACGCTTTGATCCCTAATTTTTGCCTGGACCGCCCTTTCGGGTTTTCAGTCCATCGGGATACCCTTTTTTGCCCAAGCCGCCTTTTCAGGTTTTCGACTTGCCGGGTGTACAGATTTTTTTTCATTTTCATCCCTCATTTTGCCCGAACCCTTTTGGTTCGCCGGGAAGCCCTTATTTTTGCCTAGGCCAGTCGACCTAGCGGGTCTTTGATTATGCGTAGTATTTTTTCGACTATGTCCACGCTCTCAGAATGTAGGGAGTTGTCATTGTCAGTAGTGTTGTGTTATCATATTACCAGAAGATGTTTGATCGTACCAGATTTGTCGCTGGGATTCATGCCCAATGCCCCAGGTGACTCAAATGGAGATTTGCCCCTGGCTATTTGGCATTTTGAGAGATTCCTTGAATCTTGACTTGACTGCCCCAGATGATGGATGATGATCATGCCGTGCCCCTTGATTGGAAGTGCTTTTGTTCACTAGATATTCTTCGTGCGAATTTCTCTGCTGTTCGAACAAATAGTCATATGCAAACAATGTTATTTTAAGAATACAAAGCTTATGTCTGTCTTGAAATTTTTGAAAATGCAGTTTTCAATAAAACAAGTGAATTTTTGTAAAATGTGATGTCAACTCAGTATTTTACAGCAAGCCTTAAGGAGTCAGGATACCTTTTGTAACATTATGATTTCGAACTAACCCATGCTTCACCTAGGACTTTTTAAGGGTTATATCGTGGCCTGGTTCACGGTTTAACAAACAAAGGATAAAGGCTCAAAGTATATTTGTTCCCACCCGCTCTTCGTGATGTTCTTCAATCCTAAACTCAGTTAATCGTGCATTTAGATCCTGTTTGAGTCTTTGTTATGATATTCCAGTGATGGTTCGGATATTGACAATTTATTTTGAACAGGCAGTCAATTCTTTTTTTGTTGAGAGTCTGTAGGATCTCTTTCTTTTCGATTTTATTATCCCTGTCTTTTTGCCTGAACTGTTTCTTTTGTAATTACAGTCAGCGGGATGCCCCAGTTTTATAAGTCTCCTTCATAGGTTTTGACTTATTGGGTTTTTGTTTTTGAAAGATAACGACTGCCTGTCTTGTCGATTATATGGAACCATCACTGTCTTTTTTTTTTGATGTCATTCATTGTTCACCTGGATTAAACTGAGAGAACTACCCTGCCCCAGGTTATGATTAAGGGTTTTAATTTTTGAAAAGAAAAATTCCAACTTCTTTGGCTCAAAGGGGTTGACGAGGGATTATCTTCCTTATAACTCCACTGTTTAGGATTTGAAACAATGCATGTACTTCATCAGCGGTGTTGTACCCCAAAATTTGCCCTCCCATATTCTTCAAGATTTGGCAAGATCAAGGTTCAAAATCCCTCAAGGGTTGCACAGTCCAATTGCCTCCTAACACAGTCAAAATTAGGGTTCTGGTTCTTGCAAAGAAATTGAGGTTTTCAAGGGTCCAATCAAGTCCCATATGCCTACATACATTGTCAAGCATTCATATGTCAAGTTTCAAGACTCACAACATCAAATTGCACAGTCAAAAACCCTAAATGCTCCACAGTCAACTGCAGGGGCAAAATGGTCATTTGACAGTCAAAAGTCAAAAAATTTGGTCAACATCTTATTTTGAAGCCACAATCATCATTTGATCAATTCTTGATCATGATTCTCAAAGCATGGCTCAAAAAGTCTCAAGATGCAAAAGTTTCTATTTTTGGACAGTTGAAAAGTCAACTACAAATTGACCAAGGCATAACTTCCTCATGGTTTATCAGAAAAATTCCATCCAAAGCTCATTTTGAAGGGGATGACATTTCCTACAACTCATCTTCACACTCCAAGTCCAAGAAATGCTCTCACAAAAAGTTATAAATTTCAACATTATAGGTCATTTTCAAAAGTCAACAAAAAGGCACTTTAAGTCAAAGACCATAACTTGAGATTGGTAAATCAAAATGACATGGGACCAAAGGCATTGGTTAGAGGACTTCAAGACCTTTCCAAAATGTCCAAGAACATGATCATAACTTCAAAATTGAGTAAGATATGCATTGGAGAAGTTGGGAAATTTTTGGGAATTTTCAAAAGTCAACTTTGCCTAAAACACTTCAAAATTGCTAATGGGCCTCAAATTCTTCCTTGAATCATTACCCAAAGCCTATGCACGACCCATTGAGCTCAAAGGGATTTATTTTCTTATTTTTAATTAATTAATTGAATTTTTATTCTTATTAATTCATTTAATTAGATTTAATTATGAGAAAATATCAAATAATGCTTTTTCAAATCTTTTTGTGCAGCAAATCAAACTAGGGCAAGCTGGCCAAGTCGTTTCACATCCAAAAAAGGAAAATCATCCATGATTGGCAAAGATTTCAATGAAAAAAGATTGAAAAATATATGATGAAAATCAAAGATTCAAAACATTAATTCATGGATCCATGGGCTCTTTCTTAACCTAATTTGCTTCACATACTTATGCACAACTCAACCCTATTCCACAAGACACGAAAAGCTGCTCACAAACTCAGAACCAATTTGCAAATTTTCATAAAAAAAGCTTGAAACTGATTTCATAGTGGCAGCATAATTCAAAGCTTCTAAAGGATTCCAACACCTTGCTGACATTGCTAGGAAGCTTTTACAATCAAGAACGAGTCAAAACGTGCAAAGAATTGAAAAACACAGGCCATACGGTTTGCCATATTTTCTTGAATTCCATGTCATGATTCATGCGCATTTGATACATATTATTGGTTGTTTTATATTCACAGGAACTTTCTGAAGCTAATGATGTGATTCAATTGCATTATAAGGCTCTATATCGTGATTTGCCATTAACGTGTTTTAGGGTTTCAGAGCTCAAAAATTGGGGATTTGCAGATGCTGTAAAATCGGACTATCAAACCAGTATAGACAAATCCCTTGCAACGAGACGAAGCAAACCAACTACTCGCGCTCAATTTATCTTATCTGTGGGCGTATTCGCTATTATTCACTGTTCCACTTAGTGGGGGTTTAAAACCCCCGCTATCTCATTCATGTTTTGCAGATAAACGAAGAAGAAGCCTGGCGTGTCATCACATGGTTGGGCAGTTCAAATCTTGGCGCGGTTTTTTAATGATTCAGCATAATTGAGTTTTTTTCATATATATTAATTGTTGTCCATTATGTATACAAATAAACGCAATAGCTCAGCTGGTTGGCAACGTGTCCCTCAAGCGTTGGGACCTGGGTTCGATTCCCAGGTCCCCCATATAATTCATAATATTTTTCCTAACACAATCTTATGCAGCGTTCATTCAAAGGGCCACCATACGTCCTAACGCCTAAGCTTGCCAAGTGTCCCTGATGCTCCATCCAGTGGCCAGATGATGCCGTCCATAGTGAGTCCCAGTCAAACAACACGCAGGTGATTGAGAAAGTCAACGTGGCTTAGACTTCTATTGGGCCTGAATTACTTCGAGCTTACCTCCATTTGGGCCAGACACCCCCCTTGTTTGTATATTTAATTTCCTTTTCTTTTCTTTTTAATTCTTTTTATTGCTTTAATTATTTCCATTTAATTCACCTAAAATAATTTTCTTTTCATAATAAAAACAGAAAAAATCAAAAATACCAATATGTTTAATTATATTTAATTTCACCATTAAAATATTTTGTAAGTAAATTTCAATAACTAACTTAGTTAAATTAGGTTGATTTTAACATTTTTTTTAATAAATAAAATATATAGAATTAGGTTTTTTGACATTTTCATCTTTTTCTTAATTAATTATTTTTCTCATTATTTATTATTATTATTTAACTATTATTTTTGTAAATAAACATGTAATTTAATTAACTAGTAAATTAGGTTAACTTTAATATTTTATTTAACAATTAAAATAATTTAGAACTAGGGTTTTCTTTAATTCTTTTTGTCTTATTTCCCTATATACAAAAAACCTAAAAAACACTTTTCTTTAATTAAATAATCAAATAGACTTTAATTTCATTTAATTTCAAGCAAAGGGTCAAAATCCTCGGACGTTCAATTTTTTCTTTTCGCACGTTATTCTTTTTTCTTATTGAATATTATGTAACTGCTCAAGGATGTAATAGTAATTAGGTTTACCGCATTTTTTACTTTCCGCATCTTTTATTAAACGGGTCTTTGTATTTTGGCGATGTATAGACCCGCGCCTTGTAATAGCGTAGCCTTTATATTCCCGTCTTTTGATTTTCCGCACTCTTAAATTCTAACTTTGTATGAAAGAATGTATGCTAATTAAAAACAAGCGTAGCTCACAATGCCATGATCAAAGATAAACTTAAACTGAAAACAACACACAAATACACACACCACTTCTAGGGTACGCCTCACCTGTTGCCTTCGAAACGTGGTCGTCAAGTATAGGACGTTTTAGTAAGTCCTTATGTCCATGATCCAGTTGCCTCGAAACAGTTGCCTCGGAATAGTCGCCTCGAAACGGTTGCCTCAGATTAAAAAAGGATCAAGGACATAAGGGTAGCTTCTAAGGTGTCCTAACTGTTGCTTCGGTGACCACACTGTCCCTACACTCGAATTGACCCGAACACCTCCAACGGTGGTGCTACCTACCTCTCAATGGTGGGATGGCACTACCTTAAGGACATTTACACAACTTAATTCCTTAAGGTAGGTAGATGACTCATAGATACTTTCTCTCTAAAAAACAAAACAAAAACCTTTTCACACCGACACTTTCTAAAAGCTTTCAAAACGATTTTTCAAACACTCTTGAGGACAAATACAAGAGTTATTCAAAAATATTTCAAAGAAACTTTTTCAAAACCCACTCACATCTTGAAAAGCAAACATTTTGAAAACATAAGAGAAAGTATCTAAGAGCCCATGGATAACCATGGATAGAAAGGGTGCTAACACCTTCCCTTTCTATAAATCTACCTCCCGAACCGAGAAACGTTCTCATAAGGAATTTTGTTGTGCTTTTGTCCTGTCCATGTTGGAGAAAATAAAAGACGGTGGCGACTCTTGCTTATCGCGACATTTCGCGAACCAGCGTTAAACAGTCAGTTCTAAATCCACCGATCACAGAACTGGCGACTCTGCTGGGGATACTGATAAAGTGAGGTGTACCTTAGGACTAAGATCACTTGTGTTTTCAATTGTCTGAATTGTTTGCTTTATTATTGTGGGCACTGTCTTGGGAGTTCTATAGATCCTAACCCGGATTTGGGGGATACCTTCTTAGAAAGTAGCAACAAGACTGTGAGGGAACTGTGTGGGGTATACCGACATGGTTGAAGCAGTCTGCTACGTTGATGTGGCACTTTGGTGAGTACCGGTAACCCTTGAGTCAAGTCAAGGAGAGTACGGGGCCGCCGCGTGGTGTCGTGAAGCATCAACTGACCTTAGGAACCTTAATTGAACCATCTTGGCCTCTTTAGGGTAGTGAGATAACTGACTTTGGTGCAGTCCGAGGTTGGTTGATACTCGATACTACACTCAATTGAGGGTTGTTTTCTTGGAATATTTCGGTCGCCAGTTCAGTGGCTAAATCGAAACGATGAACACAGAAAACAATCCAATGATATTGGGACCCTTAGAACCCGGTTACTTCTGATAGGACAGGTTTTGAGCCCACCAACTTCAAGAGGGTAATACCCAGACCCCATGCTGGCCTAAACTCGTAAGGGTTGTCTTGTGTGACTTGTGTGCCTTACCATGTTTGCTTTTTGTGAATACTTGTGGTGTGTTTAATCATAGCATCATAACATCATACAACATCATATGCATTGACTAACCATTTCAGGGGTTCGAATCTTCATCTTTGTTCTTGTTTTGTAGGACATGGAAACTATCTGTAGAAAGACAATTCAGATCAGCCTTGTAAGGATCCCTCCTCAGCTTAAAGAACTTATATCCAGGATTCCCGAGAGTTCTTCTTTCAGTGAGAAACATGGAAGACTCATCAGTTTGGTCAACACCAACATTGAGGAAGACATGATAAAGGTCCTCTTCCAGTTCTTTGACCCTCTGCACCACTGCTTTACTTTCCTGGATTATCAACTGGTGCCAACCTTGGAAGAGTTCTCCCGGCTTCTGAAGATCCCTATCCTTAGTCAACTACCCTACAACGGTACGGAAAAGGAACCCAAACTTGAAGAGATTGCTAAAGCCTTACGCCTACAACCATCTGACATCAAGGGACATTGGGAAGTTAGAAGTGGTATCAAAGGGTTCTTAGCCAGGTTTCTGTTTGAGAAGGCCCAAGAATGTTGGAACTCCCTTGACCTACAAGCCTTTGAAGAAGTTGTGGCTCTCCTTGTCTATGGATTGGTGTTGTTCCCGAATCCAGACCAGCTTATAGATCTCAATGCTGTCAAGATCTTCATGTCCAGGAATCCTATACCTACGTTGCTTGGGGACATCCTTCACTCATGTTACACTCGAGCCATGAGGAAAAGAGATGTTCTTATGTGCTGCACTCCTCTCCTGGGAAGGTGGTTTATTTCGCACCTTCCACAATCAGTTTTGAAGAATGAGCGGGGTTTGAGATGGTCACAACGATTGATGACTCTTACACATGCTGATATACATTGGTGTTCTCGGTCCAGAGAAGACGTCACTATCATTGATCATTGTGGGGAGTTTCCTAATGTTCCTTTACTTGGAATCAGAGGAGGTATAACTTACAACCCATGCTTGGCTTGGAGACAGTTTGGTTATGCTCGGAGGGACGGCCCTCATGACATGTTAATTCCTGACATAGTTTTTGACTTCGACAACGATGCACAAGGACTTCGCCAGAGATTTATCAGAGCTTGGAGGATGCCCAAAAAGGTAGACAACAAGACACTGGGGCACAGGAACTCCATCCCGTTGGAGCCTTATCTCAAGTGGGTACGAGCCCGCTCCCAGAAGTTAGTGATGCCATATCCTCATGTTCTCCCTGTGATCAAAGAGCCAGTTTTGGAAGGAGAGGTGTCATACACCATTCAACATCCAGACATGCCTACATCCTGGGAAGAAATGCAGAAGAGCTGGATCCAGCTTAAGGAAGAACGGAATTCTCTTGAAGCCAGTCTACATGCTAGTGAGAAGAAGGTCTTGGAGCTCACCCGCCTACTGCACGAGGAAAAGACTCTCAACACCTACATAGCTCCAAAGAGGATGCGCAGTGTCTTTTGGGATTGATTTACTTTGTAATTTTTGCCCATGAGGCTTTGATTTACTGAATAATGATTTCTTAATGATAACGTGTGTTCCTTTTTGTCTACAACAAATTTGAACTTTCGAACCCTTGAATGCATTGCATAAACAACATATCATGCATCATGTGCATAGCAGGTACTCTTCTTTTCAGGTTGCTTAATGTTCTTCGCTGTTTATTTCAGCATCATGAATCCTGAATCATCTACTGAGCAGTCCATCAAGGCCCTTAAGGCTCAGAACGCCCAGTTCCAAGAGCTGATCATGAGTTTGGCCCAAGGTCAAGAGGAATTGAAGGCTCTGCTGGTCAAGAAGAAGAAGAAGAAGAGAACTGTACTATTCAACACTGGCCGGAGGTTTGGTAACACACTGCAGAATGAGGTTGATCAAGCTGGTTCTTCTGTAGGGAAAGGCAGTCCCCAGGGGGGAAGGGTTCCTAGTCTGGTGGTCTCTGACAACGAGACTGATTTCAATGAGGAGCAGTATCCTCCAGCTGAAGACAAGTATAAGTAGTTAGAGGATCGCCTGAATGCCATGGAAATTCAACAAGTTCCTGGGTTGGATTTTGGAGACTTGGGTCTATCTTCTGGTGTGGTGATCCCACACAAATTCAAAGCACCATCTTTCGCAAAGTATGACGGGGCGTCCTGCCCTAAGCTACATCTCAGGTCTTATGTGCGGAAGATCCAGCCGTATACTATGGACAAGAACTTATGGATCCATTTCTTCCAGGAGAGTCTTTCAGGGACTCATCTCGAATGGTTCTATCAGCTGGATGGAACCAAGGTTCGTAACTGGGAGGAATTGGCTACTGCTTTTTACAAGCAGTATCAATATAATGTCGACCTCGCTCCTACACGTACCCAACTCCAGGGTATGTCGCTAGGATCGGGAGAAGGTTTTAAATAGTATGCGCAGAAATGGAGGGACCTGGCTGGCAGGGTGCAGCCACCATTAACCGACCGTGAACTAGTGGACATGTTCTTGGGGACCCTATCCGGGCCATTCTTCAATCATCTCATTGGCAATTCGTCTGCAGGGTTTACAGACCTCATTCTGACTGGTGAAAGGATAGAAGCTGGGATGAAATCAGGGAAGATACAGAAAGGTGCGTCTTCAAGCTCTGAGAAAAAGCCTTTCAAAAAGGAAGCCAGTGCTGTGTATGGCCCTAGGAGGCAAAATAAATCGGAACGTCGCCAAGCTGTCAACGCGGTGGTAATTGCAAAGCCTGCTGCCGCTCCTCGGCAACCTAACCAACCAAGGGGTGAGAGACCCAGAAGAGAATATGCTCGGCTTAGTATGACCTTGTCGCAGATCTTGCCGCAATTGCTATCAACCAACTTGGTAACCGTCAGAGAAGCTCCGAAGGTGGTAAACACAACCTCTCTGAAGTACAATCCTAATGCCCGCTGTGCTTATCACTCTGATAGCCCGGGGCATTCTACTGATGACTGTTGGGCCCTAAGAAATAAGGTTCAGGACCTTATTGATGCGAAGGAAATACAATTTGAGGCGCCCGAAAGGCCCAACGTTGTGACTGCTCCTATGCCCCAGCATGGAGTAAATGCTATTGAGGAAGACCTGTATGTAGTTTCTATGGAGGATGTTGCTACCCCTCTATTGACTGTTAAGAGGAACCTGTTGCTAGCCGATTTATTTCCGGGTTGTAGCAAGGGTTGCCTTCTGTGTGCCGTTTCCCCTGCTGGTTGTCCGTTGCTGAAGTCAGGCGTCCAAAACCTGATGGATAGCAAATAAATCTTGTTCAAGAAGACCGCAGTTCCTTTTGTTCCTACTGCAGAAGTATCCGTTGTCACCATCTTCAACAATCCTACCAAGACTCCCCCGAGGAAGCCAGTCAAAATCATGTCTGTTGCACCTATTATCATTACTGTTCCGGGGCCCCTCCCCTATAAATCTGACAAGGCTGTCCCATGGCATTATGGGGCAGATGTGTATGTACTTGGAGTGAAGCAGGAGTTCAACACCAGTACCGGTATCAGTAACATCACCGGTCCCGCTAAAGTTACTCGCAGTGGCAGGCTCTTCTCGCCTGACATTGCGCCACCAGTTATCCGAAGACCTCTTATCATTACGCCCAGAAGTGCGCCTGTTTCCCCTTCTGATCAAGTTTCTACCCCTTCTGCCGAGTCATCTGACACTCGGGGCAAAGGGGTTGCTGATGTGCCTGCCCGGATGGAGGCACCGAAGATTGTTAATGTTGAAGCCTCCCAGCAAGAGATGGAGCAAATCCTTAAGATCATCAAGAAGAGCGATTTCAACGTCGTTGAACAGCTGGGGCATACCCCCTCTAAGATCTCTATGCTATCATTGTTGTTGTGCTCAGAGGCCCATGCCAAGGCCCTGATTTCATTTCTGAAGACGGCTCATGTGCCACAAGAGACGTCTGCCGACCAATTTACTGACTGTGTGGCCAATTTGACCGCTGACAATGGTTTGGGTTTCTCGGATGCTGATCTTACCGCTAAGGGAAAGAACCACAATGATGCCTTGCATGTCTCCATAGAATGCAGGGGAACTACTCTCGCACACGTGTTGTTGGACACCGGTTCTTCGCTGAATGTATTGCCCAAGAAGGCCTTGGACAGGTTGGATTGTGAGGGTCTAGAGTTGAAGCCTAGTAACATCGTTGTCCGAGCTTTTGACGGGTCAAAGAGGATGGTACATGGTGAAGTGGATATTCCGATTCGTGTTGGTTCTCAAGTCTTCGATTCAACGTTCTATGTGATGGACATTCGTCCATCCTATTCTTGTTTGCTGGGTCGTCCTTGGATTCACAAAGCTGGGGCTGTGACCTCCACTCTACACCAGAAGCTTAAATACCCTGTCAGAGGGAAGATTGTTACAGTGCAGGGGGAGGAAGAATACATGGTTAGTCATCTGAACTCGTTCCGGTATATAGAGATGGACGGGGAGTTTTTTGAAACCCCCTTTCAACATTTTGAAGAGGTACCTCCAACACTGGCGTCAGCTGAGACAGTAGTTGAAGAAGACTTTCCTTTGAAGATGGCTTCCTTGAAGGACGCCCGGGCTGTAATTGAGAAAGGTGAATGTGCAAACTGGGGCAGGCTCCCTGATTTTACTCCTAAAACTGACAAATTTCGGCTGGGTTTTACTGCAGAGGCTTAGAGGACTATATGCAAAGCGAGGATCGGAAGACCTCCCGTGTTCATCACCAACCCGGGAGTGAATGCTATTGAAGGCGATGCGGAGGAATCTGAGTTTGATAGCTGGATCTACCCGACGACTGACGGTGGACTGAACAATTGGACTGCAAAAGACCACATACCTGTTACTTTTGTTACGCAGTAATGAATTCCTTTGTTTTTTTAATTTGTAACAAACAATAAATTGAAACTTTATGGCCCGGTGTCTTACCCGGGGCACCGTGGCTTCATTTATGAGGGCTTATTACTTGTCATTTCCATATATCATGAATAAAGACATTGGACGTTTTTCGCATTTCAAATCTTGTGCTCCCTTTCTTTCTTTCTTTATATATCGCAAAACAGCTATATTTACACACACTCACCCATACAGGTTTCAATCCACTCTGGATCTCACTGGTAACGACTCTGCTACTGCCAGTTATGACTTCGAAAATCCGATCAACTTAGCCGAAGACGAAGGTGAAGATGATTGCGAAGTGCCTGGTGAGCTTGCAAGACTGTTACTCCAGGAAGAGAGGGCCATTCAGCCACATGAAGAGCCCGTGGAAACGGTAAACCTGGGTACTAAGACAGACATAAAGGAAGTTAAGATTGGTGCCAATCTAGAGCTCAGCGTGAAACAACGGTTGATCCAGATGCTGCATGACTATGTGGAAATCTTTGCCTGGTCCTACGAAGACATGCCTGGGTTGGATACCGACATTGTGGTCCATCACCTGCCTACTAAGGAAGAATGCCCTCCGGTTAAACAAAAGGTCCGCCGTATGCGTCCAGAGATGTCCGAGAAGATCAAAGCTGAGGTTATGAAACAATTTGATGCCGGTTTTCTTGCAGTAACTTCTTACCCTCAGTGGGTTGCCAATGTGGTTCCGGTACCGAAAAAAGATGGTAAGGTCCGAATGTGTGTTGACTACAGGGATCTGAACAGGGCCAGCCCCAAGGATGACTTCCCCCTGCCTTACATCGACGTTCTGGTTGACAATACTGCTCAGCACAAGGTGTTCTCCTTCATGGACGGTTTTTCAGGTTATAATCAGATCAAGATGGATCCTGAAGGCATGGAAAAGACTACCTTTGTTACTCAGTGGGGCACCTTCTGCTACAAGGTCATGCCATCCGGGTTGAAAAATGCTGGGGCAACCTACCAACGTGCCATGGTTGCTTTATTTCATGACATGATCCACCATGAGATTGAAGTGTATGTCGACGACATGATTGCAAGGTCTCAAACTGAGGAAGAACACCTTGGCCATCTGCAAAAGCTGTTTGACCGTCTGAAGTTGTACAAACTGAGGTTGAACCCAAACAAGTGCACCTTTGGGGTAAGATCTGGAAAGTTGCTAGGCTTCGTCGTGAGCGACAAAGGTATTCAAGTGGACCCTGCCAAGGTTAAAGCTATACAAGAGATGCCAGTTCCCAAGACAGAGAAAGAAGTCAGAGGCTTTCTAGGACGTCTGAATTACATTGCTCGATTCATCTCGCACCTAACTGCTACTTGTGAACCAATCTTCAAGCTGCTGAAGAAAGATCAAGTAGTACGTTGGAACGATGAATGTCAGGCCGCTTTCGATAGAATCAAAGAGTATCTCCAAGAACCACCCATTCTTATGCCACCGGTTGAAGGGAGACCTCTAATACTATACCTGATGGTACTTGACAACTCAATGGGGTGTGTGCTGGGGCAGCATGACGAGTCTGGCCGAAAAGAGCACGCCATTTATTACCTTAGCAAAAAGTTTACCGACTGTGAGACCCGATACTCACTGCTCGAGAAAACTTGCTGCGCTTTGGTATGGGCTGCTCGCCGGCTGAGACAGTATATGCTGACTCACACTACTCTGTTGATTTCAAAAATGGATCCAATAAAGTACATATTCGAAAAGCCTGCTCTGTCTGGAAGAATAGCAAGATGGAAAATGATCTTGACAGAATATGACATCCAGTACACGACTCAGAAAGCTATCAAAGGAAGTGTATTGGCAGACCATTTGGCACACTAGGCAGTGGATGACTACCAGTCAATGAACTTCGAGTTTCCAGACGAGAGCATCATGATAGTGACTGATTGTGAAGTACCTGGACCGGATGAAGGACCTGAGGAAGGATCTCGATGGTCTATGCACTTTGATGGAGCCTCTAACGCTTTGGGTAACGGCATCGACGCTGTGATCATATCCCCAAAAGGCACTCATACTCCACTCACTGCCCGACTATGTTTCAACTGCACCAACAACATGGCGGAGTATGAGGCATGCATCATGGGTCTTCAAGCTGCGATTGACTTAAGGATCAAGTTTCTGAGTGTCTTTGGAGATTCCGCTCTCGTGATCAATCAGATCAAAGGCGAGTGGGATACGAAACATCCGAATCTTATTCCTTACAAGGAATGTGTGTTGACATTGATCCCCCACTTCACAGAGATAACTTTTGAACACTTCCCAAGAGAGGAGAATCAGCTGGCGGACGCGTTGGCTACAATGTCTTCTATGTTCAAAGTCAAGTGGGACAATGAGGCTCCCCGATCATTATCTAGAAACTGGACGAACCTGCATATTGTTGTGATCTCGAGGCTGAGGTAGTAACTGAAAAACCCTGGTATCATGAAGTGAAAAGGTACTTGGAAGCTCAAGAATACCCTGAAGGTGCATCTATCAATGATAAAAGGTTTCTGAGAAGGTTCGCAGCAAAGTTCTTCCTCAGCAATGGCATTCTATACAAGCGAAACCATGATTCGACCTTACTGCGTTGTGTGGATAAGACTGAAGTAGAAAGGATCATGGCAGAGCTGCATGAAGGTACCTTCGGAATGCATTCCAGTGGACACACCATGGCAAAGAAAATCCTTCGGGCAGGATATTTTTGGTCCACAATGGAAGCCGACTGTTACCAACATTCTCGGACATGTCACAAGTGCCAGATTTATGCAGATAAGGTGCACGTTCCTCCAATTCCTCTGAATGTCTTGACTGCACCTTGGCCTTTTGCAATGTGGGGCATTGATATGATCGGAGAGATTAAACCTACGACATCCAACCGGAACCGCTTCATCCTGGTTGCAATTGATTACTTCACGAAGTGGGTTGAAGCAGCTTCCTATGCCACTGTAACCAAGAACGTTGTGGCACGGTTCATTCGACACAACCTGGTATGTCGATACGGCGTCCCAGAGAGGATCATTACGGACAATGGTACCAATCTTAACAACAAGATGATCACTGAGCTCTGCGAGCAGTTCAAGATACAACACCACAACTCTTCTCCCTATCGGCCGAAGATGAATGGGGCTGTAGAAGCAGCGAATAAGAATATCAAAAAGATTGTGCAGAAGATGACAGTGACTTATAAAGATTGGCACGAGATGTTACCGTTTGCTCTTCATGGGTACCGTACCTCAGCAAGAACGTCAACCTGGGAAACCCCCTTTTCCTTGGTCTATGGCATGGAGGCAGTCTTGCCGATTGAAGTCCAGATACCCTCTCTCCGGATAATGAAGGATGCAGATTTGAGCGAAGATGACTGGATCCAGACACGACTTGATCAATTAAACCTAATTGACGAAAAGAGACTTACTGCTATATGTCATGGTCAAACGTACCAAAAACGGACTATCAAGGCATTTAACAAGAAAGTCAGACCACAAGAGTATCAAGTTGGGGACCTGGTAATCAAACGCATCATTCTTCCTCAAAGTGATCCCAGGGGCAAATGGACCCCTACATACGAAGGGCCATTTGTGGTTAAACATGTGTTCTCAGGAGGAGCCATGATTCTAACCACCATGGATGGTGACGATCTTCCTCACCCCGCCAATGCAGACATAGTAAAAAGATACTACGCATGATAAAAGACCCGCTAGGTTGACATACCTAGGCAAAAATTAGGGCTTCCCGGCGAACCAAAAGGGTTCGGGCAAAACGAGGGATGAAATGAAAAAATCTGTACACCCGGCAAGTCGAAAACCTGAAAAGGCGGCTTGGGCAAAAATGGGTATCCCGGTGGACTGGAAACCCGAAAGGGCGGTCCAGGCAAAAGTTAGGGATTAAAGCGTAATACTATGTCTCATTGGATCACCTTGCATCCAGAATCCGGTATCGACTACCAAGTTCAGACGACATCGATCAATCAGCTTCATCGTCAACTGAGCAGCAAAGTGATAAGACGCTCGAAGATATAAAGGCGATAGCAGAGTTGGAACCCAGTGGGATTATCTTTGTCACACAGCTGTTTTGTTTTCCTTTTTCATAAAATTGTATAAACTCTGTTGTTCGGCGACGTTCTCTTACTAGGACGTCAGCCTCTTGTACATAAACGCCTATTTTCAGGCAAATTCAAAAATCAATACAAAATCACTTTTCAGACCAATTGCCAATTGTTTTTTCCTTTTTCTGTTTTGTCTTGCGAAGAACGTCCAATGTTCAATTGTGATATATGCATTTGACACTAATTGCTAACTCATAAATATTTGCATACGAAACAAAGGATTAATTACAGGTAATATCAGAAACAAGGGGCAATAATGAGTTGTCTAAAGCGATCTAATTGCTCTGTCCACCAAGATACCAAGGTAAGTTCGGCTGAAGAACGAAACCAAGATATCTTAATTCCCCAGAGAGTGAGCCAAGATTCAACAATTCTCTCCCAAGCAGTTGGTCTTCCATCAGCCCTAAAAAGGCACAATATCCCCTAGCAAGTCAGCGACACTCTTCCCAAGCAGATTTAGCCTACTGTCAGTCTCAAGGAAGTTGGGTATCCTCCATAAGATCTCAACATTCCCCAGCAGAGTATGCAGATATTCCTAACAAGCATCCCCGGCGGTATACCGGACATTCAGCGGAGCCATTCCCCAGTCCAATCTGAAAAGTTTCCCCAGGAAAGTTCAATCAATCTCCCCAGCAGGTCTTGAAGCTTATCCCCAGTAGATTCTAGAAGCTTGTCACCCCTGCAAAGCATGAACGCCCCTCCCGGCTTTATTCAAAGGTTATTCCCTACCAGAGCTTATAACTGGGTTATCCTCAGCTAATTACCATGGAAAGATCGTCCTCGGCGAAATTCTTCCTACCCCCAGCGGAGTTCATCAAATCTTCCAACAAAACATATCAATGGTATCCCCAGCGGAGTTATCATCAACATCTCAGCAAAGTACCTCTCTTTCCCCACAGAGCACTCCCTGCAGAGTAATATATTCGCCAAGTTTATTCCCCAACGGAGTCATCTTCTCCTACCGGTATTCTTGCAACCATCACCCCCAGCGGAAACGAAGCTCTATTCTTCCACATCAGCCCAGGATTTGATTTCCTGGCGTTCGTCAAGGATTTATTTTCCTAGACAGAAATACGCTCATAAACATCACATCTTCATACATTATAACATGCACATACGCATCATGAACATACAATCTCATTTATTCTGAGAACATCACGCATGTCATACATCATGACATTGCACACAACTAACGTTTTGTCTTTTCAGGACAAAGGTCAATACAAAGATAATTACTATCAACTGTCGTGATTCTAGATCCGATTCCTGTATCTTGCCAGGGTGTATCTGTTGACGACTAATTCCAGACTCGATTCCTGTATCCTGCCAGGGCACGTCTGAAGAGTTCGAAGATCCGATTCCTGTATCTTGCCAGGGTGTATCTGTTGACGACTAATTCCAGACTCGATTCCTGTATCTTGCCAGGGCACGTCTGAAGAGTTCGAAGATCCGATTCCTGTATCTTGCCAGGGTGTATCTGTTGATGACTAATTCCAGACTCGATTCCTGTATCCTGCCAGGGCACGTCTGAAGAGTTTGAAGATCCGATTCCTGTATCTTGCCAGGGTGTATCTATTGACGACTATTTTCCAGACTCGATTCCTGTATCCTTCCAGGGCACGTCTGAAGAGTTTGAAGATCCGATTCCTGTATCTTGCCAGGGTGTATCTGTTGACGGCTATATTCCAGACTCGATTCCTGTATCCTGCCAGGGCACGTTTGAAGAGTTCGAAGATCCGATTCCTGTATCTTGCCAGGGTGTATCTGTTGACAACTATATTCCAGACTCGATTCCTGTATCCTGCCAGGGCATGTCTGAAGAGTTTGAAGATCCGATTCCTGTATCTCGCCAGGGTGTATCTGTTGACGACTATTCTCCGGACTCGATTCCTGTATCTTGCCAGGGCACGTCTGAAGAGTTTAAAGATTCGATTCCTGTATCCAGCCAGGGCACATCTACATAAAGAGTTTAAGGATCAACCCCTGTAATAGGCCAGGTAACTATTTTTCTTTCTCAGGTACGCAAGTTCTCGCTAAGGAATCTCTTACGCGATCGACACCTAGATGGCATCTGTAAACCCATCCACATACCGACAGTCTCCAAATGGCATCCATAAGCCCATTCCCGACAAAGGTCTGTCACATCTCCATATGGCATCTATAAGCCCATCCTCCTATCCATCATCTTTCCAAATGGCATCTGTAAGCCCATTCCCGCCATCACACTGCTGATACTCTACTATGCGAGTGCAAATTTCTGGGCACTCTAGTGTTCAATCATCTTCCACCTTCGGATTACGAAAGGCACACCAGCCAATCTACATCCTCAGGTCTAAGAAGATTGAACAGGGGCAACTGTTGTACCCCAAAATTTGCCCTCCCATATTCTTCAAGATTTGGCAAGATCAAGGTTCAAAATCCCTCAAGGGTTGCACAGTCCAATTGCCTCCCAACACAGTCAAAATTAGGGTTTTGGTTCTTACAAAGAAATTGAGGTTTTCAAGGGTCCAATCAAGTCCCATATGCCTACATACATTGTCAAGCATTCATATGTCAAGTTTCAAGACTCACAACATCAAATTGCACAGTCAAAAACCCTAAATGCTCCACAGTCAACTGTAGGGGCAAAATGGTCATTTGACAGTCAAAAGTCAAAAATTTTGGTCAACATCTTATTTTGAAGCCACAATCATCATTTGATCAATTCTTGATCATGATTCTCAAAGCATGGCTCAAAAAGTCTCAAGATGCAAAAGTTTCTATTTTTGGACAGTTGAAAAGTCAACTGCAAATTGACCAATGCATAACTTCCTCATGGTTTATCAGAAAAATTCCATCCAAAGCTCATTTTGAAGGGGATGACATTTCCTACAACTCATCTTCACACTCCAAGTCCAAGAAATGCTCTCACAAAAAGTTATAAATTTCAACATTATAGGTCATTTTCAAAAGTCAACAAAAAGGCACTTTAAGTCAAAGACCATAACTTGAGATTGGTAAATCAAAATGACATGGGACCAAAGGCATTGGTTAGAGGACTTCAAGACCTTTCCAAAATTTCCAAGAACATGATCATAGCTTCAAAATTGAGCAAGATATGCATTGGAGAAGTTGGGAAATTTTTGGGAATTTTCAAAAGTCAACTTTGCCTAAAACACTTCAAAATTGCTAATGGGCCTCAAATTCTTCCTTGAATCATTACCCAAAGCCTATGCACGACCCATTGAGCTAAAAGGGATTTATTTTCTTATTTTTAATTAATTAATTGAATTTTTATTCTTATTAATTCATTTAATTAGATTTAATTATGAGAAAATATCAAATAATGCTTTTTCAAATCTTTTTGTGCAGCAAATCAAACTAGGGCAAGCTGGCCAAGTCGTTCCACATCCAAAAAAGGAAAATCATCCATGATTGGCAAAGATTTCAATGAAAAAAGATTGAAAAATATATGATGAAAATCAAAGATTCAAAACATTAATTCATGGATCCATGGGCTCTTTCTTAACCTAATTTGCTTCACATACTTATGCACAACTCAACCCTATTCCACAAGACATGAAAAGCTGCTCACAAACTCAGAACCAATTTGCAAATTTTCATAAAAAAAGCTTGAAACTGATTTCATAGTGGCAGCATAATTCAAAGCTTCTAAAGGATTCCAACACCTTGTTGACATTGCTAGGAAGCTTTTACAATCAAGAACGAGTCAAAACGTGCAAAGAATTGAAAAACACAGGCCATGCGGTTTGCCACATTTTCTTGAATTCCATGTCATGATTCATGCACATTTGATACATATTATTGGTTGTTTTATATTCACAGGAACTTTCTGAAGCTAATGATGTGATTCAATTGCATTATAAGGCTCTATATCGTGATTTGCCATTAACGTGTTTTAGGGTTTCAGAGCTCAAAAATTGGGGCTTTGCAGATGTTGTAAAATTGGACTATCAAACCAGTATAGACAAATCCCTTGCAACAAGACGAAGCAAACCAACTACTCGCGCTCAATTTATCTTATCTGTGGGCGTATTCGCTATTATTCACTGTTCCACTTAGTGGGGGTTTAAAACCCCCGCTATCTCATTCATGTTTTGTAGATAAACGAAGAAGAAGCCTGGCGTGTCATCACATGGTTGGGCAGTTCAAATCTTGGCGCGGTTTTTTAATGATTCAGCATAATTGAGTTTTTTTCATATATATTAATTGTTGTCCATTATGTATACAAACAAACGCAATAGCTCAGCTGGTTGGCAACGTGTCCCTCAAGCGTTGGGACCTGGGTTCGATTCCCAAGTCCCCCATATAATTCATAGTATTTTTCCTAACACAATCTTATGCAGCGTTCATTCAAAGGGCCACCATACGTTCTAACGCCTAAGCTTGCCAAGTGTCCCTGATGCTCCATCCAGTGGCCAGATGATGCCGTCCATAGTGAGTCCCAGTCAAACAGCACGCAGGTGATTGAGAAAGTCAACGTGACTTAGACTTCTATTGGGCCTGAATTACTTCCAGTTTACCTCCATTTGGGCCAGACACCCCCCTTGTTTGTATATTTAATTTCCTTTTCTTTTCTTTTTAATTCTTTTTATTGCTTTAATTATTTCCATTTAATTCACCTAAAATAATTTTCTTTTCATAATAAAAACATAAAAAATCAAAAATACCAATATGTTTAATTATATTTAATTTCACCATTAAAATATTTTGTAAGTAAATTTCAATAACTAACTTAGTTAAATTAGGTTGATTTTAACATTTTTTTAATAAATAAAATATATAGAATTAGGTTTTTTGACATTTTCATCTTTTTATTAATTAATTATTTTTCTCATTATTTATTATTATTATTTAACTATTATTTTTGTAAATAAACATGTAATTTAATTAACTAGTAAATTAGGTTAACTTTAATATTTTCTTTAACAATTAAAATAATTTAGAACTAGGGTTTTCTTTAATTCTTTTTGTCTTATTTCCCTATATACAAAAAACCTAAAAAACACTTTTCTTTAATTAAATAATTAAATAGACTTTAATTTCATTTAATTTCAAGCAAAGGGTCAAAACCCTCGGACGTTCAATTTTTTCTTTTCGCACGTTATTGTTTTTTCTTATTGAATATTATGTAACTGCTCAAGGATGTAATAGTAATTAGGTTTACCGCATTTTTTACTTTCCGCATCTTTTATCAAACGGGTCTTTGTATTTTGGCGATGTATAGACCCGCGCCTTGTAATAGCGTAGCCTTTATATTCCCGTCTTTTAATTTTCCGCACTCTTAAATTCTAACTTTGTATAAAAGAATGTATGCTAATTAAAAACAAGCGTAGCTCACAATGCCATGATCAAAGATAAACTTAAACTGAAAACAACACACAAATACACACACCACTTCTAGGGTACGCCTCACCTGTTGCCTTCGAAACGTGGTCGTCAAGTATAGGACGTTTTAGTAAGTCCTTATGTCCATGATCCAGTTGCCTCAAAACAGTTGTCTCAAAACAGTTGCCTCGAAACAGTTGCCTCGGAATAGTCGCCTCGAAACAGTTGCCTCGGATTAAAAAAGGATCAAGGACATAAGGGTAGATTCTAAGGTGTCCTAACTGTTGCTTCAGTGACCACACTGTCCCTACACTCGAATTGACCCGAACACCTCCAACGGTGGTGCTACCTACCTCTCAATGGTGGGATGGCACTACCTTAAGGACATTTACACAACTTAATTCCTTAGGGTAGATAGATGACTCATAGATACTTGCTCTCTAAAAAACAAAACAAAACCTTTTCACACCGACACTTTCTAAAAGCTTTCAAAACGATTTTTCAAACACTCTTGAGGACAGATACAAGAGTTATTCAGAAATATTTCAAAGAAACTTTTTCAAAACCCACTCACATCTTGAAAAGTAAACATTTTGAAAACATAAGAGCAAGTATCTAAGAGCCCATGGATAACCATGGATAGAAAGGGTGCTAACACCTTCCCATTCTATAAATCTACCTCCCGAACCGAGAAACGTTCTCATAAGGAATTTTGCTGTGCTTTTGTCCTGTCCATGTTGGAGAAAATAAAAGACGGTGGCGACTCTTGCTTACCGCGACATTTCGCGAACCAGCGTTAAACAGTCAGTTCTAAATCCACCGATCACAAGCGGGGTCTGTTCAAAAGTATATTGTAGACCGTGGTATCGTTTTCGTCATCCTCCCTCAAGAGGCTTAGAATTTTTAATCGAGAGTTGAACATCACAAGAAATGAAAGCAATTTTAATATAGTGAATACGAATGGATTGATTCAAAACAGACATATACAATGCATTAATGAAGTAATAAAGTTTGACATGAATAAATGTTCGAACAATCAAAAGAAAATTACAACTTGAAAATTCCAATGAACAAAAAGTCTTCTCGTCTTAGGACTTGTCACTTCAAATGGTGAACCTTGGAGGAATAGTAGAAGAACTCAGCCTGACCATCTTGTGCAAACTCCAATGCTCCTTCATCAATCAGGTTTTGGATTTTGTACCTCAACTTCCAACAGTCGTCAGTATCATGCCCCGGGCTGTTAGAATGATATGCACACCTTGCATCGGGATTATAGTTGGGTGAAGAAGTCTTAGGATTCGGGTGAGGTCCTACCAACGTCACCAGATTCAAATTCAACAGGTGTTGTAAAGCTTGAGACAATGACACGTTGAGCTTGGTAAATTGCCTTCTGGGCTTACTCTGATCAACCCGTTGTTCTTGGCGAGGTTGTTGTTGGACCCTGGAGGTAGTAGCAACTTGGAGAGGTCCATTCTTCACCATACCAAACTCTTGTCTTCTTGGAGGCTGATTAATGATTTGATCCCCAGCCTTGACCGTTTGCTCCATGTTGTTTTACCTGTCTTGATGAAGCTGGTGGATCATGGTTCTCATCTCTTCTTGTTCCCGAGCTAAGCCTTGGATAAGAGCCATCTGCCCCAGCATTTGGGTTCTCATTGCATCTACCTCAGCTTGCAGATGTTTCAACCGTTCATCCTTATGGTCTTCAGGACTTTTCTTGGCCAAATTCCCCATGAGGAGTGTTCTCAACTCTTCCTGCCCCTTGGATAGGTTTAGGAAGATTTCCCTGAACTGAGTCTCTTGAGTATGAAGATCCTGGTTGTCTCGTTGGAAAGCCATTGCTGAAATAAACAGCGAGAATATGAGAGACCTGCAAAGGGTGACCTGTTATGCAATGATATGTATGATATATGTATGCAATGTTTTCAAGGATCTCGCGGGGTAAACAAGAAAATTGTTAGAATTTGAATTTTGCAGCTTGATTGAAGGAACTTCATGTTGTTGAGAGTCCTTCTTCAAGAGTCAAGGCTCACCATATCGAGTGGGTCATAGCCCCTGACTCAGGTTATCATGTTTTGATCTCCGAACAACCTTGGCTAGAGGAAAATAAATCCCCTTTGCCCCTTGCTAGACATTTGGTTCATCATGACCTGCATCACAAACCCTTAAGATCCTTGAAATGGGTTAGTCCTTATGCAAGATGTATGCAATGTTATGATGTTATGATGTCATGATAAAGGCACCCCACAAGTATTCACAAAAGGCAAACATGGTAAAGGCACACAAGTCACACAAGACAGCCCTTAGAGTTCAGGCCAGCATGAAGTTTAGGTACTACCCTCTTTCAGTTTCAGTTGGTTAAGACCTGTCCTAGAAATAGTAACCGGGTTCTAGAGGATCTCAATATCACTGACTACCCTCAATCGGTCATAATTCCAGTTTGGCAACCTTTTCTTGCGGCCGGAACCATCGCGAGAGTTTAGCCTCAATGAGTGTAGCATACTGCTACTGTTCTATGGCCAAGTTGGTCAATTTAAGGTTCTAAGGTCAGCTGGTTCTTAATGACTCCTCAGAAGACCCATACTCTCCTCGTTCCAACACAAGGGATATCGGTACAGACCAAGGTGTCACACCAACATAGCTACTGCTTCACCCGTGTCGGTCTACGCCGGACAGGTCCCTCACAGTTTATTGCTACTTACCTAAAGGGTATTCCCCAGATCTGGGTTAGGATCTATGAAACTACGATACAAGCCCACAATATTAAAGCATTCAAGGCATACAATTGAAAACATAGTGATCTAATCCTAAGGTACACCTCACTTATTTAGAATCCCCAGCAGAGTCGCCAGTTCTGTGATCGGTGGAAATAGAACTGACTGTTTTTAATGCTGGTTCCAAAATGTCGCGGTAAGCAAGAGTCGCCACCGTCTTTTATTTTCTCCAATAAGGAAAGGACAAAAGCACAGCAAAATTCCTTTTCGAGATGTTTCTCGGGTTCAGGAGGTAGATTATAGAAAGGGAAGGTGTTAGCACCCTTTCTATCCGTGGTTATCCACGGGCTCTTAGGTACTTGCTCACTATGTTTTCAAAAGACTTTTGCTTTTCTTGTGTTTGTGGGTTTTGAAAAAGTTTAGTTTGAAAACTTCGTTTTAACTCTTGTATCAGTCCTCAAGAGTGTATGAAGTGTTGTTTGAAAACTTTTGTCAGAAAAGTGTAGGTGCGAAAAGTATTTTTTTTGTTTTGAAAGAGCAAGTACTTAGGAGAAATCTACCTACTCAAAAGAAATTAAGCTGTGTAAATGTCCTTTAGACAGTACTATCCCACTATTGAGAAGTAGGTAGCACCGTCATTGGATTTATTCGGGTCAATTCGATTATAGGGACATGTGGTCACCAAAGCAATAGTAGGACGCCTTAGCTGTAACCCTAATGTCCTAGATCCTTTTTTTTATCCGAGGCAACCGTTTCGAGGCAACTTGGATCTTTAGACAGGAGGGCGACCTCTAAAACACCCTATACTCAATGACCACGTTGAGGCAACCAAGTGAGGCGTACCCTAGGAGTGGCATGTGCGAGTGTGTCAGGATTCAGTTAAGTTATCTTTGTACATGTTATGGTGAGCTACGGGTTGATTTTAATTTCAGAGAAGTCTTATCATGCATAGCCTAATTAACATACATCTAACAGTTAGGAGTTGCGGAAAGTAAATCTACGCTATTACAAGGCGTCGGGTATTTACATCGCCAAAAACATAACCCTTGAAAAGTAAATGCGAGAAAATAAAGAAAGCAATAAAAAGGTCCTAATTAACGCTATTACATCCTCGGAGCAATTACATAAATATGATCAAAAAATAATATGCGCGAATAGAAATTGAATCGGAGAAGTCCTTAGGGTTTTGACCCTTTTTGAGAAAGAAAGAGTTTTTGGGTCCTTTTTGCATTTAATTAAACCTAATTCTAAAATAAAAGAAATATTCTTTAAGTTTTTTATGTTTTTAATGAAAATAAAATAAAATAGTTAAATATATTAATTAACCTAATTCTACATGGATTTTATTTTATTGAGAAAAAAAAGTTAAAATTAACCTTAATTAACTAAATTAATTACATTAGCATTTATTTACAAAAAATAATAAATTAAAGGTGAAATTAATAATAATAAAAATATTTTAGTTTTCTGATTTTTATTATGAAAAGAGTTAATTATGTTAATTAAATAATAATAATAATAATAATTAAAAGAAAAAAAATATAAAATAAGAAGAATAAACCAGGGGGGGTACTGGCCCAATATGGAGGTATCTTTGGAATTTTGTGGCCCAATAACCTCAAGCCCTTTTGACTTTCTGACTCCTCCATGCGCATGGTTGACTGGGAGTACCATGATCATTCAACTCTGACCACTGGATTTGTGCCTGGAGTCACATGGCGCTTGGATGTCTGGAGGTGCATGGTAAACCTACTTTTGCAACCTGCATGTGATCTTGTGAAGAAAAAGAACAAATAATGGTTTTGGGGGACCTGGGATTCGAACCCAGGTCCCAATGATCATTGGCCAACGCACCATCCACTACGCCATTACGCTTCAATCGTTAGTAAAATAAAGCTCAATTATTATATTAACAAACAATCGAATATGCTGTAACATAAAAACACGCGCGCTTATTTTCAAACTGGCCAATGGTGTATCAACAACTCATCGTCTTCCTCGCTGTTCCTGCAAAAAAACACATTAGATAGTGGGGGTTTTTAACCCCCACAATATGACACGAGGAATAATAGCGACTAGAGCCCTGGTGTATATAAATATTTCGCGAGGGTATATTTGAATTCTTCTGGTTCTCAGGAATCCAACCATGTGCCTTACAAGTCCTGATTTTTCTAGGTTTAGAAAGCCCCAATTTCACAACTTATGAACCCTAGAAATCGTCAATGGCAATTTATGATTCTGTGCATTATAATTCAATTAAACTATGCCAATAGCTTCATGTGGTCTCTAGCAACACAAAACAAACAAGAAATCATGTCAAATGCTTATGAATCACGAGTTACGATTATGAAAAAAAGTGGCAAACCGTCAAACTGTTTAGGGCGATTCTTGTAGCTTTAAGGCCTGGTTGTGATTGCAAAACGTCGCTGAGAACTCCTGCAAGGTATTAGAATCCACAAAAGCCTTTGAATCGTGCTAGAATGCAAAAGTCAGTTTTGAGTTTTCTTCCAATTTTCTTGAATTGCAATGGCTTTTTCCTGCAGCTTTCTCACGTGTGCATGATCAGGGTTTGCTTGTGTATATATAGGAGAATGAAATTAGGTCAGAATCTTGCACAAAAATCCATTGGAATGATGATTGAATATTTGATTGAAAATCAAATCTTTTTGCATTTTCATGATTGGAAAAAGTTGCCAAATTTGGAGATTTTTGCATATTTGATTTGGTGCACGAAATTGCCAGCCTTTTTAGGTCATACTTGCTTCACAAAAAGATTGAAAAATCAAATCTTTGTATTTTCCTACAATTTAAATTAATTAAATGAATTAATAATGATTAAAAATCCAATTAATTAATAAAAAATAAGAAAATAAATTCAATTAAGCTTGATGGGTCGTGCATAGGCCATGGATGAAGTTTCAAGAAGAAATTTGAGGCCCATTAGCAAAAACAAGGTGTTTTGAGCAAAGTTGACTTTTGCAAATTCACAAAAATTTCCCAACTTCTCCAATGCATATCTTGCTCAATTTTGATCATATGAACATGTTCTTGGACATTTTGGAAAGGTCTTGAAGTCCTCTAACCAATGACTTTGGTCTCATGTCATTTGGATTTACCAATCTCAAGTTATGGTCTTTGACTTAAAGTGCACTTTTGTTGACTTTTGAAATTGACCTATAATGTAGAAATTGATAACTTTTTATGAGAGCATTTCTTGGACTTGGAATGTGAAGATGGATTGTATGAAATGTCTTCCCCTTCAAAATGAGCATTGGATGGGATTTTTCTGATGAACCATGAAAAAGTTATGCCCTGGTCAAGATACAGTTGACTTTTCTACTGTCCAAAAATAGTAACTTTTGCATCCTTGATGATTTCTGAGACATCCTTGTGGAATCATGATCAAGACTTGATCAAATGATGATTGTGGGCTCAAAATAAGATGTTGACCAAAAATTCTGACTTTTGACTGCAAAATGACCATTTTGCCCCTGTAGTTGACTGTAGATCAAATGAAGCTTTTGACTGTGCAAATTGGCACTGTGAGTCTTGAAACTTGGCATGTAGGTGCTTGAGGATGTATATAGGCCTATGAGACTTGATTGAACCATTGAAAACCCCAAATTCCTTGAAAGAACCAAAACCCTAATTTCAGCTGGCTTAGGAGGTGGTTTGACTGCACAACCCTTTGAGCAATCTTGAACAATTTGAAGATCATTCTTGAGAAATCTTGAGGAATATGGGAGGGAAAATTTTGGGGTACAACAATTTCCCCTGTTCAATCTTCTTAAACCTGAGGATGTAGATTGGCTTGCGTGCCTTTCGTGATCCGAAGGTGGAAGATGATTGAACACTAAAGTGCCCAGAAATTTGAGCTCGCATGGTGTAGTATCAGCAATGTGATGTTGGGAATGGGCTTACTGATGCCATTTGGAGAGATGATGAATATGAGGATGGGCTTATAGATGCCATCTGGAGATTATTGGTAGAAGGATGGGCTTATAGATGCCATCTGGAGATTGTTTGTTGAGTCGTAACCTGGTAGGTTGAAAGAAGGAACCTGTGTAGGGTTGCCTGATGATGAGTCCGTGTAAAACTGCATCTTGGAAGAGAAGGAACCGGTGTCGGGTTGCTTCATAATGGTCAAGTGGATAGTTGTCCTGTCTGGTTTCAGGTATTAATCTCTGACCTGAGAAAGAAAGATAGTTTTCCCGGCTTGCTACAGGTATTAATCTTCAATCTCTTCAATGTAGATAACTTTCTTGTCTGGTTTCAGGTATAGATCTACAATCAGTTCATATAGGTGGTTTTCCTGTCTGGTTTCAGGTGTTAACCTATAGTCAGTCGTCCACAGATATTTCCTGGCTAGTTACAGGTGTTGATCTGGAACTTAAGAAAGGTTGGTCTAGGAGATAGTTTTCCTGTCTGGTTTCAGGTATTAATCTCTGACCTGAGAAAGAAAGATGGTTTCCTGTCCTGTTACAGGTGTTGATCTTCAATTTCTTCATGTAGATAACTTTCCTGGCTAGTTACAGGTATAGATCTACAATCAAACGTTCACAGATACTTCCTGGCTAGTTACAGGTATTAATCCGGAACTTAAGAAAAACTTGGTCGAGATAGCTTTCCTGTCTGGTTTCAGGTATAAATCTCTGACTTGAGAAATAAAGATAATTTCCTGGCCTGTTACAGGTGTTGATCTTCAATCTCTTTATGTAGATAACTTTCCTGGCTAGTTACAGGTATAGATCTACAATCAATCGTCCACAGATACTTCCTGGCTAGTTACAGGTATTGATCTGGAACTTAAGAAAAAGTTGGTCGAGATAGCTTTCCTGTCTGGTTTCAGGTATAGATCTCTGACCTGAGAAATAAAGATAATTTCCTGGCCTGTTACAGGTGTTAATCTTCAATCTCTTTATGTAGATAACTTTCCTGGCTGGTTTCAGGTATAGATCTACAATCAATCGTCCACAGATACTTCCTGGCTAGTTACAGGTATTAATCCGGAACTTAAGAAAAAGTTGGTCGAGATAGCTTTCCTGTCTGGTTTCAGGTATAGATCTCTGACCTGAGAAATAAAGATAATTTCCTGGCCTGTTACAGGTGTTGATCTTCAATCTCTTTATGTAGATAACTTTCCTGGCTGGTTTCAGGTATAGATCTACAATCAATCGTCCACAGATACTTCCTGGCTAGTTAAGGGTATTAATCCGGAACTTAAGAAAAAGTTGGTCAAGATAGCTTTCCTGTCTGGTTTCAGGTATAGATCTCTGACCTGAGAAATAAAGATAATTTCCTGGCCTGTTACAGGTGTTGATCTTCAATCTCTTTATGTAGATAACTTTCCTGGCTGGTTTCAGGTATAGATCTACAATCAATCGTCCACAGATACTTCCTGGCTAGTTACAGGTATTGATCTGGAAATTAAAAAAGGTTGGTCGAGATAACTTTCTTGTCTGGTTTCAGGTATAAATCTCTGACCTGAGAAATAAAGATAATTTCCTGGCCTGTTACAGGTGTTGATCTTCAATCTCTTCATGTAGATAACTTTCCTGGATGGTTTCAGGTATAGATCTACAATCAATCATCCACAGATACTTCCTGGCTAGTTACAGGTATTGATCTGGAACTTAAAAAAGGTTGGTCGAGATAGCTTTCCTGTCTGGTTTCAGGTATAGATCTCTGACCTGAGAAATAAAGATAATTTCCGGGCCTGTTACAGGTGTTGATCTTTAATCTCTTCATGTAGATAACTTTCCTGGCTGGTTTCAGGTATAGATCTACAATCAATCGTCCACAGATACTTCCTGGCTAGTTACAGGTATTGATCTGGAACTTAAAAAAGGTTGGTCGAGATAGCTTTCCTGTCTGGTTTCAGGTATAGATCTCTGACCTGAGAAATAAAGATAATTTCCTGGCCTGTTACAGGTGTTGATCTTCAATCTCTTCATGTAGATAACTTTCCTGGCTGGTTTCAGGTATAGATCTACAATCAATCGTCCACAGATACTTCCTGGCTAGTTACAGGTATTGATCTGGAACTTAAGAAAAAGTTGATGGTAGCCATCTTTGGATTGACTTTTTCCTGAAAAGGCAAAAACATTAATTGTATGCAATGTCATGATGTATGAAATGCATGATGTCATGATGTTCTCAAGAATAAATGAGATCGCGTTGTATGCACTTTATCATGTATGTAAATAGGAGGTATGAGATGTGAAATGTTTATAAATGTATTTTCGTTTGGAAAATAAATCCTTGACAAATGCCGGGAAGTTTGTTAAGTCCTGGGCTGATGTTTGAAGAGTAGAGTTCTTCGTTTCCGCTGGGGATGATGAACGAAGATGATTGCAAGAATAAACCGGTAGGAGAAGATGACTCCGTTGGGGAATAAACCTGGTGAAGAGATTACTCTGCGGGGAATTACTCTGTGGGGAAGAGATGCTTCGCTGAAGATTTGAACGCTAAACTCCGCTGGGGATTCCGTTGTTATGCTTTGTTGGGGATTTTGATGAACTCCGCTAGGGGATAGAAAGAACTTCGCAGGGGACGATCTTTCAGTTGTAATTTGCTGAGGATAACCCAGTTAGACTCTGGTGGGGAATAATCTTCTGAATAACGCTGGGGAGACACATTTGCACTCTGCAGGGGATAAGCTTTTAGAATCTACTGGGGAGGATGATTCAACTCTCCTGGGGAAACTCTTGAGGAAATGACTCCACTGGGGGTATCTTGTATTCCGCCGGGGAACAATCTTATACTCTGTCGAGGAATATTAAGACTGCCGGGGATGCTTGCTGAGGAATATTTGTATACTCTGATGGAGAATATTAAGATCCTCTGGGGACACCCAACTTTTTCAAGACTAATGGTAGACTAACTCTGCTTGGGGGAGAGTATTGCTGACTTGCTGGGGATACTGTGCCTTTTTAGGGCTGAGGGGAGACCAACTCTGCTCGGGGAGAGTATTTGCTGAATCTTTCGTAGTTGCAAGTATCAATGGGGAGAGCTTCCATTATTGTCTTACTCTGCGGAGAGTGAAGGTATCTTGGTACCTTGGTGGACAGAGCAACTGGACAGTTTGGACAATTCTTATTGCCCCAGTTTCTGCGGGAGAAGAAGGCCTATGAGGTGCTTGATAACCGCCGATTGACAAATCTTCTTCTGGTAGGCAAGTGACGAGGTGACGGGACATAGTCGTACGCTTTGATCCCTAATTTTTTCCTGGACCGCCCTTTCGGGTTTTCAGTCCATCGGGATACCCTTTTTTGCCCAAGCCACCTTTTCAGGTTTTCGACTTGCCGGGTGTACAGATTTTTTTTCATTTTCATCCCTCATTTTGCCCGAACCCTTTTGGTTCGCCGGGAAGCCCTTATTTTTGCCTAGGCCAGTCGACCTAGCGGGTCTTTGATTATGCATAGTATTTTTTCGACTATGTCCATGCTCTCAGAATGTAGGGAGTTGTCACTGTCAGTAGTGTTGTGTTATCATATTACCAGAAGATGTTTGATCGTACCAGATTTGTCGCTGGGATTCATGCCCAATGCCCCAGGTGACTCAAATGGAGATTTGCCCCTGTCTATTTGGCATTTTGAGAGATTCCTTGAATCTTGACTTGACTGCCCCAGATGATGGATGATGATCATGTCGTGCCCCTTGATTGGAAGTGCTTTTGTTCACTAGATATTCTTCGTGCGAATTTCTCTGCTGTTCGAACAAATAGTCATATGCAAACAATGTTATTTTAAGAATGCAAAGCTTATGTCTGTCTTGAAATTTTTGAAAATGAAGTTTTCAATAAAACAAGTGAATTTTTGTAAAATGTGATGTCAACTCAGTATTTTACAGCAAGCCTTAAGGAGTCAGGATACCTTTTGTAACAGTATGCTTTCGAACTAACCCATGCTTCAGCTAGGACTTTTTAAGGGTTATATCGTGGCCTAGTTCACGGTTTAAGAAACAAAGGATAAAGGCTCAAAGTATATTTTTTCCCACCCGCTCTTCGTGATGTTCTTCAATCCTAAACTCAGTTAATCGTGCATTTAGATCTTGTTTGAGTCTTTGTTCTGATATTCCAGTGATGGTTCGGATATTGACAATTTATTTTGAACAGGCAGTCAATTCTTTTTTTGTTGAGAGTCTGTAGGATCTCTTTCTTTTCGATTTTATTATCCCTGTCTTTTTGCCTGAACTGTTTCTTTTGTAATTACAGTCAGCGGGATGCCCCAGTTTTATAAGTCTCCTTCATATGTTTTGACTTATTGGGTTTTTGTTTTTGAAAGATAACGACTGCCTGTCTTGACGATTATACGGAACCATCACTGTCTTTTTTTTTGATGTCATTCATTGTGCACCTGGATTAAACTGAGAGAACTACCCTGCCCCAGATTATGATTAAGGGTTTTAATTTTTGAAAAGAAAAACTCCAACTTCTTTGGCTCAAAGGGGTTGACGAGGGATTATCTTCCTTATAACTCCACTGTTTAGGATTTGAAACAATGCCTGTACTTCATCAGCGGGGTCTGTTTAAAAGCATACTGTAGATCGTGGTATCATTTTCGTCATCCTCCCTCAAGAGGCTTAGAATTTTTAATCGAGAGTTGAACATCACAAGAAATGAAAGCAATTTGAATATAGTGAATACGAATGGATTGATTCAAAACAGACATATGCAATGCATTAATGAAGTAATAAAGTTTGCATGAATAAATGTTCGAACAATCAAAAGAAAATTACAACTTGAAAATTCCAATGAACAAAAAGTATTCTCGTCTTAGGACTTGTCACTTCAAATGGTGAACCTTGGAGGAATAGTAGAAGAACTCAGCCTGACCATCTTGTGCAAACTCCAATGCTCCTTCATCAATCAGGTTTTGGATTTTGTACCTCAACTTCCAACAGTCGTCAGTATCATGCCCCAGGCTATTAGAATGGTATGCACACCTTGCATCGGGATTATAGTTGGGTGAAGAAGTCTTAGGATTCGGGTGAGGTCCTACCAACGTCACCAGATTCAAATTCAAGAGGTGTTGTAAAGCTTGAGACAATGACACGTTGAGCTTGGTAAATTGCCTTCTGGGCTTACTCTGATCAACCCGTTGTTCTTGGTGAGGTTGTTGTTGGACCCTGGAGGTAGTAGCAACTTGGAGAGGTCCATTCTTCACCATACCAAACTCTTGTCTTCTTGGAGGCTGATTAATGATTTGATCCCCAGCCTTGACCGTTTGCTCCATGTTGTTGTACCTGTCTTGATGAAGCTGGTGGATCATGGTTCTCATCTCTTCTTGTTCCTGAGCTAAGCCTTGGATAAGAGCCATATGCCCCAGCATTTGGGTTCTCATTGCATCTACCTCAGCTTGCAGATGTTTCAACCGTTCGTCCTTATGGTCTTCAGGACTTTTCTTGGCCAAATTCCCTATGAGGAGTGTTCTCAACTCTTCCTGCCCCTTGGATAGGTTTAGGAAGATTTCCCTGAACTGAGTCTCTTGAGTATGAAGATCCTGGTTGTCTCGTTGGAAAGCCATTGCTGAAATAAACAGCGAGAATATGAGAGACCTGCAAAGGGTGACCTGTTATGCAATGATATGTATGATATATGTATGCAATGTTTTCAAGGATCTCGCGGGGTAAACAAGAAAATTGTTAGAATTTGAATTTTGCAGCTTGATTGAAGGAACTTCATGTTGTTGAGAGTCCTTCTTCAAGAGTCAAGGCTCACCATATCGAGTGGGTCATAGCCCCTGACTCAGGTTATCATGTTTTGATCTCCGAACAACCTTGGCTAGAGGAAAATAAATCCCCTTTGCCCCTTGCTAGACATTTGGTTCATCATGACCGGCATCACAAACCCTTAAGATCCTTGAAATGGGTTAGTCCTTATGCAAGATGTATGCAATGTTATGATGTTATGATGTCATGATAAAGGCACCCCACAAGTATTCACAAAAGGCAAACATGGTAAAGGCACACAAGTCACACAAGACAGCCCTTAGAGTTCAGGCCAGCATGAAGTTTAGGTACTACCCTCTTTCAGTTTCAGTTGGTTAAGACCTGTCCTAGAAATAGTAACCGGGTTCTAGAGGATCTCAATATCACTGACTACCCTCAATCGGTCATAATTCCAGTTTGGCAACCTTTTCTTGCGGCCGGAACCATCGCGAGAGTTTAGCCTCAATGAGTGTAGCATACTGCTACTGTTCTATGGCTAAGTTGGTCAATTTAAGGTTCTAAGGTCAGCTGGTTCTTAATGACTCCTCAGAAGACCCATACTCTCCTCGTTCCAACACAAGGGATATCGGTACAAACCAAGGTGTCACACCAACGTAGCTACTGCTTCACCCGTGTCGGTCTACACCGGACAGGTCCCTCACAGTTTATTGCTACTTACCTAAAGGGTATTCCCCAGATCTGGGTTAGGATCTATGAAACTACGATACAAGCCCACAATATTAAAGCATTCAAGGCATACAATTGAAAACATAGTGATCTAATCCTAAGGTACACCTCACTTATTTAGAATCCCCAGCAGAGTCGCCAGTTCTGTGATCGGTGGAAATAGAACTGACTGTTTTTAATGCTGGTTCCAAAATGTCGCAGTAAGCAAGAGTCGCCACCGTCTTTTATTTTCTCCAATAAGGAAAGGACAAAAGCACAACAAAATTCCTTTTCGAGATGTTTCTCGGGTTCGGGAGGTAGATTATAGAAAGGGAAGGTGTTAGCACCCTTTCTATCCGTGGTTATCCACGGGCTCTTAGGTACTTGCTCACTATGTTTTCAAAAGACTTTTGCTTTTCTTGTGTTTGTGGGTTTTGAAAAAGTTTAGTTTGAAAACTTCGTTTTAACTCTTGTATCAGTCCTCAAGAGTGTATGAAGTGTTGTTTGAAAACTTTTGTCAGAAAAGTGTAGGTGCGAAAAGTATTTTTTTTTGTTTTGAAAGAGCAAGTACTTAGGAGAAATCTACCTACTCAAAAGAAATTAAGCTGTGTAAATGTCCTTTAGACAATACTACCCACTATTGAGAAGTAGGTAGCACCGTCATTGGAGTTATTCAGGTCAATTCGATTATAGGGACATGTGGTCACCAAAGCAATAGTAGGACGCCTTAGTGTAACCCTAATGTCCTAGATCCTTTTTTTTATCCGAGGCAACCGTTTCGAGGCAACTTGGATCTTTAGACAGGAGGGCGACCTCTAAAACACCCTATACTCAATGACAACGTTGAGGCAACCAAGTGAGGCGTACCCTAGGAGTGGCATGTGCGAGTGTGTCAGGATTCAGTTAAGTTATCTTTGTACATGTTATAGTGAGCTACGGGTTGATTTTAATTTTAGAGAAGTCTTATCATGCATAGCCTAATTAACATACATCTAACAGTTAAGAGTTGCGGAAAGTAAATCTACGCTATTACAAGGCGTCGGGTATTTACATCGCCAAAAACATAACCCTTGAAAAGTAAATGCGAGAAAATAAAGAAAGCGATAAAAAGGTCCTAATTAACGCTATTACATCCTCGGAGCAATTACATAAATATGATCAAAAAATAATATGCGCGAATAGAAATTGAATCGGAGAAGTCCTTAGGGTTTTGACCCTTTTTGAGAAAGAAAGAGTTTTTGGGTCCTTTTTGCATTTAATTAAACCTAATTCTAAAATAAAAGAATTATTCTTTAAGTTTTTTATGTTTTTAATGAAAATAAAATAAAATAGTTAAATATATTAATTAACCTAATTCTACATGGATTTTATTTTATTGAGAAAAAAAAGTTAAAATTAACCCTAATTAACTAAATTAATTACATTAGCATTTATTTACAAAAATAATAAATTAAAGGTGAAATTAATAATAATAAAAATATTTTAGTTTTCTGATTTTTATTATGAAAAGAGTTAATTATGTTAATTAAATAATAATAATAATAATAATTAAAAGAACAAAAATATAAAATAAGAAGAATAAACCAGGGGGGGTACTTGCCCAATATGGAGGTATCTTTGAAATTTTGTGGCCCAATAACCTCAAGCCCTTTTGACTTTCTTACTCCTCCATGCGCATGGTTGACTGGGAGTACCATGATCATTCAACTCTGACCACTGGATTTGTGCCTGGAGCCACATGGCGCTTGGACGTCTGGAGGTGCATGGTAAACCTACTTTTGCAACCTGCATGTGATCTTGTGAAGAAAAAGAACAAATAATGGTTTTGGGGGACCTGGGATTCGAACCCAGGTCCCAATGATCATTGGCCAACGCACCATCCACTACGCCATTACGCTGCAATCGTTAGTAAAATAAAGCTCAATTATTATATTAACAAACAATCGAATATGCTGTAACATAAAAACACGCGCGCTTATTTTCAAACTGGCCAATGGTGTATCAACAACTCATCGTCTTCCTCGCTGTTCCTGCAAAAAAACACATTAGATAGCGGGGGTTTTTAACCCCCACAATATGACACGAGGAATAATAGCGACTAGAGCCCTGGTGTATATAAATATTTTCGAGGGTATATTTGAATTCGTCTGGTTCTCAGGAATCCAACCATGTGCCTTACAAGTCCTGATTTTACTGGGTTTAGAAAGCCCCAATTTCACAACTTATGAACCCTAGAAATCGTCAATGGAAATTTATGATTATGTGCATTATAATTCAATTAAATTATGCCAATAGCTTCATGTGGTCTCTAGCAACACAAAACAAACAAGAAATCATGTCAAATGCTTATGAATCACGAGTTACGATTATGAAAAAAAGTGGCAAACCGTCAAACTGTTTAGGGAGATTCTTGTAGCTTTAAGGCCTGGTTGTGATTGCAAAACGTCCCTGAGAACTCCTGCAAGGTATTAGAATCCACAAAAGCCTTTGAATCGTGCTAGAATGCAAAAGTCTGTTTTGTGTTTTCTTCCAATTTTCTTGAATTGCAATGGCTTTTTCCTGCAACTTTCTCATGTGTGCATGATCAGGGTTTGCTTGTGTATATATAGGAGAATGAAATTAGGTCAGAATCTTGCACAAAAATCCATTGGAATGATGATTGAATATTTGATTGAAAATCAAATCTTTTTGCATTTTCATGATTGGAAAAAGTTGCCAAATTTGGAGATTTTTGCATATTTGATTTGGTGCACGAAATTGCCATCCTTTTTAGGTCATACTTGCTTCACAAAAAGATTGAAAAATCAAATCTTTGTATTTTCCTACAATTTAAATTAATTAAATGAATTAATATTGATTAAAAATCCAATTAATTAATAAAAAATAAGAAAAAAATTCAATTAAGCTTGATGGGCCGTGCATAGGCCATGGATGAAGTTTCAAGAAGAAATTTGAGGCCCATTAACAAAAACAAGGTGTTTTGAGCAAAGTTGACTTTTGCAAATTCACAAAAATTTCCCAACTTCTCCAATGCATATCTTGCTCAATTTTGATCATATGAACATGTTCTTGGACATTTTGGAAAGGTCTTGAAGTCCTCTAACCAATGACTTTGGTCTCATGTCATTTGGATTTACCAATATCAAGTTATGGTCTTTGACTTAAAGTGCACTTTTGTTGACTTTTGAAATTGACCTATAATGTAGAAATTGATAACTTTTTATGAGAGAATTTCTTGGACTTGGAATGTGAAGATGGATTGTAGGAAATGTCTTCTCCTTAAAAATGAGCATTGGATGGGATTTTTCTGATGAACCATGAAAAAGTTATGCCCTGTTCAAGATACAGTTGACTTTTCTGCTGTCCAAAAATAATAACTTTTGCATCCTTGATGATTTCTGAGCCATCCTTGTGGAATCATGATCAAGACTTGATCAAATGATGATTTTGGACTCAAAATAAGATGTTGACCAAAAATTCTGACTTTTGACTGCAAAATGACCATTTTGCCCCTGCAGTTTACTGTAGATCAAATGAAGCTTTTGACTGTGCAAATTGGCACTGTGAGTCTTGAAACTTGGCATGTAGGTGCTTGAGGATGTATATAGGCCTATGAGACTCGATTGAACCATTGAAAACCCCAAATTCCTTTAAAGAACCAAAACCCTAATTTCAACTGGCTTAGGAGGTGGTTTGACTGCACAACCCTTTGAGCAATCTTGAACAATTTGAAGATCATTCTTGACAAATCTTAAGGAATATGGGAGGGAAAATTTTGGGGTACAACAGATCATATCATGAAACAGAGCAACCATGGCACGCTGATACGTTGCCCCAGGATTTTTCAACCCAAACGACATGACGTTGTAGCAAAAGGTACCCCACTGAGTAACAAAAGTGGTCTTCTCCATGTCTTCAGGAGCCATCTTGATCTGATTATAACCAGAGAATCCATCCATGAAGGAGAATACCTTATGTTGAGCAGAATTGTCAACCAGAACGTTGATGTGAGGCAGAGGGAAGTCATCCTTAGGGCTCGCCCTGTTCAAATCCCTGTAGTCAACACACATTCTGACCTTACCATCTTTCTTCGGTACCGGAACCACATTAGCAACCCACTGAGGGTAAGAGGTCACTGCTAGAAAACCAGAGTCAAATTGTTTCATAACCTCAGCTTTGATTTTCTCGGACATCTCTGGACGCATACGGCTGACTTTTTGTTTTACCGGAGGGCATTCTTCCTTGGTAGGCAGGTGATGAACCACAATGTCAGTATCCAACCCAGGCATATCTACGTAAGACCAGGCAAAGATTTCTACGTAGTCATGCAGCATCTGAATCAACCGTTGTTTCACACTAGACTCCAGATTGGCACCAATCTTGACTTCCTTTCTGTCTGTCTTAGTACCCAGATTTACCGTTTCCACTAGCTCTTCATGGGGCTGAATGGCCCTCTCTTCCTGGAGTAGCAATCTTGCAAGCTCACCAGGCACTTCGCAATCATCTTCACCTTCGTCTTCAGCTAAGTTGATCGGATTTTCGAAGTCATAATTGGCAGTAGTAGGGTCGTTACCAGTGAGATCCAAAGTGGATTGGGACCTGTATATGTGAGTGTGTGTAAATAGCTGTTTTGCAATATATAATAAAGAAAGACAAGGAGCGCAAGATTTGAAATGGAAAAAAACGTCCAATGCTTTTATTAATGATATATGAAAATGACACACAAAAGCTCTCACAAATGAAGCCACGGTGCCCCGGGTAAGACACCGGGCCATAAAGTTTCGCAATATTGTCTGTTACAAATTCAAAACAAATGAGTTCATTACTGAGTCACAAAAGTAATAGGTATGAAGTCTTTTGCCGTCCAATTGCTTGGTCCACCGTTAGTCGTAGGGTAGATCCAGCTGTCGAATTCAGATTCCTCCACGTCATCTTCAATGGCATTTACTCCCGAGTTGCTGATGAACACAGTAGGTCTTCCAATCCTTGCCCTACGAACAACCTTCTGAGCTTCTGCAGTGAAACCCAAACCAAACTTATCAGTCTTCTGAGTGAAATCAGGAAGTCGGCCCTAGTTTGAGCACTCACCCTTCTCAATAACAGCCCGGGCATCCTTTAAGGAAGCCATCTACAAAGGAGAATCTTCAATCACGGTTTCAGCTGATGCCAGTGTCTGGGGAACCTCTTCAAAGTGCTGGAATGGAGTCTCAATGAACTCCCCATCCATTTCTATGTACCGGAATGAGTTGAGGTGGCTGACCATATATTCTTCCTCCCCCTGCACTGTCACAATCTACCCTCTGACCGGGTATTTCAGCTTCTGATGTAGTGTGGAGGTCACAGCTCCAACTTTATGAATCCCTGGACGACCCAACAAACAAGAATAGGACGGTCGGATGTCCATCACGTAGAATGTAGAATCGAAGACCTGTGAACCAACTCTGATTGGAATATCGACTTCCCCATGTACCATCCTTTTAGACCCGTTAAAGGCCCGGACAACAATGTTACTTGGCTTTAGTTCCAACCCCTCGCAGTCCAATCTGTCTAGAGCCTTCTTGGGCAAGACGTTCAATGAGGACCCAATGTCGACCAACACATGTGCAAGAGTAGTGCCCCTGCATTCAATGGAGACATGCAGGGCATCGTTATGGTTCTTCCCTTTAGCAGTCAGATCAGCGTCGGAGAAACCCAAACCATTATCAGCAGTTAAGTTGGCCACATAATCGGTAAACTGATAAGCTGACGTCTCTTGTGGCACGTGGGCCGTCTTCAGGAAGGTAATTAGAGCCTTGGCATGGGCCTCTGAACACAACAACAGTGATAGCATAGAAATCTTGGAGGGGGTTTGCCCCAGCTGCTCGACTACATTAAAATCACTCTTCTTGATAATCTTAAGAATCTCTTCCACCTCCTGTTTGGAAGCTTCAACAGTGGTTGTCTTCGGTGCCTCCGTCTGGACAGGCATATCAGGGGCGATCCCTTTGCCCCGAGCGTCAGGTGACTCGGCAACAGGGGTAGAAATAGGAACTTGATCGTGAAGGGAAGTAGGCACACTTGCAGGTGTGATGACAGTAGGTCTCTGGATTGTTGGTGGCGCAATATCTGGTGAGAAAAGTCTACCACTGCGAGTGACTTTAGCAGGCCCGACGATGTTACTGATGCCGACATTAGTATCAAACTCTTGCTTGACTCCAAGAACATAAACATCTTCCCCATAGTGCCACGGGACAGCTTTGTCGGATGTATAGGGGATGGGCCCCAGAACAGTGATGATTATAGGTGCAATCTTCTGAACAGGCATAATTTTGACAGGCTTCCTCGAGGGAGTCTTAGGAGAGTTGTTGAAAATAGTAACAATGGACACTTCTACAGTAGGGGTAGCAGGAACAACGATCTTTTCAAACAGGATTTCTTTATTATCCGTCAGGTTTTGGATACCTGACTTCAAAGATGGACAACCAGCAGGTGAAACGGAACACAGATGGCAACCTTTACTACATCCCAGAAATAAACCGGCTAGCAACAGGTTCCTTTTGACGGTCATTAGTGGAGTAACAATATCATCCACAGAGACTACAAACAAGTCTTCCACTACAGCATTTACTCCATGCTTGGGCATGGGAGCAGTCACAACATTGGGCCTTTCGGGCGCCTCGAACTCTATCTCCTTTGCATCGATTAGGTCCTGGACCTTATTCTTCAGAGCCCAACAATCATCCGTAGTATGCCTCGGGCTGTCAGAGTGATAAGCGCAGCGGGCGTTAGGATTGTACTTCGGAGATGTTGTGTTTACAATCTTCAGAGCTTCTTTCAGAGTCACCAGATTGGTTGTCAGTAACTGCGGCAATATCTGGGATAAGGTCATGCTGAGCCGAGTGAACTGCCCTCTAGGTCTCTCACCCCTTTGCTGGTTGTGATGCTGAGGAGTAGCAACAAGTTTTGAAATAACCACCACGTTGACAGCTTGGCGGCGTTCCGGTCTGTTCTGTCTCCTTGAACCATAGACAACACTAGATTCCTTCTTGAATGGTTTCTTCTCAGTGCTCGAGGAGGCACCTTTCTGTATCTTCCCAGACTTGATACCAGCTTCAATTCTCTCACCAGTCAAGATAAGGTCTGTAAACCCAGCTGAAGAATTTCCAATCAAATGGTTGAAGAATGGACCAGACAGGGTCCCTAGAAACATATCAACCAGCTCACGATCAGTCAAAGGTGGCTGCACCCTTCCAGCCAGGTCTCTCCACTTTTGGGCATATTCCTTAAATCCTTCACCCGTCCCTAGTGACATACCCTGGAGTTGGGTACGCGTAGGAGCGAGGTCGGAATTATACTGATATTGCTTATAGAACGCAGTAGCCAGATCCTCCCAGTTACGAATACTGGCTCCATCCAGCTGATAAAACCATTCGAGTTGAGTCCCTGAAAGACTATCCTGGAAGAAATGGATCCACAAATTCTTGTCAGCAGTGTAAGGTTGGATCTTCCTTACATACGACCGGAGGTGCAGCTTTGGGCAGGAGGCTCCGTCATATTTGGCAAAGGCAGGTGCCTTGAATTTATGGGGAATCACCACCCCAGAGGATAAGCCTAGGTCTCCAAAGTCCAATCCTGGCACATTCTATATCTCCATGGCGCTCAAGCGGTCCTCCAACTGTTTATACCTATCCTCAGCAGGAGGATACTGTTATGCATCATAATTTGTCTCGTTGTCGGAGACCACGGGACTAGGAACCCTTCTCTCTTGTGGGCTGTCTTTTCCTACAGATGAGGTAGTCAGCTTAACCTCATTCTGCAATCCATTCCCAAATCTGCGTCCAGTATTGAACAAGACAGTCCTCTTCTTCTTCTTCTTCAGAATCAGAGTCTTCAACTCTTGTTGACCCCTGGCTAGGCTCACAACCAACTCTTGGAACTGGGCATTCTGGGCCTGGAGGGCCTTGATAGCTTGTTCAGTGGAAGGTTTAGAAGACATGATGATTGCTGAAATAAACAGCGAAGAAGATAAGTGACCTGTAAAAAGGGTACCTGTTATGTATATGATGAATGGTATGCTATTTATGCAATGCATTCAAGGGTTCGAAAATTCAAACTCGTTGCAGACAAAAAAAGAACACACGTCATATTAAGAAGTAATTTGTTTAGTACATCAGTGCCTCATGGGAGAAATATTACAAAATACTTAATGTAAAAAGACATTGCGCATCCTTTTTGGAGCGATATAAGTGTTGAGGGTCTTTTCCTCGTGAAGTAGGTGAGTGAGCTCCAAGACCTTCTTCTCACTGGCATGTAAGCTGGCTTCAAAAGCATTTCGTTCTTCCTTGAGTTGGATCCAGCTCTTTTGCATTTCTTCCCATGATGTTGGCATGTCAGGATGTAGAATGGTGTACGGAACCTCTCCTTCCATAACAGGCTCTTTGATCACGGGGAGAATGTGAGGATATGGCATCATAAGCTTCTGGGAGCGGGTTCGTACCCACTTGAGGTAAGGCTCAAGGGGGATGGAATTCTTGTGCCCCAGTGTCTTACTATCTACCTTGTTAGGCATCCTCCAAGCTCTGATGAACCTTTGTCGAAGTCCTTGTGCATCATTGTCGAAGTCAAAAACTATGTCAAGAATCAGCATGTCATGAGGGCCATCCCTCCGAGCATATCCAAATTGTCTCAAAGCCAAACAGGGGTTGTAGGTAATGCCTCCTCTAATTCCAAGTAAAGGAACATTAGGAAATTCTCCACAACGGTCAATGATAGTGACATTTTCTTTGGACTGAGAACACCAATGTATACCAGAATGTGTGAGGGTCGTCAGCCGTTGTGACCACCTTAAACCCTGCTCGTTCTTCAAAACTGATTGTGGAAGGTGAGAAATAAACCACCTTGCCAGGAGAGGAGTACAGCACATGAGAACACCTCATTTTCTCATTGTTCGAGTGTAAAATGAGTGGAGGATGTCCCCAAGCAATATAGGTATAGGATTCCTGGACATAAAAATCTTGACAGCATTTATATCTATAAGTTGATCAGGATTTGGGAACAACACCAACCCATAGACAAGGAGTGCCACAATCTCTTCAAAGGCTTGTAGATCAAGAGAATTCCAACATTCTTGTGCCTTCTCAAACAGGAACTTTGCCAAGAATCCCTTAATACCACTTCTGATTTCCCAATGCCCCTTGATGTCAGATGGTTGTAGACGTAATGCTTGAGCAACCTCTTCAAGTTTTGGTTCCTTTTCCGTACCGTTGTAGGATAGTTGACTAAGAATAGGAATTTTCAGAAGTTGAGAAAATTCTTCCAAAGTAGGAACCAATTGATAATCAGGGAATGTAAAACAGTGGTGCAGGGGGTCAAAGAACTGGAAGAGAACTTTTATCATATCTTCTTCAATGTTGGTGTTGACCAAGCTGAGGAGTCTACCATGTCTTTCACTAAAGAGAGAGTTCTCGGGAATCCTGGATGTAAGCTCCTTGAGTTAAGGAGGGATCCTTACAAGGTTAACCTGAATTGTTTTCCTGCAGAGAGACTCCATGTCCTATAAAATAAGAACAAAGATGAAGATCCGAACCCTTGAAATGGTTAGAAGATGCACATGATGCTTTATGATGTTATGATGTTATGATAAAGGCACACCACAAGTATTTACAAAAGGCAAACATGGTAAAGGCACACAAGTCATACAAAAGAGCCCTTAGATTTCAGGCTGGCATGAAGTTTAGGTACTACCCTCTTTCAGTTTCAGTTGGTTAAGACTTGTCCTAAGAATAGTAACCGGGTTCTAAGGAGCTCAATATCATTGGATTGTTTTCTATGTTCATTGTTTTGATTTAGACACTTAACTGGCGACCAAAATATTCCAAGAAAACAACCCCCAATGAGTGTAGTATCGAGTATCTACCAACTTCAGACTGCACCAAAGTCGGTCATCTCACTACCCCTAAAGAGGCCAGGATGGTCAAGTAATGTTCTAAGGTCAGTTGATGCTTCGCGACACCACGCGGCGGCCCCGTACTCTCCTTGACTTGACTCAAGGGTTACCAGTACTCACTAAAGTGCCACATCAACGTAGCATCTGCTTCAACCATGTCGGTATACCCCGCACAGTTCCCTCACAGTTTGTTGCTACTTCTAAAGGGTATCCCCAGATCCGGGTTAGGATCTATAGTAACTCCGATTCAGCCCACAAATTTTAAAGCATACAAGGCATACAATTGAAAACATAGTGATCTAATCCTAAGGTACACCTCACTTATAATATATCCCCAGCAGAGTCGCCAGTTCTGTGATCGGTGGAAATAGAACTGACTGTTTTTTAATGCTGGTTCGCGAAATGTCGCGGTAAGCAAGAGTCGCCACCGTCTTTTATTTTCTCCAACAAGGAAAGGACAAAAGCCCAGCAAAATTCCTTTTCGAGATGTTTCTCGGTTCGGGAGGTAGATTATAGAAAGGGAAGGTGTTAGCACCCTTTCTATCCGTGGTTATCCACGGGCTCTTAGGTACTTGCTCACTATGTTTTCAAAAGATTTTTTCTTTTCTTGTGTTCGTGGGTTTTGAAAAAAGTTTTGTTTGAAAACTTTGATTTAACTCTTGTATCAGCCCTCAAGAGTGTATGAAGTGTTGTTTGAAAACTTTTGTCAGAAAAGTGTAAGTGCAAAAAGTATTTTTTGTTTTGAAAGAGCAAGTATCTAAGAACCTCTATCTACTCAAAAGAAATTAAGTTGTGTAAATGTCCTTTAGACAGTACTATCCCACTATTGAGAAGTAGGTAGCACCGTCATTGGAGTTATTCACGTCAATTCGATTAATGGGACATGTGGTCACCAAAGAAATAGTAGGACGCCTTAACGGTAACCCTAATGTCTTAGATCGTTTTTTTTCGAGGCAACCGTTTCGAGGCAACTTGATCTTTAGACAGGAGGGCGACCTCTAAAACACCCTATACTCAATGACCACGTCGAGGCAACCAAGTGAGGCGTACCCTAGGAGTGGCATGTGCGAGTGTGTCAGGATTCAGTTAAATTATCTTTGCACATATTATGGTGAGCTACGGGTTGATTTTATTTTCAGATAAGTCTTGTCATGCATAACCTAATTAACATACATCTAGCAGTTATTAGTTTGCGGAAAATAAACCTACGCTATTACAAGGCGTCGGGTATTTACATCGCCAAAAACAACCCTTGAAAAGTAAATTGCGGGAAATTAAAGAAAGCGATAAAAAGTCCTAATTAAAGCTATTACATCCTCGGAGCAAATACATAATTAGAATAAAAATAAGATACGCGAGAAAAGTTGAATCAGAGAAGTTCTTAGGGTTTCGACCCTTTGTTTGAGAAAGAAAGAAGTTTTGGTTATTTATGATTTAAATTAAATTAAACCTAAAACTAATTAATTAATAAAAAGAAATATTTTTGGTTTTTTAATGTTTTAAGGAAAATAAAATAAAAATAAAATGATTTAAAGTTGTCAAAAAAATCCTAATTCTATGTTGATTTTAAATTATTATGAAAAAGTTAGAATTATCCTAATCAAACTAAATTAGTTAATTATGTTTATTTACAAAAATAATAAAAGGGTGAAATTAATAAATAGTAATAAAAAATATTATATTTTAGTTTTCTGATTTTTATTATGAAAAATTAATTTGGTTAATTAAATAATAAAAATAATTATTAATAAGAAAACAATTAAATGGAAAAAATAAAAGAAGAAAAGAGAAAAGGAATAAAATCCAGGGGGTGATGGGCCAGCCTTGGAGGTGTTTTTGGCAATCTGAAGCCCAATAGCATTCCAGCCTGTTTGACTTTCTGGCTTGTCTATGCGTTTGTTGACTGAGCGTATGGTGGTCATCATCTCATGACCCTTGGATTTGGACTTGAAGACATATGGCTTATTGAGACGTGAGGTGCATAGTGGACCACTCTTGGAAATCTGCATGGGAACACACAAAGAAAAATAGGAATAAATGTTTAGGAGGACCTGGGATTCGAACCCAGGTCCCAATAGTCATATGCACGCGTCCCTGCCACTCCACCAACTTGCCTTAGTTGATATTAGAATGACACACAATCAATATATTAATAAACAAACAAATATACTGGAATTATAAAACAAAGCGCGCGAATTTTAAAAGGGCCAATAAGGTATCAACGCGTCATCATCTTCTTCATTTGTTCCTACAAAAATAACATTAGATAGCGGGGGTTTTTAACCCCCACAATATGCGGCGAGGAAAAATAGCGATTAGAGCTACAACAAGCATAAATATTTCGCGATAGGTGGGTTAAGTTCGTCTGGTTCTCATGATTCCAACCATGTGTCTTAGGGGTCCTAATTTTTCCTGGTTCAGAAAGCCCCAATTTCAAAGCTTAAGAACCCTAGAAATCGTTCATGGCATCTTGTGATTTAGTGCATTATAATTCAATTAAATGATACCATTAGCTTCGTATGGTCCCTAGCAACACAAAACAATCAAGAAAACATGTTAAATATGCATGAATTCGACAATACGATTTTGGAAAATAAGTGCAAACCGTGGTTCTGTTTTCAGTGATTTCTTGAGCTTTAAGGTCTGAATTTGATTGCAAAACCTTCCTGGGATCTCCTGCAATGTATTGGAATCAATAAAAACTCTTAAATCGCCCTAGAATACAAAAACCAGTTTTCAATTTTCTTGGAATTCTTTCAATATGCTATGGCTTTTTTCTGCAGCTTTCTCACGTCCATGAGATTAGGATTTGCTTGCATATATATAGAGGAAACGAATTAGGTCAAAAACTTGAGCAAGAATCCATTGCAATGATGATTAGATCTTTGATTGAAAATCAAATATTTTTGAATCTTCATGATTGGAAAATGTTGCCAATTTTGGATTTTTTGATATCTTTGACTTGTGCACGAAATCGCCAGCATACCTTGACCATATTTGCTTCACAAAAAGATTTAAAAACCAAATCTTGTATTTTCCTACAATTTAAATTAATTAAATGAATTAATATTAATTAAAAATCCAATTAATCAATAAAAATAAGAAAATAAATTCAATTAAGCTTGATGGTTCGTGCATAGGTCATGGATGAAGTTTCAAGAAGAGATTTGAGGCCCATTAACAAAAATAAGGTGTTTTGAGCAAAGTTGACTTTTGCAAATTCATAAAAATTTCCCAACTTCTCCAATGCATATCTTGCTCAATTTTGATCATATGAACATGTTCTTGGACATTGTGGAAAGGTCTTGAAGTCCTCTAACCAATGCCTTTGGTACCATGTCATTTGGATTTACCAATCTCAAGTTATGGCCTTTGACTTAAAGTGCATTTTTGTTGACTTTTGAAATTGACCTATAATGTAGAAATTGATAACTTCTTGTGAGAGCATTTCTTGAACTTGGAGTGTGAAGATGGATTGTAGGAAATTGCATCCTCTTCAAAATGAGAATTGGATGGAATTTTTCTGACAAACCATGAAAAAGTTATGCCCTAGTCAAGGTACAGTTGACTTTTCTACTATCCAAAAATAGTAACTTTTTGCATCTTGATGATTTTTGAGCTATGCTTATGGAATCATGATCAAGACTTGATCAAATGATGATTGTGAACTCAAAATAAGATGTTGACCAAAAAATATGACTTTTGACTGCAAAATGACCATTTTGCCCTTGTAGTTGACTGTGGATCAAATGGAGCTTTTGACTGTGCAAATTGGCCCTGTGAGTCTTGAAACTTGGCATGTAGGTGCTTGAGAATGCATATAGGCCTATGAGACTTGATTGAACCATTAAGAACCTCAAATTCCTTGAAAGAACCAAAACCCTAATTTCAGCTGGCTTAGGAGATGGTTGGACTGTACAACCCTTGAGCTAATTTGAGGATCATTCTTAACAAATCTTGAGGAATATGGGAGGGAAAATTTTGGGGTACAACAGCCTTCGAAAAAATCAAAGAGTACCTCACCAAGCCACCTATTCTGGTACCTCCTTGTAGAAATAGAAGTATGAGATTGTGCATAGCTGCATCTAATAAAACTTTAGGGAGCATGTTGGCTCAAGAGGATGAGAATGGTGTCGAAAGACCCATCTATTACCTCAGTAAAGTTTTAAATGATGCAGAATCTAGATATAACGAAGTTGAGAAACTATGTTTATGTCTTTATTTCTCATGTACAAAACTCAAGCAATATATTAAACCAGTTGATGTTTACGTTTTGTCTTATTTTGATGTTTTCGAATATATGTTTCCGAAACCCATTTTGCACAGCAGAATTGGAAAATGGGCACTTGCATTAATTGAGTATTCATTAACCTTTATGCCTCTCAAGGCTGTGAAAGGTCAAGTGGTAGCAGACTTTATAGTTGACCATTCAATAACAGAAGAATCGATAAATTATTTGGAGATTGAACCTTAGAAGTTATACTTTGATGGTTCTAGTCATAAAGACAGAACTGGAGTAGGGGTTCTCATTATTTCTCCAAACAAAATTCCAACAACATTTAAGTACAAGATCGAAGGAGATTGTTCAAATAATAAGGCTGAATATGAAGCTTTAATCATAGGCCTTGAAATCTTGTTAGAATTGGGGGAAACTCGAGTCGAAATAATGGGAGACTTAGAGTTAGTCCTAAAAAAAGTTACGAAAGAATACAAATGCATGAGATAAAATCTTATCATGTATTTTGTAATAGCCAGGCGTTTGTTGAAGAACTTCGAAGTGGTTAACATTCGACATATACCCAGATTGGAAAATCAAGTAGCTAATGATTTAGCACAGATCGCTTCCAGGTATAAAGTTTTGAAAGAAAAACTACGACAAGCAATCAAAGTTAGAGGAAGAGTAGCATCCACTAAGTTGTCTCCAATAGATTTAGAAACAACGACGTTGGGATACACTCATCACGAAAACTTTGAGATTTCGTTCATAGACAATCTAACAGAACAAGATTGGAGGAAGCCTATAGTGGATTATTTACAAAATCCAGTGGCTTCGATAGAGCGAAAGATAAAGTATAGGGCACTAAGCTATATACTAATGGGAAATGAATTATTCAAGAAAACACTTGAAGGTGTGCTGCTGAAATGCCTAAGCGAAACAGAAGCATACATATCTCTTTCGACTATACACTCTAGGGCATGTGGAGCACATCAAGTAGGCCATAAGATGAAGTGGTTGTTGTTTCGACAAGGACTGTATTGGCCAACTATGTTAAAAGATTGTATTGAGTTTGCAAAAGGATGTCAAGAATGTCAAGTGCATACAGGCATCCAGCATGTACCAGCAAGCGAACTTCATTCGATTGTGAAACCTTGGCCTTTTAGAGGCTGGGCTTTAGATCTTATTGGAGAGATTCGACCAGCATCCTCTAAAATCCAGAAATACATATTGGTGGACATTGATTATTTTACTAAATGAATCGAAGCAATTCCTTTAGTCAATGTAGACCAAGAAAATATCATTGAATTTATTCAAAAGTACATTATATATAGGTTTGGAACCCCTGAGACAATAACGATAGATCAAGGATCAGTCTTTACTGGTCGAAAAATGCAAGAATTTGCTACAGAAATGGGATTCTGTGATCGGTGGAAATAGAACTGACTGTTTTTTAATGCTGGTTCGCGTTTGCGTTTCGCAAAATGTCGCGGTAAGCAAGAGTCGCCACCGTCTTTTATTTAATCCAACAAGGAAAGGACAAAAGCACAGCAAAATTCCTTTTCGAGATGTTTCTTGGGTTCGGGAGGTAGATTATAGAAAGGGAAGGTGTTAGCACCCTTTCTATCTGTGGTTATCCACGGGCTCTTAGGTACTTGCTCACTATGTTTTCAAAAAGTTTTGCTTTTCTTGTGTTTGTGGGTTTTGAAAAGAGTTTTGTTTGAAAACTTAGATTTAACTCTTGTTTCTGTCCTCAAGAGTGTATGAAGTGTTTGTTGAAAACTTTTGTTTGAAAAGTGTAAGTGCGAAAAGTTTGTTTTGTTTTGAAAGAGCAAGTACCTAAGAACCTCTACCTACTCAAAAGGAATTAAGCTGTGTAAATGTCCTCTAGACAGTGCTATCCCACTATTGAGGAGTAGGTAGCACCGTTGTTGGAGTGTTCGGGTCAATTCGATTAAGGGACATGTGGTCACTAAAGAAATGGTAGGACGCCTTAGCGGTAACCCTAATGTCTTAGATCGTTTTATCCGAGGCAACCGTTTCGAGGCAACTTTGATCTTTAGACAGGAGGGCGACCTCTAAAACTTCCTATACTCAATGACCACGTCGAGGCAACCAAGTGAGGCGTACCCTAAGAGTGGCATGTGCGAGTGTGTCAGGTTTCAGTTATGTTATCTTTGTACATGTTAATGGTGAGCTACGGTTGATTTTAAGTTTAAGATAAGTCTTGTCATGCATAGCCTAGTTAGCATACATCTAGCAGTTTAATAGTTGCAGAAAATAAAACTAAGCTATTACAAGGCGTCGGGTATTTACATCGCCAAAAACAAACCCTTGAAAAAGTAAATTGCGGAAAGTAAAATAAAGCGATAAAAAGTCCTAATTAAAACTATTACATCCTCAGAGCAAATACAATTATATGTATCAAAATATGAATCAACAATCACACGCGCGAGAAAGATTGAATCGGAGAGTTTTTTAGGGTTTTGACCTTTTTTTGGAAAGAAAAAGATTTTTATTATTTTGGCCTTTAATTAAATTAAACCTAAACTAATTAATTAAGAAAAAGAAATATTTTTGGATTTTTTGATGTTTAAGAAAAATAAAAAAATAAAAAATGATTAAGTATATTAAAAATCCTAATTCTACATTGATTTTAATTTATTACAAAAATGTCATTATTATGCCTAATTAAAACTAAACAAATTATGTTAATGTTTATTTACAAAATAACTAATTAAATTTAATAAATAAAAATATTATATTTTTGTGTTTTCTGGATTTTATTAAGAAAATGTTAATTATTTAGTTAATAGTTAATTAAGAATTAATAAAAACAAATTGAATAAAATATAAGAGAGAAGAGGAAATAAACCCAGGGGGTGCTGGGCCTGATTTGGGAGTGACAAGAGCAATTCTGAAGCCCATTAACATTCCAGCCCTGTTGACTTTTCAGATTACCCACGCTATGTTGACCAGGGAGTATGGTGGTCCTTCATCCATGATCACTGGATCTAGGTCTAGAGCCATCTGGCGCATTGAGGTTTGAGGTGCATGGTGGTCTTCATACCTGGAAATCCATTGGAATATATGCAAGAAAATAATAATAAGAATTTTGGGGGACCTGGGATTCAAACCCAGGTCCCAAGGCTCACAGGCCAACACGTTTACCACCCAACCAAGCTGTTTCAATTGTTATATGAATAAGAGGAAATTATTATATAATCAATATGCTGAAATTATAAAAAAAACGCGCTAAGATTCAAACAGGCAAACCAGATGACAACACGTCATCATCTTCAACCTTGGTTATGTGTAAAAGAGAATCAGATAGCGGTGGTTTTTAACCTCCACTACCTCCCTGCACGAAAAATAATGATTAGACACACAGCAAACATAAATATTTCGCGAGGTATGGGTTCCAATCGTCTTGGTCTCACGAATTTAACCATATATCCCATTGGTCCCAATTTTTCCTGGATTAGAAAGCCCTATTTGAAAGCTTGAAAACCCTAGAAATTCAATCATGGCATCTCTCGATTCAGGGCACTATAGTTCAATTCAATCATTCCATTAGCTTCGTATGGTCTCTAGCAATGCAAATCAAACACAAAAACATGTCAAATGCGTATGAATTAAGAGATACGACTTTGAATCATAAGTGCAAACCGTGGGACTGTATGTCGCGATTCCTTGAGCTTTGATGCTTGAATTTGATTGCAAATCAATCCTAGTACCTCCTGCAATGTATTTGGATGGACAAAACGCCTTGAATTGGCCTAGATTGCAAGAACAGTTTTGAGTTTTCTTGAAAATTCTTGAAATTGATATGGCCGTTTCTGCAGCTTTCAGTCGTGAATTAGGTTATGGTTGGCTTGCTTGCATATAATGGAATCAGTCTAGGTTAAAATTTGGATCCAACCCATGTGCATTGAAGATTAAATCCTTGATTGATAAATCAAATATTCTTGATTTTCCATGATTGAACAAGTTGCCAAAATTGAATTTTTTGTATCTTTTAGCTTGTGCACGAATTGGTCAGCATATTTGGATCATATTTGGTTCACAAATTGATTTAAAAATCAAATCTTCTATTTTCTTATAATTTAAATTAATTAAATGAATTAATATATATTAAAAATCCATTTAATCAATAAATTTAAGAAAATAAATCCCATTTAGCTTGGTGGGTCGTGCATAGGTCATGGGTGAAGTTTCAAGAAGAGATTTGAGGCCCATTAGCAAAAAGAAGGTGTTTTGAGCAAAGTTGACTTTTGCAAATTTATGAAAATTTCTCAACTTCTCCAATGCACAACTTGCTCAATTTTGATCATATGACCATGTTCTTGGACATTTTGGAAAGCCCTTGAAGTCCTCTAACCAATGCTTTTGATCCCATGTCATTTGGATTTACCAATCTCAAGTTATGGCCTTTGACTCAAAGTGTACTTTTGTTGACTTTTGAAATTGACCTATAATGTAAGAATTTGTAACTTTTTGTGAGAGCATTTCCTGATCTTGGAGTGTGAAGATGGATTGTAGGAAATTGTATCCTCTTCAAAATGAGCTTTGGATGGGATTTTTCTGACAAACCATGAAAGAGTTATGCCCTGGTCAAAGTACAGTTGACTTTTCTGCTGTCCAAAAATAGTAACTTTTGCACCTTGATGATTTTTGAGCAATTCTTGTGGGATCATGATCAAGACTTGATCAAATGATGATTGTGAACTCAAAATAAGATTTTGACCAAGAATTCTGACTTTTGACTGCAAAATGACCATTTTGCCCTTATAGTTGACTGTAGATCAAATGAGGCTTTTGACTGTGCAAACTGGCACTGTGAGTCTTGAAACTTGGCATGTAGGTGCTTGAGAATGTATATAGGCTTATGAGACTTGATTGAACCATTGAAAACCCCAAATTCCTTGAAAGAACCAAAACCCTAATTTTGAATTGACTGCCTTAGGAGGTGATTTGACTATACAACCCTTGAGCCATTTTGAGCAATTTGAAGATCATTCTTGACAAATCTTGAGGAATATGGGAGGGAAAATTTTGGGGTACAACAGTTGCCCCTGTTCAATCTTCTTAAACCTGAGGATGTAGATTGGCTTGTGTGCCTTTCGTGATCCGAAGGAGGAAGATGATTGAACACTAAAGTGCCCAGAAATTTGCACTCGCCTGATGTAGTATCAGTGTTGTGATGTCAGGAATGGGCTTACAGATGCCATTTGGAGATCGTTGGTAGGTAGTTTTGTCTTTGTTGACGGGTTGTCTTCATTGACGGGTTGTCTTCATTGACGGGTTTGCATCAGAAAAATCTTTAGGAATTTATTTAGCTGATTTTGTCTCCTTTGACTGACTTGGCTTCAGAAAAATCTTTAGGAATCGATTTAACTGGATTTGTCTTCTTTGACTGGATTTGCTTCAGAAAAATCTTTAGGAATCGATTTAACTGGATTTGTCTTCTTTGACTGGATGAGCATCAGAAAAATCTTTAGGAATCGATTTAACTGGACTTGTCTTCTTTGACTGGATGAGCATCAGAAAAATCTTTAGGAATCGATTTTACTGATTTTGTCTCCATTGACTGGCTTCAGAAAAATCTTTAGGAATTGATTTAACTGGTTTTGTCTCCATTGACTGGCTTGAGAATCTAACTGCGTCTTTCCTGAAAGGTAAAGGTCAGTCATACGCGATGCATGATATGGATCGAGCAATGATATTCTCAACATAAATGAGATTGTATGATATGATGCGTGTATGCATGTGTCATGATGTATGAAAATATGATGTTTTAGCTGGGGAAAATAAATCCCGGATAGCTGCTGGAGAATGATGTTGAATTCTTGGCTCCCACTGGGGATGGTGAACGAAGGTGATAAACTTGCAGGAGAAGATAACTCCGTTGGGGAATAAACCTGGTGAAGAGATTACTCTGCGGGGAATTACTCTGTGGGAAGAGATGCTTTGCTGAGATTTTAACGATAACTCCGCTGGGGATTCCGTTGATAAGCTCTATTGGGGATTTTGATGATGAACTCCGATGGGGATAGAAAGAACTTCGTTGGGGATGATCTTTCAGTTGCAACTTGCTGAGGATAACCCAGTTAGACTCTTGTGGGGATAGCCTTCTGAATATGGCTGGGGAGATACATTTGTACTCTGCAGGGGACAAGCGTCTAGAATCTACTGGGGAAGATGATTCAACTCTGGCGGGGAAGCTTTTTTAGACTGCGCTGGGAAATGGCTCCACTGGGGGTATCTTGTATTCCGCCGGGGAACATTCTTATATTTCGTTGACGAATATTAAGACTGTCGGGGATGCTTGCTGAGGAATATCTGTATACTCCGCTGGGGAATATTAAGACCTACTGGGGATACCCAACTTTTTTAGGGCTGATGGTAGACCAACTCTGCTTGGGGAGAGTATTGCTGATTCGTTCATAGTTGCAAGTGTCAGTGGGGAGAGCTACCATTACTATCTTACTTTGCGGGGAGTGAAGGTATTTTAGCCATATTCTTCAGCTGAATCTACCTTTGTACCTGGTGAATAGAGCAACTAGACCGCTTAGACAATTCTTATTGCCCCTACTTCCGATGTCACCCGTAATTAGTCCTTTGTTTCGCATGCAAATATTTATGAGTAGCAATTAATGTCAAATGCATATATCAAAAATGAACATTGGACGTTCTTTGCAAAACAAAACAGATAAAGGAAAAAACAATTTGCAGTTTGTCTGAAAAATGAACTTGTATTGATTTTGAAGTTTGCATGTAAATAGGCGTTTTTGTACAAGAGGCTGACGTCCTAGTAAGAGAACGCCGCCGAACAAATAGGATTTATACAATTTGTAAAAAGAAAACAAAACAGCTATGTGAATAGTCCCACTGGGTTCCAACTCTGCTATTGCCCTTATATCTTCAAGCATCTCATCACTTTGCTGCTTAGTTGAACATGAATCTGATTGACTGGTGTCGTCTGAGCCTGATAGTCGATACCGAATTCCGGATGCGAGGTGATCCAATGAGACATAGTGTTATGCCTTAATCCCTAACTTTTGCCTGGATCGCCCTTTCGGGTTTTCAGTCCACCGGGATACCCATTTTTGCCCAAGCCGCCTTTTCAGGTTTTCGACTTGCCGGGTGTACAATTTTTTTTTATTTTCATCCCTTATTTTTGCCCGAACCCTTTTGGTTCGCCGGGAAGCCCTTATTTTTGCCTAGGCCAGTCAACCTAGCGGGTCTTTGATTATGCGTAGTATCTTTTTACTATGTCTGCATTGACGGGGTGAGGAAGGTCATCACCATCCATGGTGGTTAGAACCATCGCTCCTCCTGAGAAGATGTTCTTAACAACAAATGGCCCTTCGTACGTAGGGGTCCATTTGCCCCTGGGATCACCTTGAGGTAGAATGATGCGCTTGATTACCAGGTCCCCGACTTGATACTCTTGTCGTCTGACTTTCTTGTTAAATGCCTTGATCATCCGTTTTTGGTACGTCTGACCATGACAAATAGCAGTGAGTCTCTTTTCGTCGATTAGGTTTAGTTGATCAAGCCGAGTCTGGATCCAGTCGTCTTCACTTAAACCCGCACCTTTCATGATCCGGAGAGAGGGTATCTAAACTTCAATGGGCAGGACTGCCTCCATGCCGTATACCAAGGAATAGGGTGTTGCCCCTGTTGACGTATGTGCTGAGGTACGGTACCCATGAAGAGCAAATGGTAACATCTCGTGCCAGTCTTTGTAGGTCACTGTCATCTTCTGCACAATCTTCTTAATGTTCTTATTAGCTGCTTCTATAGCCCCATTCATCTTCGGCCGGTAGGGAGAAGAGTTGTGGTGCTGTATCTTGAATTGCTCGTAGAGCTCAGTGATCATCTTGTTGTTAAGATTGGTACCATTATCCGTAATGATCCTCTCTGGTACATCGTATCGACAGATCAGGTTGTGCCGAATGAAACGTTCCACGAAGTTCTTGGTTACGGTGGCAAAGGAAGCTGCTTCGACCCACTTCGTAAAGTAATCAATCGCTACCAGGATAAAACGATGCCCGTTGGATGATGTAGGTCTGATCTCGCCGATCATATCAATGCCCCACATTGCAAAAGGCCAAGGTGCTGTCAAGACGTTCAAAGGAACTGGAGGAATGTGCACCTTATCAGCATAGATCTGGCACTTGTGACATGTCCGAGAATGCTGATAACAGTCGGCTTCCATTGTTGACCAGTAATATCCTGCCCGAAGGATTTTCTTTGCCATGGTATGTCCACTGGAGTGAGTCCCGAAAGTACCTTCATGCAGCTCTACCATGATCCTTTCTGCTTCGATCTTATCCACACAACGCAGTAAGGTTGAGTCATGGTTACGTTTGTAAAGAATGCCATTGCTGATGAAGAACTTTGCCGCGAACCTTCTCAGAAACTTCTTGTCATTAACGGATGCACCCTCGGGGTATTCTTGAGCTTCAAGGTACCTCTTCACTTCATGATACCAAGGTTTTTCTGTTACCTCTTCGGTCTCAAGGTCACATCAATGTGCAGGTTCGTCCAATTTCCAAATAATGATCCAGGGAGCCTCGTTGTCCCACTTGACTTTGAACATAGAAGACATCATAGCTAACGCGTCCGCCAACTGATTCTCCTCTCTTGGGAAATGTTCAAAGGTTATCTCCTCGAAATGGGGAAGCAACGTCAATACATACTCCTTGTAAGGAATAAGATTTGGGTGTTTCGTATCCCACTCGCCTTTGATCTGACTGATCACGAGAGCGGAATCTCCGAATACACTCAAAAACTTAATCCTTAGGTCAATTGCAACTCGAAGACCCATGATGCATGCTTCATACTCCGCCGTGTTGTTGGTGCAGTTAAAACACAGTCGGGCGGTGAGCGGAGTATGAGAGCCCTTAGGAGATATGAGCATATCGCCAATGCCGTTACCCAAAGTGTTTGAGGCTCCGTCAAAGTGCATAGACCATCGGGATCCTTCCTCAGGTCCTTCATCTGGTCCAGGTATCTCGCAATCAGTCACTACCATGATATTCTCGTCTGGGAATTCAAAGTTCATAGACTGGTAATCATCCACTGCCTGATGTGCCAAATGGTCTGCCAATACACTTCCCTTGATTGCTTTTTGAGTCGTGTACTAGATGTCATACTCAGTCATGATCATCTGCCATCTTGCTATTCTTCCGGACAAGGCAGGCTTTTCGAAGATATACTTGATTGGATCCATTTTTGAAATCAATAGAGTAGTGTGAGTCAGCATATACTGTCTTAGCCGGCGAGCAGCCCATGCCAAAGCGCAACAAGTTTTCTCGAGCAGTGAGTATCGGGTCTCACAGTCGGTAAACTTTTTACTAAGGTAATAAATAACATGCTCTTTTCGGCCAGACTCGTCATGCTGACCCAGCACACACCCCATTGAATTGTCAAGTACCGTCAAGTATAAGATTAGAGGTCTCCCTTCAACCGGGGGCATAAGAATGGGTGGATTTTGGAGATACTCTTTGATTCTTTCGAAAGCGGCTTGACATTCATCGTTCCAACGTACTACTTGATCTTTCTTCAGTAGCTTGAAGATTGGTTCACAAGTAGCAGTTAGGTGCGAGATGAATCGGGCAATGTAGTTCAACCGTCCTAGAAAGCCTCTGACTTCTTTCTCTGTCTTGGGAGCCGACATCTCTTGTATGGCTTTCACTTTGGCAGGGTCTACTTGAATACCTTTGTCGCTTACGACGAAACCTAGTAGTTTCCAGATCTCACCCCGAAGGTGCACTTGTTCGGGTTTAATCTCAGCTTGTACAACTTCAACCGGTCAAACAGCTTCTGTAGATGGTCAAGGTGTTCCTCTTCAGTTTGGGACCTCGCAATCATATCGTCGACGTATACTTCAATCTCATGATGGATCATGTCATGAAACAGCGCAACCATGGCACGTTGGTATGTTGCCCCAGCATTTTTCAACCCAAAAGGCATGACCTTGTAGCAAAAGGTACCCCATTGAGTAACAAAAGTGGTCTTCTCCATGTCTTCGGGAGCCATCTTTATTTGATTATAACCGGATAAACCGTCCATGAAGGAGAATACCTTATGCTGAGCAGGATTGTCAACCAGAACGCCGATGTGAGGCAGAGGGAAGTCATCCTTAGGGCTCGCCCTGTTCAAATCCCTGTAATCAACACACATTCTGACCTTACCATCTTTCTTCGGTACTGGAACCACATTGGCGACCCACTGAGGGTAAGAAGTCACTGCTAGAAACCCGACGTCAAATTGTTTCATAACTTCAGCCTTGATTTTCTCGGACATCTCTGGGCGCATACGGTGAACCTTCTGTTTTACGGGAGGGCAGTCTTCCTTGGTAGGCAGGCGATGAACCATAATGTCGGTATCCAACCCAGGCATATCTTCGTAAGACCAGACAAATATTTCCATGTAGTCATGCAACATCTGAATCAACCGTTGTTTCACACTAAGCTCCAGATTTGCATCGATCTTAACTTCTTTTTTGTCTGTCTCAGTACCCAGATTTACCGTTTCCACCGGCTCTTCCTGTGGCTGAATGGCCCTCTCTTCCTGGAGTAGCAGTCTTGCAAGCTCACCAGGCACTTCACAACCATCTTCACCTTCGTCTTCGGCTAATTTGATCGGATTTTCGAAGTCATAACTGGCAGTAGCAGAGTCGTTACCAGTGAGATCCAGAGTGGATTGGGACCTATATATGTGAGTGTGTGTAAATAGCTGTTTTGCAATATATAATAAAGAAAGAGAAGGAGCGCAAGATTTGTAATGCAAAAAACGTCCAATGCTTTTATTAATGATATATGAAAATGACACACAAAAGCCCTCACAAATGAAGCCACGGTGCCCCGGGTAAGACACCGGGCCATAAAGTTTCGCAATATTGTCTGTTACAAATTCAAAACAAAGGAGTTCATTACTGAGTGACAAAAGTAATTGGGATGAAGTCTTTTGCTGTCCAGTTGCTTGGTCCACCATTGGTCGTAGGGTAGATCCAGCTGTCGAATTCAGATTCCTCCACGTCATCTTCAATGGCATTTATTCCCGAGTTGTGGATGAACACAGGAGGTCTTCCAATCCTTGCCTTACGAACATCCCTTTGAGCTTCTGCAGTGAAACCCAAGCCAAATTTGTCAGTCTTCTGAGTGAAATCAGGAAGTCGGCCCCAATTTGCATACTCACCCCTCTCAATAACAGCCCGGGCATCCTTTAAGGAAGCCATCTTCAAAGGAGAATCTTCAATCATAGTCTCTGTTGATGCCAGTGTCTGAGGAACCTCTTCAAAGTGTTGAAAGGGGGTCTCAATGAACTCCCCATCCATCTCTATGTACCGGAACGGGTTGAGGTGACTGACCATATATTCCTCCTCTCCCTGAACTGTCATAATCTTCCCTTTGACCGGGTACTTCAGCTTCTGGTGGAGTGTGGAGGTCACAGCTCCAGCCTTATGGATCCACGGACGACCCGGTAAACAAGAATAGGACGGTCGAATGTCCATCACGTAGAATGTGGAATCGAAGACCTGCGAACCAACTCTGATTGGAATATCGACTTCACCATGCACCATCCTTTTAGACCCATCAAAGGCCCAGACAACAATGTTACTTGGCTTGAGCTCCAACCGTTTGAAATCCAACCTGTCTAGAGCTTTCTTGGGCAAGACGTTCAATGAGGAACCAGTGTCAACCAGCACATGTGCAAGAGTAGTGCCCCTGCATTCAATGGAGACATGCAGGGCATCATTATGGTTCTTCCCTTTAGCAGTCAGATCAGCGTCGGAGAAACCCAAACCATTATCAGCAGTTAAGTTGGCCACACAATCGGTAAACTGATCAGCTGATGTCTCTTGTGGCACGTGGGCCGTCTTTAGGAAGGTAATCAGAGCCTTGGCATGGGCCTCTGAACACAACAACAGTGATAACATAGAAATCTTGGAGGGGGTTTGCCCCAGCTGCTCAACTACATTATAATTACTCTTCTTAATAATCTTCAGAATCTCTTCCATCTCCTGTTTGGAAGCTTCAACATTGATGGTCTTTGGTGCCTCCTTCTGGGCAGGCATATCAGTGGCGATCCCTTTGCCCCGAGCGTTAGATGACTCGGCAACAGGGGTAGAAATAGGAACCTTATCAGGAAGGGGAATAGGTACACTTGCAGGTGAAATGACGACAGGTCTTCGGACGGTTGGTGGCGCAATATCAGGTGTGAAAAGTCTACCACTGCGGGTGACTTTAGCAGGCCCGGTGATGTTGCTGACGCCGGTATTAGTATCAAATTCTTGCTTAACTCCAAGAACATAAACATCTGCCCCATAGTGCCACGGGACAAATTTGTCAGAGGTGTAGGGAATAGGCCCCGGAACAGTGATGATTATGGGTGCAATCTTCTGAACAGGCGTAATTCTGACAGGCTTCCTCGAGGGAGCCTTGGGAGAATTGTTGAAAATGGTGATAATGGAAACTTATTCAGTAGGGGTGGCAGGAACAGCAATCTTCTCAAACAGGATTTCCTTATTATCCATCAGGTTTTGGATGCCTGACTTCAAAGATGGGCAACCAGCAGGTGAAACATAACACAGATGGCAACCTTCACTACATCCCGGAAATAAACCGACTAGCAACAGGTTCCTCTTGACGATCGTCAGTGGGGTAACAATATCATCCACGAAGGCTACAAACAAGTCTTCCTCTACAGCATTTACTCCATGTTTGGTCATGGGAGCAGTCACAACATTAGGCCTCTCGGGCGCCTCGAACTCAATCTCCTTTGCATCGATTAGGTCCTGAACCTTATTCTTCAAGGCCCAACAATCATCCGTGTTATGCCCCGAGCTGTCAGAGTGATAAGCGCAGCTGGCGTTAGGATTGTATTTTGGGGATGTTGTGTTTGAAATCTTCGGAGCTTCTTTTAGAGTCACCAGATTGGTTGTCAGTAACTGCGGTAGTATCTGGGACAAGGTCATGCTGAGACGAGTGAACTGCCTTCAAGGTCTCTCACCCTTTTGTTGGTTGTGATGCCGAGGAGCACCAACAGGTTTTGAAATAACCACCGCGTTGACAGCTTGGCGGTGTTCCGGTCTATTCTGTCGTCTTGAACCATAGACAGCACTGGATTCTTTCTTGAACGACTTCTTCTCGGTGCTCGATGAGGCACCCTTCTGTATCTTTAGGAATCGATTTAACTGGTTTTGTCTCCATTGACTGGCTTGAGAATCTAACTGCGTCTTTCCTGAAAGGTAAAGGTCAGTCATATGCGATGCATGATATGGATCGAGCAATGATATTCTCAACATAAATGAGATTGTATGATATGATGCGTGTATGCATGTGTCATGATGTATGAAAATATGATGTTTTAGCTGGGGAAAATAAATCCCGGATAGCTGCTGGAGAATGATGTTGAATTCTTGGCTCCCACTGGGGATGGTGAACGAAGGTGATAAACTTGCAGGAGAAGATAACTCCGTTGGGGAATAAACCTGGTGAAGAGATTACTCTGCGGGGAATTACTCTGTGGGAAGAGATGCTTTGCTGAGATTTTAACGATAACTCCGCTGGGGATTCCGTTGATAAGCTCTATTGGGGATTTTGATGATGAACTCCGATGGGGATAGAAAGAACTTCGTTGGGGATGATCTTTCAGTTGCAACTTGCTGAGGATAACCCAGTTAGACTCTTGTGGGGATAGCCTTCTGAATATGGCTGGGGAGATACATTTGTACTCTGCAGGGGACAAGCGTCTAGAATCTACTGGGGAAGATGATTCAACTCTGGCGGGGAAGCTTTTTTAGACTGCGCTGGGAAATGGCTCCACTGGGGGTATCTTGTATTCCGCCGGGGAACATTCTTATATTTCGTTGACGAATATTAAGACTGTCGGGGATGCTTGCTGAGGAATATCTGTATACTCCACTGGGGAATATTAAGACCTACTGGGGATACCCAACTTTTTTAGGGCTGATGGTAGACCAACTCTGCTTGGGGAGAGTATTGCTGATTCGTTCATAGTTGCAAGTGTCAGTGGGGAGAGCTACCATTACTATCTTACTTTGCGGGGAGTGAAGGTATTTTAGCCATATTCTTCAGCTGAATCTACCTTTGTACCTGGTGAATAGAGCAACTAGACCGCTTAGACAATTCTTATTGCCCCTACTTCCGATGTCACCCGTAATTAGTCCTTTGTTTCGCATGCAAATATTTATGAGTAGCAATTAATGTCAAATGCATATATCAAAAATGAACATTGGACGTTCTTTGCAAAACAAAACAGATAAAGGAAAAAACAATTTGCAGTTTGTCTGAAAAATGAACTTGTATTGATTTTGAAGTTTGCATGTAAATAGGCGTTTTTGTACAAGAGGCTGACGTCCTAGTAAGAGAACACCGCCGAACAAATAGGATTTATACAATTTGTAAAAAGAAAACAAAACAGCTATGTGAATAGTCCCACTGGGTTCCAACTCTGCTATTGCCCTTATATCTTCAAGCATCTCATCACTTTGCTGCTTAGTTGAACATGAATCTGATTGACTGGTGTCGTCTGAGCCTGATAGTCGATACCGAATTCCGGATGCGAGGTGATCCAATGAGACATAGTGTTATGCCTTAATCCCTAACTTTTGCCTGGATCGCCCTTTCGGGTTTTCAGTCCACCGGGATACCCATTTTTGCCCAAGCCGCCTTTTCAGGTTTTCGACTTGCCGGGTGTACAAATTTTTTTTATTTTCATCCCTTATTTTTGCCCGAACCCTTTTGGTTCGCCGGGAAGCCCTTATTTTTGCCTAGGCCAGTCAACCTAGCGGGTCTTTGATTATGCGTAGTATCTTTTTACTATGTCTGCATTGACGGGGTGAGGAAGGTCATCACCATCCATGGTGGTTAGAACCATCGCTCCTCCTGAGAAGATGTTCTTAACAACAAATGGCCCTTCGTACGTAGGGGTCCATTTACCCCTGGGATCACCTTGAGGTAGAATGATGTGCTTGATTACCAGGTCCCCGACTTGATACTCTTGTCGTCTGACTTTCTTGTTAAATGCCTTGATCATCCGTTTTTGGTACGTCTGACCATGACAAATAGCAGTGAGTCTCTTTTCGTCGATTAGGTTTAGTTGATCAAGCCGGGTCTGGATCCAGTCGTCTTCACTTAAACCCGCACCTTTCATGATCCGGAGAGAGGGTATCTAAACTTCAATGGGAAGGACTGCCTCCATGCCGTATACCAAGGAATAGGGTGTTGCCCCTGTTGACGTATGTGCTGAGGTACGGTACCCATGAAGAGCAAATGGTAACATCTCGTGCCAGTCTTTGTAGGTCACTGTCATCTTCTGCACAATCTTCTTAATGTTCTTATTAGCTGCTTCTATAGCCCCATTCATCTTCGGCCGGTAGGGAGAAGAGTTGTGGTGCTGTATCTTGAATTGCTCGTAGAGCTCAGTGATCATCTTGTTGTTAAGATTGGTACCATTATCCGTAATGATCCTCTCTGGTACATCGTATCGACAGATCAGGTTGTGTCGAATGAAACGTTCCACGAAGTTCTTGGTTACGGTGGCAAAGGAAGCTGCTTCGACCCACTTCGTAAAGTAATCAATCGCTACCAGGATAAAACGATGCCCGTTGGATGATGTAGGTCTGATCTCGCCGATCATATCAATGCCCCACATTGCAAAAGGCCAAGGTGCTGTCAAGACGTTCAAAGGAACTGGAGGAATGTGCACCTTATCAGCATAGATCTGGCACTTGTGACATGTCCGAGAATGCTGATAACAGTCGGCTTCCATTGTTGACCAGTAATATCCTGCCCGAAGGATTTTCTTTGCCATGGTATGTCCACTGGAGTGAGTCCCGAAAGTACCTTCATGCAGCTCTACCATGATCCTTTCTGCTTCGATCTTATCCACACAACGCAGTAAGGTTGAGTCATGGTTACGTTTGTAAAGAATGCCATTGCTGATGAAGAACTTTGCCGCGAACCTTCTCAGAAACTTCTTGTCATTAACGGATGCACCCTCGGGGTATTCTTGAGCTTCAAGGTACCTCTTCACTTCATGATACCAAGGTTTTTCTGTTACCTCTTCGGTCTCAAGGTCACATCAATGTGCAGGTTCGTCCAATTTCCAAATAATGATCCAGGGAGCCTCGTTGTCCCACTTGACTTTGAACATAGAAGACATCATAGCTAACGCGTCCGCCAACTGATTCTCCTCTCTTGGGAAATGTTCAAAGGTTATCTCCTCGAAATGGGGAAGCAACGTCAATACATACTCCTTGTAAGGAATAAGATTTGGGTGTTTCGTATCCCACTCGCCTTTGATCTGACTGATCACGAGAGCGGAATCTCCGAATACACTCAAAAACTTAATCCTTAGGTCAATTGCAACTCGAAGACCCATGATGCATGCTTCATACTCCGCCGTGTTGTTGGTGCAGTTAAAACACAGTCGGGCGGTGAGCGGAGTATGAGAGCCCTTAGGAGATATGAGCATATCGCCAATGCCGTTACCCAAAGTGTTTGAGGCTCCGTCAAAGTGCATAGACCATCGGGATCCTTCCTCAGGTCCTTCATCTGGTCCAGGTATCTCGCAATCAGTCACTACCATGATATTCTCGTCTGGGAATTCAAAGTTCATAGACTGGTAATCATCCACTGCCTGATGTGCCAAATGGTCTGCCAATACACTTCCCTTGATTGCTTTTTGAGTCGTGTACTAGATGTCATACTCAGTCATGATCATCTGCCATCTTGCTATTCTTCCGGACAAGGCAGGCTTTTCGAAGATATACTTGATTGGATCCATTTTTGAAATCAATAGAGTAGTGTGAGTCAGCATATACTGTCTTAGCCGGCGAGCAGCCCATGCCAAAGCGCAACAAGTTTTCTCGAGCAGTGAGTATCGGGTCTCACAGTCGGTAAACTTTTTACTAAGGTAATAAATAACATGCTCTTTTCGGCCAGACTCGTCATGCTGACCCAGCACACACCCCATTGAATTGTCAAGTACCGTCAAGTATAAGATTAGAGGTCTCCCTTCAACCGGGGGCATAAGAATGGGTGGATTTTGGAGATACTCTTTGATTCTTTCGAAAGCGGCTTGACATTCATCGTTCCAACGTACTACTTGATCTTTCTTCAGTAGCTTGAAGATTGGTTCACAAGTAGCAGTTAGGTGCGAGATGAATCGGGCAATGTAGTTCAACCGTCCTAGAAAGCCTCTGACTTCTTTCTCTGTCTTGGGAGCCGACATCTCTTGTATGGCTTTCACTTTGGCAGGGTCTACTTGAATACCTTTGTCGCTTACGACGAAACCTAGTAGTTTCCAGATCTCACCCCGAAGGTGCACTTGTTCGGGTTTAATCTCAGCTTGTACAACTTCAACCGGTCAAACAGCTTCTGTAGATGGTCAAGGTGTTCCTCTTCAGTTTGGGACCTCGCAATCATATCGTCGACGTATACTTCAATCTCATGATGGATCATGTCATGAAACAGCGCAACCATGGCACGTTGGTATGTTGCCCCGGCATTTTTCAACCCAAAAGGCATGACCTTGTAGCAAAAGGTACCCCATTGAGTAACAAAAGTGGTCTTCTCCATGTCTTCGGGAGCCATCTTTATTTGATTATAACCGGATAAACCGTCCATGAAGGAGAATACCTTATGCTGAGCAGGATTGTCAACCAGAACGCTGATGTGAGGCAGAGGGAAGTCATCCTTAGGGCTCGCCCTGTTCAAATCCCTGTAATCAACACACATTCTGACCTTACCATCTTTCTTCGGTACTGGAACCACATTGGCGACCCACTGAGGGTAAGAAGTCACTGCTAGAAACCCGACGTCAAATTGTTTCATAACTTCAGCCTTGATTTTCTCGGACATCTCTGGGCGCATACGGTGAACCTTCTGTTTTACGGGAGGGCAGTCTTCCTTGGTAGGCAGGCGATGAACCATAATGTCGGTATCCAACCCAGGCATATCTTCGTAAGACCAGACAAAGATTTCCATGTAGTCATGCAACATCTGAATCAACCGTTGTTTCACACTAAGCTCCAGATTTGCATCGATCTTAACTTCTTTTTTGTCTGTCTCAGTACCCAGATTTACCGTTTCCACCGGCTCTTCCTGTGGCTGAATGGCCCTCTCTTCCTGGAGTAGCAGTCTTGCAAGCTCACCAGGCACTTCACAACCATCTTCACCTTCGTCTTCGGCTAATTTGATCGGATTTTCGAAGTCATAACTGGCAGTAGCAGAGTCGTTACCAGTGAGATCCAGAGTGGATTGGGACCTATATATGTGAGTGTGTGTAAATAGCTGTTTTGCAATATATAATAAAGAAAGAGAAGGAGCGCAAGATTTGTAATGCAAAAAACGTCCAATGCTTTTATTAATGATATACGAAAATGACACACAAAAGCCCTCACAAATGAAGCCACGGTGCCCCGGGTAAGACACCGGGCCATAAAGTTTCGCAATATTGTCTGTTACAAATTCAAAACAAAGGAGTTCATTACTGAGTGACAAAAGTAATAGGGATGAAGTCTTTTGCTGTCCAGTTGCTTGGTCCACCATTGGTCGTAGGGTAGATCCAGCTGTCGAATTCAGATTCCTCCACGTCATCTTCAATGGCATTTATTCCCGAGTTGTGGATGAACACAGGAGGTCTTCCAATCCTTGCCTTACGAACATCCCTTTGAGCTTCTGCAGTGAAACCCAAGCCAAATTTGTCAGTCTTCTGAGTGAAATCAGGAAGTCGGCCCCAATTTGCATACTCACCCCTCTCAATAACAGCCCGGGCATCCTTTAAGGAAGCCATCTTCAAAGGAGAATCTTCAATCATAGTCTCTGTTGATGCCAGTGTCTGAGGAACCTCTTCAAAGTGTTGAAAGGGGGTCTCAATGAACTCCCCATCCATCTCTATGTACCGGAACGGGTTGAGGTGACTGACCATATATTCCTCCTCCCCCTGAACTGTCATAATCTTCCCTTTGACCGGGTACTTCAGCTTCTGGTGGAGTGTGGAGGTCACAGCTCCAGCCTTATGGATCCACGGACGACCCGGTAAACAAGAATAGGACGGTTGAATGTCCATCACGTAGAATGTGGAATCGAAGACCTGCGAACCAACTCTGATTGGAATATCGACTTCACCATGCACCATCCTTTTAGACCCATCAAAGGCCCAGACAACAATGTTACTTGGCTTGAGCTCCAACCGTTTGAAATCCAACCTGTCTAGAGCTTTCTTGGGCAAGACGTTCAATGAGGAACCAGTGTCAACCAGCACATGTGCAAGAGTAGTGCCCCTGCATTCAATGGAGACATGCAGGGCATCATTATGGTTCTTCCCTTTAGCAGTCAGATCAGCGTCGGAGAAACCCAAACCATTATCAGCAGTTAAGTTGGCCACACAATCGGTAAACTGATCAGCTGATGTCTCTTGTGGCACGTGGGCCGTCTTTAGGAAGGTAATCAGAGCCTTGGCATGGGCCTCTGAACACAACAACAGTGATAACATAGAAATCTTGGAGGGGGTTTGCCCCAGCTGCTCAACTACATTATAATTACTCTTCTTAATAATCTTCAGAATCTCTTCCATCTCCTGTTTGGAAGCTTCAACATTGATGGTCTTTGGTGCCTCCTTCTGGGCAGGCATATCAGTGGAGATCCCTTTGCCCCGAGCGTTAGATGACTCGGCAACAGGGGTAGAAATAGGAACCTTATCAGGAAGGGGAATAGGTACACTTGCAGGTGAAATGACGACAGGTCTTCGGACGGTTGGTGGCGCAATATCAGGTGTGAAAAGTCTACCACTGCGGGTGACTTTAGCAGGCCCGGTGATGTTGCTGACGCCGGTATTAGTATCAAATTCTTGCTTAACTCCAAGAACATAAACATCTGCCCCATAGTGCCACGGGACAAATTTGTCAGAGGTGTAGGGAATAGGCCCCGGAACAGTGATGATTATGGGTGCAATCTTCTGAACAGGCGTAATTCTGACAGGCTTCCTCGAGGGAGCCTTGGGAGAATTGTTGAAAATGGTGATAATGGAAACTTATTCAGTAGGGGTGGCAGGAACAGCAATCTTCTCAAACAGGATTTCCTTATTATCCATCAGGTTTTGGATGCCTGACTTCAAAGATGGGCAACCAGCAGGTGAAACAGAACACAGATGGCAACCTTCACTACATCCCGAAAATAAACCGACTAGCAACAGGTTCCTCTTGACGATCGTCAGTGGGGTAACAATATCATCCACGAAGGCTACAAACAAGTCTTCCTCTACAGCATTTACTCCATGTTTGGTCATGGGAGCAGTCACAACATTAGGCCTCTCGGGCGCCTCGAACTCAATCTCCTTTGCATCGATTAGGTCCTGAACCTTATTCTTCAAGGCCCAACAATCATCCGTGTTATGCCCCGAGCTGTCAGAGTGATAAGCGCAGCTGGCGTTAGGATTGTACTTTGGGGATGTTGTGTTTGAAATCTTCGGAGCTTCTTTTAGAGTCACCAGATTGGTTGTCAGTAACTGCGGTAGTATCTGGGACAAGGTCATGCTGAGACGAGTGAACTGCCTTCAAGGTCTCTCACCCTTTTGTTGGTTGTGATGCCGAGGAGCACCAGCAGGTTTTGAAATAACCACCGCGTTGACAGCTTGGCGGTGTTCCGGTCTATTCTGTCGTCTTGAACCATAGACAGCACTGGATTCTTTCTTGAACGACTTCTTCTCGGTGCTCGATGAGGCACCCTTCTGTATCTTTAGGAATCGATTTAACTGGTTTTGTCTCCATTGACTGGCTTGAGAATCTAACTGCGTCTTTCCTGAAAGGTAAAGGTCAGTCATATGCGATGCATGATATGGATCGAGCAATGATATTCTCAACATAAATGAGATTGTATGATATGATGCGTGTATGCATGTGTCATGATGTATGAAAATATGATGTTTTAGCTGGGGAAAATAAATCCCGGATAGCTGCTGGAGAATGATGTTGAATTCTTGGCTCCCACTGGGGATGGTGAACGAAGGTGATAAACTTGCAGGAGAAGATAACTCCGTTGGGGAATAAACCTGGTGAAGAGATTACTCTGCGGGGAATTACTCTGTGGGAAGAGATGCTTTGCTGAGATTTTAACGATAACTCCGCTGGGGATTCCGTTGATAAGCTCTATTGGGGATTTTGATGATGAACTCCGATGGGGATAGAAAGAACTTCGTTGGGGATGATCTTTCAGTTGCAACTTGCTGAGGATAACCCAGTTAGACTCTTGTGGGGATAGCCTTCTGAATATGGCTGGGGAGATACATTTATACTCTGCAGGGGACAAGCGTCTAGAATCTACTGGGGAAGATGATTCAACTCTGGCGGGGAAGCTTTTTTAGACTGCGCTGGGAAATGGCTCCACTGGGGGTATCTTGTATTCCGCCGGGGAACATTCTTATATTTCGTTGACGAATATTAAGACTGCCGGGGATGCTTGCTGAGGAATATCTGTATACTCCGCTGGGGAATATTAAGACCTACTGGGGATACCCAACTTTTTTAGGGCTGATGGTAGACCAACTCTGCTTGGGGAGAGTATTGCTGATTCGTTCATAGTTGCAAGTGTCAGTGGGGAGAGCTACCATTACTATCTTACTTTGCGGGGAGTGAAGGTATTTTAGCCATATTCTTCAGCTGAATCTACCTTTGTACCTGGTGAATAGAGCAACTAGACCGCTTAGACAATTCTTATTGCCCCTACTTCCGATGTCACCCGTAATTAGTCCTTTGTTTCGCATGCAAATATTTATGAGTAGCAATTAATGTCAAATGCATATATCAAAAATGAACATTGGACGTTCTTTGCAAAACAAAACAGATAAAGGAAAAAACAATTTGCAGTTTGTCTGAAAAATGAACTTGTATTGATTTTGAAGTTTGCATGTAAATAGGCGTTTTTGTACAAGAGGCTGACGTCCTAGTAAGAGAACACCGCCGAACAAATAGGATTTATACAATTTGTAAAAAGAAAACAAAACAGCTATGTGAATAGTCCCACTGGGTTCCAACTCTGCTATTGCCCTTATATCTTCAAGCATCTCATCACTTTGCTGCTTAGTTGAACATGAATCTGATTGACTGGTGTCGTCTGAGCCTGATAGTCGATACCGAATTCCGGATGCGAGGTGATCCAATGAGACATAGTGTTATGCCTTAATCCCTAACTTTTTCCTGGATCGCCCTTTCGGGTTTTCAGTCCACCGGGATACCCATTTTTGCCCAAGCCGCCTTTTCAGGTTTTCGACTTGCCGGGTGTACAAATTTTTTTTATTTTCATCCCTTATTTTTGCCCGAACCCTTTTGGTTCGCCGGGAAGCCCTTATTTTTGCCTAGGCCAGTCAACCTAGCGGGTCTTTGATTATGCGTAGTATCTTTTTACTATGTCTGCATTGACGGGGCGAGGAAGGTCATCACCATCCATGGTGGTTAGAACCATCGCTCCTCCTGAGAAGATGTTCTTAACAACAAATGGCCCTTCGTACGTAGGGGTCCATTTGCCCCTGGGATCACCTTGAGGTAGAATGATGTGCTTGATTACCAGGTCCCCGACTTGATACTCTTGTCGTCTGACTTTCTTGTTAAATGCCTTGATCATCCGTTTTTGGTACGTCTGACCATGACAAATAGCAGTGAGTCTCTTTTCGTCGATTAGGTTTAGTTGATCAAGCCGGGTCTGGATCCAGTCGTCTTCACTTAAACCCGCACCTTTCATGATCCGGAGAGAGGGTATCTAAACTTCAATGGGCAGGACTGCCTCCATGCCGTATACCAAGGAATAGGGTGTTGCCCCTGTTGACGTATGTGCTGAGGTACGGTACCCATGAAGAGCAAATGGTAACATCTCGTGCCAGTCTTTGTAGGTCACTGTCATCTTCTGCACAATCTTCTTAATGTTCTTATTAGCTGCTTCTATAGCCCCATTCATCTTCGGCCGGTAGGGAGAAGAGTTGTGGTGCTGTATCTTGAATTGCTCGTAGAGCTCAGTGATCATCTTGTTGTTAAGATTGGTACCATTATCCGTAATGATCCTCTCTGGTACATCGTATCGACAGATCAGGTTGTGCCGAATGAAACGTTCCACGAAGTTCTTGGTTACGGTGGCAAAGGAAGCTGCTTCGACCCACTTCGTAAAGTAATCAATCGCTACCAGGATAAAACGATGCCCGTTGGATGATGTAGGTCTGATCTCGCCGATCATATCAATGCCCCACATTGCAAAAGGCCAAGGTGCTGTCAAGACGTTCAAAGGAACTGGAGGAATGTGCACCTTATCAGCATAGATCTGGCACTTGTGACATGTCCGAGAATGCTGATAACAGTCGGCTTCCATTGTTGACCAGTAATATCCTGCCCGAAGGATTTTCTTTGCCATGGTATGTCCACTGGAGTGAGTCCCGAAAGTACCTTCATGCAGCTCTACCATGATCCTTTCTGCTTCGATCTTATCCACACAACGCAGTAAGGTTGAGTCATGGTTACGTTTGTAAAGAATGCCATTGCTGATGAAGAACTTTTCCGCGAACCTTCTCAGAAACTTCTTGTCATTAACGGATGCACCCTCGGGGTATTCTTGAGCTTCAAGGTACCTCTTCACTTCATGATACCAAGGTTTTTCTGTTACCTCTTCGGTCTCAAGGTCACATCAATGTGCAGGTTCGTCCAATTTCCAAATAATGATCCAGGGAGCCTCGTTGTCCCACTTGACTTTGAACATAGAAGACATCATAGCTAACGCGTCCGCCAACTGATTCTCCTCTCTTGGGAAATGTTCAAAGGTTATCTCCTCGAAATGGGGAAGCAACGTCAATACATACTCCTTGTAAGGAATAAGATTTGGGTGTTTCGTATCCCACTCGCCTTTGATCTGACTGATCACGAGAGCGGAATCTCCGAATACACTCAAAAACTTAATCCTTAGGTCAATTGCAACTCGAAGACCCATGATGCATGCTTCATACTCCGCCGTGTTGTTGGTGCAGTTAAAACACAGTCGGGCGGTGAGCGGAGTATGAGAGCCCTTAGGAGATATGAGCATATCGCCAATGCCGTTACCCAAAGTGTTTGAGGCTCCGTCAAAGTGCATAGACCATCGGGATCCTTCCTCAGGTCCTTCATCTGGTCCAGGTATCTCGCAATCAGTCACTACCATGATATTCTCGTCTGGGAATTCAAAGTTCATAGACTGGTAATCATCCACTGCCTGATGTGCCAAATGGTCTGCCAATACACTTCCCTTGATTGCTTTTTGAGTCGTGTACTAGATGTCATACTCAGTCATGATCATCTGCCATCTTGCTATTCTTCCGGACAAGGCAGGCTTTTCGAAGATATACTTGATTGGATCCATTTTTGAAATCAATAGAGTAGTGTGAGTCAGCATATACTGTCTTAGCCGGCGAGCAGCCCATGCCAAAGCGCAACAAGTTTTCTCGAGCAGTGAGTATCGGGTCTCACAGTCGGTAAACTTTTTACTAAGGTAATAAATAACATGCTCTTTTCGGCCAGACTCGTCATGCTGACCCAGCACACACCCCATTGAATTGTCAAGTACCGTCAAGTATAAGATTAGAGGTCTCCCTTCAACCGGGGGCATAAGAATGGGTGGATTTTGGAGATACTCTTTGATTCTTTCGAAAGCGGCTTGACATTCATCGTTCCAACGTACTACTTGATCTTTCTTCAGTAGCTTGAAGATTGGTTCACAAGTAGCAGTTAGGTGCAAGATGAATCGGGCAATGTAGTTCAACCGTCCTAGAAAGCCTCTGACTTCTTTCTCTGTCTTGGGAGCCGACATCTCTTGTATGGCTTTCACTTTGGCAGGGTCTACTTGAATACCTTTGTCGCTTACGACGAAACCTAGTAGTTTCCAGATCTCACCCCGAAGGTGCACTTGTTCGGGTTTAATCTCAGCTTGTACAACTTCAACCGGTCAAACAGCTTCTGTAGATGGTCAAGGTGTTCCTCTTCAGTTTGGGACCTCGCAATCATATCGTCGACGTATACTTCAATCTCATGATGGATCATGTCATGAAACAGCGCAACCATGGCACGTTGGTATGTTGCCCCAGCATTTTTTAACCCAAAAGGCATGACCTTGTAGCAAAAGGTACCCCATTGAGTAACAAAAGTGGTCTTCTCCATGTCTTCGGGAGCCATCTTTATTTGATTATAACCGGATAAACCGTCCATGAAGGAGAATACCTTATACTGAGCAGGATTGTCAACCAGAACGCCGATGTGAGGCAGAGGGAAGTCATCCTTAGGGCTCGCCCTGTTCAAATCCCTGTAATCAACACACATTCTGACCTTAACATCTTTCTTCGGTACTGGAACCACATTGGCGACCCACTGAGGGTAAGAAGTCACTGCTAGAAACCCGACGTCAAATTGTTTCATAACTTCAGCCTTGATTTTCTCGGACATCTCTGGGCGCATACGGTGAACCTTCTGTTTTACGGGAGGGCAGTCTTCCTTGGTAGGCAGGCGATGAACCATAATGTCGGTATCCAACCCAGGCATATCTTCGTAAGACCAGACAAAGATTTCCATGTAGTCATGCAACATCTGAATCAACCGTTGTTTCACACTAAGCTCCAGATTTGCATCGATCTTAACTTCTTTTTTGTCTATCTCAGTACCCAGATTTACCGTTTCCACCGGCTCTTCCTGTGGCTGAATGGCCCTCTCTTCCTGGAGTAGCAGTCTTGCAAGCTCACCAGGCACTTCACAACCATCTTCACCTTCGTCTTCGGCTAATTTGATCGGATTTTCGAAGTCATAACTGGCAGTAGCAGAGTCGTTACCAGTGAGATCCAGAGTGGATTGGGACCTATATATGTGAGTGTGTGTAAATAGCTGTTTTGCAATATATAATAAAGAAAGACAAGGAGCGCAAGATTTGTAATGCAAAAAACGTCCAATGCTTTTATTAATGATATATGAAAATGACACACAAAAGCCCTCACAAATGAAGCCACGGTGCCCCGGGTAAGACACCGGGCCATAAAGTTTCGCAATATTGTCTGTTACAAATTCAAAACAAAGGAGTTCATTACTGAGTGACAAAAGTAATAGGGATGAAGTCTTTTGCTGTCCAGTTGCTTGGTCCACCATTGGTCGTAGGGTAGATCCAGCTGTCGAATTCAGATTCCTCCACGTCATCTTCAATGGCATTTATTCCCGAGTTGTGGATGAACACAGGAGGTCTTCCAATCCTTGCCTTACGAACATCCCTTTGAGCTTCTGCAGTGAAACCCAAGCCAAATTTGTCAGTCTTCTGAGTGAAATCAGGAAGTCGGCCCCAATTTGCATACTCACCCCTCTCAATAACATCCCGGGCATCCTTTAAGGAAGCCATCTTCAAAGGAGAATCTTCAATCATAGTCTCTGTTGATGCCAGTGTCTGAGGAACCTCTTCAAAGTGTTGAAAGGGGGTCTCAATGAACTCCCCATCCATCTCTATGTACCGGAACGGGTTGAGGTGACTGACCATATATTCCTCCTCCCCCTGAACTGTCATAATCTTCCCTTTGACCGGGTACTTCAGCTTCTGGTGGAGTGTGGAGGTCACAGCTCCAGCCTTATGGATCCACGGACGACCCGGTAAACAAGAATAGGATGGTCGAATGTCCATCACGTAGAATGTGGAATCGAAGACCTGCGAACCAACTCTGATTGGAATATCGACTTCACCATGCACCATCCTTTTAGACCCATCAAAGGCCCAGACAACAATGTTACTTGGCTTGAGCTCCAACCGTTTGAAATCCAACCTGTCTAGAGCTTTCTTGGGCAAGACGTTCAATGAGGAACCAGTGTCAACCAGCACATGTGCAAGAGTAGTGCCCCTGCATTCAATGGAGACATGCAGGGCATCATTATGGTTCTTCCCTTTAGTAGTCAGATCAGCGTCGGAGAAACCCAAACCATTATCAGCAGTTAAGTTGGCCACACAATCGGTAAACTGATCAGCTGATGTCTCTTGTGGCACGTGGGCCGTCTTTAGGAAGGTAATCAGAGCCTTGGCATGGGCCTCTGAACACAACAACAGTGATAACATAGAAATCTTGGAGGGGGTTTGCCCCAGCTGCTCAACTATATTATAATTACTCTTCTTAATAATCTTCAGAATCTCTTCCATCTCCTGTTTGGAAGCTTCAACATTGATGGTCTTTGGTGCCTCCTTCTGGGCAGGCATATCAGTGGCGATCCCTTTGCCCCGAGCGTTAGATGACTCGGCAACCGGGGTAGAAATAGGAACCTTATCAGGAAGGGGAATAGGTACACTTGCAGGTGAAATGACGACAGGTCTTCGGATGGTTGGTGGCGCAATATCAGGTGTGAAAAGTCTACCACTACGGGTGACTTTAGCAGGCCCGGTGATGTTGCTGACGCCGGTATTAGTATCAAATTCTTGCTTAACTCCAAGAACATAAACATCTGCCCCATAGTGCCACGGGACAAATTTGTCAGAGGTGTAGGGAATAGGCCCCGGAACAGTGATGATTATGGGTGCAATCTTCTGAACAGGCGTAATTCTGACAGGCTTCCTCGAGGGAGCCTTGGGAGAATTGTTGAAAATGGTGATAATGGAAACTTATTCAGTAGGGGTGGCAGGAACAACAATCTTCTCAAACAGGATTTCCTTATTATCCATCAGGTTTTGGATGCCTGACTTCAAAGATGGGCAACCAGCAGGTGAAACAGAACACAGATGACAACCTTCACTACATCCCGGAAATAAACCGACTAGCAACAGGTTCCTCTTGACGATCGTCAGTGGGGTAACAATATCATCCACGAAGGCTACAAACAAGTCTTCCTCTACAGCATTTACTCCATGTTTGGTCATGGGAGCAGTCACAACATTAGGCCTCTCGGGTGCCTCGAACTCAATCTCCTTTGCATCGATTAGGTCCTGAACCTTATTCTTCAAGGCCCAACAATCATCCGTGTTATGCCCCGAGCTGTCAGAGTGATAAGTGCAGCTGGCGTTAGGATTGTACTTTGGGGATGTTGTGTTTGAAATCTTCGGAGCTTCTTTTAGAGTCACCAGATTGGTTGTCAGTAACTGCGGTAGTATCTGGGACAAGGTCATGCTGAGACGAGTGAACTGCCTTCAAGGTCTCTCACCCTTTTGTTGGTTGTGATACCGAGGAGCACCAGCAGGTTTTGAAATAACCACCGCGTTGACAGCTTGGCGGTGTTCCGGTCTATTCTGTCGTCTTGAACCATAGACAGCACTGGATTCTTTCTTGAACGACTTCTTCTCGGTGCTCGATGAGGCACCCTTCTGTATCTTCCCAGCCTTGATACCAGCTTCGATCCTCTCACCAGTCAAGATAAGGTCTGTAAACCCGGCTGAAGAGTTCCCAATCAAATGGTTAAAGAATGGACCAGAAAGGGTCCCCAAAAACATATCAACAAGTTCACGATCAGTTAAAGGTGGTTGCACCCTTCCGACAAGGTCTCTCCACTTTTGAGCATACTCTTTAAATCCTTCACCCGTCCCTATTGACATACCCTGGAGTTGGGTACGCGTAGGAGCGAGGTCGGAATTATATTGATACTGCTTATAGAACGCAGTAGCCAAATCTTCCCAGTTACGGATACTGGCTCCATCCAGCTGATAGAACCACTCCAGCTGAGTCCATGTGTGATCGGTGGAAATAGAACTGACTGTTTTTTAATGCTGGTTCGCGAAATGTCGCGGTAAGCAAGAGTCGCCACCGTCTTTTATTTTCTCCAACAAGGAAAGGACAAAAGTATAGCAAAATTCCTTTTCGAGATGTTTCTCGGGTTCGGGAGGTAGATTATAGAAAGGGAAGGTGTTAGCACCCTTTCTATCTGTGGTTATCCACGGGCTCTTAGATACTTGCTCACTATGTTTTCAAAAGTTTTTGCTTTTCTTGTGTTTGTGGGTTTTGAAAAAGTTTTGTTTGAAAACTTCGATTTAACTCTTGTATCAGTCCTCAAGAGTGTATGAAGTGTTTGTTTGAAAACTTTTGTTTGAAAAGTGTAAGTGCAAAAAGTATTTTTTTTGTTTTGAAAGAGCAAGTACCTGAGAACCTCTACCTACTCAAAAGAAATTAAGCTGTGTAAATGTCCTTTAGACAGTACTATCCCACTATTGAGAAGTAGGTAGCGCCGTCGTTGGAGTTTTTCGGGTCAATTCGATTAATGGGATATGTGGTCACTAAAGCAATGGTAGGATGCCTTAGCGGTAACCCTAATGTCTTAGATCATTTTTTATCGAGGCAACTGTTTCGAGGCAACTTTGATCTTTAGACAGGAGGGCGACCTCTAAAACACCCTATACTCAATGACCACGTCGAGGCAACCAAGTGAGGCGTACCCTAAGAGTGGCATGTGCGAGTGTGTCAGGTTTCAATTATGTTATCTTTGTACATGTTATGGTGAGCTACGATTGATTTTAATTTAAGAGAGATCTTGACATGCATAGCCTAGTTAGCATACATCTAGCAGTTTAATAGTTGCGGAAAATAAAACTAAGCTATTACAAGGCGTCGGGTATTTACATCGCCAAAAACAAACCCTTGAAAAAGTAAATTGCGGGAAATAAATGAAAGTGATAAAAAGTCCTAATTAAAGCTATTACATCCTCGGAGCAAATACAATTATATGGATCAAAAATATGAATAAAAAATAATATGCGCGAGGGAAAAATTGGATCGGAGAGTCTTTAGGGTTTTGACCCTTTTTTGAGAAAGAAGGAAGTTTTTATTATTTATGAATTAAATTAAATTAAAACTAGACTAATTAATTAATTAAATAAAGGAAAGATCTTTTTTTGAGTTTTTTATGTTTTAAGGAAATAAAAATAAGAGGATTAAAATTGTTAAGAACCCTAATTCTACATTGATTTTTATTTATTGCAAAAATATTAAGATTAACCTAATTAAAAACTAAATTAATTATGTTAGTATTTATTTACAAAAATAACTAAATAAAAAAATATTATATTTATTTTATGTTTTCTGATTTTTATTATGAAAAAATTAATTTGGTTAATTAAGTAATAATAATAATAATTAATAATAAAAACAAAAAAATGTAAAAGAAGAAAAAAGAAATAAACCCAGGGGGTGTTGGCCCAAGTTAGGAGGTGTGTCAGCAATTCTGAAGCCCATTATGCTTCCAGCCCTATTGACTTTCCTGATCACCCACGCATATGTTGACTAAGGACCATTATGAGGACTCAGCTTTGACCACTGGATCTTGGCTTGGAGACACATGGCGTGCTGGGATTTGAAGCATATGGTGGTCTTTATACCTGAAATATATGGGAATATGCACAAGAAAATAATAATAAGAATTTTGGGGGACCTGGGATTCGAACCCAGGTCCCAATAGCCTTTCCATCCACCTGCTTGCCAACCCAACTAGCGCGCTTCTTTGTTATTAAAATAAAAGGAAATAATTATATATGAAAACAAACAATACGCTGTACTAAAACATAAAACGCGCGCTTTTTCAAACCCACGAACCAAAGGTCCACACGTCATCGTCTTCAACCTTTTTCTTGTGTAACTAATATCAAATAGTGGGGGTTTTTAACCCCCACTAACTCCTGCAAGGAAAAATAGCGAATAGCACCACAGTACATATAAATATTTCGCGAGGTATTGGTCTTGTTCGTCTTGGTCTCACGATTTCAGCCATGTATCTCACTAGTCCCAATTTTTCCTGGTTTAGAAAGCCCTAATTTAAAGCTCAAGAACCCTAGAAATTTGATCATGGCATCTCACGATTCAGGGCATTATAATTCAATTAAACCATTCCATCAGCTTGGTATGATCTCTAGCAATGCAAAACAATCACTAAAACATGTTAAATGCGCATGAATTAGGATATACGATTATGAAATATGTGCAAACCGTGGGGCTGTAGGTAGAGATTCCTTGAGCTTTGATGCTTGATTTTGATTGCAAAACGTTCCTGGAACCTCCTGCAGTGTATTAGAATGGTCAAAACACCTTGAATTATCCTAGGATGCAAAAATCAGTTTTGAGTTTTCTTGGAATTTCTTGAATTTGCTATGGTTGTTTCTGCAGCTTTCAATCGTCCATTAGGTCAGGGTTTGCTTGCATACATATAAGGCAATTGAATTAGGTCAAAAGCTGGGCAAAAATCCATGTGCATTGATGATTGAATCCTTGATTGAAAAATCAAATATTCTTGATTTTCATGATTGAACAAACTTGCCAAAATTGGATTTTTTGTATCTTTGACTTGTGCACGAATTTGCCAGCATGTTTAGGTCATATTTGCTTCACAAATTGATCTAAAAATCAAATCTTGTATTTTCTTATGATTTAAATTAATTAAATGAATTAATATTAATTAAAAATCCAATTAATCAATAAAAATAAGAAAATAAATCCAATTAATCTTGATGGGTCGTGCATAGGTCATGGATGAAGTTTCAAGAAGAGATTTGAGGCCCATTAGCAAAAACAAGGTGTTTTGAGCAAAGTTGACTTTTGCAAATTCATGAAAATTTCCCAACTTCTCCAATGCACAACTTGCTCAATTTTGATCATATGACAATATTCGTGGACATTTTGGAAAGCTCTTGAAGTCCTATAACCAATGCCTTTGGTCCCATGTCATTTGGATTTACCAATATCAAGTTATGGCCTTTGACTCAAAGTGCACTTTTGTTGACTTTTGAAATTGACCTATAATGTAAAAATTGGTAACTTTTTGTGAGAGCATTTCTTGAACTTGGAGTGTGAAGATGGATTATAGGACATTGAATCCTCTTCAAAATGAGCCTTGGATGGAATTTTTATGATAAACCATGAAAAAGTTATGCTCTTGTCAAAGTACAGTTGACTTTTCTACTGTCCAAAAATAGTAACTTTTTGCATCTTGATGATTTTTGACCTATTCTTGTGGGATCATGATCAAGACTTGATCAAATTATGATTGTGAACTCAAAATAAGATGTTGACCAAAAATTCTGACTTTTGACTGCAAAATGACCATTTTTCCCTTGTAGTTGACTGTAGGTCAAATGGGGCTTTTGACTGTGCAAATTGGCATTGTGAGTCTTGAAACTTGGCATGTAGGTGCTTGAGAATGTACATGGGCCTATGAGACTTGATTGAACCATTGAGAACTCCAAATTCCTTGAAAGAACCAAAACCCTAATTTCAGCTGTCTTAGGAGGTGGTTTGATTGTCTACCTCTTGAGCCATCTTGAGTAATTTGAAGATCATTCTTGACATATCTTGAGGAATATGGGAGGGCAAATTTTGGGGTACAAAAGTTGCCCCTGTTCAATCTTCTTAAACCCGAGGATGTAGATTGGCTTGCGTGCCTTTCGTGACCCGAAGGTGGAAGATGATTGAACACTAAAGTGCCCAGAAATTTGCACTCGCATAGTGTAGTATCAACAATGTGATATCGGGAATGTGCTTACATATGCCATTTAGAGAGATGATGGATAGGAAGATGGGCTTATAGATGCCATCTGGAAATGTAATGGATAGTTGTGGAGATGGGCTTAAAGATGCCATCCAGGGGTGTCGATCACATAAGAGATTCCTTAGCGAGAACTTGCATACCTGTAGTTTGTAGAGTTGTAACTTTGTAAGTTGAAAGAAGGAACCTGTGTAGGGTTGCCTGATGATGAGTTCGTATAAAACTGCATCTGAAAGAGAGAAGGAACCGGTGTAGGGTTGCTTCATGATGGTCAAGTAGATAGTTGTCATGTCTGGTTTCAGGTATTAATCTCTGACCTGAGAAAGAAAGATAGTTTCCTGGCCTGTTACAGGTGTTAATCTTCAATCCCTTCATGTAGATAGCTCTCTTGGCTGGTTTCAGGTATTAACCTACAATCATTCGTCCACAGATTTTTCCTGGCTAGTTACAGGTATTAATCTGGAACTTAAAAAGGTTGGTCGATGAGATAGTTGTCCTGTCTGGTTTCAGGTATTAATCTCTGACCGGAGAAAGAAAGATAGTCTTCCTGGCCTGTTACAGGTATTGATCTTCAGTCTCTTCATATATGTGGTTTTCCTGGCTAGTTTCAGGTATTAACCTATAATCAGTCGTCCACAGATATTTCCTGGCTTGTTACAGGTGTTGATCTGGAACTTTAAGAAAGGTTGGTCGATGAGATAGTTGTCCTGTCTGGTTTCAGGTGTTAATCTCTGACCTGAGAAAGAAAGATGGTTTCCTGGCCTGTTACAGGTGTTAATCTTCAGTCTCCTCATGTAGATAACTTTCCTGGCTAGCTACAGGTATAAATCTACAATCAATAGTCCACAGATATTTCCTGGCCTGTTACAGGTGTTGATCTGGAACTGCAAAGGTTAATGGTAATCATCTTTTGATTGACCTTTTCCTGAAAAGGCAAAACATTAGTGGCATGCAATGTCATGATGTATGAAATGCATGATGTTCTCAAAATAAATGAGATCGTGTCGTATGCACTTTGTCATGCGTGAAATGTGAAATGTTTATGAATGTATTTTTGTTTGGGAAAATAAATCCTTGACAGATGCCAGGAAGTCTGTTAAATCCTGGGCTGATATTGAAGAGTCTGGTTGAATTCTTCGTTTCCACTGGGGATGATGCATGAAGATGATTGCAAGAATAAACTTGTAGGAGAGGATGACTCTGTTGTGGAATAAACCTGGCGAAGAGATCACTCTGCGGGGAATTACTCTGTGGGAAGAGATGCTTCGCTGAGATTTTAATGATAACTCTGCTGAGGACTCCATTGATAAGCTCTGTTGGCGATCTTGATGATGAATTCCGCTGGGGATAGAAAGAACTTCGCTAGGGATGATCTTTCAGTTGCAACTTGCTGAGGATAGCCCAGTTAGACTCTGGTGGGGGATAACCTCTGAATATGGAGGGGGAGATATGTTTGTACTCTGCAGGGGGAAAGTTTTCCAGAATCTACTGGGGAAGATGATTCAACTCTGGCGTGGAAGCCTTTTTTAGACTGCGCTGGGAAATGGCTCCATTGGGGGTATTTTGTATTCCGCCGGGGAACATTCGAATATTAAGACTGCCGGGGATACTCTTTACGCTTGCTGGGGAATACCTTTATACTCCGCTGGGGAATATTAAGACCTACTGGGGATGCCCAACTTCTTTAGGGTTGATGGTAGACCAACTCTGCTTGGGGGAGAGTATTGATGATTCATTCATGATTGCAAGTCTCAGTGGGGAGAGCTTTATTGCCTTACTCTTGGGGAGTGAGGGTATCTTGGTCATATTCTTCAGCTGAACTTACCTTGGTACCTCGGTGGACAGAGCAACTAGATCGCTTAGACAATTCTTATTGCCCCTACTTCCGATGTCACCCGTAATTAGTCCTTTGTTTCGCATGCAAATATTTGTGATCAGCAATTAATGTCAAATGCATATATCAAAAATGAACATTGGACGTTCTCTGCACAACAAAACAGATAAAGAAAAAACAATTTGCAATTTGTCTGAAAAATGAACTTGTATTGATTTTGAAGTTTGCCTGTAAATAGGCGTTTTGTACAAGAGGCTGACGTCCTAGTAAGAGAACGCCGCCGAACAAATAGGATTTATACAGTTTTATAAAAAGAACACAAAACAGCTATGTGAAAAATCCCACTGGGTTCCAACTCTGCTATCACCTTTATGTCTTCAAGCGTCTCATCACTTTGCTGCTTAGTTGAAGAGGAATCTGATTGATTGGTGCGGTCCGAGCCTGATGGTCGATACCGAAGTCTGGATGCGAGGCGATCCAATTAGACATAGTATTACGCTTATCCATAACTTTTGCCTGGACCGCCCTTTCGGGTTTTCAGTCCACCGGGATACCCATTTTTGCCCAAGCCGCCTTTTCAGGTTTTCGACTTGCCGGGTGTAGAGATTTTTTTTATTTTCATCCCTTATTTTTGCCCGAACCCTTTTGGTTCGCCGGGAAGCCCTTATTTTTGCCTAGGCCAGTCGACCTAGCGGGTCTTTAATCATGCGTAGTATCTTTTTACTATGTCTGCATTGGCGGGGTGAGGAAGGTCGTCACCATCCATGGTGGCTAGAATCATCGCTCCTCCTGAGAAGATGTTCTTAACCACAAATGGCCCTTCGTAAGTAGGGGTCCATTTGCCCCTGGGATCACCTTGAGGCAGAATGATGCGCTTGATTACCAGGTCCCCGACTTGATACTCTTGTCGTCTGACTTTCTTGTTAAATGCCTTGATCATCCGTTTTTGGTACGTCTGACCATGACAAATAGCAGTGAGTCTCTTTTCGTCGATTAGGTTTAGTTGATCAAGCCGGGTCTGGATCCAGTCGTCTTCGCTCAAACCTGCATCCTTCATGATCCGAAGAGAGGGTATCTGAACTTCAATCGGCAAGACCGCCTCCATGCCATATACCAAGGAATAGGGTGTTGCCCCTGTTGACGTCCGTGCTGAGGTACGGTACCCATGAAGAGCAAATTGTAACATTTCGTGCCAATCTTTGTAGGTCATTGTCATCTTCTGCACAATCTTCTTAATGTTTTTATTAGCTACTTCTACAGCCCCATTCATCTTCGGCCGGTAGGGAGAAGAATTATGGTGTTGTATCTTGAATTGCTCGCAGAGCTTAATGATCATCTTGTTGTTAAGATTGGTACCATTATCCGTAATGATCCTCTCTGGTACACCGTATCGACAGATCAGGTTATGCCGAATGAACCGTTCCACGACATTCTTGGTTACGGTAGCAAAGGAAGCTGCTTCGACCCACTTCGTAAAGTAATCAATCGCTACCAGGATTAAGCGATGCCTGTTGGATGTCGTAGGTCTGATCTCGCCGATCATATCAATGCCCCGCATTGCAAAAGGCCAAGGTGTTGTCATGACGTTCAAAGGAACTGGAGGAATGTGCACCTTATCAGCATAGACCTGGCATTTGTGACACGTCCGAGAATGTTGATAACAGTCGGCTTCCATTGTGGACCAGTAATATCCTGCCCGAAGGATTTTCTTTGCCATGGTATGTCCACTGGAATGAGTCCCGAAAGTACCTTCATGCAGCTCTGCCATGATCCTTTCTGCCTCATTCTTATCCACACAACGCAGTAAGGTTGAATCATGGTTTCGTTTGTAAAGAATGTCGTTGCTGAGGAAGAACTTTGCCGCGAACCTTCTCAGAAACTTCTTGTCATTAACGGATGCACCCTCGGGGTATTCTTGAGCTTCAAGATACCTCTTTACTTTATGATACCAGGGCTTTTCTGTTACCTCTTCGGTCTCAAGATCACATCAATGTGCAGGTTCATCCAATTTCCAAATAATGATCCGGGGAGCCTCGTTGTCCCATTTGACTTTAAACATAGAAGACATCGTAGCTAACGTGTCCGCCAACTGATTTTCTTCTCTTGGGAAATGTTCAAAGGTTATCTCCTCGAAGTGGGGAAGAAACATCAATACATACTCCTTGTAAGGAATAAGATTTGGATGTTTCGTATCCCACTCGCCTTTGATCTGACTGATCACGAGAGCGGAATCTCCGAAGACACTCAGAAACTTGATCCTTAGGTCAATTGCAGCTCGAAGACCCATGATGCATGCTTCATACTCCGCCATGTTGTTAGTGCAGTTGAAACATAGCCGGGCGGTAAGTGGAGTATGTGAGCCTTTAGGAGATATGATCACAACACCAATACCGTTACCCAAAGCGTTTGAGGCTCCGTCAAAGTGCATAGACCATCGGGATCCTACCTCAGGTCCTTCATCCGGTCCAGGTATTTAACAATAAGTTACTACCATGATATTCTCGTCTGGAAATTCAAAGTTCATCGACTGGTAATCATCCACTGCCTGATGTGCCAAATGGTCTGCCAACACACTCCCCTTGATTGCTTTTTGAGTCGTGTACTGGATGTCATACTCGGTCAAGATCATCTGCCATCTTGCTATTCTTCCGGACAAGGCAGGATTTTCGAAGATATACTTGATTGGATCCATTTTTGAAATCAATAGAGTAGTGTGAGTCAACATATATTGTCTTAGCCGGCGAGCAGCCCATACCAAAGCGCAACAAGTTTTCTCGAGCAGTGAGCATCGGGTCTCACAGTCGGTAAACTTTTTGCTAAGGTAATAAATAGCATGCTCTTTTCGGCCAGACTCGTCAAGCTGCCCCAGCACACACCCCATTGAATTGTCCAGTACTGTCAAGTATAAGATTAGAGGTCTCCCTTCAACCGGTGGCATAAGAATAGGTGGTTCCTGGAGATACTCTTTGATTCTTTCGAAAGCGGCCTGACATTCATCGTTCCATCGTACCACTTGATCTTTCTTCAGTAGCTTGAAGATTGGTTCACAAGTAGCAGTTAGGTGCGAGATGAATCAGGCAATGTAGTTCAACCATCCTAGAAAGCCTCTGACTTCTTTCTCTGTCTTGGGAGCCGACATCTCTTGTATGGCTTTCACTTTGGCAGGGTCTACTTGAATACCTTTGTCGCTTACGATGAAACCTAGTAGTTTCCAGATCTCACCCCGAAGGTGCACTTGTTCGGGTTTAATCTCAGCTTGTACAACTTCAACCGGTCAAACAGCTTCTGTAGATGATCAAGTTGTTCCTCCTCAGTTTGGGACCTTGCAATCATATCGTCGACATATACTTCAATCTCGTGATGGATCATATCATGAAACAGAGCAACCATGGCACGCCGATACGTTGCCCCAACATTTTTCAACCCAAACAGCATGACCTTGTAGCAAAACGTACCCCACTGAGTAACAAAAGTGGTCTTCTCCATGTCTTCGGGAGCCATCTTTATTTGGTTATAACCGGAGAAGCCGTCCATGAAGGAGAATACCTTATGCTGAGCAGTGTTGTTAACCAGAACGTCGATGTGAGGCAGAGGGAAGTCATCCTTAGGGCTCGCCCTATTCAAATCCCTGTAGTCAACACACATTCTGACCTTACCATCTTTCTTCGGTATCGGAACCACATTGGCAACCCACTGAGGGTAAGAAGTTACTGCTAGAAAACCGGCGTCGAATTATTTCATAACCTCAGCTTTGATTTTCTCGGACATCTCTGGACGTATACGGAGAACCTTTTGTTTTACCGGAGGGCATTCCTCCTTGGTAGGCAGGTGATGAACCACAATGTAGGTATCCAACCCAGGCATATCTTCGTAAGACCAGGCAAAGATTTCCACATAGTCATGTAGCATCTGAATCAACCATTGTTTCACACTAAGCTCCTGATTTGCACCGATCTCGACTTCCTTTCTGTCTGTCTCAGTACCCAGATTTACCATTTCCATTGGCTCTTCATGTGGCTGAATGGCCCTCTCTTCCTGAAGTAGCAGTCTTGCAAGCTCACCAGGCACTTCACAATCATCTTCACCTTCGTCTTCGGCTAAGTTGATCGGATTTTTGAAGTCATAACTGGCAGTAGCAGAGTCATTACCAGTGAGATCCAGAGTGGATTGAGACCTGTATATGTGAGTGTGTGTAAATAGCTGTTTTGCAATATATAATAAAGAAAGACAAGGAGCGCAAGATTTGTAATGCAAAAAACGTTCAATGCTTTTATTAATGATATATGAAAATGACACACAAAAGCCCTCACAAATGAAGCCACGGTGCCCCGGGTAAGACACCGGGCCATAAAGTTTCGCAATATTGTCTGTTACAAATTCAAAACAAAGGAGTTCATTACTGAGTGACAAAAGTAATAGGGATGAAGTCTTTTGCTGTCCAGTTGCTTGGTCCACCATTGGTCGTAGGGTAGATCCAGCTGTCGAATTCAGATTCCTCCACGTCATCTTCAATGGCATTTATTCCCGAGTTGTGGATGAACACAGGAGGTCTTCCAATCCTTGCCTTACGAACAACCCTTTTAGCTTCTGCAGTGAAACCCAAGCCAAATTTGTCAGTCTTCTGAGTGAAATCAGGAAGTCGGCCCCAGTTTGCATACTCACCCCTCTCAATAACAGCCCGGGCATCCTTTAAGGAAGCCATCTTCAAAGGAGAATCTTCAATCATAGTCTCTGCTGATGCCAGTGTCTGAGGAACCTCTTCAAAGTGTTGAAAGGGGGTCTCAATGAACTCCCCATCCATCTCTATGTACCGGAACGAGTTGAGGTGATTGACCATATATTCCTCCTCCCCCTGAACTGTCATAATCTTCCCTTTGACCGGGTACTTCAGCTTCTGGTGGAGTGTGGAGGTCACAGCTCCAGCCTTATGGATCCATGGACCACCCAGTAAACAAGAATAGGACGGTCGAATGTCTATCATGTAGAATGTGGAATCGAAGACCTGCGAACCAACTCTGATTGGAATATCGACTTCACCATGCACCATCCTTTTAGACCCGTCAAAGGCCCGAACAACAATGTTACTTGGCTTTAGCTCCAACCCTTCGCAATCCAACCTGTCTAGAGCTTTCTTGGGCAAGACGTTCAATGAGGAACCAGTGTCAACCAACACATGTGCAAGAGTAGTGCCCCTGCATTCAATGGAGACATGCAGGGCGTCATTATGGTTCTTCCCTTTAGCAGTCAGATCAGCGTCGGAGAAACCCAAACCATTATCAGTAGTTAGATTGGCCACATAATTGGTAAACTGATCAGCTAACGTCTCCTGTGGCACCTGGGCCGTCTTCAGGAAAGTAATCAGAGCCTTGGCATGGGCCTCCGAACACAACAACAGTGATAACATCGAAATCTTGGATGGGGTTTGCCCCAGTTGCTCAACTACATTATAATCACTCTTCTTGATAATCTTAAGAATCTCTTCCATCTCTTGTTTGGAAGCTTCAACATTGATGGTCTTCGGTGCCTCCGTCTGGGTAGGCATATCAGTGGCTATCCCTTTGCCCCGAGCATCAGATGGCTCGACAGCAGGGGTAGAAATAGGAGCTTGGTCAGGAAGGGAGGTAGGTACACTTGCAGGTGTGATGACAAGAGGTCTCTGGATAGTTGGTGGCGCAATATCAGGTGAGAAAAGCCTACCACTGCGGGTGACTTTAGCAGACCCGCCAATGTTGCTGACGCTGACATTAGTATCAAACTCTTGCTTAACTCCAAGCACATAAACATCAGCCCCATAGTGCCAAGGGACAACTTTGTCAGATGTGTAGGGAATGGGCCCCGGAACAGTGATGATTATGGGTGCAATCTTCTGAGCAGGCGTAATTCTGACAGGCTTCCTCGAGGGAGCCTTGGGAGAATTATTGAAAATAGTGACAATGGAGACTTCTTCAGTAGGGGTGGCAGGAACAACAATCTTCTCAAACAGGATTTCTTTATTATCCATCAGGTTTTGGATACATGACTTCAAAGATGGGCAACCAGTAGGTGAAACGGAACACAGATGGCAACCTTCACTACACCCCAGAAATAAACCGGCTAGCAACAAGTTCTTCTTGACGGTCATCAGCGGGGTGACAATATCATCCACAGAGGCTACAAACAAGTCTTCCACTACAACATTCACTCCATGCTTGGGCATGGGTGCAGTCACAACGTTAGGCCTCTCGGGCGCCTCGAACTCAATCTCCTTAGCATCGATTAGGTCCTGAACCTTATTCTTCAAAGCCCAACAATCATCCGTATTATGCCCCGGGCTGTCAGAGTGATAATCACATTGGGCGTTAGGATTGTACTTTGGGGATGTTGTATTCACGATCTTCGGGGCTTCTTTTAGAGTCACCAGATTGGTTGTCAGTAACTGCGGCAATATCTAGGATAAGGTCATGCTGAGTCGAGTGAATTGCCTTCTAGGTCTCTCACCCCTTTGTTGGTTGTGATGCTGAGGAGCAGCAGCAGGTTTTGAAATTACCACCGCGTTGACAGCTTGGCGGAGTTCCGATCTATTCTGTCTCCTTGAACCGTAGACAACACTGGATTCCTTCTTGAAGGGTTTCTTCTTGGTGCTTGATGAAGCACCCTTATGTATCTTCCCAGACTTGATACCAACTTCAATTCTCTCACCAGTCAAGATTAGGTCTATAAACCTGGCTGAAGAATTTCCAATCAAATGGTTGAAGAACGGACCAGACAGGGTCCCCAGAAACATATCAACCAGCTCACGATCAGTCAAAGGTGGCTGCACCCTTCCGGCAAGGTCTCTCCATTTTTGGGCGTATTCTTTAAATCCTTCACCCGTCCCTAGTGACATACCCTGGAGTTGGGTACGCGTAGGAGCGAGGTCGGAATTATATTGATACTGTTTATAGAACTTCGTAGCCAAATCTTCCCAGGTACGGATACTGGCCCCATCCAGCTGATAGAACCATTCGAGTTGAGTCCCTGAAAGACTATCCTGAAAGAAATGGATCCACAAATTCTTGTCAGCAGTGTAAGGTTGGATCTTCCTTACATACGACCGGAGGTGCAGCTTTGGGCAGGAGGCTCCATCATATTTGGCAAAGGCAGGTGCCTTGAACTTATGGGGAATCACCACTTCAGAGGATAAGCCTAGGTCTCCAAAGTCCAACCCGGGCACATTCTGTATCTCCATAGCGCTTAAGCGGTCCTCCAACTGTTTGTACCTATCCTCAGCAGGAGGGTACTGTTCTTCATCATAATCCGTCTCGTTATCAGAGACTACGGGACTAGGAACCCTTCTCTCTTGTGGACTGTCTTTTCCTACAGATGAAGTGGTCAGCTCAACCTCATTCTGCAGTCCATTCCCAAATCTGCGTCCAGTGTTGAACAAGACGGTCCTCTTCTTCTTCTTCTTCCTCTCTTTCAGAATCAGAGTCTTCAAATCCTGTTGACCCAGGGCTAGGCTCATAATCAACTCTTGGAACTGGGCGTTCTGGGCCTGGAGGGCCTTGATAGCTTGTTCAGTGGAAGGTTCAGTAGACATGATGATTGCTGAAATAAACAGCAAAGAAGATAAGTGACCAGTAAAAGAGTACCTGTTATGCATATGATGAAGTGAAATGCGTATGATTTATGTTTTCAAAGACAATCGGGATTCAACTTTGTAGACAAAAAAGGAAACACACTTTATTAGATTTAACTTCGGAATTTAAATTGTTCAACAAGTTACCCTTAGGCTTTACAAGAATGAAGATACTGAAAAGTAAACAAAAGCTGTAAAAGAAACATTAAAGGTCCATCAATGCTCCCATGGCCTCTTCTTCTCGGTGCGGATATAATCATTCAGGATCCGTTCATTCTCCAATTGCTTTGTCAGCTTCTGGATCTTCTGTTCTTGTTCATTGAACCTTTCCCGATAAGAATCCCGTTCTTCCTGCAGTTGCGCCCAAGACCTCTTTAGTGTGCCAACATTAGTGGGCGTATGAGGATGAAGAATAGTTGGAGGAACCCCATCCTTATCAGCAACTTCAAGAGTAATAGGCCTGACAACTTCGTATGGCATACCTAACTTCTGAGCACGGATGCGGACCCATCTGAAATATGACTCCATTGGCAGAGAAGTTTTTGGTCCCAACTCATGTGGGTCAGCTTTGTGAACTCTATCCCAAGCCCTGATGAATCTATGGCGCAGCTCGTCGCTATCTACCTGAAAATCAAAGACGATATGAGGTATCAACATATCATGAGGCCCTTCTCTTCTGGCTCTTCCAAACTGACGGAGAGCTAAGCATGGGTTATAAGAGATTCCTCCACGGGTTCCGATCAATGGAACATTAGGGTACTCTCCACAATGATCAATGACGACCACCTCGTCTAAGCCTCTGAGAGTCCAAATAATGTCTTTGTCAGTAAGAGACATTATCCTATGAGCCCAGCCCCTTCCTTCTTTGTTTTTCAGTACGGACTTAGGGAGGTGTGAAATAAACCACCTCGCCAATAAAGGAGCACAACACATCAAAGTTCCCCATCTTCGGGCAGTACGAGTATAGAGCTGGTAAAGGATATCACCCAAGAGAGTGGGTACAGGGTTCCGAGAGATGAAGATCCTTATGGCATTAACATCAACGAAGGTGTCAGGATTTGGAAACAATACCAGACCATAGATTAAGAGAGCCAGAATATCTTTGTACGCCTTGAGGTCTAAGTCATTCCAGAAACAATTAGCGTTGCCAACCAGAAACTTAGCCAAAAAGCCCTTAACTCCACTTCTAGTCTCACAGTTAGCCATTACCTCCTCTTTGGTTAAGTGAAGGGCTGCAGCAATCTCTTCAGGCCTGAGAGTATTTTCCCAACCAGTAAATGGAGTTTGTTCCAAGATAGAGATACCAAGTGTTGTACCCTAAAATTTGCCCTCTCAATTCTCAAGGCCTTTCTCACAAGGATTCTCAAAGGTTCAAGCTTGAACAAGTGCATTTGGATTTTCCAATACCAAAAGGAAACTGTCAAAAAGGGGGAAGACAGATAAAATTAATATTTTGACAAATTTGGATTAAAAAAAACAAGTGTCCTTCGTTTCAGCTCTTTCGATTGGCTTTTTGGCCTCTTTCGACACAAGTTTGGCTTGCATCCTTCGACTGGGCATGGGCCTCTGACACAGTTTGGTTTGGATTCACAAGGAAAAGAGCCTCTTGTAATCTATTTCATTTACAAGGCAAAAACCCTCTTGATGGTGTCCTTCAATCCAGGAGGAAAAAGCCTCTCTTTTGCCCTCTTTCGATCACACATCCTGCCCTTTCACGCTTTTTTTCGTTGGGAGGAGTGACTTCTCCAGCGTTGCAAGCTTCGATCGAGCCTTCCATCCCAAGAGCATTAATTTGGCCCATTCGAAGGATTGTCTAGGGGAGTCATTCGAACGTCAAAAGAAGATGGTTTCTGAAAGTCTGGTTGAAAGGTGAGGTCAGAGAGTCAAAACAAAAGGATGAGAGGCCAAAGGCATTTGTTGACTAAGACTCATGCGCTGCCAGGCAGGGGCATGATTCACTGGCCATGAAACGCCAGGACTGCTGCACAGCAGTTCTGAAGCACTGTCCAAATTCCTTGCACTGAAATGGCAATAAAATACTTCCCCTCGAAAGCTACAAATACAGCATACCCCTTCTGTTTGAATTTTTTGTTTTCCCTCTCAAAGTGTCAGCCAAGTCACATCTTTGTTTTTTAACTCCCAAACCTTTCCTCTATAAATAGAGGAATCATTGACAAAGAAAAGGGCGAGATTTTTGACTAAGAGAAAAAAATCACAAGAAATCCTCAAGCAAGAAAACTCTAGCAAAAATTCTCAAAAAAAAAAAAAAAACTCTTAGACACTTCACAACGTTTTAAGAAAAACTCAGACCCTTTCATACCTGGGTGGATCCTTCGATTCACTCTCCAACAGCCTGATAACCAGTCTTCGATTTATCCTATAGACTTATATAATAACCTTCCATTCACTCACCACTATAAAACTCCCTCCCTCGATTCAGTGACCGTTCAAGCAAGGCGGTGATTGAACTAACCTCAGGAAGACCCTAACAAACTTCCATTCATTACCAAGGAGGTAACTTACAGTTTCCTTGGATTTAAGCGCTTCAAGAGGTAAGTTCACTGTAAACTTCGAACCATTTCATTTTTATATTATGTGTTCATGTCAATAAAAATGTAGATACTTCATCTAGGGAGTTTGACCATGTTTCAATCTTCGATCCTGAATGCCTACATGTTGAAAGTTTCGACCCTGACTGTTTAAACTTTGGACTTTTGAGACCCGTTAATCTTGTGCTAACCCATTGGCCTGTAGCTTTGAAAGTTACACTTGAGTGTGGTGTTTTAAAAGTTTAAAACAAGTTTCTCTGTATCCTTTGCTTGGCTAAGTGTTCAAGCCCTTCGAATCTCAACCTAAGGGCCTAACACTCTTGCAGTCGAAGGAAGTAGCAAGGAGCCTGAGGCAAAGAGTGTACTTCACGTTGACCCCAGGCCTCAAACGAAAGAAGTGGCCAGGAGGATGTCCACGCTGACTGCCAAGTCTCAATCGAAAGAAGCAGGAGAAGGGTGAAATCGAAAGACACGGCCTTACGGACTCCGGGCCCAAATTGAAGGAAGTCAAAAAGGGCAGAATCGAAGGATGTCTCTGCCCAAATCGAAAGGATCATTTTTATCCCTTTTATTTTTGTTTTGTCTTTACATTTCTTGCTCTTCAATAGGGTTGTAATAGCGTAGGATCTATTTTCTGCATTTTTATTACTTTCGCACAAATGATAGTAACTAGGGTGTATGGAAAAAATGAAAACAACAAGTAGACAACCCCTAATCAAAAATTAAACACATGAAATCAATACACAATTCACACTTGCACCCCTAGGGTAATCCCTCTTATTGCCTTCCAAAATGGGCCATGCTTGCACGTTAAGTTTCTTTGGCAAGACGAATCAAAATGATCATAGTCCCTCGATGACGCTTTCGAAAGTTTCCTATCAAAATGATCATAGTCCCTTCAAACAAAATTGCCAAAGACACTTGGCATCATTGCATTCATGGTCCATACGATGACCCGCGCCTGTCCCGTTAAACATCCTAAACGCAAGATTGTCCACCAAATACAATGGTGGAACAAAAGTGTTAAAAGGGTTAAAACATGAGAAAAGCCTTTGAGTACAATAGGGGTAGACAACTCTTAGTTACTTGGTCAACTTGCAAAAACACTTGCCTACTTTTCAAAACCACACTCCACAAACATTTTCAAAACAAACTTTCAAAAAAAAAAACATTTGAAACATCTTTTCGAAAAGATACACACCTTCGTATATACTCAAACACGAGTCATTACAACGGTTTCCGAAACAAAGGCGTCTATTTCAAAACATTTTCAAAACACAAATACACACACCATTTCAAGCAATCAAAAATCAAGGCAAGTGATCTAAAACCAAGTAACTAAGAGCCCATGGATAACCATGGATGAAAAGGGTTCTAATACCTTCCCTTTTCATAATCTACCCCCCGAACCCACAAAACATCTCAAAAGGTTTTTCCTGTGCTTTTTAACCTTTCCTTTAGGATAAAATAAAAAGTCGGTGGCGACTCTTGCTAAACCGAACAAGTGCGAATACAAACGCAAAAACTCAAGTCAGTTCTCCCACCGTATCACAGAACTGGCGACTCTGCTAGGGAAATCTTTAAAAGTGGGGTTACCTTAGGGTTTTTAGATCACCCTCTTGCATGATTAATTGTTTGCTTTGATTGCTTTACCTTTGTGGTTCTCTTGTTTGGACTTGAAATCCTACACCCGGATTTGGGGAAACATTCATAGATAGCAATACATTGTGGAAACTGTGTGGGGTATACCGACACGGTTGAAGCAATAGCTATATTAGTGTGACATATTTGTGAGTACCGGTAACCCTTGAGTTCAATCAAGGAGAGTACGGGGCCGCTGAGTGATGTCACTAAGCACTAATGACCTAGAACCTTACTTGACCATCTTGGCCTTTTATTAGGGATAGTGAGATGACCGGCTTTGGTGCAGTCCGAAGTTGGTAGATACTCGATACTACACTCATTGAGGGTTGTCTTCTTGGAATATTTTGGTCGCTAGTTAAGTGGCTAAACCAAAACAATGAACATGGAAGACAATCCGATGATATTGAGCTCCTTAGAACCCGGTTACTATTTATAGGACATGTTTTTAAGCCAACTACACTCAAGAGGGTACTTACCTATGAAACCCCATGCAAGCCTGAAACTAGGGTTTTGTGTGATTTGCTTGTACATGTGTTTTTACATACATCATAAACATCATAAAGCATCATATGCATCCGCTAACCATTTCAAGGGTTTGGATCTTCACCTTTGTTCTTGTTTTGTAGGTCATGGAAATTCCTCGCAGGAAAACTATCCAAGTCAACCTTGTGAGAATCCCTCCTCAACTCAAGGAGCTCACATCCAGAATTCCCGAAAGCTCTCCCTTCAGTGAAAGACATGGTAGACTGCTCAGCCTAGTCAACGCCAGCATTGAAGAGGACATGATGAAGGTTTTGTTCCAGTTCTTTGACCCCCTTCACCACTGTTTCACATTCCCTGACTACCAACTGGTACCCACTTTGGAGGAATTTTCTCAACTCCTGAGAATTCCTATTCTTAATCAACTACCTTTCAACGGTACGGAAAAGGAACCAAAGCCTGAGGATGTTGCTCGAGCACTACACTTGCAACCATCCGACATCAAGGGGCATTGGGAAACTAGAAGCGGTGTCAAAGGCTTCTTGGCAAAATTCTTGTTTGAGAAGGCACAAGAGTGTTGGAACTCCTTGGATCTACAAGCCTTTGAAGAAATTGTGGCACTCCTCATTTATGGGTTGGTCTTGTTCCCAAATCCTGGCCAGCTTATAGATGTCAACGCCGTCAAGATCTTCTTATCCAGGAATCCAATACCAACGTTGCTCGGGGACATCCTCCACTCATTTTACACACGAACAATGAGAAAGAGAGGTTTTCTCATATGTTGTACTCCTCTCCTCGCAAGGTGGTTTATTTCGCACCTTCCACAATCTGTTTTGAAGAATGACCAAGGCCTTAGGTGGTCACAACGGTTGATGACCCTCACTCACTCTAATGTACATTGGTGTTCTCGGTCCAGAGAAAGTGTCATCATCGTTGATCGTTGTGGAGAGTTCCCTAATGTCCCATTGCTTGGCATTAGAGGGGGCATTACCTACAACCCTTGTCTGGCTTTGAGACAGTTTGGATATGCACGGAGGGAGGGCCCTCACGACATGTTGATTCCTGACATAGTTTTTGACTTCGACAACGATGCGCAAGGACTTCGCCAAAGATTCATCAGAGCTTGGAGGATGCCCAACAAGGTAGACAGCAAGACACTGGGGCACAAGAACTCCATCCCTCTCGAGCCCTATCTCAAGTGGGTGCGAACCCGAGCCCAGAGTCTAATGATGCCTTACCCTCATATTCTCCCTGTGATTAAGGAGCCCGTTAAGGAAGGAGAGATTCCCTACACCATCTTATGTCCTGACATGCCAACGGCATGGGAGAAGATGCAGAAGAGTTGGATTCAACTCAAGGAAGAAAGGGATACTTTTGAAGCCAGCTTTTACGCCAGCGAGAAGAAGGTTTTGGAGCTTACCCGCCGACTCCATGAGGAAGAAACCCTTAACACCTACATCGCGCCAAAAAGGATGCGCAACATCTTTTTACCATGAGAAGTTTTTGTAATATTTGGCCCATGGGGCATTTATGTACTAACAAAATTTCTTCTTATTAATATGACGTGTGTTCTTTTTGTCTGCAACAATTGTGAATTTCTAAATCCTTGAATGCATTGCATAAATAAACATATCATTCATCATGTGCATAAGCAGGTCTCCACACCATGTTTCCTTATCTTTCTGCTGTTTATTTCAGTAAGATGGATCTCGAACAGACGGTCAAGGATCTACAGTCTCAGAACTCACAGTTTCAGCATCTCCTGATGACCTTGGCAAAGGGTCAGGAGGATCTAAAAGCCCTGCTCGGGAACAAAGAGCAAGTGAAAAAGAAGAATAAGAGAGTTGGGGTGGCTACCCTGGGAAGAAGGTTTGAGGGTGAAGCCAGAAGAGTTCTTGAATTTCCCCCTACATCCGAAGAAGGAACCAATAAAGGGAAAGGGGTTGCGGTACCGTCTGAATCCGAAGTTGAAGAAGAAGAGGCTGAAGAAGATGAAGACTACTCAGAACAACAATACCCGTCGGTCGATGACAAATACAAGAGTTTGGAGGACAGGTTAGCAACTATGGAGCTGCAGAGAGTTCCAGGCTTAGATTTCGAAGATTTGGGATTAATTGCTGGAATTGTGATCCCCCCGAAGTTTAAAGTCCCAGTTTTTGCAAGATATGATGGGCTGTCTTGCCCGAAGATGCATCTAAGGTCGTACGTCTGAAGAATCCAACCTCACACATCTGACAGAAACCTTTGGGTACATTTCTTTCAGGATAGCCTGTCTGGCACACAGCTGGATTGGTTCTACAATCTCGAGGGATCAGAGGTACATAGTTGGGAGGATCTGGCAGCTGCCTTTTATCGCCAATATCAGTATAACTCCGACCTGGCACCAACCCGTACTCAGCTAAAGAGTATGGGGATGACCTCAGGTGAGGGATTCAAGGAATATGCCCAGAAGTGGCGCGATCTGGCCGGAAGAGTGCAGCCACCTCTTTCTGATAGAGAGCTTGTTGATATGTTCCTGGGGACCCTGTCTGGTCCATTCTTTAACCACCTGATCGGTAGCTCTTCCGCAGGGTTTACCGAATTAATTCTGACTGGAGAGCGGGTAGAAGCCGGTATCAAGAATGGGAAAATTCAGAAGGATGCCTCTGCATCTACTACGGTTAAGAAATCATTTCCGACGAAGAAGGAAACGGCTGTTGTGTATTCTCAGAGAGGAGCAGGGAGAAATGAGCGTCGGTCGACTGTGGGGGCCGTGATGATCCAAAATCCATCAAACGATCAACCTCGCAATAATCAGTCCAGACCTAAACCGCAATGGGGAGAATGTCCACCACGGCAGTTTACCCGCATCAATACGACACCTGCGCAGGTTCTTCCACATCTGTTGAACTTGAATCTCACCAAGATTAGGGAAGCACCGAAGATTGTGAATACTGCTTCACCACACTATCATCCCAATGCCAGATGCGCCTACCATTCCGATAGCGTCGGACATGACACAAACGATTGTTGGGCGCTAAAAAATAAAATTCAAGACTTGATAGATGCAAAAGAGGTGGAGTTCGATGCTCCAGAGAAGCCAAACGTGATATCTGCTCCGATGCCGAAGCACGGTCGAAATGTCCATGCTATCGAGGAAGATTTGTATGTTTCTAATGTCAATGACCTGAGGACTCTGCTGTTAACCATCAAGTTAAATCTGCTAAGAGCCGGGATTTTCCCGCGATGCAAAGAAGACTGCTACTGTTGTTACTCTCTGCCGTTTGACTGCCCATCACTGAAGAAAGGCATCCAAGGCCTGATGGACAGTCAACAAATTCTGTTTGAGAAGATTCCTACTATTCCAACCCCTACTGAAGATGTCTCGATTATCACCATTCACGACAATCTTTCCAAGGCCGTCAGAAAGCCTGTTAAGATTACATCAGCTACAAAGATTATTCCTTTGAAAATAACTATGCATGGGCCGGTCCCCTACAGTTCTGACAAGTCAATACCATGAATTACGGTGGAGACATATAATACCATGGTGTTAAACAAGTCGAAGTAACCGAAGAAAGCTCTGATGAAGAAGAGGCCAGTATTGGAAACATTGCTGGTACAAGCAAGATCACCCGAAGCGGGAGAATATTTTCTCCAGAGATTGCCCCCCCAAAGGCAACCTTTGGACCCTCAGCTGCTGCCAGAGTTAATCCTGCACCAATAAGACTTTCCGCCGAAACTCCGTTGATTGAAGAAACTGTTATTCCCGTTGTTGTCCCTCCTACTTCTGCTGATAAAGGTAAAGGAACCCAAGATGAGCTCGTCCGGATGAGGGCTCAACCTTTGGCCATCCCGGAGACCTCTAAGAAAGAGATGGAGGAGATCCTGAAGATAATTAAAAAGAGTGATTATGACGTGGTAGAGCAACTGGGGCAAACCCCCTCGAAGATCTCCATGTTAGCGTTACTGCTTTGTTCTGAGGCGCACGCCAAAGCATTGATCAAATTCCTGAAGACAGCCCATGTCCCCCAGGAAACCTCTGCCGACCAATTCCAAGACTGTGTAGCCAGTCTTACAGCAGACAACGGTTTAGGTTTCTCTGATGCGGACCTGACCTCAAAAGGGAGAAAACACAACGACGCATTACATGTGTCAGTAGAATGCCAAGGAACTACTTTGGCCCATGTTCTAGTCGACACTGGTTCTTCTCTGAACGTGCTGCCCAAGAAGGCTCTCGACCGTTTAGATTGTGAAGGCTTGGAGTTGAGGCCAAGTAATATCATTGTAAGGGCATTTTACGGGTCGAAGATAATGGTACACGGAGAGGTAGACATTCCCATTAAGGTTGGCACAGAAGTATTCCCCTCAACTTTCTCTGTGATGGACATCCGTCCGTCATACTCTTGCTTACTGGGAAGGCCGTGGATACATAACGCTGGGGCAGTTACCTCCTCCTTACATCAAATGTTGAAGTACCTTGTCAAAGGAAAGATCATAACCGTGCACGGTGAAGAGGAATCTATGATCAGCCACTTGAACTCCTTTCGGTATGTAGAGGTGGAAGGAGAATTCATTGAAACACCATTCCAGCACTTCGAGGATGTCTCTCCTGAAGTGGCAGTAGCAAAAGTGGTAGCTGAGGTACCAAAGCAGATGGCCAGGATGGCATCTCTAAAAGACGCGAAAGCTGCATTGAAGGGAGGAAAGAGCTCAACATGGGGGCAGTTGTCAGATATTCCTCACAAAACAGACAAGTTTGGATTAGGTTTCACTGCTGCGGGACAGAAAGCTATGCGCCGTTCAAAAGTTGAAAGAACGCCCATCAAGATTTCTCCTTATGGAATCAATGCTCTGGAAGGTGAAGACGAAGAGGCCAACATTGAAGATTGGATCTACCCAACCATCGAAGGAGGACTACGCAACTGGGAGGCAAAAGACTTTGTCCCCATTACTTTTATTAATCAGTAATTATCTGTCAAACATTTCCTGTTGATTTGTAATATTTACTCTTGAACAATCCGTACACTACTTTTTCACCTCATGCCTTTCCCGGGGCATGTAGGTCCATTTGTAAGGGTTTTGATTATCTTCATATCCATATGCCATGTTTAATGATTCATTGGACGTTTTTCATTGATAAACTGTTGTGTTCATTTTTCTTTCCTTTTTGCATTTTGTTTGTTTAAGGATGGCTATCCCTTACACACACCCACACTCACAAATGCAGGTACCCGTCCACTCTGGATTCTATGGGTGACTATTCTGCTATGTCCTTCAATAACGCTGAAGATCTGGTCAATCAGGCTGAGTATGAAGATGACGAAGATTGTGAAGTACCGGGAGAGTTAGTCAGACTTCTACAACAAGAAGAAAGGGCCATCTTGCCTCACGAAGAGTTGTTGGAAACTGTCAACTTAGGAACAGAGGAAGACCGGAAGGAAGTGCAAGTGGGTGCCAATCTGGAGCCAAGTGTCAAGGAATGCTTGATACAACTGTTAAATGAGTACATTGAAATCTCCGCCTGGTCTTATGAAGACATGCCGGGTTTAGACACAGACATCGTGGTTCACCGTCTCCCTACAAGAGAAGATTGTCCACCGATCAAACAAAAGGTCCGCCGAATGAGGCCCGACATGTATGAGAAGATTAAAGCAGAAGTGATGAAGCAATTCAACGCTGGCTTTCTGGCTGTTACATCCTATCCACAATGGGTTGCTAACATCGTGCCAGTACCTAAAAAATACGGCAAGGTCAAAATGTGTGTGGACTACCGGGATTTGAATAGGGCTAGCCCTAAAGATGATTTTCCGCTACCCCATATCGACATTTTAATTGACAACACAGCTCAGCACAAAGTGTTTTCCTTCATGGATGGCTTCTCGGGCTACAACCAAATTAAAATGGCCCCCGAGGACATGGAGAAAACAACCTTTGTTACACAATGGGGTACCTTTTGCTACAAGGTGATGTCGTTCGGATTGAAGAACGCAGGGGCAACTTATCAACGCGCCATGGTGGCTTTATTTCATGATATGATACATCATGAGATCGAAGTTTACGTAGACGACATGATAGCTCGATCACAAACAGAGGAGGAGCACCTTGAACATCTAGAAAAGCTGTTTGCCAGGTTGAAAGAATACAAACTCAGGCTGAATCCAAGTAAATGCACTTTTGGAGTTAGGTCTGGTAAACTTCTAGGGTTTATTGTCAGCAACAAAGGCATTGAAGTCGATCCAGCAAAAGTGAAAGCAATACAAGAGATGCCTGCTCCCCGTACTGAAAAGGAGGTTATAGGATTCTTGGGGCGCTTGAACTATATTGCCAGATTCATCTCTCATCTGACTTCTACTTGTGAGCCAATTTTCAAACTATTAAAGAAAGATCAGGTAGTCGAATGGAACGACAATTGCCAAGCTGCTTTTGATAAGATCAAGGAGTATTTGCTAGAACCTCCTATTCTGATGCCACCCGTCGAGGGAAGGCCATTGATCATGTATCTTACCGTCTTGGATAACTCAATGGGGTGTGTTTTGGGCCAGCATGATGAGTCTGGTCGAAAAGAGCATGCTATTTATTACCTTAGCAAAAAGTTTACCGACTGTGAGACTCGCTACTCACTGCTCGAGAAAACTTGCTGCGCTTTGGTATGGGCTTCTCGCCGACTAAAACAGTATATGTTGACTCATACCACTCTGTTGATTTCCAAAATGGATCCTATCAAGTATATCTTCGAAAAGCCTGCTTTATCTGGAAGAATAGCTAGATGGCAAATGATCCTAACTGAGTATGACATCCAGTACACCACCCAAAAAGCTATAAAAGGGAGTGTACTAGCTGACCATCTGGCTCATCAAGCTATCGAAGATTACCAATCCATGAGATTTGACTTCCCAGACGAGGACATCATGAGTTTGGACAACATTGAAGGTAACGGACCGTATGACGGACCTGGAAAGGGATCCCGATGGACCCTGTACTTTGATGGTGCTTCAAATTCACTTGGAAACGGTATCGGTGCGGTACTCATTTCCCCGGAAGGTTGCCACACACCTTTCACGGCCCGACTATGCTTCAGCTGTACCAACAACATGGCCGAATATGAAGCTTGCATTTTTGGTCTCAAGGCTGCCATAGACTTGGGGATCAAATCTTTGATCGTATTTGGGGACTCGGCTTTGGTTATCAGTCAAATCAAAGGAGAGTGGGATACCAAACATCCTAATCTTATCCCATACAAAGAACATGTCTTGACATTGTTGCCTCATTTCGAGCAAATCACCTTCGAGCATTTCCCGCGAGAAGAGAATCAGCTAGCAGATGCTCTGGCTACAATGTCTTCCATGTTTAAACTCAATTGGGATAACGAGGCTCCCCAAATAACCATCGAGCGAATGGATGAACCTGCGCATTGTCACGAGATCAATACCGAAGAAGTAGTGGAACAACCCTGGTTTCATGAAATCAAAAGGTATCTCCAGACTAGAGAATATCCCGAAGGAGCTTTAGTAAATGACAAGAAGTTCCTAAGGGAGTTTGCTGCCAAGTTCTTCCTGAGCAATGGCATCCTCTATAAACGCAGCCATGACTGTGTTTTACTCCGATGTATGGACAGAGCTGAGGCAGAGTTGATCATGACTGAGATACACAGCGGTACGTTCGGTACCCACTTGAGCGGACACACGATGGCTAAGAAGATTCTAAGGGCAGGCTATTACTGGTCAACCATGGAAGCTGATTGCCATCAACACTCCCGTACCTGCCATAAATGCTAAATCTACGCCGATAAGGTGCACATTCCTCCGGTTCCTCTCAACGTGCTGACAGCTCCGTGGCTATTTACAATGTGGGGCATTGACATGATAGGAGAGATCAAGCCCACTGCATCCAATGGACATCGCTTCATCCTGGTCGCCATTGACTATTTCACCAAATGGGTCAAAGCGGCTTCCTTCGCCTCTGTTACAAAAAATGTGGTTGCCCGCTTCATCAAGCAAAACCTCATATGCCGGTACGGTGTTCCCGACAGGATTATCACAAACAACGGAACCAATCTAAATAATACTATGATCACCGCTCTGTGCGAACAGTTCAAGATTTATCATCACAATTCATATCCCTATCGGCCGAAGATGAACGGTGTTGTTGAAGCTGCGAACAAAAACATTAAGAAGATCATTCAGAAAATGACAGTCACTTACAAGGACTGGCATGAGATGCTACCGTTTGCTCTGCACGGATACCGTACCACAACACGTACTTCAACCGGGGAAACCCCATTTTCTTTGGTGTACGGCATGGAAGCTGTCCTGCCCATGGAAGTTCAAATTCCTTCCTTAAGGATTATGCAAGATGCAGGTTTGAATGAAGATGATTGGATTCAGACACGACTTGATCAACTCAATTTGATCGACGAGAAGCGACTCGCTGCTGTTTGCCATGGTCAGACGTACCAAAAACGGATGACTTAGGCTTTCAACAAGAAAGTCAGACGTCAGGTATATCAAGTCGGAGATCTCGTGATCAAGCGGATTATCTTACGAAGGACCATTTGTGATCAAGAGCATATTTTCTGGTGGTGCAATGATTCTGACCACCATGGACGGTAATGATTTGCCGCACCCCGCGAACGCAGACATGGTCAAAAGATACTACGCGTAAAATAACCCGACAAGTCGAAAACCCGAAAGGGAGGCTTGGGCAAAAATGGGCATCCCGGTGAACCGAAAACCCGAAAGGGAGGTTCAGGCAAAAATTAGGGATAAAACAAAAAAAACTGTACACCCGGCAAGTCGAAAACCCGAAAGGGCGGCTTGGGCAAAAAGGGGTTTCCCGGTGGATCGAAAACCCGAAAGGGCGATTCAGGCAAAAGTTAGGGAATTAAAGCGTATGACTATGTCTCGTCGGATCACTTTAAGGATAATCTCCTCATCAACCAGCTCCAAGCTTCTGGTCAATTCAGTCACCGGCAGACGAAGCATTGAACGGACAGATATTCAGAGTTGTGAAGGCTATAGCAGAATGGAATCCCATGGAGTTATTTCACATAGCCATCTTTCTTTTGTATAAAACTTACAATTTTTACGGCGACATCCTCTTACAAGGATGCCTATCTCCTTTGTATAAAGATGCTCATAGAAAGTTAATACAAATACTTTTCCAAATACACAAATTTGCTTTGTCTTCCTTTTTTTCCCTTTCACACTTATGTTTACTTGAGAAACGTCCAATGTTTTGTTAAGTAGGCATATGCATTTGAACATAGTCATTTCCTTACAAATCGGGAAAAGATGATTACTGATAGGTTAAAGGTATGGATAGATGTCTCGATGCCCTTTCAGAAGGATTCCCCGAACAGAGTTAAACTCCAGGATCCTCAGTAGAACAAGAACTTTCTCAAAGCTGATCTCCCCAGCCAAAGAGCCTTCCAGAACTTAGTCCCCCTCAGAGATAAGTTTCAGCACCCCCAGTGGAGCCCTAAAATCTGAAAATCCTATCCCTAGCGGAGCTAAAACTTCCAACTATCAATCCCCATTGGAACCAGACCAGTGAACATTCTCCCCACAGAGATACTTCCCACCAGACTGAAGATTCCCAATCATACCTCTCCAGCATAAGTCTACCAGGTTCTGAACTCCCCAGCAGAGATCATCAGAATTCTCTCACCCCGCAAGTCATCAAGGAGCTCTGAGCCCCAGCAGTGGTCCTAAGATCCCTCAACCAGTGAAGATCTTGTTCCCCAAGCAGTTAGCAGACAACAAGGATTTCTCATCCTCAATAACCCCAGAGTTCTTCTATCCCCAACTTTGGTTATGGGTTTATTTCCCCAACATTTGTCCTGGATTTATTCTCCAGAACAAATTACATTTCAGACTGATCGGTCGTTCAAAAACTCCTTCATCATCTGTTGGAAGCTACAGTCGTCGAAGATCAATTTCTCGCAAGATTCAAGTTACAAAGCCCGGATTTGACCGGATAGTATCTTAATCCCTACAGCATATTGTGAAGCCCGGAGTACGACCGGATAACAATGCCAGACAACCACCAAGCCTGGATTACGACAAGATGGTGATGTCCCCTCAGGGCAAGCTATGAAGTCCGAATTCGATCGGATAATAGTTTAATCCCTAGCAAAGCTATTGTGAAGCCTGGATTACGACCAGATGACAATACAAATTTCTGTGAAGCCTGGATTACGACCAGACAACAGTCAAGAATACTACGAAGCCTGGAGTCGACCAGATAGGGGTATATCTTTAACACAAGCCGTGAAGCCCGGATTTGACCGGATAGCAGCTTAGCAAGCTATTGTGAAGCCTGGATTACGACCAGATGACAATACAAATTTCTGTGAAGCCTGGATTACGACCAGACAACAGTCAAGAATACTACGAAGCCTGGAGTCGACCAGATAGTGGTATATCTTTAGCACAAGCCGTGAAGCCCGGATTTGACCGGATAGCAGCTTAGCAAGCTATTGTGAAGCCTGGATTATGACCAGATAATAATACAAATTTCTGTGAAGCCTGGATTACGACCAAACAACAGTCAAGAATACTACAAAGCCTGGAGTCGACCAGATAGGGGTATATCTTTAACACAAGCCGTGAAGCCCGGATTTAACCGGATAGCAGCTTAGCAAGCTATTGTGAAGCCTGGATTACGACCAGTTGACAATACAAATTTCTGTGAAGCCTGGATTACAACCAGATGACAATACAAGCTTCTGTGAAAGCTTGGAGATCGACCAGATAACAGTTAAGCATTAGCAGAATGAAGACCCATTCTCAGTCCCTCACAGAATATTCGAATATTCTCCAGTGAAGATCTCCTCAAGACAGGAATCCCCAGTAGATTGGCATACAATCCAAACTCCTGATTCCCCAACAGTGGTCCCGGGACTTCTCATTTTCAACGATCAAAAGATTCTTGCCCTACCCAGCAGCAGTCAAGGAATTATTTTCCCCGACAGTAGTCAAGATTCTTTTATCTCCAACCACCCGGGATTCATCTATCCTCAGCAGGACAGCTCATCATCTTACATACATATTCATTACATTCATATCATAAACATTGATATAACATACATTGCATCATACAGCATGACTTTGTGTTTCAGCTAATATCTTACCCTTTTTCAGGATAAAGATTAGTAAGCTCCAGATTCAAGACTTCTGAAAACAGTTTACAGGATCTCCAGTAACGGATGACAACCCATCACTTATTCAGATTCTTCTCAACTTTTGAAAACAGTTCACGGACGCCTCCCAACATGGATGTTGATCTATTGCTTATTCAAAATTTCAACCCCTGAAAACAGTTTACGGATTCTCCAAACACGGATGTCAATCTATTGCGTGTTCAGAACCCCAGTTCAAGAAACATTCCAAAGCATGGATACCTTTCTGATACTCGCCCACTCACCAATGACATACAGTTCAACATTTCCAGATGGCATCTATAAGCCAATTCCCGACAAGATTCTGTCACATTCCAGATGGCATATTTAAGCCCATCACCAAATGGCATCTATAAGCCCATCCTCCTATCCGTTACCTCTCCAAATGGCATCTTTAAGCCCATTCCCTCTACCATCACATCACCGAGTGCAAATTTCTGGGTACTCTAGTGTTCAATCATCTTCCACCTTCAAATCACAAATGGCAGATTCGCCAATCTAACTCTTCAGGTGTAAGAAGATTGAACAGGGGCAGCTGTTGTACCCCAAAATTTCCCCTCTCAATTCTCAAGGCCTTTCTCACAAGGATTCTCAAAGGTTCAAGCTTGAACAAGTGCATTTGGATTTTCCAATACCAAAAGGAAACTGTCAAAAAGGGGGAAGACAGATAAAATTAATATTTTGACAAATTTGGATTAAAAAAAAAACAAGTGTCCTTCGTTTCAGCTCTTTCGATTGGCTTTTTGCCCTCTTTCGACACAAGTTTGGCTTGCATCCTTCGACTGGGCATGGGCCTCTGACACAATTTGGTTTGGATTCACAAGGAAAAGAGCCTCTTGTAATCTATTTCATTTACAAGGCAAAAACCCTCTTGATGGTGTCCTTCGATCCAGGAGGAAAAAGCCTCTCTTTTGCCCTCTTTCAATCACACATCCTGCCCTTGCACACTTTTTTTTGTTGGGAGGAGTGACTTCTCCAGCGTTGCAAGCTTCGATCGAGCCTTCCATCCCAAGAGCATTAATTTGGCCCATTCGAAGGATTGTCTAGGGGAGTCATTCGAACGTCAAAAGGAGATGGTTTTTGAAAGTCTGGTCGAAAGGTGAGGTCAGGGAGTCAAAACAAAAGGATGAGAGGCCAAAGGCATTTGTTGACTAAGACTCATGCGCTGCTAGGCAGGGGTCTGATTCACTGGCCATGAAACGCCAGGACTGCTGCACAGCAGTTCTGAAGCACTGTCCAAATTCCTTGCACTGAAATGGCAATAAAATACTACCCCTCGAAAGCTACAAATACAGCATACCCCTTCTGTTTGAATTTTTTGTTTTCCCTCTCAAAGTGTCAGCCAAGTCACATCTTTGTTTTTTAACTCTCAAACCTTTCCTCTATAAATAGAGGAATCATTGACAAAGAAAAGGGCGAGATTTTTGACTAAGAGAAAAAAATCACAAGAAATCCTCAAGCAAGAAAACTCTAGCAAAAATTCTCAAAAAAAAAAAAACAAAAAACTCTTAGACACTTCACAACGTTTTAAGAAAAACTCAGACCCTTTCATACCTGGGTGGATCCTTCGATTCACTCTCCAACATCCCGATAACCAGTCTTCGATTTATCCTTTAGACTTATATAATAACCTTCCATTCACTCACCACTATAAAACTCCCTCCCTCGATTCAGTGACCGTTCAAGCAAGGCGGTGATTGAACTAACCTCAGGAAGACCCTAACGAACTTCCATTCATTACCAAGGAGGTAACTTACAGTTTCCTTGGATTTAAGCGCTTCAAGAGGTAAGTTCACTGTAAACTTCGAACCATTTCATTTTTATATTATGTGTGCATGTCAATAACAATGTAGATACTTCCTCTAGGGAGTTTGACCATGTTTCAATCTTCGATCCTGAATGCCTACATGTTGAAAGTTTCGACCCTGACTGTTTAAACTTTGGACTTTTGAGACCCGTTAATCTTGTGCTAACCCATTGGCCTGTAGCTTTGAAAGTTACACTTGAGTGTGGTGTTTTAAAAGTTTAAAACAGGTTTCTCTGTATCCTTCGCTTGGCTAAGTGTTCAAGCCCTTCGAATCTCAACCTAAGGGCCTAACACTCCTGCAATCGAAGGAAGTAGCAAGGAGCCTGAGGCAAAGAGTGTACTTCACGTTGACCCCAGGCCTCAAACGAAAGAAGTATCCAGGAGGATGTCCACGCTGACTGCCAAGTCTCAATCGAAAGAAGCAGGAGAAGGGTGAAATCGAAAGACACGGCCTTACGGACTCCGGGCCCAAATCGAAGGAAGTCAAAAAGGGCAGAATCGAAGGATGTCTCTGCCCAAATCGAAAGGATCATTTTTATCCCTTTTATTTTTGTTTTGTCTTTACATTTCTTGCTCTTCAATAGGGTTGTAATAGCGTAGGATCTATTTTCTGCATTTTTATTACTTTCGCACAAATGATAGTAACTAGGGTGTATGGAAAAAATGAAAACAACAAGTAGACAACCCCTAATCAAAAATTAAACGCATGAAATCAATACACAATTCACACTTGCACCCCTAGGGTAATCCCTCTTATTGCCTTCCAAAATGGGCCATGCTTGCACGTTAAGTTTCTTTGGCAAGACGAATCAAAATGATCATAGTCCCTCGATGACGCTTTCGAAAGTTGCCTATCAAAATGATCATAGTCCCTTCAAACAAAATTGCCAAAGACACTTGGCATCATTGCATTCATGGTCCATACGATGACCCGCGCCTGTCCCGTTAAACATCCTAAACGCAAGATTGTCCACCAAATACAATGGTGGAACAAAAGTGTTAAAAGGGTTAAAACATGAGAAAAGCCTTTGAGTACAATAGGGGTAGACAACTCTTAGTTACTTGGTCAACTTGCAAAAACACTTGCCTACTTTTCAAAACCACACTCCACAAACACTTTCAAAACAAACTTTCAAAAAAAAACATTTGAAACATCTTTTCGAAAAGATACACACCTTCGTATATACTCAAACACGAGTCATTACAACGGTTGCCGAAACAAAGGCGTCTATTTCAAAACATTTTCAAAACACAAATACACACACCATTTCAAGCAATCAAAAATCAAGGCAAGTGATCTAAAACCAAGTAACTAAGAGCCCATGGATAACCATGGATGAAAAGGGTGCTAATACCTTCCCTTTTCATAATCTACCCCCCGAACCCACGAAACATCTCAAAAGGTTTTTCCTGTGCTTTTTAACCTTTCCTTTAGGATAAAATAAAAATTCAGTGACGACTCTTGCTAAACCGAACAAGTGCAAATACAAACGCAAAAACTCAAGTCAGTTCTCCCACCGTATCACACCAAGCAACTCAGAGAATTCTTCCAGGGTAGGGACCAGCTGGAAGTCTTGAAAGGTGAAGCAATGGTATAGCGGATCATAAAACTGGACCAGGACACTCATCAATTGTTGGTCCCACTTTGAGGTGACTAAACCGAGAAGAGAACCATGCCTCCTGATGAAGAAAGTAGTGTCTGGAATCCTGTCAACCAATTCTTTAAGCAAAACAGGTGGTTGAACAAAGTTGAGTCGGATAGTGTTCCTACGCATGGGCATCATGATGTCCTACAAAACAGAGCAAAGATGGAACCCTTTTGTCATTGAAATGGGTTAGTCCTTATGCAGGATGCATGCAATGTTATGATGGTATGATGTCATGGTAAAGGCAGACCACAAGTATTCACAAAAGGCAAACATGGTAAAGGCACACAAGTCACACAAAAGAGCCCTTAGATTTCAGGCCAGCATGAAGTTTAGGTACTACCCTCTTTCAGTTTCAGTTGGTTAAGACCTGTCCTAAAAATAGTAACCGGGTTCTAGAGGATCTCAATATTACTGACTACCCTCAATCGGTCATAATTCCCGTTTGGCAACCTTTTCTTGCGGCCGGAACCATCGCGAGAGTTTAGTCTCAATGAGTATAGCATACTGCTACTGTTCTATGGCCAAGTTGGTCAATTTAAGGTTCTAAGGTCAGTTGGTGCTTAATGACTCCTCAGAAGACCCATATTCTCCTCGTTCCAACACAAGGGATATCGGTACAGACCAAGGTGTCACACCAACGTAGCTACTGCTTCATCCGTGTCGGTCTATGCCGGACAGATCCCTCACAGTTTATTGCTACTTACCTAAAAAAAGGGTACCCCCAGATCCGGGTTAGGATCTATAAAACTCCGATACAAGCCCACAAAATTAAAGCATTCAAGGCATACAATTGAAAACATAACTGATCTATTCCTAAGGTACACCTCACTTATCTCCCCAGCAGAGTCGCCAGTTCTGTGATCGGTGGAAATATAACTGACTGTTTTTTAATGTTGGTTCGCGAAATGTCGCGGTAAGCAAGAGTCGCCACCGTCTTTTATTTTCTCCAACAAGGAAAGGACAAAAGCACAACAAAATTTCTTTTCGAGATGTTTCTCGGGTTCGGGAGGTAGATTATAGAAAGGGAAGGTGTTAGCACCCTTTCCATCTGTGGTTATCCACGGGCTCTTAGATACTTGCTCACTATGTTTTCAAAAGTTTTTGCTTTTCTTGTGTTTGTGGGTTTTGAAAAAGTTTTGTTTGAAAACTTCGATTTAACTCTTGTATCAGTCCTCAAGAGTGTATGAAGTGTTTGTTTGAAAACTTTTGTTTGAAAAGTGTAAGTGCGAAAAGTATTTTTTTGTTTTGAAAGAGCAAGTACCTGAGAACCTCTACCTACTCAAAAGAAATTAAGCTGTGTAAATGTCCTTTAGACAGCACTATCCCACTATTGAGAAGTAGGTAGCACCGTCGTTGGAGTTTTTTGGGTCAATTCGATTAATGGGACATGTGGTCACTAAAGCAATGGTAGGACGCCTTAGCGATAACCCTAATGTCTTAGATCATTTTTTATCGAGGCAACCGTTTCGAGGCAACTTTGATCTTTAGACAGGAGAGCGACCTCTAAAACACCCTATACTCAATGACCACGTCGAGGCAACCAAGTGAGGTGTACCCTAAGAGTGGCATGTGCGAGTGTGTCAGGTTTCAATTATGTTATCTTTGTACATGTTATGGTGAGCTACGATTGATTTTAATTTAAGAGAGATCTTGACATGCATAGCCTAGTTAGCATACATCTAGCAGTTTAATAGTTGCGGAAAATAAAACTAAGCTATTACAAGGTGTCGGGTATTTTCATCGCCAAAAACAAACCCTTGAAAAAGTAAATTGCGGGAAATAAATGAAAGTGATAAAAAGTCCTAATTAAAGCTATTACATCCTCGGAGCAAATACAATTATATGGATCAAAAATATGAATCAAAAATAATATGCGCGAGGGAAAAATTGGATCGGAGAGTCTTTAGGGTTTTGACCCTTTTTTGAGAAAGAAGGAAGTTTTTATTATTTATGAATTAAATTAAATTAAAACTAGACTAATTAATTAATTAAATAAAGGAAAGATCTTTTTTTGAGTTTTTTATGTATTAAGGAAATAAAAATAAGAGGATTAAAATTTTCAAGAACCCTAATTCTACATTGATTTTTATTTATTGCCAAAATATTAAAATTAACCTAATTAAAAACTAAATTAATGATGTTAGTATTTATTTACAAAAATAACTAAATAAAAAAATATTATATTTATTTTATGTTTTCTGATTTTTATTATGAAAAAATTAATTTGGTTAATTAAGTAATAATAATAATAATTAATAATAAAATCAAAAAATATATAAAAGAAGAAAAAAGAAATAAACCCAGGGGGGTGTTGGCCCAAGTTAGGAGGTGTGTCAGCAATTCTGAAGCCCATTATGCTTCCAGCCCTATTGACTTTCCTGATCACCCACGCGTATGTTGACTAAGGACCATGATGAGGACTCAGCTTTGACCACTGGATCTTGGCTTGGAGACACATGGCGTGCTGGGATTTGAAGCATATGGTGGTCTTTATACCTGAAATCTATGGGAATATGCACAAGAAAATAATAATAAGAATTTTGGGGGACCTGGGATTCGAACCCAGGTCCCAATAGCCTTTCCATCCACCTGCTTGCCAACCCAACTAGCGCGCTTCTTTGTTATTAAAATAAAAGGCAATAATTATATATGAAAACAAACAATACGCTGTACTAAAAAATAAAACGCGCGCTTTTTCAAACCCACGAACCAAAGGTCCACACGTCATCGTCTTCAACCTTTTTCCTGTGTAACTAATATCAAATAGCGGGGGTTTTTAACCCCCACTAACTCCTGCAAGGAAAAATAGCGAATAGCACCACAGTACATATAAATATTTCGCGAGGTATTGGTCTTGTTCGTCTTGGTCTCACGATTTCAGTCATGTATCTCACTAGTCCCAATTTTTCCTGGTTCAGAAAGCCCTAATTTAAAGCTCAAGAACCCTAGAAATTTGATCATGGCATCTCACGATTCAGGGCATTATAATTCAATTAAACCATTCCATCAGCTTGGTATGATCTCTAGCAATGCAAAACAATCACTAAAACATGTTAAATGCGCATGAATTAGGATATATGATTATGAAATATAAGTGCAAACCGTGGGGCTGTAGGTAGCGATTCCTTGAGCTTTGATGCTTGATTTTGATTGCAAAACGTTCCTGGAACCTCCTGCAGTGTATTAGAATGGTCAAAACACCTTGAATTATCCTAGGATGCAAAAATCAGTTTTGAGTTTTCTTGGAATTTCTTGAATTTGCTATGGTTGTTTCTGCAGCTTTCAATCGTCCATTAGGTCAGGGTTTGCTTGCATACATATAAGGAAATTGAATTAGGTCAAAAGCTGGGCAAAAATCCATGTGCATTGATGTTTGATTCCTTGATTGAAAAATCAAATATTCTTGATTTTCATGATTGAACAAACTTGCCAAAATTGGATTTTTTGTATCTTTGACTTGTGCACGAATTTGCCAGCATGTTTAGGTCATATTTGCTTCACAAATTGATCTAAAAATCAAATCTTGTATTTTCTTATGATTTAAATTAATTAAATGAATTAATATTAATTAAAAATCCAATTAATCAATAAAAATAAGAAAATAAATCCAATTAATCTTGGTGGGTCGTGCATAGGTCATGGATGAAGTTTCAAGAAGAGATTTGAGGCCCATTAGCAAAAACAAGGTGTTTTGAGCAAAGTTGACTTTTGCAAATTCATGAAAATTTCTCAACTTCTCCAATGCACAACTTGCTCAATTTTGATCATATGACCATATTCTTGGACATTTTGGAAAGCTCTTGAAGTCCTCTAACCAATGCCTTTGGTCCCATGTCATTTGGATTTACCAATATCAAGTTATGGCCTTTGACTCAAAGTGCACTTTTGTTGACTTTTGAAATTGACCTATAATGTAAAAATTGGTAACTTTTTGTGAGAGCATTTCTTGAACTTGGAGTGTGAAGATGGATTATAGGACATTGCATCCTCTTCAAAATGAGCCTTGGATGGAATTTTTCTGATAAACCATGAAAAAGTTATGCTCTTGTCAAAGTACAGTTGACTTTTCTGCTGTCCAAAAATAGTAACTTTTTGCATCTTGATGATTTTTGAGCTATTCTTGTGGGATCATGATCAAGACTTGATCAAATGATGATTGTGAACTCAAAATAAGATGTTGACCAAAAATTCTGACTTTTGACTGCAAAATGACCATTTTGCCATTACAGTTGACTGTAGGTCAAATGGGGCTTTTGACTGTGCAAATTAGCACTGTGAGTCTTGAAACTTGGCATGTAGGTGCTTGAGAATGTACATGGGCCTATCAGACTTGATTGAACCATTGAGAACTCCAAATTCCTTGAAAGAACCAAAACCCTAATTTCAGCTGTCTTAGGAGGTGGTTTGACTGTCTACCTCTTGAGCCATCTTGAGTAATTAGAAGATCATTCTTGACATATCTTGAGGAATATGGGAGGGCAAATTTTGGGGTACAACACCCTAAAAGACTGTCCTGAAAGAAATGGATCCACAAGTTCTTATCAGCTGTGTAAGGCTGGATCTTCCTTACATATGACCGGAGGTGCAGCTTTGGACAGGAAGCTCCGTCATACTTGGCAAAGGCAGGTGCCTTAAATTTATGGGGAATCACCACCCCAGAGGATAAACCTAGGTCTTCGAAGTCCAGCCCAGGAACATTCTGTATCTCCATAGCGCTCAAGCGGTCCTCCAACTGTTTGTACCTATTTTCAGCAGGAGGATACTGTTCTTCATCATAATCCGTCTCGTTGTCGGAGACTACGGGGCTAGGAACCCTTCTCTCTTGTGGGCTGTCTTTCCCTACCGATGAGGTGGTCAGATCGACCTCATTCTGCAGTCCATTTCCAAACCTGCATCCAGTGTTGAACAAGACGGTCCTCTTCTTCTTATTCTTCCTCTCTTTCAGAATCAGAGTCTTCAAATCCTGTTGACCCTGGGCTAGGCTCATAACCAACTCTTGGAACTGGGCATTCTGGGCCTGGAGGGCCTTGATAGCTTGCTCAGTGGAAGGTTAAGTAGACATGATGATTGCTGAAATAAACAGCGAAGAAGATAAGCGACCTGTAAAAAGGGTACCTGTTTATGCAGTGCATGCGATGAAATGTGTATGATTTATGTTTTCAAAGACAATCGGGATTCAAATTTGTAGACAAGAGAAGAAACACACTTTATTAGATTTAACTTCGGAATTTAAATTGTTTAACAAATTGCCCTTAGGCGTTACAAAAATGGAAATACTGAAAGGTAAATAAAACCGTAAAAGAAATCATCAAAGGGTCCATCAATGTTCCCATGGCCTCTTCTTCTTAGTGCGAATATAATCGTTCAGGATCCGCTTGTTCTCCAATTGCTTTGTCAGCTTCTGGATCTTCTGTTCTTGTTCGTTGAACCTTTCCTGATAAGAATCTCGTTCTTCCTGCAGTTGCGCCCAAGACCTCTTTAGTGTGCCAACATCAGTGGATGTATGAGGATGGAGAATAGTTGGAGGAACCCCGTCTTTATCATCAACTTCAAGAGTAATAGGCTTGACAGCTTCGTACGGCATACCTAACTTCTGGGAACAGATGCGGACCCACCTGAAATATGACTCCATTGGCAGAGAAGTTTTTGGTCCCAACTCATGTGGGTCAGATTTGTGAACTCTATCCCAAGCCCTGATGAATCTACGACGCAGCTCATCGCTATCTACCTGAAAATCAAAGACGATATGAGGTATCAACATCTCATGAGGCCCTTCTCTTCTGGATCTTCCAAATTGACGGAGAGCTAAACATGGGTTATAAGAGATTCCTCCACGGGTTCCGATCAATAGAACATTTGGATACTCTCCACAACGATCAATGACGGCCACCTCATCTAAGCCTCTGAGAGTCCAAATAATGTCATTATTAGTAAGAGACATTATCCTATGAGCCCAACCCCTTCCTTCTTTGTTCTTCAGTACAGATTTAAGGAGGTGCGAAATAAACCACCTCACCAATAAAGGAGCACAACACATCAAAGTTCCCCGTTTTTGGGCGGTACGAGCATAGAGTTGATGAAGGATATCACCCAAAAGAGTGGGTACCGGGTTCCGAGAGATGAAGATCCTTATGGCATTAACATCCACGAAGGTGTCAGGATTTGGAAACAATACCAGACCATAGATTAAGAGTGCCAGAATATCTTCGTACGCCTTGAGGTCTAAGTCATTCCAGAAACAATTAGCTTTGCCAACCAGAAACTTAGCCAAAAAGCCCTTAACTCCACTTCTAGTCTCCCAGTTAGCCATTACCTCCTCTTTGGTTAAGTGAAGGGCTGCAGCAATCTCTTCAGGCCTGAGAGTCTTTTCCCAACCAGTAAATGGAGTCTGTTCCAAGATAGAGATACCAAGCAACTCAGAGAATTCTTCCAGAGTAGGGACCAGCTGGAAGTCTTGAAAGGTGAAGCAATGGTATAGCGGATCATAAAACTGGACCAGGACACTCATCATTTGTTGGTCCCACTTTGAGGTGACTAAACCGAGAAGAGAACCATGCTTCCTGATGAAGGAAGTAGTGTCTGGAATCCTGTCAACCAATTCTTTAAGCAAAGTAGGTGGTTGAACAAAGTTGAGCCGGATAGTATTCCTATGCATGGGCATCATGATGTCCTACAAAACAGAGCAAAGATGAAACCTTCTTGTCTTTGAAATGGGTTAGTCCTTATGCAGGATGTATGCAATGTTATGATGTTATGATGTCATGGTAAAGGCACACCACAAGTATTCACAAAAGGCAAACATGGTAAAGGCAAACATGGTAAAGGCACACAAGTCACACAGAAGAGCCCTTAGATTTCAGGCTGGCATGAAGTTTAGGTACTACCCTCTTTCAGTTTCAGTTGGTTAAGACATGTCCTAAAAATAGTAACCGGGTTCTAGAGGATCTCAATATTACTGACTACCCTCAATCGGTCATAATTCCAGTTTGACAACCTTTTCTTGCGGTCGGAACCATCGCGAGAGTTTAGTCGCAATGAGTGTAGCATACTGCTACTGTTCTATGGCCAAGTTGCTCAATTTAAGGTTCTAAGATCAGTTGGTGCTTAATGACTCCTCAGAAGACCCATATTCTCCTCGTTCCAACACAAGGGATATCGGTACAGACCAAGGTGTCACACCAACGTAGCTACTGCTTCATCCGTGTCGGTCTACGCCGGACAGATCCCTCACAGTTTATTGCTACTTACCTAAAAAGGGTACCCCCAGATCCGGGTTAGGATCTATAAAACTCCGATACAAGCCCACAAATTTTAAAGCATACAAAGCATACAATTGAAGACAATAGTGATCTAATCCTAAGGTACACCTCACTTATGTAATTCCCCAGCAGAGTCGCTAGTTCTGTGATCGGTGGAAATAAAACTGACTGTTTTTTAATGCTGGTTCGCTTTTGCGTTTCGCAAAATGTCGCGGTAAGCAAGAGTCACCACCATCTTTTATTTAATCCAACAAGGAAAGGACAGAAGGACAGCAAAATTCCTTTTCGAGATGTTTCTTGGGTTCGGGAGGTAGATTATAGAAAGGGAAGGTGTTAGCACCCTTTCTATCTGTGGTTATCCATGGGCTCTTAGGTACTTGCTCACTATGTTTTCAAAAAGTTTTTGCTTTTCTTGTGTTTGTGGGTTTTGAAAAGAGTTTTGTTTGAAAACTTCGATTTAACTCTTGTTTCTGTCCTCAAGAGTGTATGAAGTGTTTGTTGAAAACTTTTGTTTGAAAAGTGTAAGTGCGAAAAGTTTGTTTTGTTTTGAAAGAGCAAGTACCTAAGAACCTCTACCTACTCAAAAGGAATTAAGCTGTGTAAATGTCCTCTAGACAATGCTATCCCACTATTGAGGAGTAGGTAGCACCGTCGTTGGAGTGTTCGGGTCAATTCGATTAAGGGACATGTGGTCACTAAAGCAATGGTAGGACGCCTTAGCGGTAACCCTAATGTCTTAGATCGTTTTATCCGAGGCAACTGTTTCGAGGCAACTTTGATCTTTAGACAGGAGGGCGACCTCTAAAACTTCCTATACTCAATGACCACGTCGAGGCAACCAAGTGAGGCGTACCCTAAGAGTGGCATGTGCGAGTGTGTCAGGTTTCAGTTATGTTATCTTTGTACATGTTAATGGTGAGCTACGGTTGATTTTAAGTTTAAGATAAGTCTTGTCATGCATAGCCTAGTTAGCATACATCTAGCAGTTTAATAGTTGCAGAAAATAAAACTAAGCTATTACAAGGCGTCGGGTATTTACATCGCCAAAAACAAACCCTTGAAAAAGTAAATTGAGGAAAGTAAAATAAAGCGATAAAAAGTCCTAATTAAAACTATTACATCTTCGGAGCAAATACAATTATATGTATCAAAATATGAATCAACAATCACACGCGCGAGAAAGATTGAATCAGAGAGTTTTTTAGGGTTTTGACCCTTTTTTGGAAAGAAAAAGATTTTTATTATTTTGGCCTTTAATTAAATTAAACCTAAACTAATTAATTAATAAAAAGAAATATTTTTGGGTTTTTTGATGTTTAAGAAAAATAAAAAAATAATAAAATGATTAAATATATTAAAAAGCCTAATTCTACATTGATTTTAATTTATTACAAAAATGTCATTATTATGCCTAATTAAAACTAAACAAATTATGTTAATGTTTATTTACAAAATAACTAATTAAATTTAATAAATAAAAATATTATATTTTTGTGTTTTCTGGATTTTATTAAGAAAATGTTAATTATTTAGTTAATAGTTAATTAAGAATTAATAAAAACAAATTGAATAAAATATAAGAGAGAAGAGGAAATAAACCCAGGGGGTGCTGGGCCTGATTTGGGAGTGACAAGAGCAATTCTGAAGCCCATTAACATTCCAACCCTGTTGACTTTTCAGATTACCCACGCTATGTTGACCAGGGAGTATGGTGGTCCTTCATCCATGATCACTGGATCTAGGTCTAGAGCCATCTGGCGCATTGAGGTTTGAGATGCATGGTGGTCTTCATACCTGGAAATCCATTGGAATATATGCAAGAAAATAATAATAAGAATTTTGGGGGACCTGGGATTCGAACCCAGGTCCCAAGGCTCACAGGCCAACACGTTTACCACCCAACCAAGCTGTTTCAATTGTTATATGAATAAGAGGCAATTATTATATAATCAATATGCTGAAATTATAAAAAAAAACGCGCTAAGATTCAAACAGGCAAACCAGATGACAACATGTCATCATCTTCAACCTTGGTTCTGTGTAAAAGAGAATCAGATAGCGGGGGTTTTTAACCTCCACTACCTCCCTGCACGAAAAATAACGATTAGACACACAACAAACATAAATATTTCTCGAGGTATGGGTTCCAATCGTCTTGGTCTCACGAATTTAACCATATATCCCATTGGTCCCAATTTTTCCTGGATTAGAAAGCCCTATTTGAAAGCTTGAAAACCCTAGAAATTCAATCATGGCATCTCTCGATTCAGGGCACTATAGTTCAATTCAATCATTCCATTAGCTTCATATGGTCTCTAGCAATACAAATCAAACACAGAAACATGTCAAATGCGTATGAATTAAGAGATACGACTTTGAATCATAAGTGCAAACCGTGGGAATGTATGTCGCGATTCCTTGAGCTTTGATGCTTGAATTTGATTGCAAATCAATCCTAGTACCTCCTGCAATGTATTTGGATGGACAAAACGCCTTGAATTGGCCTAGATTGCAAGAACAGTTTTGAGTTTTCTTGAAAACTCTTGAAATTGATATGGCCGTTTCTGCAGCTTTCAGTCGTGAATTAGGTTATGGTTGGCTTGCTTGCATATAAGGGAATCAGTCTAGGTTAAAATTTGGATCCAACCCATGTGCATTGAAGATTAAATCCTTGATTGATAAATCAAATATTCTTGATTTTCCATGATTGAACAAGTTGCCAAAATTGGATTTTTTTGTATCTTTTAGCTTGTGCACGGATTGGTCAGCATATTTGGATCATATTTGGTTCAAAAATTGATTTAAAAATCAAATCTTCTATTTTCTTATAATTTAAATTAATTAAATGAATTAATATATATTAAAAATCCATTTAATCAATAAATTTAAGAAAATAAATCCCATTTAGCTTGGTGGGTCGTGCATAGGTCATGGGTGAAGTTTCAAGAAGAGATTTGAGGCCCATTAGCAAAAAGAAGGTGTTTTGAGCAAAGTTGACTTTTGCAAATTCATGAAAATTTCCCAACTTCTCCAATGCACAACTTGCTCAATTTTGATCATATGACCATGTTCTTGGACATTTTGGAAAGCCCTTGAAGTCCTCTAACCAATGCTTTTTATCCCATGTCATTTGGATTTACCAAAATCAAGTTATGGCCTTTGACTCAAAGTGTACTTTTGTTGACTTTTGAAATTGACCTATAATGTAAAAATTTGTAACTTTTTGTGAGAGCATTTCCTGATCTTGGAGTGTGAAGATGGATTGTAGGAAATTGAATCCTCTTCAAAATGAGCTTTGGATGGGATTTTTCTTACAAACCATGAAAGAGTTATGCCCTGGTCAAAGTACAATTGACTTTTCTGTTGTCCAAAAATAGTAACTTTTGCACCTTGATGATTTTTGAGCAATTCTTGTGGGATCATGATAAAGACTTGATCAAATGATGATTGTGAACTAAAAATAAGATGTTGACCAAGAATTCTGACTTTTGACTGCAAAATGACCATTTTGCCCTTGCAGTTGACTGTAGATCAAATGGGGCTTTTGACTGTGCAAACTGACACTGTGAGTCTTGAAACTTGGCATGTAGGTGCTTGAGAATATATATAGGCCTATGAGACTTGATTGAACCATTGAAAACCCAAAATTCCTTGAAAGAACCAAACCCCTAATTTTGAATTGACTGCCTTAGGAGGTGATTTGACTGTACAACCCTTGAGCCATTTTGAGCAATTTGAAGATCATTCTTGACAAATCTTGAGGAATATGGGAGGGCAAATTTTGGGGTACAACAGATTCAAACTGTTAACATCTACACCTTACTATGCACAAGCTAACGGCCAAGTCGAAGCAACAAACAAGGTAGTAATCAGTTTAATAAAGAAACACATGGGAAAGAAACCAAGAAATTGGCACAAGACGTTGAATCAAGTTCTATGGTGTGATAAGGTGGGAGAACTGACTATGGTTTTGCGTTTGTTTTCGCAAATGTTTCGGTTGAGCAAGAGTCGCCACCGACTTTTTATTTTATCCTAAGGAAAGGTTAAAAAAGCACAGCAAAAACCTTTGAGATTTTTCTTGGGTTCGGGGAGTAGATTATAGAAGGGGAAGGTATTAGCACCCCTTCTATCCATGGTTATCCATGGGCTCTTAGGTACTTACTTAGATCAACTTGCCTTGGTTTTCAATTGTTTGAAATGGTGCTTTGTGTGTGGTTTTGAAAAGGTTTTGAAAAAGATGCCTTGTATAGGCTAACCTTGTAACAATTCTTTACTCGAATGTTTTACAAAAGGTGTTTGTCTTTTTGAAAAGATGTTTCAAGATTTTTTGAAGATTTGTTTTGAAAGTGTTTGTGAAGTGGGTTTTGAAATAAGGCAAGTGTTTTCTTGGAAAGTTGACAAGTACTTAAGAGTTCATCTACCCTAAAGTTTCCTCAAAGATTTTTGTTATGTTTTAAACCTTTTGACAATTTTGTTCCACCATTGCATTTGGTGGACAATCTTGTTTTAGGAGATTAAAGGGACGGGCGCGGGTCATCGTTTAGACCATAGTTGCAATAGTGTTAAATGTCTTTGGGCAATTTTCTTTAAAAGGGACTTGATCATTCATTTAAGCAACATTTTGAGGGACTATGACCATTTGATTGTTTATTTTACCCAAAGAAGTTCAACATGCAATATGGCCCAATTATTTGAAGGCAACAAAGTGGAATACCCTAGGGGTGCAAGTGTGAAATGTGTTGTCCATTTTTCATGCTCATTTATCTTGTATTAGGTCCAACTACTTTGTTCATTTTTATTCGCATACAAAACCCTAATTCTAGCATAGTATGTTTAGAAAGCGATAAAGTGTGAAATTTAAATTCCTACGCTATTACATCACAATAATATGGGGAGGGGGGTACAATGTTTCAAATGGGGATTATTTAGACAAGAAATTAAACCTAAAACTATTACATCAATTTTGAATTTATACAATTTAATTAAGGTACAATAATTAAATAATGAAAAAAAATGGAACAAAATATACAAGATGCAAAAAAATGTTTTGTATATGTATGACAAAAGTATTATTTATGTAAAAAATAAAAGAAAATAAAAAGATACTATTTTTGGAGTATTTTTGAATTTAGGGCAAAACCCTAATTTTTTAATCAAAAGGGACATTAATTAATCAATTCATATAGTATTTATTATTTACATATAAAAACAAAATAAAATATGGTATATTTGTAAAAAGGCATTTTTTAGTATTAAATATTAAAAAATAAAATATGTACATTTTTGATATTTTTATCCTAAGTATATTAATATACCTATTTATTTATATTATTTATAAAATATGCATTATATATACATAAATGACAATAATTAATATTTATATAAAAAAATATATTTTGTATGAAATATTTCAAAAGAGAGAAATGTAATAAAAATCAGAAAAAAGAAATATATTTGCATTATATTTTTTTTTAGTTTTTTTCTAAATAATAATGTATATATATGTTTATGTATAAATGTCAACATAATCAAACAAATGCCTAAAAAATAGAAAAATGATGTAAAAAAATATTTTTTGATTTTTAATATCATAAGCAAAAATAAACAAGTCAAACAAAAAAGAAAAAGTCAAAAAAAACATTAAAAATAACAAAATGGGCTCAGGGGGTGTGAACTTGGAAATGTGGTGTGAACAGAAAATGCACACAAGCCCAACCCAGATCACTTCTTCTTCAACCTCTGAACAAAAAACGCGCGCCTGCAAGCTCCATTTGAAATCCTGATTCTTTGATTTTTTGACCAAACTTCCAACACAAAAGATGTTAAGCATGAAACCACGATTCTAACCATATGCATAACTTGATCTAACTCTCTAAGATGAGGGAGAATTTCTCCTCCCCCAAATCCTAACCTAGTTTTTCTGCCATTTTCAAACTCCAAATTCTCACAACTCAAGCAAAAGAAATGAAAAGTAAAAACATGTACATGTTCAGTGGCATGAGTAGAACCTTGTTTATTCACAAACTTAAAGCTAATGATGCATAATAAGAGAGATACGAGTTCACCAAGATACCTGTTCAGTTGAAGTTCTATCTTGCAATGTAGGAACTTTCAGTGCAAGGTGATGATTGGAAAAGCTTCCTTGAGGTCTAGGGATGTTATTCCAATGTTTACTTTGTCTTGAAAGCTTCTGAATCAAGCTAGAGAACTTCACCTGCAAAACAAGAAATGGAAAATGGTGGAAATGGTTAGAGGGGTTACAGGTCGTGCTTCAGGTCATGGTTAGCTTGTATAGATGCTAGGGGATGTGTAGGAACTGGTTTGGGCAAGAAAGCTTGAGAGAAATGGGAGATAGCACTCAAACTGCAGGCTTTGCCCTGTTTGTGCAGTTTGAGGGTGATTATGGCAATGGGAGTGTTTGAGAGGTGCAAGGGTCGTGCAAAAGCTTGGTTGTGTTGTGTCAAAGGTGTTTGATAACTTTGTTCTTGTGTCTCTAAGCTGAGATGGGAGTTGGTCTATGTTATGGCACTTTTCTTCTAACTTAAGCAAGAAAGGCAACTTGTGTTTCTAGGTCAGTAGAGGACCCCTAATCCTGCTGCCAAGCTTCTCTTGATCAGAGTAATTTGCTCATAATCTTGTGCTAAAGAGATTTGGTTTGTACTTGCTTGATTTACCAATTGGACATAAAGTGAACTTTTGCAAAAATGGATAGTTTACTTTATCTAAAAATGGATTAAACCTTCATGTAATGTTAGAACATAAAGAACATGGTCTTGGCACAAATAGTATGCATTAAATTTATGAGTGTAACTTGGTTTAAGGACATGTAATCAAGGGCATGCTGGTTTTGAGAAGTTGCATAATCTTATGAACATGAAAAATGGCCAATTCAAAAGTGCGTTTTTGCTATATTGTGAAATTCGATTCTCCCTAACCATGAGGTTGTTTGAGAAGTTCTTGGACATTTTGGAAAGCTTGGAATATGTACTACAATCCATCTTTGAAATGCAACTTGAAATTCCAAGTGGAAGTGTATGGAAAATGGCCTTGAAGTGGGGTAGAAAAACTTGTCAAAATAGGTCAAAAATTCACTAAGTTAAGAATGGTTTAGTGCCCTTATTCAAAAATTTGTAACTTGAGATGCAAGCTTCAAATGAGAAAACTTTGTGAATCAAAGTTGTAGATTATGCAACAAGCTACAACTTTCATGTTTGGACTTTTGTTTGAATCCAAATGGATCATGGTGAAAAAGTGGGGCAAAGTTGGGAAAAATTAGGGTTTTTCATAACTTAGAAAAATTCTAAGTTATGAAAAATTCTAATTTTTAACCCTAATTTGCATTTTGTGATTTCTTGGTGAACAAGTTTCATGATTTGGCATGTTTTGATGAAAAATGAATCTCGACTCTTGATTTTGACCAAAAAGTCAAAGTTTGACTTTTCAGCATACAGTCAAAATTGATCAATTGACTGGGAAATTCAACTGTCAATCCTGTGTACTTGGGATCTTTTGAGTTTGTTGAGCATGTCAAGATAATTCCATGGGGTCCTTGAGTCCATATGTGAGCTTGGTTTGCCATTGGCTAGGTCAAACAGTCAAAAATTGCCTTTGTGCAGTCAAAACCCTAAAAATGACCATTTTGCCCTTTTGGAGATCTGATCAAATTTCTTGGGGAATTGTGATCCAAACTTGATCAAATGATTCATATGAGTTCATAATGTTGATGTGGATCAAATTTCACGAGGTTTGACTGTCAATTGGCCACAGTTGACTTTTTCCCCACTACAGTTGATTTTTAGGTCAACTGTCCAATTGGCTGGGCCAAACTTGGAATCAAGACTTGAAACTTGATATGGGTAAACTTGGGAGTCCAATATGAAGCATGAAAGTCATCTTGGGCATTTTAGGTCAAAACATCTTTGTGCAAACACAAACCCTAATTTGAGTCATCAGTGCAAAGGGGGGTTCTTGAGCAGATGAAACCCTAACTGGATCTTGAGCTTCAAAGGCTTTGTGGTGAGGAATCAATGAGAAATATGAGGGAAAATTTTGGGGTACAACAGTTTCCCCTGTTCAATCTTCTTGAATCCGAAGAGTTAGATTGGCAAGTTTGCCTTTCGTGACTCGAGGGTAAAAGGAGATTGGACACTAGAGTGCCCGGAAATTTGCACTTGTCAAAGCAATGGATGTGGGAATGGGCTTAGAGATGCCATTTGGAGATGGGCTTAATGATGCCATCTGGGAGAGTGACAGAAATCTTGTCGGGGATGGGCTTAGAGATGTCATCTGGAAGGGAATATCAGGAAGATGTCCAGGCTTGGGACCGTCTTTGAACTGGGGGGTCTGAACAAGCAATAGATTGACGTCCGTTGTTGGGAGGAATCTGTAGACTGTTTTCAATGGTTTGGAGAAGAAGCTGAACAAGCGATAGGTTAACATCCGTTACTTGGAGAACCTGTAAACTGTTTTCAGAAGTCTTGAAGTTGAATAAGCAATAGAGCAGCATCCCTTGTTGGGAAGCGTCCGTAAACTGTTTTCAGAAGTTGCATCTGAACAAGTCGATAGATTAACATCCGTTGTTGGGAAGAATCCATAAACTGGTTTCAGAAGCCTTGAAGAAGAATCTGAATAAGTGATAGGTTAACATCCGTTTACTTGGAGAACCCGTGAACTGTTTTCAGAAATCTTGAAGTTGAATAAGCAATAGAGCAGCATCCGTTGTTGGGAAGCGTCCGTAAACTGTTTTCAAAAGTTGCATCTGAATAAGTCGATAGATTAACATCTGTTGTTGGGAAGAATCCATAAACTGGTTTCAGAAGCCTTGAAGAAGAATCTGAACAAGTGATAGGTTAACATCCGTTTACTTGGAGAACCCGTGAACTGTTTTCAGAAATCTTGAAGTTGAATAAGCAATAGAGCAGCATCCGTTGTTGGGAAGCGTCCGTAAACTGTTTTCAAAAGTTGCATCTGAATAAGTCGATAGATTAACACCCGTTGTTGGGAAGAATCCATAAACTGGTTTCAGAAGCCTTGAAGAAGAATCTGAACAAGTGATAGGTTAACATCCGTTTACTTGGAGAACCCGTGAACTGTTTTCAGAAATCTTGAAGTTTGAATGATTTTAGTCTGTCGATTGATCTTTCCTGAAAAGGTAAAGAGTTAGTTGTATGCAATGTTATGATGCATGATGCAATATACGTGACATCAATGTTTATGACATGAATGTGATGAATGCGCATGTAAGCTGATGAGCTATCTTGCTGAGGATAAATGAATCCGAGGTGGCTGAAGATAAAAGCATCTTGACTGCTGCCGGGGAAAATAAATCCTTAGCTGCTGTTGGAAAAGAGAATTCCTGATGACCTCTACCGGGGAGTATCAATCTAATAGACTCATGCTGGGGAGGTAAGACTGAGAATCTTCAATTTGATGGGAAGTAACTCTTGTGATCTCACTGGGGAACTCAAGATTTCTCTTCCTAAGACTCTGTGGGGAGAAGGTTCATTAGTCTGGCTCCGCTGGGGATTAACAATTTGAAGTTTTAGCTCGGCTGGGGATACTGAAACTTAAATTCTGAGGGGAAATGAGTTCTGGAGGATCCTCTGGCTGGGGATAACAAGGATAAGCTCCTCTGGGGATCACATTGATGAGCTGTGTTGGGAAACTCTTGATGAACTCCGCTAGGGATAGGAAGAAATCTGGCGAGTGCGATCTTCTGTGGCTGTTAGCTGAGGATAACCCAGTTATAAGCCTTTGTGGGGAATAACTTTGAATAAAACTCGGGAGAGACGTTCGTGCTCTGCGGGGAAATACCTTCCAGAACCTTACTGGGGATAAGCTTCGGGAGTCTGCTGGAGATAAGCCTCAGGGTTCGCTAGGGATGTGGATTCCAAATCTCTTGGGGGATTTCCTTCGAAAGGGTGTCAAGATATCCATATGTACTTTCATCCTATCAGTAATCCTCTTTCTTTGGTTCATTTAGGAAGTGATTATGTTTCAAATGCATATGCCTATTTAACAAAACATTGGACGTTCCTCAAAACAAAACAAATAGTGCAAGAGAGAAAGAAAAGGGAAATGACACAAATTTTGGGAAGAGTATTTGTATTGATTTTCTTTGAGTATATTTGTACAAAGGAGACAATCATCCTAGTAAGAGGACTTTGTCGTAAATATTGAAAGATTTTATACAAAATAAAGGATGGCTATATGAAATAATTCCATGGGATTCCGTTTTGCTATAGCTTTCACAACTCTGAATATCTGTCCATTCAATGCTTTGTTTGCCGATGACTGGATTGATCAGAAACCTGGAATTGGTTGATGAAGAGATTGTCTTTGAAGTGATCCGACGAGACATAGTCATACGCTTAATTCCCTAACTTTTGCCTGAATCGCCCTTTCGGGTTTTCGATCCACCGGGAAACCCCTTTTTGCCCAAGCCGCCCTTTCGGGTTTTCGACTTGCCGGGTGTACAGATTTTTTTCGTTTTTATCCCTAATTTTTGCCTGAACCGCCCTTTCGGGTTTTCGGTTCACCGGGATGCCCATTTTTGCCCAAGCCGCCCTTTCGGGTTTTCGACTTGTCGGGTTATTTTATGCGTAGTATCTTTTGACTATGTCTGCGTTCGCAGGGTGCGGCAAATCGTCGCCGTCCATGGTGGTCAGAATCATTGCACCACCAGAAAATATGCTCTTGATCACAAATGGTCCTTCATATGTAGGAGTCCATTTGCCCCTGGGATCACTTTGCGGCAAGATAATCCGCTTGATTACGAGATCCCCGACTCGATACACTTGCCGTCTGACTTTCTTATTGAAGGCCTTGATCATCCGCTTTTGATACGTCTGACCATGGCATATAGCAGCAAGTCGCTTCTCGTCGATCAGATTGAGTTGATCAAGTCGAGTCTGCATCCAATCATCTTCATTCAAACCTGCATCCTTCATAATCCTTAGAGAAGGGATCTGGACTTCCATAGGCAAAACAGCTTCCATGCCATAAACCAAAGAAAATGGGGTTGCCCCAGTTGAAGTACGTGTCGTCGTACGGTATCCATGCAGAGCAAACGGTAACATCTCATGCCAGTCTTTGTAAGTGACTGTCATTTTCTGAATGATCTTCTTAATGTTTTTGTTTGCAGCTTCAACAGCACCGTTCATCTTCGGCCGATAGGGAGATGAATTGTGATGATAAATCTTGAACTGTTCGCATAATGCAGTGATCATTGTGTTATTCAGATTTGTACCGTTGTCCGTGATGATCCTGTCTGGAACACCATACCGACATATGAGATTTTGCTTGATAAAGCGAGCAACCACATTTTTGGTCACAGAGGCGAAGGAAGCTGCTTCGACCCATTTAGTGAAGTAGTCAATGGCAACGAAGATGAAGCGATGTTCGTTGGAAGCCGTGGGTTTGATCTCTCCAATCATATCAATGCCCCACATTGCAAAGGGCCACGGAGCAGTCAGGACGTTGAGGGGAACCGGAGGAATATGGACTTTGTCAGCATAGACTTGACACTTGTGACAAGTACGGGAATGTTGATGGCAGTCAGCTTCCGTGGTAGACCAGTAATAGCCTGCCCTTAGGATCTTCTTAGCCATTGTATGCCCGCTCAAGTGAGTGCCAAATGTGCCGTTGTGTATATCAGTCATGATCAACTCTGCTTCAGCTTTATCTACGCATCGAAGTAATACACAATCATGGCTTCGTTTGTAAAGGATGTCGTTGCTCAGGAAGAACTTAGCAGCGAATTTCCTTAAGAACTTCTTGTCATTTACGGAAGCTCCTTCAGGATAATCTTTAGTCTCGAGATACCTTTTGATTTCATGGAACCAAGGTTGTTCCACTACTTCTTCGGTATTAATCTCGTGGCAATGTGCCGGTTCATCCATTCGCTTGATGGTGATTTGGGGAGCCTCGTTATCCCAGTTGAGTTTAAACATGGAGGACATTGTGGCTAGAGCATCGGCTAGCTGATTCTCTTCTCGCGGGAAATGCTCGAAGGTAATTTGCTCGAAATGCGGCAACAATGTCAGGACATGTTCTTTGTATGGGATAAGATTAGGATGCTTGGTATCCCAGTCTCCTTTGATTTGGCTGATGACCAAAGCCGAGTCCCCAAATACGATCAAAGATTTGATCCCCAAGTCTATAGCAGCCTCGAGACCAAAGATGCAAGCTTCATACTCAGCCATGTTGTTTGTACAGCTGAAGCAAAGTCGGGCTGTGAAAGGAGTGTGACAACCTTCCGGAGAAATGAGTACTGCACCGATACCATTTCCAAGTGCATTTGAAGCACCATCAAAGTACAGGGTCCATCGGGATCCCTTTTCGGGTCCGTCATACGGTCCGTCACTTTCAACGTTGTCCAAATTCATGATGTCCTCGTCTGGGAAGTCAAATCTCATGGGTTGATAGTCTTCGATAGCCTGATAAGCCAGATGATCAGCTAATACACTCCCTTTTATAGCTTTTTGGGTGGTGTATTGGATGTCATACTCGGTTAAGATCATTTGCCATCTAGCTATCCTCCCAGATAAAGCGGGCTTCTCGAAGATATACTTGATAGGGTCCATTTTGGATATCAACAAGGTAGTATGAGTCAGCATATACTGTCTTAGTCGGCGAGCAGCCCATACCAAAGCGCAACAAGTTTTCTCGAGCAGTGAGTAGCGAGTCTCACAGTCGGTAAACTTTTTACTAAGGTAATAAATAGCATGCTCTTTTCGACCAGACTCGTCATGCTGGCCCAAAACACACCCCATTGAGTTATCCAAGACGGTCAAATACATGATCAATGGTCTTCCTTCGACGGGTGGCATCAGAATGGGAGGTTCTAGCAAATACTCCTTGATTCTATCAAAAGCAGCTTGACAATCGTCGTTCCATTCCACTACCTGATCTTTTTTCAAGAGTTTGAAAATTGGCTCACAGGTAGAAGTCAGATGTGAGATGAACCTGGCAATATAGTTTATGCGCCCCAAGAATCCTCTAACCTCCTTTTCAGTACGGGGAGCAGGCATCTCTTGTATTGCTTTCACTTTTGTCGGATCGACTTCAATGCCTTTGTTGCTTACAATGAATCCCAGGAGTTTACCAGACCTAACTCCAAAAGTGCATTTACTTGGATTCAGCCTGAGCTTGTATTCTTTTAACCTGGCAAACAACTTCTCCAAATGCTCAAGGTGCTCTTCCTCTGTTTGTGATCGAGCTATCATATCGTCTACGTAAACTTCAATCTCATGATGTATCATGTCATGAAATAAAGCTACCATGGCACGTTGATAAGTTGCCCCTGCATTTTTCAGCCCGAACGGCATCACTTTGTAACAGAAAGTGCCCCATTGTGTAACAAAAGTTGTTTTCTCCATATCCTCGGGAGCCATTTTGATTTGGTTGTAACCCGAGAATCCGTCCATGAAGGAAAACACTTTATGTTGAGCTGTATTGTCGATTAAGATGTCAATATGAGGTAGCGGGAAATCATCTTTAGGGCTGGCCCTATTCAAATCCCGGTAGTCCACACACATTCTGACTTTTCCATCTTTCTTTGGTACCGGTACAATGTTAGCGACCCATTGAGGATAAGACGTAACAGCCAGGAATCCAGCATCGAATTGCTTCATTACTTCTGCTTTGATCTTTTCGGACATGTCAGGCCTCATTCGGCGAACTTTTTGCTTGATTGGTGGACAGTCTTCTCTTGTGGGGAGACGGTGAACTACGATGTCGGTGTCTAGACCCGGCATGTCTTCATAGGACCAAGCAAAGATTTCAACATACTCATTCAGCAACTGTACCAAGCGCTCCTTGACTTTTGGTTCCAGGTTGGCACCCACTTTCACCTCCTTCCGATTCTCCTCGGTTCCCAAGTTAACAGCTTCCAATGGCTCTTCATGTGGTAAGATGGCCCTTTCCTCTTGTTGCAGAAGTCTGGCTAGTTCCCCGGGTACTTCACAACCTTCGTCATCTTCATACTCGGCTAGATTGACCAGATCTTCAGAGTTATTGAAAGATACAGCAGAATAGTCACCCATGGAATCCGGAGTGGATGGGTACCTGCATTGGTGAGTGTGGGTGTGTGTAAGGGATAGCCATCCTTAAACAAAAAATGCAAAAGGAAAGAAAATGAACATAAGCAGTTTATCAAATGAAAAACGTCCAATGAATCATTAAACATGGCATATGAATATGAAAAATAGTCAAAACCCTTACAAGTGGACCTACATGCCCCGGGCAAGGCAGGAGGTGAAAAGATAGTGTACGGATTGTTTGAAAGTAAAATATTACAGGCCAAATAAGAAATGTTTAACAGATAAATTACTGATGAATAAAAGTGATGGGGACAAAGTCTTTAGCCTCCCAATTGCTCAATCCTCCTCTGACAGTTGGATAAATCCACTCTTCAATGTTGCTTTCCTTGTCTTCATCTTCCAGGGCGTTGATTCTGTGAGAAATTTTGACTGGCGCTCTTTCAATCTTTGACTGGCGCATAGCTTTCTGGCCAGCGGCTGTGAAACCTAACCCAAACTTGTCAGTCTTATGCGGAAAGTCGGGTAACTTCCCCCATGCTGAATTCTTCCCTTCTTTGATTGCGGCTCTTGCATCCTCCAGAGATGCCATCCTGGCCATCTGTCTTGGTGCCTCAGCTGTCAATTTTGTTACTGCTATTTCAGGAAGAACTTCTTCGAAATGTTGAAACGGCGTCTCAATGAACTCTCCTTCAACCTCCACATACCGGAAAGAATTTAAATGGCTAATCATGTACTCTTCTTCGCCGTGGACAGTGATGATTTTTCCCTTGACAGGATACTTCAGCATCTGATGCAAGGAGGAGGTGACTGCCCCAGCATGGTGTATCCAAGGTCTACCCAGCAGGCAGGAATATGATGGACGGATGTCCATTACATAGAAAGTGGATTTAAACACCTCAGTACTTATCTTGATGGGAATTTCAACCTCTCCATGGACCATTCTCTTCGACCCATCGAAAGCTCTGACGACAATATCACTCGGCTTCAAATCCAACCCTTCGCAATCTAGCCGGTCCAAGGCCTTCTTAGGCAAAACATTCAGTGACGAACCGGTATCAACCAAAACATGTGCCAGGGTGGTTCCGCGACACTCGATCAAAATATGCAAAGCATCATTGTGGTTTCGGCCTTTAGGGGTCAGGTCGGCATCAGAAAAACCTAATCCATTGTCCGCAGTCAGACTAGCCACACAATGTTGAAATTGGTCCGCGGAGGTTTCCTGGGGCACATGAGCTGCCTTCAGAAATTTAATCAAAGCTTGAGCGTGCGCTTCTGAGCAAAGTAATAGTGCCAGCATGGAGATCTTGGAGGGGGTTTGCCCCAACTGTTCCACCACATCGTAATCACTTCTCTTGATTATCCTTAAAATCTCGTCCATTTCTTTCTTGGATGCTTCCGGGATTACCAAGGGTTGAGCCCTCGTCCTGACGGGCTCATCTTGTATTCCCTTTCCTTTATCAGCAATGGTAGGAGAGACAGCACTAGGAACAACAATTTCTTCAATCAAAGGAGTTCTAGCAGAGAGCTTTACTGGTGCAGGGATGACTTCTTTAGCTGATGAGGGTCCAAAGACTGCTCTTGGAGGGGCAATCTATGGAGAAAATATTCTCCCGCTCCTGGTGATTTTGCTGGTGCCCGCAATGTTACTAATGCTGGCTTCCTCATCATCCGAACTTTCTTTAATCACTTCGACTTGCTTGATACCATGGTAGTAGATGTCACCACCATAGTTCCAAGGTATCGACTTCTCAGAAACATAGGGAACAGGCCCTGGCATTGTTATCTTTAAAGGAACAGATTTTGCAGCTGGTGTAATCTTAACTGGCTTTTTGACGGCCTTGGAAAGATTGGCGTGAATGGTTATGATTGAGACATTTTCAACATGAACTGGAACAGCAGAAACTTTTTCGAACAAAATTTGTCGGCTATCCATAAGGCCTTGGATGCCTTTCTTTAATAGCGGACAATCAAACGGCAGAGAGTGGCAACAGTAGCAGTCTTCTTTACATCCCGGGAAGATCCCGGCCCTTAACAAATTCAACTTAATGGTTAGCAGTGGAGTAGTCAGATCACTGACGTCAGCAACATACAAATCCTCCTCAATGGCATTGATATTTCGGCCGTGCTTCGGCATAGGTGCAAATATCACATTAGGCTTCTCTGGAGCGTCAAACTCTACGTCCTTAGCCTCTATCAGGTCTTGGATTTTATGCTTGAGTGCCCAACAATCATTGGTGTCGTGTCCAACATTGTCTGAATGATAGGCGCATTTAGCATTGGCATGATAATGCGGGGAGGACGTATTCACATTCTTTGGCGCCTCCTTGATGGTGGCAAGATTCAACTTCAATAGATGGGGAAGCACTTGCGCTGGAGTCATATTAATACGGGTAAACTGTCGTTGTGGCCTTTCCACCCGTTGCTGATTTGGTCTGGACTGGTTATAGCGAGGCTGCTCACTCGGAGTGTTTTGAATCATTACGGCCCCCACAGTTGGCCGACACTCCATCTTCCCTGCTCTTCTCTGAGAATATACCATAGTTGTCTCCTTCTTAAAAGGCTTCTTCTCAACACTTGTAGCAACACCCTTCTGAATCTTTCCTGACTTGATGCCAGCTTCTATTCTTTCGCCTGTTAAGATCAAATCGGTAAACCCCGCGGAAGAGTTACCAATTAAATGACTGAAAAACGGCCCAGATAGGGTCCCAAGAAACATATCAACGAGCTCACGATCGGTTAAAAGAGGCTGCACCCTGCCAGCCAAATCCCTCCATTTTTGTGCATATTCTTTGAATCCCTCACTTTTTCCTAGTGACATACCCTGAAGTTGGGTACGAGTAGGAGCAAGATCAGAATTATACTGGTATTGTTTGTAGAAAGCGATGGCCAAATCTTCCCAATTTCTGACACTGGTTCCTTCTAGCTGATAAAACCACTCCAACTGGGCTCCCGATAGGCTGTCTTGAAAGAAATGAATCCAGAGATTTTTATCTGCCGTATAGGGTTGAATTTTTCTCACGTAGGACCTGAGATGCATTTTGGGACAGGACAGCCCATCATACCTCACAAACACTGGCACTTTGACTTTTGGGGGAATCACAATTCCGGCGACCAAGCCCATGTCTTTAAAATCCAAACCCGGTACCCTTTGCAATTCCATGGCAGCCAATCTGTCTTCTAAACCCTTGTACTTATCATCAGCTGGAGGGTATTGCTGGTCGGAATAATCTTCATCCTCTTCAACCTCTTCCTCCTCCACATCAGACTCGGAAGGCACCGCAACTCGATCTCTTTTACTAGTCCCTTCATCAGAAGTAGGAGGAAATTCAAGCACTCTCCGAGCTTCTCTGTCAAATCTTCTCCCCAAAGTAGCCACTCCGACCCTCTTTTTCTTCTTCACTGGGTCCTTATTCTCCAGATGAGTCTTGATATCCTCTTGACTCTTAACCAAAGTCATCAAGAGTTGTTGGAACTGTGCATTCTGGGCTTGTAGGTCTTTGACTGTTTGCTCGAGATCCATCCTACTGAAATAAACAGCAGATAGATAAGGAAACCTGGAGTGAGACCTGTTTATGCACATGATGAATGGTATGCTGATGTATGCAATGCATTCAAGGATTTAGGACATTCAAAATTGTTTCAGACAAAGAAGAACGCACGTCATATTAATAAGAAGAAATTTGTTAGTACATAAATGCCCCATGGGCCAAATGTTACAAAATAAACTTCTTAAGGCAGAAAGACATTGCGCATCCTCTTTGGTGCGATGTAGGTGTTGAGGGCCTCTTGCTCGTGGAGTCGGCGGGTAAGCTCTAGAACCTTCTTTTCACTGGCGTAGTAGCTAGCTTCAAAAGTGTTCCATTCCTCCTTGAGTTGAATCCAACTTTTCTGCATTTCCTCCCACGATGTAGGCATGTCTGGATGCAGGATGGTGTAGGGAACCTCTCCTTCATTGACGGGCTCTTTAATCATAGGGAGAACATGAGGATAAGTCATCATTAGAATTTGGGCTCGGGCTCGTACCCACTTGAGATAGGGCTCAAGAGGGATGGAGTTCTTGTGTCCCAGAGTCTTGCTATCAACTTTGTTGAGTTTTCCCCAAGCTCTGATGAATCTTTGGCGGAGTCCTTGCGCATCGTTGTCGAAGTCAAAAACTAGGCTAGGAATCAACATATCATGAGGGCCATCCCTCTGTGCATATCCAAATTGCCTCAAAGCTAGGCAAGGGATGTAGGTGATACCTCCCCTAATTCCAAGTAAAGGAACATTAGGAAACTCTCCGCAATGATCGACGATGATGACATTTTCTCTGGACCGGGAACACCAATGCACATCAGAATGAGTAAGAGTCATCAATCGTTGGGACCACCTTGTACCTTGGTCATTCTTCAAGACAGATTGTGGAAGGTGTGAAATAAACCACCTTGCGAGGATAGGAGTACAGCACATGAGAACACCCCTCTTTCTCATTGTTCGTGTGTAAAATGAGTGAAGGATGTCCCCAAGCAATGTTAGTATTGGATTTCTGGACAAAAAGATCTTGACGGCGTTGACATCTACCAATTGGTCAGGATTTGGGAACAAGACCAACCCGTAGATAAGGAGTGCCACAATCTCTTCAAAGGCTTGTAGGTCCAATGAGTTCCAACATTCTTGTGCCTTTTCAAACAAGAATTTTGCTAAGAAACCTTTGACGCCACTTCTGGTTTCCCAATGCCCCTTGATGTCGGATGGTTGTAGATGTAATGCTCGAGCAACATCTTCCGGTTTTGGTTCCTTTTCCGTACCGTTAAAGGGTAGTTGATTAAGGATAGGGATTCTTAGGAGTTGAGAAAACTCCTCCAAAGTGGGTACCAACTGATAATCAGGGAAAGTGAAGCAGTGGTGAAGAGGGTCAAAGAACTGGAATAGCACTTTCATCATGTCTTCTTCAATGTTGGTGTTGACAAGGCTGAGCAGTCTACCATGTCTTTCACTGAAGGATGAATTTTCCGGAATTCTTGAGGTGATCTCTTTGAGTTGAGGAGAGATTCTCACAAGGTTGACTTGAATAGTATTTCTGCGAGGGATTTCCATGTCCTACAAAACAAGAACAAAGATGAAGATCCAAAACCCTTGAAATGGTTAGTGAATGCATATGATGTTTTATGATGTTTATGATGTATGCACAAAACATATGTACAAGAAAATCACACCAAACCCTAATTTTAGGCTTGCATGGGGTTTCATAGGTAAGTACCCTCTTGAGTGTAGTTGGCTTAAAAACCTGTCCTATAAATAGTAACCGGGTTCTAAGGAGCTCAATATCACTGGATTGTTTTCATTGTTCATTGTTTTGGTTTAGCCACTTAACTAGCGACCAAAATATTCCAAGAAAACAACCCTCAATGAGTGTAGTATCGAGTATCTACCAACTTCGGACTGCACCAAAGCCGGTCATCTCACTACCCCTAATAAAAGGCCAAGATGGTCAAGTAAGGTTCTAGGTCATTAGTGCTTAGTGACATCACTCAGCGGCCCCGTACTCTCCTTGATTGAACTCAAGGGTTACCGGTACTCACAAATATGTCGCACTAATATAGCTATTGCTTAGACCGTGTCGGTATACCCCGCACAGTTTCCACAACGTATTGCTATCTATGAATGTTTCCCAAAATCCGGGTGGAGGATTGTAAACCCAAACAATAGAGCCAAAGTGTAAAGCAAGCAAATCAAACAATTAGTCATGCAAAGGGGGTGATCTAAGCCCTAAGGTTACTCCACTTTAAAGATTATCCCCAGCAGAGTCGCCAATTCTGTGATACGGTGGGAGAACTGACTATGGTTTTGCGTTTGTTTTCGCAAATGTTTCGGTTGAGCAAGAGTCGCCACCGACTTTTTATTTTATCCTAAGGAAAGGTTAAAAAAGCACAGCAAAAACCTTTGAGATTTTTCTTGGGTTCGGGGAGTAGATTATAGAAGGGGAAGGTATTAGCACCCCTTCTATCCATGGTTATCCATGGGCTCTTAGGTACTTGCTTAGATCAACTTGCCTTGGTTTTCAATTGTTTGAAATGGTGCTTTGTGTGTGGTTTTGAAAAGGTTTTGAAAAAGATGCCTTGTATAGGCTAACCTTGTAACAATTCTTTACTCGAATGTTTTACAAAAGGTGTTTGTCTTTTTGAAAAGATGTTTCAAGATTTTTTGAAGATTTGTTTTGAAAGTGTTTGTGAAGTGGGTTTTGAAATAAGGCAAGTGTTTTCTTGGAAAGTTGACAAGTACTTAAGAGTTCATCTACCCTAAAGTTTCCTCAAAGATTTTTGTTATGTTTTAAACCTTTTGACAATTTTGTTCCACCATTGCATTTGGTGGACAATCTTGTTTTAGGAGATTAAAGGGACGGGCACGGGTCATCGTTTAGACCATAGTTGCAATAGTGTTAAATGTCTTTGGGCAATTTTCTTTAAAAGGGACTTGATCATTCATTTAAGCAACATTTTGAGGGACTATGACCATTTGATTGTTTATTTTACCCAAAGAAGTTCAACATGCAATATGGCCCAATTATTTGAAGGCAACAAAGTGGAATACCCTAGGGGTGCAAGTGTGAAATGTGTTGTCCATTTTTCATGCTCATTTATCTTGTATTAGGTCCAACTACTTTGTTCATTTTTATTCGCATACAAAACCCTAATTCTAGCATAGTATGTTTAGAAAGCGATAAAGTGCGAAATTTAAATTTCTACGCTATTACATCACAATAATATGGGGAGGGGGGTACAATGTTTTAAATGGGGATTATTTAGACAAGAAATTAAACCTAAAACTATTACATCAATTTTGAATTTATACAATTTAATTAAGGTACAATAATTAAATAATGAAAAAAAAAGGAACAAAATATACAAGATGCAAAAAAATGTTTTGTATATGTAGACAAAAGTATTATTTATGTAAAAAATAAAAGAAAATAAAAAGATACTATTTTTGGAGTATTTTTGAATTTAGGGCAAAACCCTAATTTTTTAATCAAAAGGGACATTAATTAATCAATTCATATAGTATTTATTATTTACATATAAAAACAAAATAAAATATGGTATATTTGTAAAAAGGCATTTTTTAGTATTAAATATTAAAAAATAAAATATGTACATTTTTGATATTTTTATCCTAAGTATATTAATATACCTATTTATTTATATTATTTATAAAATATGCATTATATATACATAAATGACAATAATTAATATTTATATAAAAAAATATATTTTGTATGAAATATTTCAAAAGAGAGAAATGTAATAAAAATCAGAAAAAAGAAATATATTTGCATTATATTTTTTTTTAGTTTTTTTCTAAATAATAATGTATATATATGTTTATGTATAAATGTCAACATAATCAAACAAATGCCTAAAAAATAGAAAAATGATGTAAAAAAATATTTTTTGATTTTTAATATCATAAGCAAAAATAAACAAGTCAAACAAAAAAGAAAAAGTCAAAAAAAACATTAAAAATAACAAAATGGGCTCAGGGGGTGTGAACTTGGAAATGTGGTGTGAACAGAAAATGCACACAAGCCCAGCCCAGATCACTTCTTCTTCAACCTCTGAACAAAAAACGCGCGCCTGCAAGCTCCATTTGAAATCCTGATTCTTTGATTTTTTGACCAAACTTCCAACACAAAAGATGTTAAGCATGAAACCACGATTCTAACCATATGCATAACTTGATCTAACTCTCTAAGATGAGGGAGAATTTCTCCTCCCCCAAATCCTAACCTAGTTTTTCTGCCATTTTCAAACTCCAAATTCTCACAACTCAAGCAAAAGAAATGAAAAGTAAAAACATGTACATGTTCAGTGGCATGAGTAGAACCTTGTTTATTCACAAACTTAAAGCTAATGATGCATAATAAGAGAGATACGAGTTCACCAAGATACCTGTTCAGTTGAAGTTCTATCTTGCAATGTAGGAACTTTCAGTGCAAGGTGATGATTGGAAAAGCTTCCTTGAGGTCCAGGGATGCTATTCCAATGTTTACTTTGTCTTGAAAGCTTCTGAATCAAGCTAGAGAACTTCACCTGCAAAACAAGAAATGGAAAATGGTGGAAATGGTTAGAGGGGTTACAGGTCGTGCTTCAGGTCATGGTTAGCTTGTATAGATGCTAGGGGATGTGTAGGAACTGGTTTGGGCAAGAAAGCTTGAGAGAAATGGGAGATAGCACTCAAACTGCAGGCTTTGCCCTGTTTGTGCAGTTTGAGGGTGATTATGGCAATGGGAGTGTTTGAGAGGTGCAAGGGTCGTGCAAAAGCTTGGTTGTGTTGTGTCAAAGGTGTTTGATAACTTTGTTCTTGTGTCTCTAAGCTGAGATGGGAGTTGGTCTATGTTATGACACTTTTCTTCTAACTTAAGCAAGAAAGGAAACTTGTGTTTCTAGGTCAGTAGAGGACCCCTAATCCTGCTGCCAAGCTTCTCTTGATCAGAGTAATTTGCTCATAATCTTGTGCTAAAGAGATTTGGTTTGTACTTGCTTGATTTACCAATTGGACATAAAGTGAACTTTTGCAAAAATGGATAGTTTACTTTATCTAAAAATGGATTAAACCTTCATGTAATGTTAGAACACAAAGAACATGGTCTTGGCACAAAGAGTATGCATTAAATTTATGAGTGTAACTTGGTTTAAGGACCTGTAATCAAGGGCATGCTGGTTTTGAGAAGTTGCATAATCTTATGAACATGAAAAATGGCCAATTCAAAAGTGAGTTTTTTCTATATTGTGAAATTTGATTCTCCCTAACCATGAGGTTGTTTGAGAAGTTCTTGGACATTTTGGAAAGCTTGGAATGTGTACTACAATCCATCTTTGAAATGAAACTTGAAATTCCAAGTGAAAGTGTATGGAAAATGGCCTTGAAGTGGGGTAGAAAAACTTGTCAAAATAGGTCAAAAATTCACTAAGTTAAGAATGGTTTAGTGCCCTTATTCAAAAATTTGTAACTTGAGATGCATGCTTCAAATGAGAAAACTTTGTGAATAAAAGTTGTAAATTATGCAACAAGCTACAACTTTCATGTTTGGACTTTTGTTTGAATCCAAATGGATCATGGTGAAAAAGTGGGGCAAAGTTGGGAAAAAATTAGGGTTTTTCATAACTTAGAAAAATTCTAAGTTATGAAAAATTCTAATTTTTAACCCTAATTTGCATTTTGTGATTTCTTGGTGAACAAGTTTCATGATTTGGCATGTTTTGATGAAAAATGAATCTTGACTCTTGATTTTGACCAAAAAGTCAAAGTTTGACTTTTCAGCATACAGTCAAAATTGATCAATTGACTGGGAAATTCAACTGTCAATCCTGTGTACTTGGGATCTTTTGAGTTTGTTGAGCATGTCAAGATAATTCCATGGGGTCCTTGAGTCCATGTGTGAGCTTGGTTTGCCATTGGCTAGGTCAAACAGTCAAAAATTGCCTTTGTGCAGTCAAAACCCTAAAAATGACCATTTTGCCCTTTTGGAGATCTGATCAAATTTCTTGGGGAATTGTGATCCAAACTTGATCAAATGATTCATATGAGTTCATAATGTTGATGTGGATCAAATTTCATGAGGTTTGACTGTCAATTGGCCACAGTTGACTTTTTCCCCACTACAGTTGATTTTTAGGTCAACTGTCCAATTGGCTGGGCCAAACTTGGAATCAAGACTTGAAACTTGATATGGGTAAACTTGGGAGTCCAATATGAAGCATGAAAGTCATATTGGGCATTTTAGGTCAAAACATCTTTGTGCAAACACAAACCCTAATTTGAGTCATTAGTGCAAAGGGGGGGTCTTGAGCAGATGAAACCCTAACTAGATCTTGAGCTTCAAAGGCTTTGTGGTGAGGAATCAATGAGAAATGGGAGGGCAAATTTTGGGGTACAACATATGGTCTTGTCGAACCTCGCCTAAAGAGGCTACAGGAACAACACCATTTCGCCTAACTTATGGTCATGATGCAGTATTGCCAGTGGAAATTTGTCTACAGTCAACAAAGGTTCAAAGACATCAGGATATTCCTTCTGAAGTTTATTGGAATATGATGTTAGACAAATTGGTGGATTTAGATGAAGAAAGGTTGAAAGCCTTAGACCTCTTAAGATTACAAAAGAAACGGGTCGAGAAATCCTATAATCGAAAAGTAAAGCCTAAGTCATTTTTTCCTGAGGATTTAGTGTGGAAGGTAATCCTTCCAATGGATCGAAGAGATAGAAATTTGGGAAAATGGTCCCCTAAGTGGGAAGGACCTTTCAAAATCATCCAAACTTTCTCTGGAGGAGCCTATGAAATCGAGGAGTTAAGTGAAGATCAAAGGCTTCTAAGAGTAAACGGTAAATACTTGAAAAAGTATAGACTTATGCTTCAAGAGGTTAAAATAGACAAAGTATAGTCACAATCGAAATAAGCTAAAAGCCAAAATGGAAATTTAAATTTCATTAAAAATTGCCAAAATGGCTGAGTCATTACAATAAGTTATTATGCAAATATATAGACATAATTCAAAAGGGGAGATTGGCCTTGATCTGGAGGTATTTAATCCTCTGCAATTCCAGACGCCGTTCACAAAGAGCCTTTGAATGGTGAAGGGTTTCAAGTTTAGCATCAAGCGTTTGGGCTCAATCAACATGCTTCAACCCTTCAGCAAGTTCCTCCTGGCTTTCAGACTCAGTATTACTGGCAAGAAGATATTCCTTCCTTTTATCATTGGCGACAATTTTAGACTCCAATTCTCTGATCTGCGCCTTTATTTTAGTCGTGTCTCGATCGATCTTCTCAGCTTCTTTCTGCCTAACTTCTTGAGCCTTCGATTGTTCTTTTACTTTAGAAGTTGATTCAGTAGCAGCATGCCAAGCAGCAGCTACATGGCCGTTGGCCTCTTCGATCTCGCGAACAAGAATCCTTCGACGATTATAGTCTGCTGACACTTGGTCAATAATGGAAGTTAAATCCAGAATGACGCTGGCTACATCTGAAGAAGCAATGAGGAGATAAATAACCCGCAAGGTGGTCTTCAGGAAGGAAGGAGCAGTAGGTTCTCCCTCCAAGGTTAGCATTAAGTCTCTTTTTGAAAATTTGTGCTTTAACCTTCTGAAGTGCCTCGTCAAGAGGGGATGTCGAGGTGGACTTTCCGGACGCAATCGAGACACTATGGCCAGAAGAACTTTCTCGCCCTTCGAGAAGGGTAGTCAAGTAGCCCAGAGGATTTTGCTACTTCATCAAGGCCAACACTTCTTTGGTTCGAGACCCTGTCAAAAGGGCACCCTCATTAGCGGCAATAGCCACATTAACCACCTGTGTTGGAATATGGGCAGTTTCAATGCTCGTCAGATTTTGGCCCCTTCAGTAGAGCCTTCTATGCCATCATCATCTGGAATTATTTCATCCTGATTTTCCCCCTCCAGCATATTCTCCCTTTCTGTTACAGCTACGGCCTCAGTTGTAACGCCCATAATTTAATTAATTATTTAATTAAATTATTTTTGGAATATTGTGAAGATGTGTTATAATTGGATTGGATTTATTTTATTAAGTGGAGAAATAATATTAGAGATATATTATTATGTGGTGAAATAATATTAGAAGTGTAATATTATTTAATGTGGGCTTATTTTGAGAGAGTAGAAGTAATAAGGGGGTGTAGGTTTGGAGCCCACTAAGGAATAATAGAATATTAGGTTATTTTATTATTTGTTGTTAGAATAGAAGAAGGAAGCAGTAGGAAGAAATAAGGATTTGGAAGAGAACGTGAAGCTGCTGGAAAAAGTGGAAAACGGCAAGAACGAAGATTCAACCCGGAAATTGTAGAGCGACCTTTAATCCAAGGTAAGGGTGGGGTTCTGACTTTATAATTGGGTTCATGATGTTTGATACGTGGGGTTATAGGATTGTTGTTTTGTTCTTGAATTGGATATGTGTGATGATGTATGATGAAGCTTTGATGAATTCCTGATGAATAATGATGTTATGATACTGTGTAATCGATGTAGTATTATAGGTTAACGTTAGGTGATGAATTATTATGTTTATAATAAGGTTTATAGGGCTGTAATATGAATTCCCGTAGTGAAAATACATATGAAAATGCAGAATTATGCAGGAAGGGTCAGTATGTGTCGACCTCAAGTTGGATGTGTCGATAGATGGGCGATGTTAGACTCAGGATGAGTCGATACAAAAAGGGCTTGCGTCGATGCATGATAGTTGCAAGACTCAGGATGAGTCGATCGGTGAGAAGCATGTGTCGATACATGTTGTAATTTAAAGCCAGGATGAGTCGATCAATAAGGAGGATGTGTCGACTCATAGTGTATAGATGAAGCAGGATGAGTCGATCCATAAGGTTTTGTGTCGATACATAATGTTGTACCCCAAAATTTTCCCTCTCATATTCCTCAAGACATTGCAAGAAAAAGCTCCAAGTTGCTCAAGTTTGCTCAAGAGTTGGCCAGACAAGCTATCTCCTAAGGCAGTCAACCCCAAATTAGGATTTTGTGTTGCACCAAGATCCTTGAGTACAAATGACCTAAAGTGCTCCAAAATGTCCTAATATCCTCTCAGGATCATCCATGCCAAATTTCAAGCCTTGCAGAGGAAGTTTGCCCAGTCAATTGCTCAAAGGTCAAAAAATCGACTGTGCTAGGGCAAAAGTCAACTGTGACCTATATACAGTCAAACTTCAATATTTTTGATCAACATTATCATTTTGAAGGATATTTAATCATTTTATCAAGGGTTAATCATGATTCATCAAGGATTGCTCAAAATTCATCAAGATTCAAAAGTTGCTAAATTAGGGTTTTGTAGGAAAAGTCAACTCAACTTTGACCAAGCATAACTTTCTCATACTTTATGATAAATGACCCATCCAAAGCTCATTTTGAATAGGATGCAATTTCATACAATCCATCTTCATACCCCAAGATTAAAAAATGCACTCACAAGAAGTTATGAATTTGGACATTATAGGTCATTTTTGAAAGTCAACAAAAACACATTTTTTGCCAAAGATTATAACTTGAGCATGGAATATCAACATGACATTAGACCAAAAATGTTGATTAGAGGACATCTCAATCTTTCTAAAAAGTCCAAGAACACCTCCAAAAGTTCAAAATTGAAGAAGTTATGCATTGTTGAAGTTGGACATTTTTGCAAAATTGCCAAAAGTCAACTATCCCCAAAACTTCAAATTTTGTCAAATGGGCCCATTCTTTTCCACTTGATTTGAGCTTGCATAGTTGTCCACGTGTCCTAGCTTCAGTCATGAGCCCATATTTCATTTTTATTATTTAATTTAATTTTTTATTGAATTTATTCATTTTAAATCAAATAAAATCATAAAAAAATCCAAATAATTAATAACTCTTGATTTTTTGATTGTTTTAGGCTTTGTTTACAGCTAGCATCACCATCAAATTCGAATCAGACCAAATCATGTGCAAAAGGATTGAATTGAATCAAATTTGGAAAGGTTTAAAATGGAGATCAAATCAAATTCATATGCATTGATATGGAAAGATTTAGTCCATATTTCTTACCCTAATCCAGTACACAATACATAAGCAAGCCAAAGGATACGAAATCAGGGTTGAAAAGGGCAGAGAGAGGCAGAACAAAAGTTGGAAAATTCACAAAAAAGTGAGAAGTCGAAATCCAGGTTAAAGGCATTTTCAGAGGCCAAGACTTATCTCAATCGCTTCTTGAGCATTCACTCAAGCTACCTGGATCAAAACCAAGCATCTTCAGACTCCATAACACGCTGTAAGTGTCACAAAACACACCTCTGTTCTTGAAATTGAAACTCACCATTCTTGCATCCATTGAATGAAATAACTGCATATTTTTAATCCTCACATCATTTGTAAACTTTTGGCATCATTTAATTTCGTTTATCTAACCTGTAATGCAAAACACCATAGCTAGGGTTCTTGGAACGTTTTTGGGGTTTTCTATTTCAGGAACAATTGATCCACGAGAAAGGCATGGTTTTGATAAGGAAGCCAGGACGAATCAAACCATGTTCTTGGAATGGATTTATATGACCTAGAGAAGATTTTTGGATAGGCCTGCGTTTTTAGCTGCGGATTCAAATCCGCAAGTATTCTTTTACAGGTTCCAGGACAGGGACGATGAGATGTCCCCTTCCCATTGGCCCTTTCAAACCACGCGCGCATTTTTTTAATTGCTGGCATATGATTTGTTTTTATTATATTATGAATTCTTTGCGTTTTATTAACAAATGAATCAGCATAGCGTAGTGGCAAGCGTGCAAGGGTAAACTGTCTCAGGACCTGGGTTCGAATCCCAGGTCCCCCACTTCCTTAATAATTTTGTTTTTCAGATGATCATATGCATACTCAAGCGTACAGCCCACCATGGTCCTTTATCCACTCAAACGCCAGATGGCCAAAGGCAAGATTTGATGGTTCAAAGCTGATGGTCCACCAAGGCGTCAGTCAATGCATAAGCACCAGATTCAAAAAGTCAAAGAGGCCAGCACTAATGGGCCTTCCAATTGCCATTCATACTCCCAAATTCAGGCCCAAACCCCTCTCTCTTCTACTTTTATTTATTTAAATTTATTATTTGTTTTATTATTTTTTTTAATTTCTAACTGTGATCGGTGGATCTGGAACTGACTGTTTAACGCTGGTTCACGAAATTTCGCGGAAGCAAGAGTCGCCACCGTCTTTTATTTTCTCCAAATGGAAAGGACAAAAGCACAGAAAAATTCCTTATAGAGATTGCTCTCGGTTCGGGAGGTAGGTTATAGAAATGGAAGGTGTTAGCACCCTTTCTATCCATGGTTATCCATGGGCTCTTAGGTACTTGCTCATTGTGTTTTCAAAATATTTTGTTTGCTTTTCAATGTGGGTTTTAAAAAGTTTCTTTGAAAATTTCAGTTCGACTCTTGTGTCAGAGTGTTTGAAAAATTGCTTTGAAAGCTTTTGAAAAGTGTCGGTGTGAAAAGATTTTTGTTTGTTTTTGAAGAGAGCAAGTATCTACGAGAACCTACCTACCCTAAGGAATTCGTCTGTGTAAATGTCCTTTAAAGTAGTGCCATCCCACCATTGAGAGGTAGGTAGCACCACTATTGGAGTTATTCGGGTCAATTCGAGTTTGTAGGGACATGGTGATCACCAGAGCAATATGAAGACACCTTAGAAGCTACCCTCATGCCAGGTTCCCGGATCATGAGGACTTACTAAGACATCCTCTACTCGACGATCACCTTTCGAGGCAAGGCAACAGTGAGGCGTACCCTAGGGGTGGTGTGTGATTTGTGTGTCGTTTTCATTTGCATTTGTCTTGTCATGTTAAAGTGTTCAACGCTTGTTTTTATTATGGCCATTCATTCTTGCATGCATTTGTTAACAGTTTAAAAATTGCGAGGAAAAGTAAATCTAAAGCTATTACAAATGGCGCGGGTCCACATCGCCAAAATTAAACCGGACCCGATTTGACAGAAAGTAAATTAAGGAATTAAAAGAATTAAAAGTGCGAGATGTAATTACAAGGCCTTGGGAGAAATACATAATTATTCAATAAAATAAAGATGCGAAATTAAACAATTAAGTCGAAAGAAGGGCGTTGGACCCTTTTGCAAAAATTAAATTACATGCATTAATTAATTTAAGAAAAGAACTTGTTTTTGGTATTTTTATGTATTTTTATGTATTTTAAGATTTAATGAAAAAGGAATTAATTAAAATTAAAATAACACGCTAACCCTAATTCTAACTATTTTTAAGTTATTAAGAAAAATATTAAAGTTTTTGACCTAAATGAAACCCTAATTAATTTACATGCATAATTTAATCATAAAAGTAAATAAATAAATAATATTATGGTAAAAAAGAAAAAAAATTAAAAGGAATAAAAATTATCAATTAAACCTAGTTCTACACTTTTTAGATTTTTATTGTGAAAAGAATTAATATCAAAACCCTAATTTATACTAAGTTTATTTACATGTAATTTGTTTATGAAAATAATTAAAATAAGGTATTTATTATATTTTTTATCTTTTTCTGGTTTTTAGGCCTTTTTTATATTTTGTAAAAATAATTAATTAAATTAAAACAATAAAGAAAATAAAAATCACAATTGAAAATAAAATACAAGGAAAATAGAATTTGCAAACCAGGGGGGTTCAGTCCCAAATTAGGAGGTATGGGCTCAGCAATCTGGCCCATTTAGCTTTGGCCTCGTTGGACTTTTTTGAATCATGTGTGATGCGTTGACTAGGGTTTATTGTGTTCTCTGAATCCCTGCCTTTGATTTGATCTCCCAGGACGCGTGTATGGTTTGATCTAGAGGATACGTGGTGGTCCTCAATGTGAGCGCTGCATAGGAATTATTATGGAAAAACAATATTGAAATATGCAAGACCTGGGACTTGAACCCAGGTCATGAGGGTTAACAACATCACACCTTGCCAGCTGAGCCACTACAACGCGTTTATTATATAATAGATAAACAAATATTATAAAGAAAACAATCAACGTTAATGAATCCACGCGCGAAAATTCAAACCGGCGTATCACGTGTTGCCACGATTTCGTCTTCCTCGCGTGCCTGAAACACAAAAACAACAGCAACGGTTTTTCATGCGTTTTATTAGGCCGGCTATGGGAAAATAGCGAATAGGCCTTAGAGTGTCAATAAATTAGGCGCGATGGCATGTTTAGGATCGTCCAGGTCTGCTGATTACAACTATGGCATTCTGGAAGGCCAATTTTTCTTGGTCTTAAAATCCCCAATTTTGATTCCTGTAAACCCTAGAACGCAAGCATGGTGAAATCGCGTATGCAGCATAAAAATTCAATTAAACATAATGGTTAGTCTCAGAACTTCATAATGAACATGATTCCATGAATAAAATGCTGTAAAAATGCTTAGAATATGATATACGGTTATGGAATTTTCTTGATACAGTTTTGATTCAATATACCAATTCTTCGTGCTTTGATGGTTGTCTTTGATTGGAACACGTTCAGGAGCCTTCAAGGAAGCTAATGGAATAGGTCTTGTGCCTTGAATCGACCTGGAAAGCTGTTTTCAGTTTTGAGTTTTTGGAGAAAATTTCAGTTTGCCAATGGCTCTTTAGCGCAGCTTTTGTGTCTAGCATCATTAGGTTTGTGGTCAGGCATTTGTACTGAGTCAATTAGGTCAACAAAATTGATCCAAATCTCTTGTATTCATGAATTGAAGATTTGATTTGTTAAGGATCTTTTTTCAATCTTTTTCAAGTGTTCTTTGTGTCAATTAGGATCCAATCACTCCAAATCTTTCCACATTAGCATATGCACGAAATCTTGATGGCAAAACATGTATAAAAAGATTTGTTAGGGCAAGTTAGATATTTTTCATGTATTTAAATAATTTAAATGAATTAATATAAATAATAATTCAAATAAATAAATAAAAAATGAGAAAATACTTCCCTTTGGGCCAAGTGGTCGTGCATATGCTTGGATGATGAATTGTGGGAGAAAAATGGGCCCATTAGCAATTTTAGGTCATTTGAATCAAAGTTGACTTTTCAAAATATCCAAAAATTTCCCAACTTCCACAAAGCATAACTTGCTCAATTTTTAAGCTTTTCTCATGTTCTTGGACATTTTGGAAAGTTTTTTGAGTCCTCTAACCAATGTCTTTGGTCCCATGTCATTTTGATTTACCAATCTCAAGTTATGGCCTTTGACTTAAAGTCCCTTTTTGTTGACTTTTGAAAATGACCTATAATGTTGAAATTGATAACTTTTTGTGAGAGCATTTCTTGGACTTGAAGTATGAAGATGAGTTGTAGGAAATGTCTTTCTCTTCAAAATGAGTTTTGGATGGAATTTTTCTGATAATCCATGTGAAAGTTATGCCCTGGTCAACTTCAGTTGACTTTTTCAACTGTCCAAATAAGGAAACTTTTGCATCTTGGTGATTTTCTGAGCCAAATTTTGAGAATCATGATCAAGCATTGATCAAATGATGTTTGTGGCTTCAAAATGATATGTTGACCAAAAATTTGAACTTTTGACTGCCAAATGACCATTTTACCCCTACAGTTGACTGTAGTGCAATTTAGGGTTTTGACTGTGCAATTTTGAGTTGAATGTCTTGAAACTTGACATGAGGATACTTGACCATATTTGTAAGCATCTAGGACTTGATTGGGCCTTTGAAAACTTCCTTTTCTGGATCAGAACACAAACCCTAGTTTTGACTGTATAGGAGACCTTTACATTGTGCAACCCTTGGGGAATTTTGCAGCTTGACTTGGCAATTTCTTGGAGAATATGGGAGGGCAAATTTTGGGGTACAACAGTTGCCCCTGTTCAATCTTCTTAGACCTGAGGATGCAGATTGGCTGACGTGCCTTTCGTAATCCGAAGGTGGAAGATGATTGAACACTAGAGTGCCCAGAAATTTGCGCTCACATGTTAGCAGTGTGATGGGGATGGGCTTATAGATGCCATTCAGAGGTTGCTGGGTAGGATGATGGGCTTATAGATGCCATCTGGATGTTGATCGCATAAAGGATTCCTTAGCGAGAACCTGCATACCTGCAAAAGAAAAAGAGTACCTGACACGTTGCAGGAGCTGATTTTAGATGCTTGGCGTAGATATGTCCTGACTGGTTACAGGAGCTGAGTCTGGAGCTTCAAACGGCGATGAATGGATGGTTACTGCCTTAGCATGAATGGTAAGAGAACCTTGGGTGACTTTAACCTCAACAACGCTCGTTGAGAAAAATCTTGGGTGTCTTCTACTGGGATAAGAATCAGGGAGATCTTAGGGTCGATCTGACTGAACCAGAGAAGGCCTTTGGCTGGATAAGCATCAGGAAAATCTTAGGGTCGATTTAGCTGAACCGGACAAGGTCTTGAAATATCTTCAACTGGAATAAGTGTCAGAATGTCGCCATATCTGGTTCATATCTAGACTATATCTGGAAGGAAATCTGGAAGCAGCATCAGAACGTCACCATATCTGGTTTACATCTGAAACTATATCTGGAAGGAGATCTAGAAGCAGCATCAGAAGTCACCATATCTGGTTTACATCTGAAACTATATCTGGAAGGAAATCTGGAAGCAGTATCAGAACGGCACCATATCTGGTTTACATCTGAAACTATATCTGGAAGGAAATCTGGAAGCAGTATCAGAACGTCACCATATCTGGGTCATATCTGAAACTATATCTAGAAGGAAATCTGGAAGCAGTATCAGAACGGCACCATATCTGGTTTACATCTGAAACTATATCTGGAAGGAAATCTGGAAGCAGTATCAGAACGTCACCATATCTGGGTCATATCTGAAACTATATCTAGAAGGAAATCTGGAAGCAGTATCAGAACGTCACCATCTCTGGGTCATATCTGAAACTATATCTAGAAGGAAATCTGGAAGCAGTATCAGAATGTCACCATATCTGGGTCATATCTGAAACTATATCTGGAAGGAAATCTGGAAGCAGCATCAGAACGTCACCATCTCTGGGTCATATCTGAAACTATATCTAGAAGGAAATCTGGAAGCAGTATCAGAACGTCACCATCTCTGGGTCATATCTGAAACTATATCTAGAAGGAAATCTGGAAGCAGTATCAGAACGTCACCATCTCTGGTTTACATCTGACACTATATCTAGAAGGAAATCTGGAAGCAGTATCAGAACGTCACCATCTCTGGGTCATATCTGAAAATATATCTAGAAGGAAATCTGGAAGCAGTATCAGAACGTCATCATCTCTGGGTCATATCTGAAACTATATCTAGAAGGAAATCTGGAAGCAGTATCAGAACGTCACCATATCTGGGTCATATCTGAAACTATATCTGGAAGGAAATCTGGAAGCAGCATCAGAACGTCACCATCTCTGGGTCATATCTGAAACTATATCTAGAAGGAAATCTGGAAGCAGTATCAGAACGTCGCCATATCTGGTTCACATCTGAACTATATCTAGAAGGAAATCTGGAAGCAGTATCAGAACGTCACCATATCTGGGTCATATCTGAAACTATATCTGGAAGGAAATCTGGAAGCAGCATCAGAACGTCACCATCTCTGGGTCATATCTGAAACTATATCTAGAAGGAAATCTGGAAGCAGTATCAGAACGTCACCATCTCTGGGTCATATCTGAAACTATATCTAGAAGGAAATCTGGAAGCAGTATCAGAACGTCACCATCTCTGGTTTACATCTGACACTATATCTAGAAGGAAATCTGGAAGCAGTATCAGAACGTCACCATCTTTGGGTCATATCTGAAACTATATCTAGAAGGAAATCTGGAAGCAGTATCAGAACGTCACCATCTCTGGGTCATATCTGAAACTATATCTAGAAGGAAATCTGGAAGCAGTATCAGAACGTCACCATATCTGGGTCATATCTGAAACTATATCTGGAAGGAAATCTGGAAGCAGCATCAGAACGTCACCATCTCTGGGTCATATCTGAAACTATATCTAGAAGGAAATCTGGAAGCAGTATCAGAACGTCGCCATATCTGGTTCACATCTGAACTATATCTAGAAGGAAATCTGGAAGCAGTATCAGAACATCGCCATATTTGGTTCACATCTGAACTATATCTAGAAAGAAATCTGGAAGAAGTATCAGAACGTCGCCATATCTGGTTCACATCTGAACTATATCTAGAAAGAAATCTGGAAGCAGTATCAGAACGTCGCCATATCTGGTTCACATCTGAACTATATCTAGAAGGAGTCGCGATAGTTGATAGTAATCATCTTTGTATTGACCTTTCCTGAAAGGTAAAGCATCAGTTGTATGCAAGATCATGATGCATGAACTGCATGATTTCAAAATGCCCTCAAAATTAATGAGATTCGTGTAGTATGATGCATATGCATGCTATAATGTATGAAGATGTAATGTTCATGAATGTATTTTTTCGTCTTAGGAAAATAAATCCTTGACGGGTGCCGGGAAGTCACTCCTGGGCTGATGTTGAAGAATAGGTTTTTGCCTCCGCTGGGGATGATAGTTGCAAGAATACCGGTAGGATAAGATAACTCCGTTGGGGAATAACTTGGCGAGTGAATTACTCTGCAGGGAGAAAAGTACTCTAGCGATCTTGCTGGGGAGCAATACTCTGGAGGGAGAGAGATACTTTGTAGAGTTGTTGATAATAACCTGCTGGGGATACCCTTGTTGTTGTTAGAAGTGTTGATAGACTTCGCTGGGGATAAGAAGACTTCGTCGAGGACGCTCTTTCCGTGGCTTTTGGCTGAGGATAACCCAGTTATATCCTGGTAAGGAAATAATTCTTTGAATAAAGCCGGGCGATGCATTCGTGCTCTGCGAGGGATAAGCTTCCAGAATCTACTGGGGATAAGCTTACTGCTTGGGGAGATGGATTCCCACTTTCCTGGGGAAACTGGATTGGACTCTCCTGGGGAAGTTTTGAACTGTATTGGTTATGTTCTTCAACGGAACCTACCTTGATACCTTGGAGGACAGAACAATCAGATTGCTTAGACAACTCTTTATTGCCCCTGTTTCTGAGGTGGGAGAGGAAGACCTGTGAAGGTGCTGATGACTGCCGATTGACAAATCTTCTTCTGGTAGGCAAGTGACGAGATGACGGAACATAGTCGTACGCTTTTGATCCCTAACTTTTGCTTGGACCGCCCTTTCGGGTTTTCAGTCCACCGGGATACCCATTTTTGCCCAAGCCGCCTTTTCAGGTTTTCGGCTTGCCGGGTGTACAGATTTTTTCATTTCATCCCTTATTTTTGCCCGAACCCTTTTGGTTCGCCGGGAAGCCCTTATCTTTACCTAGGTGTGTCAACCTAGCGGGTCTTTGATTTTGCGTAGTATTTTTTCGACTATGTCCATGTTCTCAGAATGTAGGGAGTTGCCCCTGTTAGAAGTGTTTTGTCATGTCACCAGAAGATGTCTGACCGGGCAAGATTCGTTGCTGGAATGCCCCAAGTGACTCAGACGGAGATTTGCCCCAAGCTATTTGGCCTTTGAGAGATTCTCCGAATCTTGATTGGATTGCCCCAGATGATGGACCATGCTCATGCCATGCCCCTTCATTGGAAGTACTTCTGTTCATTAGGCATTCGTTGTGCGAATTTCTATGCTGTTCAAACAAAAGTCATATGCAAACAGCGTTATGTTAAAAATGCAAAGCCTATGTGTGTCTTGAATATTTTGAAAATGCATTCTTTTCATAAAACAAGTGAATGTTTGTAAAACGTGATGTCAACTCTGTATTTACCGTAGGCCTTAAGGAGTCAGGATACCTTTCGTAACAGTATGCTTTCGAACTAACCCATGCTTCAGCTAGGACTTTTAAGGGTTATAACGTGGCCTGGTTCACGGTTTAAGAAACAAAAGGATAAAGGCTCAAATTATTTGTACCCACCCGCTCTTCGTGATGTTCTCCAAACCTAAACTCAGTTGATCATACGTTAGACCTTGTTTGAGTCTTTGCTCTGATTTTCCGGTGATGATTCGGATATTGAACGTTTATTTGAATAGGCAGTCATCTCCTTTTTTGCTGAGGGTTTGTAGGACCTCTTTCTTTTTTGATTTTTGTTATCCCTTTCTTTTTTTGCCTGAACTGTTTCCTTTTTTTTTGGAATTACAGTCAGCGGGATGCCCCAGTTTTGTAAGTCTCCTTCATGGGTTTTGACTTAATGGTTTTTTTATTTTTGAGATAATGACTGCCTTTCTTTATTGATTGTTCGGAACCATCACTGTCTTTCATTTTGTAAGGACCTCTTTGGTGCCATTCGTTATGCACTTGGATCAACTGAGAGACTACCCTGCCCCAGGTTATGATTAAGGGTTTTTTAAAATTCGAAAAGAAAAACTCCTACTTCTTTGGCTCAGAGGGGTTAACGAGGGATTATCATCCTTATAACTCCAGTGTTTAGGGATTGAAACAATGCCTGTACCTCATCAGCGGGGTCTGTTCAAAAGCATACTGTAGATTATGGTACCGTTTTCGTCATCCTCCCTCAAGAGGCTTAGAATTATTATTTAAGAGTTGATCATCAGAAAAAATATGAAAATAATTTGCATTTAGTGAATACGAATATATTGTTTCAGAACAGACATATGCGATGCATTAATGAAATAACAACGTTTGATATGAATGGAATGCTTGAACAATCAAAAGAAAATTACAACTTGAAAGATTCTAATGAACAAAAATTTCTCAATCCTAGCCATGTTTTGACAAGGGAGCAATGATCACATTGGGAGTCTCGGTGGGCTCGAACTCGATCTCTTTAGCGTCGATCATATTCTGAATCTTGTACTTCAATGCCCAACAGTCCTCGGTATCGTGCCCCGGGCTACCAGAATGGTAAGCGCACCTTGCTTCTGGGTTGTAATTTGGAGAGGAAGTCTTTGGATTTGCAGGAGGGTTGATCACCGCAATCAGGTTCATCCTTAACATGTGCTGCAAAGCTCGTGACCATGACATGTTGATGTAGGTGAATTGTCTCTTAGGCTCGTCCGACCTGTTCTGATCAACCCACTGTTCTTGGCGCGGTCGTTGTTGGACCTGAGAAGTAGTAGCAACTCAGAGAGGTCTATTCATTGGACCCGACCTTTGCCTTCTTGGAAGCTGTTCTATGACCTGGTCCCTGATTTGGGCTGGTTGCTTCATGCCTTGAGGAAGTTGGCTGATCATGGCTCTCAGCTCTCCTTGCTCCTGAGCTAAACCTTGAATGAGGGCCCTTTGCCCCAGCATCTGGGTTTTCAATGTGTCTACCTCAGCTTGTAGACGTTTCAGTTGTTCGTCCTTGTCATCTTCAGGACTTTTTCTGATCAGATTCCCCCTGAGGAGTGTCCTCAACTCTTCCTGCCCCTTGGATAGGCCTAGGAAGATTTCCTTGAACTGAGTCTCTTGAGTGTGAAGGTCCTGGTTATCTGGTTGTAAAGCCATTGCTGAAATAAACAGCGAGAAGGGTAAGTGACCTGCAACAAGGATACCTGTTATGTAATGATGAGTATGTCATGCATGTAATGTTTTCAAGGACCTCGCGGGGTAAACAAGAAAATTTGTTAGCATTTGGATCCGGTAGCTTGATTGAAAGAACTTCATATTTGTTGAGAGCTTTTCTTCCAAGGGTCAAAGGCTCACCATATCAAGTGGGTCATAGCCCCTGACAACCTTAGCTAGAGGAAAATAAATCCTCTTTGCCCCTTGCTAGATGTTTGATTTATCATGACCTGCATCACAAGCCCTTGAGATCCTTGAAATGGGTTAGGATGTATGCAATGGTATGATGTCATGCTATGCATGGGGTGATGTAGGTAAACCCTCTTATGAGTCCCAATTAAGGACTATAAACAAACCCTGCAAGAAATTCAATATACTTTGTTATGAGTCCCAATTAAGGACTATAAACAAAACCTGCAAGAGACCTAGTAAACCCTGTTATGAGTCCCAGTTAAGGACTATAAACAAACCCTGCAAGTAGCTTATGTGTTAGATAACACGCATGCAATTAGTCAAGTACGAAGGCACACAAGTCACACAAGAGAAACCCTTAGAGTTTAGGCCAGCATGAGGTCTAGGTGTTACCCTCTTTCAGTTGGTGGGTTCAACCTGTCCTATCAAAGTAACCGGGTTCTTAGAGGATCCCAATATCACTGACTACCCTCAATCGGTCATAACTCCAGCATCGCAATCTTTTCTTGCGGCCAGAACCATCACGAGAGTTTAGCCTCAATGGGCGTAGCATACTGCTACTGTTCTAATGGCCAAGTTGTGTCATTTAAGGTTCTAAGGTTGTTGGTGCTTAATGACTCCTCAGAAGACCCATATTCTCCTCGTTGCAACACAAGGGATATCGGTACAGACCAAGGTGCCACACCAACGTAGCCACTGTTTCACCCGTGTCGGTCTACGCCGGACAGGTCCCTCACAGCTTATGCTACCTAAACAAGGTATCCCCAGATCCAGGTTAGGATCTATGTAACTCCCATGCAACCCACAAATTTAAAGCAGACAAGTCAATACAATTGAAAACACAGTTATGAACTAACCCTAAGGTACACCTCACTTTAAGTTTAATCCCCAGCAGAGTCGCCAGTTCTGTGATCGGTGGATCTGGAACTGACTGTTTAACGCTGGTTCGCAAAATGTCGCGGAAGCAAGAGTCGCCACCGTCTTTTATTTTCTCCAAATGGAAAGGACAAAAGCACAGAAAAATTCCTTATAGAGATTGCTCTCGGTTCGGGAGGTAGGTTATAGAAAGGGAAGGTGTTAGCACCCTTTCTATCCATGGTTATCCATGGGCTCTTAGGTACTTGCTCATTGTGTTTTCAAAATATTTTGTTTGCTTTTCAATGTGGGTTTTAAAAAGTTTCTTTGAAAATTTCAGTTCGACTCTTGTGTCAGAGTGTTTGAAAAATTGCTTTGAAAGCTTTTGAAAAGTGTCGGTGTGAAAAGATTTTTGTTTGTTTTTGAAGAGAGCAAGTATCTACGAGAACCTACCTACCCTAAGGAATTCGTCTGTGTAAATGTCCTTTAAAGTAGTGACATCCCACCATTGAGAGGTAGGTAGCACCACTATTGGAGTTATTCGGGTCAATTCGAGTTTGTAGGGACATGGTGATCACCAGAGCAATGGGAAGACACCTTAGAAGCTACCCTCATGCCAGGTTCCCGGATCATGAGGACTTACTAAGACATCCTCTACTCGACGATCACCTTTCGAGGCAAGGCAACAGTGAGGCGTACCCTAGGGGTGGTGTGTGATTTGTGTGTCGTTTTCATTTGCATTTGTCTTGTCATGTTAAAGTGTTCTACGCTTGTTTTTATTATGGCCATTCATTCTTGCATGCATTTGTTAACAGTTTAAAAATTGCGAGGAAAAGTAAATCTAAAGCTATTACAAATGGCGCGGGTCCACATCGCCAAAATTAAACCGGACCCGATTTGACAGAAAGTAAATTAAGGAATTAAAAGAATTAAAAGTGCGAGATGTAATTACAAGGCCTTGGGAGAAATACATAATTATTCAATAAAATAAAGATGCGAAATTAAACAATTAAGTCGAAAGAAGGGCGTTGGACCCTTTTGCAAAAATTAAATTACATGCATTAATTAATTTAAGAAAAGAACTTGTTTTTGGTATTTTTATGTATTTTTATGTATTTTAAGATTTAATGAAAAAGGAATTAATTAAAATAACACGCTAACCCTAATTCTAACTATTTTTAAGTTATTAAGAAAAATATTAAAGTTTTTGACCTAAATGAAACCCTAATTAATTTACATGCATAATTTAATCATAAAAGTAAATAAATAAATAATATTATGGTAAAAAAGAAAAAAAATTAAAAGGAATAAAAATTATCAATTAAACCTAGTTCTACACTTTTTAGATTTTTATTGTGAAAAGAATTAATATCAAAACCCTAATTTATACTAAGTTTATTTACATGTAATTTGTTTATGAAAATAATTAAAATAAGGTATTTATTATATTTTTTATCTTTTTCTGGTTTTTAGGCCTTTTTTATATTTTGTAAAAATAATTAATTAAATTAAAACAATAAAGAAAATAAAAATCACAATTGAAAATAAAATACAAGGAAAATAGAATTTGCAAACCAGGGGGGTTCAGTCCCAAATTAGGAGGTATGGGCTCAGCAATCTGGCCCATTTAGCTTTGGCCTCGTTGGACTTTTTTGAATCATGTGTGATGTGTTGACTAGGGTTTATTGTGTTCTCTGAATCCCTGCCTTTGATTTGATCTCCCAGGACGCGTGTATGGTTTGATCTAGAGGATACGTGGTGGTCCTCAATGTGAGCGCTGCATAGGAATTATTATGGAAAAACAATATTGAAATATGCAAGACCTGGGACTTGAACCCAGGTGTGATACGGTGGGAGAACTGACTAGTGTTTTGCATTCGCATTCGCACTTGTGCGGTTGAGCAAGAGTCGCCACCGACTTTTTATTTTATCCTAAAGGAAAGGTTAAAAAAGCACAGCAAAAACCTTTTGAGATATTTCGTGGGTTCGGGGGGTAGATTATGAAAAGGGAAGGTATTAGCACCCTTTTCATCCATGGTTATCCATGGGCTCTTAGTTACTTGGTTTTTTAGATCACTTGCCTTGTTTTTCGATTGCTTTAAAAATGGTGTGTGTGTGTGTGTTGGTTTTGAAAATGTTTTGAAAAGATGCCTTGTATTAGGCTAACCTTGTAACAATTCTTTACTCGAATGTTTTACAAAAGGTGTTTTATCTTTTAAAAAGATGTTTCAAGGGTTTGAAAAGTTGATTTTGAAAATGTTGTGGATTGTGGTTTTTGGAAAGAAGGCAAGTGTTTTGCAAGTTGATCTCAAGTAACTAAGAGTTTTGTCTACCCTATTGTACTCAAAGGTTTTTTGTCATGTTTTAACCCCTTTTAACAATTTTGTTCTACCATTGAAATTGGTAGACAATCTTGCGTTTAGGAAGTTTATTCGGGACGGGCGCGGGTCATCGTATGGACCATGAATGCAATGGTGCCAAGTGTCTTTGGCAATTTGCTTTGAAGGGACTATGATCATTCCATTTAGGCAACACTTTGAGACTTATGATCATTTGATTTTGTTTTGCCAAAGATACTCGACGTGCAAGCATGGCCCATTTTGGAAGGCAACATGTGGGATTACCCTAGAGGGTGCAAGTGTGATTGTGTATTGGTTACATGTATTTGTCTTGTATTAGGTTATCTAGCGTTTGATTTTATGTACATGCAAACCCTAGGTCTAACCATGGTATAATTGGAAAACTGTAAATTGCGGAAATGTAAAATCTACGCTATTACAAAATAGTGTCCGGGAGTGGGGGTATAAATGTACAGAAGGGGATGAGACTTATAGTATCCAATAAGTTACAACCAAATCGAATGTGCGATCAAAACGTAAATATCGAATATACAAATATAAGATAAAAATGTGTATAGGGTAATGTGAATGCATTTGTGTAAGTGTACAAGTGTATATGTATATGAATTGTGTAATTATTTACAAGTGCGAATTTGTGGAATTGAAGCGTATTAGGGTTTTTGACCTAGATACATGTTTTAATCTTGTATTTTTGATTTATATGTTAATTATGTACAAAAGAAAATGTTTTAATTAAAAAATGTATCTTTATTTGCAAAGAGTATTTTGATTAAATGTTGTGAATTTAAATATTAGAAAAATGTATATATTGTTATGTACAAATATGTATGTTAATTAAAATAAGTTTTCAATTTTAATATATGATAAAAAATGAGTATTTTATTATTTGTATGGTTTTGTAATAAAAGAGAGAGTGTTTATATAATTATATTAGTTAATTTAAGTATAGAAAAGAAAGCTTTAATTAGGTAAACTATATTTGTATTTTTAAGTATTAGTATTAACATAGTGTTTTGTGAAATAATGTTAGATTAGAAATGAAAATCTTATGGGCTTAGGAGGGATGCAGAACGGGCAAGGCCCATGTTAATCCAAAAGCAAAATTAGGGTTTCACGTTTGCTTGTTCAATTGGTAACGCATAGGGTTTGGGACGCGCCGTTTGCTTAGTTTCGTCTTCTCCATCTGATTCCGAGCGTCCGTCATGAACTTCTGGCCTCAGCCACCGGCAACCTCTATTTCCCCTTTCCTCCAGCAATAGTGTTGAGGCGACAGAACTTGGTAAACGTTCTGATTCGTTTTGTTTTAGTTCTTGCACATTTTGTGATTTTTTGCGTTTTATTGATTAACTGTTTGGAGGTACATTAGGAGGGAAAAGAGATGTCATACCTCTACTGGAGAAGGGAAGGAAGGAGATGAGGATGCTCAGGAGGCTTTGATGGCGAAGATTCGTTGATGAAGCTTTGAGCTTTCCTGGTATTTCCGTATCAAACCTCTTGCTTAGGCTTTATAATGCTCCCTAGGGTTTTGAGGATGAATTATACTGAGAACCCTTTCCCTTCTTTCTTCTTCTTCTATGTCACTGATGCTTATGTATTGTTGCTTGCTTCTGAACGAAATTTCTCTCTTCTTCTTGAACGCTGTATTATTTGTTTGTATTGCCCAGTGATGACCTCAGAGGTCTGAGGGCCTAGGTTGCCTTTGATACTTTTGTTTTCCTCTGAGCCTCTGATGCCTTGAATCGTTGTTCTGTGTTATCTTGAACTTGCCCTTTTGTACGTTTGCTTGCCTTTAGACTTTTGAATTGCTTCCTGAGATTGATGCCCTTGACGCTTTTGTTGAGTTGGATGTCATGTATTTATTGCCTATGATGAAGAAATTCTGAGGCTTAGAGGTTGGATGGCTTTAGAGATGGTGGAGGTTTGGTATATTTCCTGTTGAACTGTGTGTTTGATGGCTTTATTGACAGGCATGGTTGTTTTGCAAGCTATGCTGTGGTTTTTGAAGTTAAGCCTCAGCAGGTTTGAGGTGAAGGCAGGGTGTTGGTTTTATCTGGTTTTTATGTTGGCTTGGTAACTTAGTTTGCAGGTTATGGTGGTTTAGTTCACATGTTTTTGGGTTTTTTGGTTCGTAACTGGTTTAACAAGGTTTGGGGTGGATTTCTTGAACTGGTTTATCAGGCTATGTGGTTGGGCAGGGTTGATGAAGTTTGATGGTTATGGCATTGTGTTATGTTTCTGCCTTTTCTATTCTTGAACTATATTATGTTTATTCTGGTTTTTTGGATGGGCTTGAGGCATCAGGTTATGGTAGTGCTGGTATGAATGTGAGACAGGGTCATCGTTATGCCATTGTGTTATGTTGTTTAACAAGGTTTGAGGTTGTGTCTTTAACAGGGTTGTAGGTACTGGTTATGTGTTGACAGTATGGTTGAGCTTGCAATGGGTTTGAAGTATTTCTAAGTTTTTGTATATCTTTTTTCTCTCTTGCTATGCTGAACTGAGTTGTGTTTTCAGGTTTTTAGGCTTGGGTTTGAGATGTGTTATGTTGGGTCTGTAAGGAGGATGCAGGCTCTTGGTTTTGTATCTTTCCCCTCTATTCTAACCTCACTTCTGAACTATCTTGTATTGGCTTGTGGATTTGTATATCTTTTTTCTGTCTTCTCCTCACTCTCTGAACTGAGTTTTCTATATCTGTGTTACATCTTTTCTGCTGTATACCCTCCTGTCTATGCCTAAGACCTGAACTCTGCCTACTGCTGCTTTATCTCTCTTTTCTTCTCTCCTAAAGTACAGTTAAAGAATTTAATAATGTTATTATTCTGTACTTTCTGAAGGGGCCCTACTATGCTGGGAAATGATGATAAGATTGCTTGCATAACACATTTTGCATCTTTATCCACCTTTTGTGCTTTGCTACACTTTTTGCATTTCTTTGATATCTTGGGATTTGACTTTGCAGCAATTGTACTTTTGGGTAATCCTTGAGTAAACTTAGGCATTTTGACAGTAACTTCCCTTTTGCTTTGGATAGAAAGTTGAAATTGGATTTTTTCAGTTTAGTTTGAATTTTGGATTTGAGATTCTATGCAGCTTGAATTTGTAACTTATGCTTTTGACATTTGCATTTCATGAATAAAAAAATCTTCCCTCTCTGTGAACCGGGAGAAATCCCGTGATTTGCAGAGAGGGTCAACTGATCCCAGTCAGTGGCCCCTAATGATGAGCAATTTTAACTGTCTTTAATTAACTGCTTTCTGACTTTTCTTTTCCTTTTTTGCAGATAAAAATGGAGCACCGAAACGGAGTGAAGAATGAAGAATTAGAAATAGGATAGAATTTTTATTTTTCAGTTTAATTCTTGTACATTATTATTATTTTAAATACTTTGTAATAAATATTAGTATCCAAATAATAACAATTGTAACAATTATTAAATGTGAAATAAAAATTCCTTTGATATTTAATTTTCTTTCAATTCCTTTTCTTTAATTGTTTATTTGTTATTTATAGTTCCTTAAATAAAATAAAATGAAAGTTTAAATTTCAAATATTTTAATTCTTAGAACCATAAATAATCAACTAAACCTTTGATGATCAAAAATAAATGAATTCGACGTATCCATTATCCAAAGCAACGCACAGTCGAACACATAAATTTAATCAGATGCAATTCTTTTTTCACTGATCCTTTTGCCAAGCACTGTAATTCCACATTGCGCACATCCCTTTTGACTGGTGAATTCAAACCAACTGCCTCATTTACTGATTAAATCAAGATAACGCGAATTTTAACCCGAATCTCGGAATAAACTGCAAAGTGCGGTAGAATTTAAATTCTTCTGAGAATATGCCCATAAAACCTTAATTTCTGATTAAATGCTAGATAACGCTCGCCTGATCAAAATTGAAACAAAAATCATCCCAACCCTAAGCCAACTGTATGAGACAAATCACAGCTCTGAAAATCAGTAAAAACCCTAATTTTGCTTGACTGTCAAGAAAAGTCCGTTTGTCCGATTCTTGCGCTAGTTCGAAAAGTCAGGAAATGTCTGAAGCTGAGATTTCTTGTGGAAAAGCGCGAGGGCAAATTTTGGGGTGCAACACCAGGTCATGAGGGTTAACAACATCACACCTTGCCAGCTGAGCCACTACAACGCGTTTATTATATAATAGATAAACAAATATTATAAAGAAAACAATCAACGTTAATGAATCCACGCGCGAAAATTCAAACCGGCGTATCACGTGTTGCCACGATTTCGTCTTCCTCGCGTGCCTGAAACACAAAAACAACAGCAACGGTTTTTCATGCGTTTTATTAGGCCGGCTATGGGAAAATAGCGAATAGGCCTTAGAGTGTCAATAAATTAGGCGCGATGGCATGTTTAGGATCGTCCAGGTCTGCTGATTACAACTATGGCATTCTGGAAGGCCAATTTTTCTTGGTCTTAAAATCCCCAATTTTGATTCCTGTAAACCCTAGAACGCAAGCATGGTGAAATCGCGTATGCAGCATAAAAATTCAATTAAACATAATGGTTAGTCTCAGAACTTCATAATGAACATGATTCCATGAATAAAATGCTGTAAAAATGCTTAGAATATGATATACGGTTATGGAATTTTCTTGATACAGTTTTGATTCAATATACCAATTCTTCGTGCTTTGATGGTTGTCTTTGATTGGAACACGTTCAGGAGCCTTCAAGGAAGCTAATGGAATAGGTCTTGTGCCTTGAATCGACCTGGAAAGTTGTTTTCAGTTTTGAGTTTTTGGAGAAAATTTCAGTTTGCCAATGGCTCTTTAGCGCAGCTTTTGTGTCTAGCATCATTAGGTTTGTGGTCAGGCATTTGTACTGAGTCAATTAGGTCAACAAAATTGATCCAAATCTCTTGTATTCATGAATTGAAGATTTGATTTGTTAAGGATCTTTTTTCAATCTTTTTCAAGTGTTCTTTGTGTCAATTAGGATCCAATCACTCCAAATCTTTCCACATTAGCATATGCACGAAATCTTGATGGCAAAACATGTATAAAAAGATTTGTTAGGGCAAGTTAGATATTTTTCATGTATTTAAATAATTTAAATGAATTAATATAAATAATAATTCAAATAAATAAATAAAAAATGAGAAAATACTTCCCTTTGGGCCAAGTGGTCGTGCATATGCTTGGATGATGAATTGTGGGAGAAAAATGGGCCCATTAGCAATTTTAGGTCATTTGAATCAAAGTTGACTTTTCAAAATATCCAAAAATTTCCCAACTTCCACAAAGCATAACTTGCTCAATTTTTAAGCTTTTCTCATGTTCTTGGACATTTTGGAAAGGTTTTTGAGTCCTCTAACCAATGTCTTTGGTCCCATGTCATTTTGATTTACCAATCTCAAGTTATGGCCTTTGACTTAAAGTCCCTTTTTGTTGACTTTTGAAAATGACCTATAATGTTGAAATTGATAACTTTTTGTGAGAGCATTTCTTGGACTTGAAGTATGAATATGAGTTGTAGGAAATGTCTTTCTCTTCAAAATGAGCTTTGGATGGAATTTTTCTGATAATCCATGTGAAAGTTATGCCCTGGTCAACTTCAGTTGACTTTTTCAGCTGTCCAAATAAGGAAACTTTTGCATCTTGGTGATTTTCTGAGCCAAATTTTGAGAATCATGATCAAGCATTGATCAAATGATGTTTGTGGCTTCAAAATGATATGTTGACCAAAAATTTGAACTTTTGACTGCCAAATGACCATTTTACCCCTACAGTTGACTGTAGTGCAATTTAGGGTTTTGACTGTGCAATTTTGAGCTGAATGTCTTGAAACTTGACATGAGGATACTTGACCATATTTGTAAGCATCTAGGACTTGATTGGGCCTTTGAAAACTTCCTTTTCTGGATCAGAACACAAACCCTAGTTTTGACTGTATAGGAGACCTTTACATTGTGCAACCCTTGGGGAATTTTGCAGCTTGACTTGGCAATTTCTTGGAGAATATGGGAGGGCAAATTTTGGGGTACAACACTAACCAATCAAAATTCAGTCTTTTATCAAATAAAATCACAAAAAACATTTTTCAAATCAAATTTTAATCTTTTATTTTTCTCAATAAATTTATCAATTAACTAGGATTTTAATTAGAAAAACTTTAACTTATTTTTTGTAAATAAATAAAATCAATTAGACTTAACTAGTTTTTAACCATTAATTTAATTATTATAACTTCTTTCCTAAATATCAAAAACTCAAAAAATAATTTATTTTTATTAAGTAATTTAATTTAATTTAGTGATTAACTTAGGTTATTTCTTTCTTAAAATAAAAAACAACAAAAAGATATTTTCTTTAACCAAAAGGGTCAAAACCCTAATCATGCGTCCAACGTAATTTTACACCGCAATTTACTTTCTTTTATCCAATAATGTACTTGCTTCCGGATTGTAATAATTAAATAGGGTTTTTATTTATTTTTATCGCTTTATTTATTTTCAAAGGGTTTGTCTTTGGCAATGTAAATATCCGACGCCTTATAATTTAAATTCCACGCTTTAATTTCTGCAAATTATAACTGTTAGATGTTTGATAATAGGGTTTGCATGACAAGACTGAATGTTAATATTAAAATCAAATTAGATCACCCTTAACATGTACAAAGATAAAAATAACTGAAAGCAACACACTCGCACATGTGCACTCTTAAGATACACCCCACTTGGTTGCCTTCGTACACAGTCATTGAGTATAGGTCACTTTAGAGGTCGCCCTCTTGTCTAAAAGATCATAGTCGCCTCGAAATGGTTGCCTCGGATATTGTTGCCTCAAACAAATGATTTAAGACATTAGGGTTACCGCTAAGGCGTCCTAAACATTGCTTTAGTGACCGTAAGTCCCTAATTAGAATTGACCCTTAAACTCCAACGACGGTGCTACCTACTCATCAATAGTAGGATAGCATTGTATAAAGGAAATTAGTATAGAACGGTTCCTTTTTCGAGTAGGTAGATGGTTCTTAGATACTTGCTCTTTCAAAAAACAAAATCTTTTTCACACTTACACTCCTTTTCGAACAAAGTTTTCAAAACACTTCATACGCTCTTGAGGACAGAAGCAAGAGTTAAATCGAAGTTTCAAAACAAAAACTTTTTCAAACCCACAAGCACAAAGAAAGCAATATTTTGAAAACAATTAAGCAAGTACCTAAAAGCCCGTAGATAACCACGGATAGAAAGGGTGCTAATACCTTCCCTTTCTATAATCTACCCCTCGAACCCGAGAAATATCTCGAAAAAGGAATTTTTCTGTGCTTTTTTCCTTTCCTTGTTGGATAAAATAAAAGTTGGTGGCGACTCTTGCTTACCGCGACATTTTGCGAATAAAAAACACAAAACACAAAACAGCATTCCAAAAAACAGTCAGTTCTTCTCACCGTATCACACATAATGTCTGGTTTTTGACAGAATTGGCTTTTAATTGTTGTAACTTGGGTTTTAGGATGCTGTTTGATATGCCGTTTGAAGCGTTGATTAGCTAACGCGATGAGCTTTATTCTAGGTGATTAAATGATGGATAAGAAGTGTAATCCTAACAGATAATGCAGGATTTATAATTAATTCCCATAGATGATTGTTGGAATTTTTTTTATTAATAACCAAGTATTAAAAAAATATTTCGCAAATAACCGGGTTTCGGAAAAAATTACGCAAATAACCATGTTTGAGATGGCTCCACAAAGGAGGAGCCAAGTCATTTGGCGCATGCACCTAGGGTTTTGCCCTAGGCGCCATCTCACTTGGCGCCTCCATTGGCTTTTAGCCAAGTGAGATGGCGCATGCTCCTTAAAAAGGAGAGGAGGCGCCATCTCACTTGGCGCCTAGGGCAAAACTAGGGTTTTTTGCCGTTTTATAAATAATTCGTCCGTTTCTTTGAAATTTCTCACACTTTCTCGCACTGTATTTTTATTTCGTACTCCCTTATTTACGTAATGACGTCACCTATGATTTTTAGCAGAGATGGTTACGTTATATTCTCCGCCACGAAACCCGCGATGAAAATGAAATTCTGGCACATTCACTCCATGGAGCGTCTGAAGCGGGAGTTGATGCGGTGGCTAGATGGAGACATCGCCGAGGGGGAAAAAATTCGAAGGATCCAGCGAAAACGAACAACAACCTCGCATGCGACAGGAAGACCTAATGTGTGGTTGGAGGAAGTCAAAACAGACAGTGATGTAATGCTGATGATGCATGGGTCAGATGAAATTGTGTTAACAGTTGTAATTTCCTAGATTGATTATCGTTAATCATTGTTGTACGCGAAAACCCTAATTCAATTTCCTAGATTGATTATCGTTAATCATTGTTGTACGCGAAAACCCTAATTTAATTTCCTATATTGAATTTCTTAAATTGTGTGAACAGTTTTATTAACGGAAAACCCATAAAGTTTACAACACAAATATTGAAAAGATTTATTGTATTACAAAATTTATGTGGTCGAGCCAGACGCCCGATTCGGACAGGTTTTGCGATTGTGTCCGACCTGACGGCATAAACCACACTTTCTTTCCAACCTGTCAAGATCGTCCATTTCTGTTGTTATGCGCCTGCTTTTGGGATGACCCTTCTTGTTCCTTCGCATTTGGTCATTGTGCCAAACTATATCACCGCTGTATTCAGGCCAATAGTCCGGTTTTGCCACCAAAGGAAAGTTGTTGTTGTAAACAGTTAGCAACGTTTCAGATTTATAAACGTTTGATAGCAGTTGAAGCGCGTCTTGATGGTTATGCGCACAAGCGGCAATGACATGAGAGCAAGGCATACGAAAAGCTTGAAACCTGCCACAATCGCACCATTGAGAAGGTAAAATGACCCTGTATTCCTGTCTTGCCAGGCCTTCATTGTGGTCAATTGTCTCTTTCACAATGAAGTTGTGGCTATGGCGGTCAAACCGTGTAACCATGTGAGTGTTGGCTTTTGCACTTTCAGCCTTAATGTATTTCATACAGCTTTCACTCCACAGTTGTCCTGATTGCAAGACCGAATACCACATTTCACCTCTTTTGGCAAATAACGCAGCCATCCTAAAATACGTGGATTTCACCAAGGCAGTGATGGGGAGGTTTCGTATGCCCTTGAATACCCCATTCATTGATTCAATAAGATTTGTTGTCATATGCCCCCATCTTTGGCCATTGTCGTATGACCTAGTCCACTTTTCGACCGGTATGTTGTCGATCCACGTACCGGCTTCTGGGTTAGACAAACGGATCTCGTTGCGGTAATATTTGAATGTGGGCTGTGTCAGTGCGTATCCCGCATTCATCACCGCTTTCCGCAATGTTTTGTCCTTGACCTCCCTCGAGAAATTCTGGACGATATGCCTGATGCAATAGACATGTCGTACTCCAATCTTTTCTTAAAGTAGGAGAAATTTGCTTTCCCGTTTAAGAGAAATCGGACATTGTCGGTGTTTCTAAACAAAAACCCAACTGTGGGACACATGTATGTCTCACCGTTGAAATGTGATTTGACAACAAATTGTGGTGAAGAGGCCATTGTGTAGAATTGTTTTAGGTATGAAGGTGGGAATGTTTTGGGTTTATTGATTATATGAAGGTATGAATGCTGGAATGTTTGAAGGTTAGATGACTGATTCGAAGGTTGGAAAATTTTACAGTTTATGTTATGTTCAACCTAAGGCAAAATATTTCAATTAAGTAAGTGATGCAACCCCCCAAGGCTGCCAATCGTATTACATGCATGGGCTTATGCTGCCACCTAGCCTGGCCCTATTCTTCACACATAAAAGTTTTGTCTAAGCCTGCCACCCGTCTACTCCAATAGCCTTGCATGCAACAGAGAAAGGAATCCCAAAGGCTGTCACGTAGCCTGAGACAATGCTGTAAAACGTGACACCTCTTATTCTCCAAATGGGGTGGCGACAACATTCATTTTTGTACTATTTCGCCAAGTGAGATGGCGCCTCCCTTACTGTCCAATAATATTACATGCATGGGCTTATGCTGCCACCTAGCCTGGCCCTATTCTTCACACATAAAAGTTTTGTCTATGCCTGCCACCCGTCTACTCCAATAGCCTTGCATGCAACAGAGAAAGGCATCCCAAAGGCTGTCACGTAGCCTGAGACAATGCTGTAAAACGTGACACCTCTTATTCGCCAAATGGGGTGGCGACAACATTCATTTTTGTACTATTTCGCCAAGTGAGATGGCGCCTCCCTTACTGTCCAATAATATTACATGCATGGGCTTATGCTGCCACCTAGCCTGGCCCTATTCTTCACACATAAAAGTTTTGTCTATGCCTGCCACCCGTCTACTCCAATAGCCTTGCATGCAACAGAGAAAGGAATCCCAAAGGCTGTCACGTAGCCTGAGACAATGCAGTAAAACGTGACACCTCTTATTCGCCAAATGGGGTGGCGACAACATTCATTTTTGTACTATTTCGCCAAGTGAGATGGCGCCTCCCTTACTGTCCAATAATATTACATGCATGGGCTTATGCTGCCACCTAGCCTGGCCCTATTCTTCACACATTAATGTTTTGTCTAAGCCTGCCACCCGTCAGCTCCAATGGCCTTGCATGCAACAGAGAAAGGCATCCCAAAGGCTGTCACGTAGCCTGAGACAATGCTGTAAAACGTGACACCTCTTATTCGCCAAATGGGGTGGCGACAACATTCATTTTTGTACTATTTCGCCAAGTGAGATGGCGCCTCCCTTACTGTCCAATCGTATTACATGCATGGGCTTATGCTGCCACCTAGCCTGGCCCTATAATACACACATTAATGTTTTGTCTAAGCCTGCCACCCGTCAGCTCCAATGGCCTTGCATGCAACAGAGAAAGGCATCCCAAAGGCTGCCACCTAGCCTGCAAGAGTGACACCTTACATTATTTGTAAATGCATGCATGCATATGTGTAACTCCCTAAGCATGCAAATGTGACACCTCGCATGCATGCAACCACTACATCAGAATTAGTTGCCTATAAATACATACCTTATGAAACATATCTCACACCCACACAACTCTCACTCTCTCACTCTCTGCTACGAAATATTTCTTAAGTCTATCATACTCCTTATTTCTTCCTAAGTCTTTCATTCACTCAAGCGTTCTGAAGAATGGCCCTTCTAACAATGGGAGATACTCACAGAGGCACAAGGGAAAACATTGCTGCATTTGTAAGTCTCTTCTTTGGTTATACATTTTTCATACTTTAAAAAACGTGTTGTTCATCTTAATTAATCTTACTCTTGTTTAATTATGATCTCAGGATACACAAAGATTCAGAATCCGTTCGCACAAATACCTGGCCCCCGACCCTTTTATCGTCCCTTATCTGGAATATGCAGGTTTTGGACACGTGATAAAGATCTCCAACTGCACCATTGACTCCAAATTCATCCTTGCAATGTTGGAGAGGTGGAGACCGGAGACCCATACATTTCACCTACCAATAGGTGAATGTACCATCACTCTCGAAGATGTCTACATGCTACTGGGCCTCCCTATTGACGGTAAAGCGGTGAACGGGTCGGTTCAACAACTCAACTCACAGTGTGAAGAACTGTTGGGTAGGGACATGGTAGAAGGTGGTGGAGCAAGAGGGCAGGGAATACTACTCACTGACCTGAAACGGCATTATGCAAGTATGGAATTAAATGAAAATTCCTCAGAAAATGACCGAGTAGTAAAAGCCCGAACGTATATTATGATACTTTTTGGTACTTTTTTATTTCCCGAAAGTACGGGAAATAGTGTAAATTTCATGTACTTACATTTACTAACCAATTTTGATAAAACTAGAAAATTTAGTTGGGGTTCTGCAGTATTAGCCCACCTGTACAGTTCCTTGTGCAAAAACGCAGTCAAGGAAAAATGTACATTTTATGGGTGCGCATTTTTACTACAAGCCTGGGGTTGGTGGAGGATGGAGTCCTTAAACCCCATCAACAACAACACTTTTGGTTTCCCTTACGCAACAAAGTAAGTCATTAAGTTATAGCATTTATAACTATTCTTCTCTTTCCAAAATATATGCTAAAAATAACATGTTTCTCATTTCCTATAGGTACTGCGTGAGGGGTATGGATTACGGCAAGAATCCCAGATTCAATGTCGCACTCTACCGGAATCTGTTGGATCACCTAGGCCCAGATGACGTAAGTCGTAGCTTTTAACTTTTGTTCATTTTATTTATTTATACATTACTTTTGCGCTTACCTGATTTAAATTTTATCGCAGTTCGTCTGGAGACCATATTTGGGTTTGGACCATTCTCCAAATCCAGAGGATGCAGCAACTTGGACTGCAAAGACTGCACTCATTCGGTTCAACATTGTGGAGATGCACCACAGCGACCGCGTGAAGATGCAGTTCGGAATGATCCAAGAGATACCAAGTGACCCAACAGATTTGTCCCCCTGGCATCTAAAAAGGGTCGACGCCCAGTGGAATCTAACCAACTGGAAAGACTTTGCTCCAGAATGGTGTAAAATGTGGCAAAGGCGTCACCGCTACATCTTGCAATCCCCTGTTTTCCTTACTCAAGGTAACATGCGACACACCGATCAATATATGTCGTGGTACAGGTCGGTTAGTAACCCAGATATGCACGTGTCTCATCCGAGGTACTTGGTTGACCCACGCACACAATGGGCACAACCCTCGATTCCCCACCAACAAACCCAAAATCCTTCAACCTCAAACCCACCCCCAAGAAAAAACAGACCAACAAACACACAACCACATTCCCCACCACAACACAACTACAACCAAATGCCGTACTACCAACCACAGTCACCGCCAAACTACCAATACCCAGATATGCCTCAAACCCAACCACAATACCAACCCCAATACCAGCAAACCCACATACCCCATACACAATTTCAGTCTTCCACATATCCCAATATGGGGCCCTCAACATCCAGCCTTAGCCCTGATATGGGAATGTCAGAAGATTACGACCAACCCGACCAAACCTACCATCAACCACCATATCACCAAACAACCCAACATCCACAGTACCAAACACCCCAAGATCCATTTCCTTTCTACCCCCCATACTCAGACGACCAATGCTACCGACCAACCATGGAACCCCACCCACCGCCAACACGACCAAACTTCGAGGGCATGGGTAACCGACTGTACCAGAGCGGATCTTCGAGATATGGAGATCTTACTGATTTTATGGATTCGGATCGCATTGACTTCGCTGGGCCATCGACCTTGCCGCAACAGGAAACGAGACGGCACCCAGCAAGAGAAAGGCGAGGACGGGGATGCGGAACTGGGGGTCATTACCGGGTTCCTGGGGATCATTGATGTATCTTTTTTTTTTCAGTATTTTTTGTATCTATTTTTTTACTGTTATTTAAATGTAAAACAGTTGAATGTAATTATTTTTTTTCAAATAAAAAATCAATTTTGGTTATCTCTGTCTAATACGCAACGCGCAGGAAAGGAAAAAAAAAATTTTTTTTTGACCTAATTTTCCTCATAGGCGCCATCTCATTTGGCTTAGGGCTTGCCATTTGCCCTTAGGCGCCAAATGAGATGGCGCCTCCCTTATAAAAATAGGAGGATGCGCCAAATGAGATGGCTCCTCCTTTATGGAGCCATCTCAAACATGGTTATTTGCGTAATTTTTTCCGAAACCCGGTTTTTTTGCGAAATATTTTTTTAATACTTGGTTATTAATAAAAAAAATTCTGATTGTTGTGCTGATTTTTGGACAGAACGATGAATAGTAGATGTTTAGAGGCTGGTGTTAGAATTATGACAGTAGGATTAGTGATAGTAACGATATAAATTAGTAGAATAACAGTATGGATTACCGTAGTATTAATATACAATTGAGTATTAGTGAGATGTTATTGATGAAGTTGTGTTCGATGATTTTGTGATAGTAAATGATGTTTAATAAATTATTTTGATGTTATGAGATGTTGTTAATTGAGATGTTTTGAGATGATTGAGATGTTATTGTTTTGAGATGATTGAGATGATTGAGATGTTGTTGTTTTGAGATGATTGAGATGTTGTTATTTCGAGATGTTAATTGAGATGTTTTGAGATGATTTGAAATGTTGTTAATTTCGGTGTTGTTATTACATTCATGATGAGTCACATACATTGCATTTTTGAGATGGAGCTTATGCTCGTTGAGATGGCCTGGATTGGAAAATTTTGAGATGAAGGTTATGCCTTGTTGATGCCTCTATTAATTGGAAGATTTTTGAGATGGGAGTTCTGCTCCAATGGTACCACATGCATTTGCATAGTTTTGAGTCGCATTATATGATTTCATAAAGAAGTGTATTTTGATGTTGATGAATGTATATTATTATTGAGATTATCGTTGATTATGAGATGAGAAATGGTGATGTTGTTGATCTAATTTAATATATTAATTATCACGCGCTTTATTATATTGTTAGATATCTCACCCCTTCTGTTTGAATGTTGCCCTTATGTTGGTAACGTGCAGGTAATCGCGAGTGAAGGATGTATACCTTCAATAGTTTGAGTCGGTGTCATTGCTCTGATATGTAACACCCGGGGGGGATGAACGCTTGCTGATTTTTGATTGTTGATTTTCAGTTGTTGAGTTTTGAATTGATTATTATTAAATATGAGATGTTTCGAAGTTGCTGTTTTATTTAGAGATGTTATCGAAGAATTCCGCTGCGTGGTTGTCGAATTATTTTGTTAAAGATGTTATGACGATGGTTCATCCGATGTTTTAAAAGTGTTATATATCCATGATGAATGCAATGAATTTGTTAGAAGAATTTGTGATGTCCCGATTCATTTGTATGAATGAAATTTTATAACTCTGATTTATTTCGCATAATTTGCTTGGGGTAGAATTGGGGTGTTACAAAGTTGGTATCAGAGCAAAAGGTTGGTCCGGCCTTGTCGTCGAGTCATAGTTGTCTAACAATCGAGTATTGTTATTTTGAGTTCTAACAGTTGTTTATGTTGTAGTAAGAAGTTGAGATGGCTGGAAGGAATGATGTTGCTCTTGCTGCTGCTTTAGAAGCAATGGCTCATGCGATGGAAAATCAGCTGAATGCTGACGGGATTGCTGGATCTCGTAGCTTGGTGACTTTCCAGACAGAGAATCCACCTACGTTCAAGGGAAAGTATGATCCTGACGAAGCTTTGGAATGGTTGAAATAGATAGAGAGAATCTTTCGCGTGATGGATTGCACTCCAGCGCAGAAGGTTCGTTATGGGACTCATATGCTAGCAGTCGAGGCTGATGACTGGTGGCTAGAAACTTGTCGGAAGTTGGAAGCTACAGGTGAGAATGTCACTTGGGCTATGTTCCGTAGGGAGTTTTTGAGAAATTATTTTCCTGAAGATGTCCGTGGTAAGAAGGAAATTGAGTTCCTTGAGCTGAAGCAAGGAAATCTGTCTGTTGTTGAGTATGCTGCCAAGTTTGCTGAGTTGGCTAAGTTTTATCCACATTACGCTGAGGAAAATGCTGAGTTTTAAAAGTGTATTAAATCTGAGAATGGGTTACGCCCGGAGATTAAGAAAGTAGTTGGATATCAGAAAATCCGTGTCTTTGCTGATCTGGTTGATAGCTGCAGAATTTATGAGGAAGACAATAATGCTCATTACAAGATTATGAGTGAGAAGAGGGGTAAGCACCTACAGAATCATGGTAAACCTTATGATGCCCCAGCTGGTAAGGGTAAGCAGAGAGTTGCTCATAGTCAGAGGACTAGTGGGGGAGATGCTCCTGCTGGTGTGATTTGTTTTAAGTGTGAGAAACCTGGACACAAGAGTAATGTATGCACTAATGAAGCAAAGAGGTGTTTCCGTTGTGGCAAGAATGGACATGTTGTATCTGAGTGTGAACACAAGAATGTGATTTTTTTCAACTGTAGAGAAGAAGGGCACATTGGTAGCTAGTGTCCGAAACCGAAGAGGGCTCAGTCAAGTGGTAAAGTGTTTGCTTTGGTTGAGGATCAGACAACTGCCGAGGACAAACTTATTATAGGTACATGTTTCATTAATAGTACTCCTTTAATCACTATTATTGATACTGGTGCTACGCATTATTTTATTGCTGCTGATTGTGTTGAAAGATTGGTTCTTGTGTTGTCTTTTTGAATGGAGAAATGGTCGTCGATACTCCAGCCAAGGGGTCAGTGACTACTTCTTTTGTGTGTGTTAAGTGTCCCTTGTCGATCTTCGACAGAGACTTTGTTGTTGATTTGGTTTGTTTGCCGTTAAGAGGTTTGGATGTAATTCTGGGTATGAACTGGTTAGAGCATAACTGTGTTCATATTAACTGTTATAACAAGTCAGTGAAGTTTTCTACTCCTGAAGAAGAAGAAGATGGTCTGTTGTCTGCTAGACAGTTGAGGAAGTTGATGCAAGAGGAAGCACAGATGTTTTCGTTGATGGCGTCACTATCTATAGAGACTCAAGCTATAATTGAGGAATTGCAAGTGGTGTGTGAATTTCCTGAAGTTTTCCCTAATGAGATTCCTGATGTACCGCCTGAGGGGGAAGTTAAATTTGCTATTGATCTTGTACCTGGTACCAGACCCGTGTCTATGGCACCATACAGGATGTCTGCGTCTGAGTTGTCAGAGTTGAAGAAGCAATTGGAAGAGTTACTTGAGAAGAGGTTTGTAAGACCAAGTGTATCACCGTGGGGAGCTCCAGTGTTGTTAGTGAAGAAGAAAGATGGAAGTATGAGGCTTTGTGTTGATTATAGATAGTTGAATAAAGTGACGATTAAGAACAAGTATCCGCTTCCAAGAATAGATGACTTGATGGACCAATTGGTGGATGCCCGTGTGTTTAGTAAGATTGATTTGAGGTCGGGTTACCATCAGATTAAAGTGAAGGATGAAGATATTCAGAAGACGGCTTTCAGAACACGCTATGGACATTATGAGTATTCGGTGATGCCTTTCGGTGTTACTAATGCACCGGGACTATTCATGGAATATATGAATCGTATCTTTCGTACTTATTTGGATCGGTTTGTAGTGGTGTTCATTGATGATATTTTGATTTAGTCTAAGTCATAAGAAGAGCATGTTGAACATTTAAGAGTAGTATTACAGATTCTGAAAGAGAAGAAGTTCTATGCAAAGTTGTCCAAGTGTGAATTCTGGCTGAAAGAGGTTAGTTTTCTTGGTCATGTGATTTCAGGTAGTGGCATTTCTGTAGATCCATCGAAGGTTGATACTGTGTTGCAATGGGAAACTCCAAAGTCATCTATGAGATTAGAAGCTTCTTGGGATTAGCTGGTTATTATAGAAGGTTTATTGAAGGGTTTTCTAAGTTGTCACTTCCGTTGACTAAGTTGACTTGTAAAGGTAGAGCGTTTGTGTGGGATGTTCAGTGCGAAGAAAGTTTTACAGAATTAAAGAAGAGGTTGACGTCGGCTCCGATTTTGACGTTGCCTAATCCAGGAGAGCCTTTTGTGGTTTATTATGATGCTTCTAAGATGGGTTTAGGAGGTGTGCTTATGCATAATGGTAAGGTAGTTGCTTATGCGTCAAGGCAGTTAAGGACTCATGAGAAGAACTATCCTACGCATGATTTAGATCTTGATGCAGTTGTTTGTGTTAAAGATTTGGAGGCATTATCTTTATGGTTCTAGATTTAAAGTGTTTAGTGACCATAAGAGCTTGAAGTATTTGTTCGATCAGAAGGAGTTGAATATGAGACAATGAAGATGGTTAGAGTTGCTAAAGGATTATGATTTTGGTTTGAACTATCATCCAGGAAAAGCGAATGTGGTAGCTGATGCGTTGAGTCGAAAGACTTTACACATGTCAGCAATGATGATTAAAGAGTTGGAATTGATTGAGAAGTTCAGAGATATGAGCTTAGTTTGCGAGGTTATTCCGCAGAGTGTTATGTTGGTATGTTGAAGATTAATAATGAATTTTTAGACAGCATCAGAGAAGCTCATAAGTTGGATGTGAAACTGGTAGATTTGATGGTTGGGATTGATCAATCTGAGAATAATGATTTTAAGCTAGATGAGAAAGGTGTGTTGAGGTTTCATAATCGGATTTGTATTCTTGATGATTCTGAGATAAAGAAAGTGATACTTGAAGAGAGTCATAGAAGTAAGTTGAGTATTCATCCAGGAGCTACAAAGATGTATCAAGATTTGAAAGGTTTGTTTTGGTGGACTGGGATGAAGAGTGATGTGGCTCGGTTTGTGTATGTATGTTTGACTTATCAGAAGTCGAAAGTTGAACATCAGAAGCCTGCAGGATTGATGCAACCGTTGGAAGTTCCAGAATGGAAATGGGATAGCATTTCAATGGACTTTGTGATGGGGTTGCCTAGTACTTCCATAGGACATGATTTAATTTGGGTGATTGTTGATAGGCTTACGAAGTCGGCTCATTTTATTCCTATTAACATCAGTTTTCCAGTGTCTAAGTTGGCTGAGATTTATACTAGTGTGATTATGAAGCTGCATGGTGTTCCTTTGTTCATTGTGTGAGATAGAGATCCAAGATTTACTTCTGATTTTTGGAAGAGTTTTCAAGAAGCGTTGGGTTCTAAGTTAAGGTTGAGTTCAGCGTATCATCCTCAGACAGATGGTCAGACTGAACGGACGATTCAATCGTTGGAAGACTTGTTGAGGGCATGTGTTCTTGAGCAGGGAGGTTCGTGGGATACTTATCTTCCGTTGATAGAGTTCACGTATAATAACAGTTACCATTCTAGTATTGGGATGACACCTTTTGAAGCGTTGCATGGTCGAAGATGTAGAACTCCGTTATGTTGGCATGAATCTGGTGAAAGTGTAGTACTTGGACCTGAACTTGTTCGTGAGACTACTGAGAAGGTGAAGTTGATTCGAGAAAAGATGAAAGCTTCTCAAAGTAGATAGAAGAGTTATCATGACAAGCGAAGGAAAGATTTAGAATTCCAAGTTGGTGATCATGTGTTTTTAAGAGTTACACCTGTGACTGGTGTTGGGCGAGCATTGAAGTCTAAGAAGCCTACTTTTCGTTTTATTGGACCGTATCAGATTTCGGAGAGAGTGGGGAATGTTGCTTATAGAGTGCCTTTACCACCTAATCTTTCGAATTTGCATGATGTGTTTCATGTGTCGCAACTTCAGAAGTATATTTCAGATCCATCTCATTTGATTCATATGGACGATGTGCAAGTACGGGATAATCTTACGGTGGAGATGATGCCTGTACGGATCGCAGATCATGAAATGAATACTCTGAGGGGCAAAGAGATTGCATTGGTTAAAGTGGTTTGGCTAGGAGCTGCTGGTGAAAGCATGACTTGGGAGTTGGAGAGCAAGATGCGAGACTCCTACCCCGAATTGTTTGATTGAGGTAAATTTTTGAGGACGAAAATATTCTAAGTGGGGGAGAGTTGTAACGCCCGTAATTTAATTAATTATTTAATTAAATTATTTTTGGAATATTTGTGAAGATGTGTTATAATTGAATTGGATTTATTTTATTAAGTGGAGAAATAATATTAGAGATATATTATTATGTGGTGAAATAATATTAGAAGTGTAATATTATTTAATGTGAGCTTATTTTGAGAGAGTAAAAGTAATAAGGGGGTGTAGGTTTGGAGCCCACTAAGGAATAATAGAATATTATGTTATTTTATTATTTGTTGTTAGAATAGAAGAAGGAAGCAGTAGGAAGAAATAAGGATTTGGAAGAGAACATGAAGCTGCTGGAAAAATTGGAAAATGGCAAGAATGAAGATTCAACCCGGAAATTGTAGAGCGACCTTCAATCCAAGGTAAGGGCGGGGTTCTGACTTTATAATTGGGTTCATGATGTTTGATATGTGGGGTTAGAGGATTGGTGTTTTGTTCTTGAATTGGATATGTGTGATGGTGTATGATGAAGATTTAATGAATTCCTGATGAATAATGATGTTATGATGCTGTGTAATCGATGTAGTATTATAGGTTAACGTTAGGTGATGAATTATTATGTTTATAATAAGGTTTGTAGGGCTGTAATATGAATTCCCGTAGTGAAAATACAGAGGAAAATGCAGAATTATGCAGGATGGGTCAGTATGTGTCGACCTCAAGCTGGATGTGTCGATACATGGGCGATGTTAGACTCAGGATGAGTCGATACAAAAAGGGCTCGCGTCGATGCATGATAGTTGCAAGACTCAGGATGAGTCGATCGGTGAGAAGCATGTGTCGATACATGCTGTGATTTAAAGCCAGGATGAGTCGATCCATAAGGAGGATGTGTCGACTCATAGTGTATAGATGAAGTAGGATGAGTCGATCCATAAGGTTTTGTGTCGATACATAATGTCTGGTTTTTGACAGAATTGGATTTTAATTGCTGTAACTTGGGTTTTAGGATGCTGTTTGATATGCCGTTTGAAGCGTTGATTAGCTAACGCGATGAGCTTTATTCTCGGTGATTAAATGATGGATAAGAAGTGTAATCCTAACAGATAATGCATGATTTATAATTAATTCCCATAGATGACTGTTGTGCTGATTTTTGGACAGAACGATGAATAGTAGATGTTTAGAGGTTGGTGTTAGAATTATGACAGTAGGATTAGTGATAGTAACGATATAAATTAGTAGAATAACAGTATAGATTACCGTAGTATTAATATACAATTGAGTATTAGTGAGATGTTATTGATGAAGTTGTGTTCGATGATTTTGTGATAGTAAATGATGTTTGATAAATTATTTTGATGTTATGAGATGTTGTTAATTGAGATGTTTTGAGATGATTGAGATGTTATTGTTTTGAGATGATTGAGATGTTGTTGTTTTGAGATGATTGAGATGTTGTTATTTCGAGATGTTAATTGAGATGTTTTGAGATGATTTGAAATGTTGTTAATTTGGGTGTTGTTATTACATTCATGATGAGTTGCATACATTGCATTTTTGAGATGGAGCTTATGCTCGTTGAGATGGCCTGGATTGGAAAATTTTGAGATGAAGGCTATGCCTTGTTGATGCCTCTATTAATTGGCATATTTTTGAGATGGGAGTTCTACTCCAATGGTACCACATGCATTTGCATAGTTTTGAGTCGCATTATATGATTTCATAAAGAAGTGTATTTTGGTGTTGATGAATGTATATTATTATTGAGATTGTCATTGATTATGAGATGAGAAATGGGGATGCTGTTGATCTAATTTAATATATTAATTATCATGCGCTTTATTATATTATTAGATATCTCACCCCTTCTGTTTGAATATTGCCCTTATGTTGGTAACGTGCAGGTAATCGCGAGTGAAGGATGTATACCTTCAATAGTTCGATTCGGTGTCATTGCTCTGATATGTAACACTCGGGGGGGATGAATGCTTGCTGATTTTTTATTGTTGATTTTCAATTGTTGAGTTTTGAATTGATTATTATTAAATATGAGATGTTTTGAAGTTGTTGTTTTATTTAGAGATGTTATCGAAGAATTCCGCTGCGTGGTTGTTGAATTATTTTATTAAAGATGTTATGACGATAGTTCATCCGATGTTTTAAAAGTGTTATATATCCATGATGAATGCAATGAATTTGTTAGAAGAATTTATGACGTCCCGATTCGTTTGTATGAATGAAATTTTATAACTCTGATTTATTTTGCATAATTTGATTGGGGTAGAATTGGGGTGTTACATCAGTGGCCTCCTCTTCTTCGACTTCTTGTACGACAACCAGTGGAGCCCTAATTTCTTCATGGTCTCCTATAGGGCCTTCTTCATTGACTTCCTCTATGGTCTCATATTGAGGTTCAGAAGTTTGCTTTACCTCATCAGTTGAGCTCACAAGAGAGCCTTTTGCTGAAGAAGGCCTATAAGTAGGAAATTGTTTAGAGGTTCTGGCAGTGTCCTGAAGATTAAAAGAAGTTTTTTTTCCAGAATTCTTATAGAGAAAAGGGTTAGTTCAATAAGTAAGCGATTGTCTGTCGAAGCAAATACCTAAATTGGAACTTCGGCACCGGGGCTGGAATTGTCGCTCTCATTGGGATTATTTAGCCTGAAAGCTACTTCTTGCTTAGTAGGCTCTCTGATAACTACAGGAGGAGGCCCCGTAGATGTAATCTTAATTTTTGTTTTGGGACGAGGCTCAAGTACAGGAGTTGGTTTCTTTAATTTTTGTCTCTTCAGAGGAACAGGAGGGGACTCCTCTTCTTCGTCGCTAGAGATCTCGATGTCCTGAACCTTCCGTTTCTTGGGGTAGTTTTCTGAATACCCAGAAAGATAAGTCAAAGAAATCAGCATCTAAACCATAAGATAGTAAAGGATAAAGGTATAGCAGAAAGTGAACACCTTTGGCGAAGGGTTAACAGAAGGGTCTCCCCCTTTGGTGCTTTCAGCAACCTTCTTTGTGCAGGTCCTCTTGACAGCTATACAAGAAACAAAGATAAATCGAGCGTCCAATGAATAAATCTAAGACAAAGAGGAAAAAGGAAAGAAAATAATACCTTTCTTGATCTTGTCAAGGACCAGTTTAAATGCCTCACAAAGGTGGTGGGCGAAATCCTTCTCATCGAAGAACTCCTCATTATAATACTGCCTCCACCACCCTTCAAAATTGCTAGAACACAAAAAATTAAGATTGAAGTCGAACATGGTTAGTACGGTTCGACCAACGTACCTACCAATATGCTTGGTAGCAGCATCCTCTGAGTAATCTGCGTTGTAAAATAATAGCAGTTTCTCTCGAGAATAGATGGGTGATAGGAGTGACTAGACAATGTCGAATTGTCGAGAAACATGATTTGGTTGGTAAGTAATCAAACTTAATTAATTCTCCGAGCTCTTGAATCTCAGTGGCATGATTCTGGGTTGAAGAAACGACTCCCAGATGCCCATGTATTCGTCCTCCAAGTCCTCCTCATCATTCGAAGGAAATGGTCTAGTAAACCATCTTGGGCCGACTTTTCGACTGGCAAAAGGAGCCATGGTCGAAACAAAGTGTTTGCGCTCTGAAAACATCATCACAAAGCTTTTGAAGGCCTTTTGAAATTATTGACCCTCGTCAACAAAGCAAGTATGGTACCTTCGACCCTCCTATTCAGGATTTCTGGGGCCGCTTCATTGATCTTATTCTTCTGAAGAAGAAAAGATTCGAAGGTGGCATTGAGCCAAAGATGAAGAAGCCAGAAAGGGCCAGAAAGAAGCAAGCTTGCCCTATCTCCTATGACCTTGAGTTGAGTCACACCATTACTGATGGACTCATATAGATTGGCCAAAATCAATTCAGCCAGACAGAGGGGGTAGCCATGATGAAGCTGCGTTGCGAGCGTGAACATCTTCTTAGTCACTTGAAGCAACTTGGTGCAGAAGACGAAATAGGATAACCACATAGCCACAAAATCTATATGTTCCACCTCCGACACAGTGATGGAGGATTTATCATGGAAATGGTTGATGAATGTGGTGTATGTGGGCTTTGTAGCTGAAAACCCAATGACATCTTTAGATAGATCCTCTAGGTCGAAATAATCGCCAGTCGGTCGAAGACCGGTGATCGCTGCTATGTCGAAGAGGGTTGGGGTCACCATTCCACAGGGAAGATGAAATGTGAAGTGGGCGTTATCCCAGAAGCATATCGAAGACACCAACATAAGAGGACAATAAGACAATCATGTCTTCGACAGCATCACCAAATCATAAATCCCCATTTCCTTCCAGACGAAGGTTTGTGCCTTCTCCATCTTATTCAGCCAATCTGAATATTCTGAGGAGAGATTAGGGCACGATCAAAAGATCATGTTCCCTTTGTTCATGAATTGAAGGTTAATGTCCTCCTTGGTCTGAGCGTGTTGCTGGTTATCTGGAGTTGCATCCTCAGGATCATCCCTGGGTTTCTTCGCATAGCCTATAGGTTTAAGTCTTGGGTGCATGGGGAAGAAAGCGCGATTCTTCATAGGATTCTCGATGCATGTGGACAGAGGGCCAGACATAGCGTATATATCTTCAGAGTACCTGATATGAATGAGAAGCTGGGAATCGTACGCCTCACGCCTTTCTCTAGTCGTGGGTTCAGAAATGAACCGTGGCCCCTCAGTCGAAGCAGGAGAAGGGCTTATGGGGAAGATCTCTGGTTGGCGGTGTACATCAGCGACATTCTTAGGTTTGGGGTTGTTGGGTGCGTTAGAGAGGAAAGCCATTATTGCAAGTTATTAAGGAGCGAAGATGACAATGTAAGGTGTTTTCTGCATAAGAGTTGAAAATGATAAGTATTGTGAAAGTTCCAAATGAAGAGGCTCAAGACTATTTATAGTATCCAGAGAGGAGTGTGTCTCGTAAAAGCCATTTAATGCTATGGATGTAGTGGGGCACATGGCAAGTTGTAAAGCAATAATTGTGCAGATTATGGGAAACGTTTGACATGCTTGCCTAGGTTTTAGGAGTAGTGGTCATAATGGCAGCATGGTAACGACTGATTGAAAAGACGTCTTGGGAAAAGAGTAATGATGGTTTTGAGAGTGGTAGCTGTTGGAAGGCGAAAAGCGCACGTTAAGCCTTTGTGGACAACAAGGGGGACATGTGTCGAATAGAAAGATCAAAGAATGACTATTTCTTTTAGCGTCGAAATAGACATTATTGGGGGGCACTTTTTTGGCTCCTGAATTCGACACCTATATATATCGGCCTTATAGGCCAAAAAATAGAACAAATTAAGCCAAGCTGGAAAATGTTTCGACGGATGGAAAAACTTAGAGAAAATATCTGAGTTACACGTTGGTCTTCGACCAGGCATCACCATCAAGATTTCGACTGAGAAGGTCCTATGACCTTCAACTAGAAGAACATACCTTCGTGCCAACACCAAAGACGAAGGATATTTGAATTTGAATTGTTGGAGGGAAAGACGGTTTCGCCAGCAGTTAAAGGAAAGCGACGTGGCTGGAAGATAGAGGTCGAGGGACATGCAGATGACACTTGTCTTCATCTTAGAGCAAAGCCACCCCTCGACGGTTACGTAGTTTTAGTATAAAATAGGAAGTCTGTGTAGTTTTTCCGACTGTTCAACCTATTGTGCTAGTTATTCAAATATTGTCCAAGTACCCGCTGTGTGTGAAAGGATAAACTGAGAAACGTACGTTGGAAACACCACTTTTCATTAATAAAGTCTTTTTACATTGCTTTGATCTTATTCTGCAAAGTTGCTTTTCCTGCATCTTTACCTGCATTTCTATTAACTTTCTTACTTTCCAAAACCACGAGCATCTTATCTTTGGTCGAACGTGCGTTCTTCCTAGATATCTATTTTTACACCAAACCAGCATAAAAGTTAGCATATGTTCTGGAATCAATCTGATCGATCCCGCGAGTAACCAAAAGGACTTTCCTTTTTGGAGGATCAACGGTTGTTTACCAAAAACCACGGTAAACAATACATCAACAAGCTTTGACTCAATTTATTTCTCTACTTCTACTTAAGAAAACAAATAAAATAACTACCATAATCATTTAATTCTCAAGCTGAAGCACATTGATGAATTTTCTTTACAAGGGAAAAGTTTGAGTTCATGAATGTCTTTGATGTAGAAGTTTTTAAAGTGCTCAAGATTATTCTAGCTTGCTTAAGATTATTCTAGCTTGCTTAAGCTATAAGAAGGAGTAGAAGGGACATATATTGGACACGATGTCCCAATATGTTGGTACGACATCTCGACCTTATCTAACACGACATTACTGTTGTGTTTTAAAGATTCTGTGGTCAAAGATCGAACCATATTTTATTGTTATTGATTTAACAATATGATTAGGTGATTTGTTAGACAACTAGATCAAGATTAATTTAAATTTAAATGGAAATTTAAATTTGAGTTTAAATTAAAACAAATTATAACTGAAAAGATTTAAGGAACAAATAATATCCAACAAATTCTACATTATTTATGGATGCAATCAAATAAATATCCATGAAGAAAAACCCAAAATTATTATGCTAAATAATCAGCTCAAACCTACATTGGAATTCAAGCATTCACATTGAAGATCTTAGAGTGCTAGGTTTACAAGAGAGTCTTTGTTATTTTATGTACACCATATTATGTTTCAGTAACTTGGCATAGTTGTAGGTTTCTCTAGTTGAGTTGTAAGATTCAACATGACTCATAATTGTGATTGAACTTGATCACTAGGGTTTAGTGATTGAAAGTCCAAACACTAGGGGTTAGTGTTTGAAAGAAAGTGAGAGGGTGTTTCATATTTAAGGGGAGTCTTAAATAGAAATTTATTGGGTAGTGTTATGAAAAGGCATTGATCAACATAGGGTTTGTTGTTGCTTGTAAGACTAATTGTACTAAACTACTAATAGTGAATTTCCTTTCTTGGGTTGAAAGTCAATCCTCCAGAAGTTGGTGTAGGTTGCATCGAACTGGATAACCAATTGATTATATTATTTATTGTTTTTTTGCTCCATCATCTTGTACAAATTATGGTGATTCTGGTTTAACTTGTCAAACCAGTTGTCCGGACATCGTGTCTGACATTTGTTCTCCGAGAAATCGAATTTTAACTGGAATCAGAACATACACCCTAGCTTGTTGGGTGAGCTCTAGGGAATATATAGTAAACACAATAAAATTTAAAGATGAATGAAGATGAGTCTATCAATGAATCAAAGTAGACAAATCTAGAGTTTGTATGTCAGAGTTGCAATTTTTTACCACTAAATTTGAGAATTTAAAGATGAATAAAGTCAATATCGTTAAAGATTCCCATATCAAATTTAACACTAAATTTGTTAAACACGATCGTATTTCATTTCCTTGAACACATGAAAAAAATTATGAACCTAATGATTCTCTAGTCCAATAGCATAAATTCTGTAACAATATACTTCTTTTCCTAACTATCCTAACACGATGATATCATTAGATTTTGATTTGTAAATATGATTAAAGGTACCATTCTCAAATTGGGATGATATAGTAAAAAGTAATGTTATTTTTACACATAAATTTTATATTAATACTTACACTTAATACTATTTATCATATTTATACGGTGAATAATATTTTTAAATAAAAATATATTTATAAATAGTAATATATTATTAGAATAATTTTTAAAAAAAAATAATTTTTTATAATTTTTTTAATAACAAAATAAAGTTGGTTAATGAAGTATAAAAAATTAGTTAATGAAATGATGAAGTTGGTTAATAAATGTTAAAATATTAAAAATAATTTAGTAGTAAAAATTATCGGACGTTTATTAACCAATTTTATAATTTCATTAACTGATATTTTACATTTTATTAATCAATTTTATTTTACTATTAAAAATTATTTATGATATCTAATGTTTATTAACCAACTTTAATATTTTATTAATCAATTTTTTATTTTATATTAACCAACTTTATTTTATTATTAAATTATTTTTAATATCTGACTTTTATTAACCAACTTTATCACTTCATTAATCAATTTGTTATATTTTATTAATTTATTTTATTTTATTTTAAAAAAAATATAACTTTTTTTAAATATTTATTATTATAATAATATATTATTATTTATAAATATATTTTTTTATTAAAAATAATATTCATCATATAAATACGGTAGATAATGTTTGAATGTAAATATTAATGTAAAATTTAGGTGTAAAAATAACTGATAGTATTTTGTATGAGTTTAAGTAGTTTAGCAGCATACATATATGTATTGGTTGTTAGCATGCTGTTGAATTATTCCTCTTAAAGAACACAATTACTCTCGAGGATAGAAATCAACCGTCATCGACTTAACTATGTCAACAAATTCAATTCTGGCATCAACTATATTTTTCACAATTTCTTGTATAGTCTTATTAGAGTATTATTAAATAGTAAATAAATTTAAGTATAATTCTACTTTATATAATACGTAAAAGTATATAAAGTTAGTAGTTTGTTCTATCATTAATTATTTTTATTCTTAATGTATAATTTATTTATGTTTTATTAAATTGTTTTATATGAATGTGTAATGTATATTTTATAATTTTAATTAAGGATGTAATTTAATTTTCATAAAAATATATCTACTAAAATTTGTAAATAAAGCTAGTTAATTTTTTTTAAAACAGTTTCACAATTAGCGACTTCTACAAACCGCCATAACTTTGAATATTTAAGAATTCACGATTTATTTCAGCAGTTGTTCAGAACCGTCACAATTTTCCATTGTAGACAGATTAATAACCGTCGCCATATGTTACGATCGTTTGGAGCAACAATTATATAAATTCTCGCAAATCATGCTCGCAACACCAAGTTCTGTGACTATTGCAAAAATGTTGCAACCCGTATATTGCGACAATCAAAACCGTTACAATACCAAAAAACCGTCGCAAAACACTAATTTCCTTGTAGTGAACCGATGTTTTCTACGGGCTTATCTCGAACCAAGGTGAGCTTTTGAACCGAACTAAACTAACAAACTGATTCGAGGTTTTGACCTGGCTGACCACAAATCACTGAAATTTAAACCGGGCTTATATTGAACCAAAGAAAGCTTTTGACTGGTTGAGGTTACAAATTGAACTAGAGTTTTTACCAGAATAACCATGAACAAAGTTAATATTTTGAACTGGCCTGATCTCGAACCAAAGAAAGCTTTTGAACAAGTTGAGCTTACGAACCGAAACAACGACTTAAAACCTAAATCCCCAAACTAAAGCTTTTAATGAGTTTATCTTTGAACCCAAACAAACACTACCTTATAGATGAATTACTCAATTACTATAAAATATTCTTTGGTGAATTTACAATTATACCCCTTGTAGAATACTAAAATTCCTCACTAAACAAAAGGATTTTCTCAAAAACACTACAACTAAACATGTGAGAAAGTTGAAAATATTTTAGAGAGAGTGTGAAGAGTGAGATAGAATGATCACTTATCTGGATGTGAAATTATGAAGGGAAAAGCCTATATTTATAGGCTAAAGTTTGACACAAAAAAGGAAATTTCCATGAGCCAATCGATTGGTACTTTGCTCCAATCGATTGGAGCCATAAAAATAATCGATTAGGAAAGTTAAAAAAGGAAAGAAAAGATTCATATATGTTGTTGTTCATTAAGATGTTGTCACAAAACCAGAGAAAGGCAGTTGGGTGACCTTAAGAAACTGACAAGCCCAAGGGATGTTTACCCCCCCCCCCCCCCCACTCTAACAATTATAAATATTGGAAAAACAAATTTATTCGGGTGAAGGATTAAGAGGACTCCCTCAATATGTTGGACCCTGAAGGTGTTCCCCTCTTTCTGTTGTCATCGACGGAGACCCTGTTAATAGTTCCTGACTATTGCAGAGAGGAAGACCATCCGCTTTTTAGGACAGTTCGAAGTCGTGAACTCTCGGGAAGTGATTAGGCTCTAGATAGGGGGTGGCGATCTCCTCGTAGCCTACATAGGTATGTAGTTTTGTTTGCTTTTGCTTGTGGGGACTTATGTACCTTTCTAACTCTTGTTCTGTTTTATGTAGACCAAATGGCCAAGACATATGCTCAAGAGAATTGGGAAAGGTGGGAGAGTATCGAAGCTGCCGACTCGAATTTTAACAACCTGGAGAGTCATCCAAAGGGGCTGACTATCCTCAGATAAAAAAGAGTGGCTGAAACTTCTGCCCCAACAATGTTGAAATCTAGGGCTCAACGCATAGGGTAGGTGCCTTCTCTTGTTGTAGGTCGTGTGGCGGAGCCCACTAGGGGCATGAGCTCTTTGCCTTGGTGGAGTGATGTGAGTCCAAATCCGCTTCAGCTTAAAAGCTCACATCTTCCCTCCTCCAAAGAGTTTCCTATAGAGTACTGAACCCTCCGCTCACAATCTCCACCCACCCTCAAGAATCTAAAAAACACTATCCTACTAAGGGGATGATGCTTCAGGATGTCGAACAAGGTCAGTATGAAAAGGATGTGCATGACTTAGAGGCGAGGCTCCAGGAGCAAACAAAAGTTTATAATGAGAGCTCGTGGCTGCTATAATCCCTTCAGCAGGACGAGAAGAGGCGAGAAAAGAAGTTGGAAGACGCTCAAGGTAAAGCCAATGAGATTTTCACAAAGAAGAAATCTCTGCATGAGTCCTTGGATGTCATCCTACTCTTCTAGAAGGGGTTGGAGAAGGAGGTTTCAGACTTGACAGATGAATTAGTGTCATTTGTTGAGGTGTCTTTCGTGCAGGCCAAAGGGCAGGTCCTCTTCTTGTACCTTAATATGGATTTGAACCTTCTGGATCCTTTTAAGGTTGTGAAGGATAGGGTGATGGTGGACATGGAGGCTATGACCTTCCCTAATCTTGAGCCCATCCTCTCATAGGAGGATAGCAAGGTCAGAGAGGAGGGTGATACTAGGAGCGTGCAGCTAGAACCTGCTGGTGTGGAGGAGAAAATTTACGTTTAATGATTCTTCGTTTCTTTTTGTTATTGTTTGCATTCCCTTTTGACCCCTCCGAGGGATTTTGTAAGGAACACCGACGCCCCTTAGTGGGCGTCTTTATGTTAACTCTTTTAATGCTTAACTATTTTTATTGCTCTTTCTTTAAATGTAAAAGGGCCATGATTACCCACTTGGGTGGCGAGGATCTATCTTTTAGGGGATCCATCAGGTATGTTTTCCCTTATGGGCGGCAAGAATCCACCTTTTGGGGATTCAACAAACATAATTTCAATTATGGGCGACAAGAATCCACCCTTTGAAGATCCAAAAAACATAATCTCCAATATGGGCGGCAAGGATCCGCCCTTAGGGGATCCAACAAATATAATTACCATTATGGGCGGCAAGGATCCACCCTTGGGGGATCCAACAAACATAATTGCCATTGCAGGCGGCAAGGATCCACCCTTGTGAGGTCCAGGAAACATAATTGCCACCGCGGGCGACAAGGATCCACCTTGGGGGATCCAACAAACATAATTGTCATCGTGGGCGGTAAGGATCCACCCTTGGGGAATCCAACAAATATAATTGCCACTGTAGGCGGAAAGGATCCACCCTTGGGGGATCGAACAAACATAATTGCCACTACGGGCGGTAAGGATCTACCCTTAGAGGATCCAACAAACATAATTGCCACTTTGGGCGGCAAGGATCCACCCTTGAGGGATCCAACAAACACAATTTCCACTGTGGACGGCAAGGATCCACCCTTGGGGGATTTAGCAAACATAATTGCCAATGTGGGCGGCAAGGATCCACCGTTGAGGGATCCAACAAACATAATTGTTCTATTCCTCATCGAACTAGATTTCCTGCATAGAATATGACATTGCATAATAACATAGATAAGAAAAATGAGGTGCGTCATTAAAACCCATGCGTCCCAGGAGGTACAAAGGGAAAAGACTATATCTCAGCCAAATAACTTCTCCATACAGATGATAAAGCTTAAATACTTGCCCAAAAAGAACACCAACTAAATAAAAGAATTCAAAGCAAATTAACCATATGAGTAACAAAAAATAGAACGACGACGCTACAATTTATGAGGTGGAAGGATCTTTTTTGGATTTCAGACCTCATCACCCTGCAAGGAGGGATGAAGAACTTCCTTGATCTTATCGGCTTTGTTAGGCGGAGTAATCTCAGGGTTGGCCTTTTTTTCATTATCTCTAACTATCAAGGATTTATTTTCCTCAGCAAGACAGCTAATCAGCTTACATGCACATACATTATATTCATATATCATAAACATTGATTAAGCACATTTTATTGCATCATACATGGCATGCAACATAACTTTGTGTTTCAGCTATCATTTTACCCTTTTCAGGATGAAATTAAAAGCTATCTTTAACAACTATGCCAAGATTTCAGATACAGTACGGATACACTCCAAGACATGGAAGTCATTCTGCTACTCATTCGGATCTCAAGTTCAGATACAATATGGATACACCCCAGACACGGAGGTCATTCTACTACTCATTCAAACTTCATCAATCAGATACAGACTAGATACGCTCCAAACACGGAAGCCATTCTATTTCTCATTCAGATTCAACTATCAACCTCAGTTTCAGATGCACTCCAGACACGGAAGTCATTCTGTTACTTGTCCAGATCCCAGTTACAATACGGATACACTCCAGACAGGGAAGTCATTCTTCTACTCATACAGATCTTAACTGCAGATACAGTCCAGATACGCTCCAGACACGGTTGCCATTTTGTCACTCATTCGGAATTTATCCCCAACTCAGAGATGCTCCATACACAGATGTTTCTCTGTCGCTCATTCAGAATTCAAATACAATACAGATACACTCCAGACACGACAGTCATTCTGATATTCATTCAAGAATCAAATACGGTTACAGCTCGGATACGCTCCAGACACGGACACCATTCCTTTGCTCATATAGATCCAATCTCCTGATACAACTCAGATACGTTCCAGATACGGATACCATTCTGGTGTTCATTCTCCTGATTTTCAACAAACAGTCTTGGATGGCATCTCTAAGCCCATTTCCAGCAAGATTCTACCATCTCCAAATGGCATCTTTAAGCCCATTCCCTCATTTACATTTTGACGAGTGCAAATTTACGGGCACTCTAGTGTCCAATCCTCTTTTACCTTCGAGTCAAGAAAGGCAAACCCGCCAATCTAACTCTTCAGGTTCAAGAAGATTGAACAGGGGAAGCTGTTGTACCCCAAAATTATCCCTCCCATTTTATCAAGATTTCCCCTCACAAGACTCTTTGAACTCCGGACAGGATTAGGGTTTGCTCTACTCAAGACATCTCGTTACACTGATGACCTAAATTAGGGTTTGAGTTTGCACATGGATTTTTTGACTTTCAATGCTCAAAGTGACTTTCATACTTCATGTTGGACTTATAAGATTGCCTCTACCAAGTTTCAAGCTTTGAATCAAGTTTTTTCCCAGTCAATTGGACAGTTGACCTAGAAACCAGCTGTATTGGGGAAAAAGTCAACTGTGGCCAATTTACAGTCAAACCTCATAATTTTTTATCCACATTAAAATTTGTCGGCTGAAGATTTTGATAATATTATTAGAAGCCAAGTGAATTGAACGTTTCGATTGAGATGAAACAAAGCGTCATGTTTCGAAGTAGCAGAAGCAGTGTTTCGAATAAACATATCAAAGTTTGGAGCTTCGAATGGCAATTATGGGAACATATCTAAAGAAGTCTCGAAATAACAACAAGGCTATATCTGAGAAGTGCGTTCGAAGCGGAGAAGTACCAAAACATTTGAAATTCAAATGCAAGCGGGACATTCGAAGTTTGAAATTCATGTGATGGAGCATTTGGAGACACGTGGAAACAAGAGAGAGGCATTGTTCTGCATGTTCTGAACGTGGCATAATCTTATAGCAAGACCGTTATGGTCGAATTAGTATAAATAGAAGTCTTAGTATTAGGATTTCGTGTGACATATCTATTGTACTAAATACTCAGTAAACATTCAAATTACCACATGGCAAGGGAAACGAATGCAGGAGCAATGTACGTATGATAGCACCACATGTTTATGATTTAATGAAAACCTTTTATCATTTCCAGTACTTTCCTTTATCTTCCTGCCAAATACCATTTACAAGTTTTCTTATTTAAAGTATTTTTATTCGAAATCTTTTCATTGAAGCCTTACATTTTAATGCTTTCTTTACATTTCAGAAAACTGTCATACTTTTCATGCCTTTATCTTCAAGTTTTATCCTTCGAACGCCTATTTTTACTTAAAGTCATTTTACAGATTTCTTGCATTAAACGCTTTCTTCATATTTCGAATCTTTTACATTCCAGAGCATCTTTTACATTAACTGTTTTTATAATTCGAAGCCATTTACTTGCCTTTTATGCAATTTTACATGTCTTTACAATTAACATTTATTCATGCAAGTTAGTTTCGCGCACATATATTTTGATTACACCTTTAATCTTTAAGAGAGAAATCGAAATAAGTCAAACACCTACATAACACTCAAATGCCAACCATGAATATCTGTTCGATCGTGAGAGTTACCCTAATGACCAATGAGTCATAGGATCAATCTAGTCGATCCTGCGAGTTACCAGAGAAATTGAATAACAGTCAGTAAGTTTATTCGATAGTTTGGAAGACTAGCGGTTGTTTACCAGAAATCACTGGAAACAACATTATAGACTCATATGAACCATTTGATCAAGATTGGACCACAACTCCTCAAGAAATTTGATCAGATCATCAAAAGGGCAAAATGGTCATTTTTAGGGTTTTGACTGTATAAGGGCAATTTCTGATTGTTCACCTAGCCAATGGCAAATTGGGTTCAAGCATGGATTCAAGGACTCAATGGAATCATCTTGACCTATTCACAAGGTTCAAAAGATCTCAAATGCATTGGATTGACAGATGAATTTTTTTAGTCAACTGATCAAAATTTGATTGTACACTGAAGAGTCAAACTTTAACTTTTTGGGTAAAATCAAGTGCCAAGGGTCATTTTTCATCAAGATGAGTCAAAAAATTAAACTTTTTCATCAAGAAACCTAAATTTGAAAATTAGGGTTTAAGATTGAAAATTTTCATAACTTCGAATTTTTCTAAGTTATGGAATTTTCTTATTTTTTCCCAACTTTGCCCAACATTTTCACCATGATGCAATTGGATTCAAACAAAACTTCCAACATGAAAGTTGTAGTCCTCCATAAAGTCTACGACTTTGATTCACAAAGTTTTCCCAAAAGAAGCTTGGCTCTCAAGTTATGATTTTTGGAACAAGGGTCCATGAAACTTTTAACTTAGTGAAATTTTGCCCTAGTTTAGGCGGGATTTTGACCTATCTTCATGACCATTTTTCACATAGTTAAACTTGGAATCTAAAAATTAATTTCAAAGATGGATTATAGAGAATGTTATAAGATTTCCAAAATGTCCAAGAACTCTCCAAAATTATTTATGGTTAGGGAGAATCGAAGGTTTGAATTTGGCAAAAAATCACTTTTGATCCATGGCATTTTCATGTTGATACAAGTTGCAATTTCTGTCAAGCTTCATTTGTAATTGAATAGAGGTCTCTAAACCCTTCCACACTCAATAATTAAATGCAAACTCAATGGTCTAAGGCATTATTCTGATCAATGGAAGTTTGTACAAGAGTTTAATCTATTTTTGGCAAAAAGTGAACTATGCCATTTTGATAAAGGCAACTTTATGTCAACTTGCTTCCCCTTGAGCCTTGGACCTCTTTATTTGCAGAAAACAAGTTCCATAAACTTAGGCAAAAGTACCACAATCTTGTGCATGCTTGGAGATAACCTGTACAAGCCTATCTTGTATCACTTCACACTTTTCTTTCAAAACAAGTTAACTTGCCAAATTCACATATCTTGAGTATCTGATATAACCTAAGTTGGTAAGCATTCCAAACAAGTTTTACACATTGCCTTGAGCCAGAAACACGAGTTATTCAACCCTCAAGCCTTCCAAAACACAAAATCACCTTCCTCTTGCAAAACAGGGCAGTTTCTGCACTTTGAGTTGCATAACAAAAACTACTCGTGCGTTTTGCCCCAAACCTGTTCCAATACCTTCCATATAATCCACCTGAGCTATCCCAACCATTGGACATTGAATGTAACTCCATTTTCAAGCTTCACCATTTCTATTTTCAGCTTGTGCAGGTTCACTTCTACAAGATTTTTTAAGCAAATCCAAAGCAAACTAAGCATTGGGGAAGGTCAGAGGAAGTTCAGGCAAGCTCAAAAGAACCTCAGGTCTCACTGAAAGTTGCTACATTGCCATACTCGAGTTCATCTGAAATAGGTATTTGTCAACTTTCTATCTCTCTATTTAGGAATCATTAGGCTTAGGTTTGTGAATAAAAAATGTAGTACTCATAGCCCTTAAGTTGTACATATGCATAGATTTCATTTAAGTTAAGTGTGCTAAGAGAATTTGATTGATGAACTTCCTGAAAAAGTTAGGTTAGAAATTAGGGCCAAAGAAATTATCTCTGGTCTTTGAGAGTTAGATTAAGTTCTTTATATGGTTGGAATCGTGTTGAAAAATGCTATAACTTTCATGTTGTGAGTTTTTGCTTTAGAGCACGTATGCAGGAGTTGGACATTTGTACAGGAAACGCGTGTTTTGTTTGAACCAGAGGTTGAAGACGAAGCAAGTGGGCTGGGCCTTGGCTTGGTTCACTTTTGACACCCCCTGCCTTCCTGACTGCACCCATTGGCCCATTTGTTTTATATTTTCATATAAATGTTGTAATAGCCTAGATTACTTTTACGCACTTATGCTTTCAAATATGCCATGATAGAGATTAGGGTTTGTATGCAATATCCAAAATCAAAACAAATAGTTAGACCTAATGCAAGACATAAATGCATGGAAATGACAACACAATACACACATGCACCCATAGGGTTTCACCCACTTGTTGCCTTTAAAATGGCCATGTTATGCATGTTGAGTATCTTGGCAAGACAAAAAAACAAAACAAAAAGATCAATGTCCCTCGACAATGCTATCTTGGTTGCCTATACAAAATGATCTAGTCCCTAAAAAATTTGCTAAGATACTTAGCACAATTGCTATCATGGTCAATACGATGACCCGCGCCTGTCCCGTTTAACATCCAAATACAAGGTTGTTTACCAAATGCAATGGTAAAACAACAATGTAAAAGGGTTAAAAATGTGTAGGAAAGATATTTGAGTAGATAGGGTAGACAAACTCTTAGTTACTTGATCAAAACTTGCAAAAACATCCTTGCTATTTTCAAACACACCTCACAACACAATTTCAAAACATTTCCCAAAACAAACTTTCAAATTTTCAAACATTGAAACATCTTTTCAAAAGACAATACACCTTTGTATACATTCAAACAAGAATCATTATAAAGGTTGCCACAACGATGGCCTCTTTTCAAAACATTTTCAAAACCACACACAAAGCACCATTTCAAACAATTGAAAAGCAAAAGCAAGTGATCTAAACAAGTAACTAAGAGCCCATGGATAACCATGGATGAAAAGGGTGCTTGGACCTTCCCTTTTCATAATCTACCCCCCGAACCCAAAAAAACATCTCAAAGGTCTTTCCTGTGCTTTTTGACCTTTCCTTTGGATAAAATAAAAAGTCGGTGGTGACTCTTGCTAAACCGAAACATTTGCGAACACAAAATGCAAAACCTCAAGTCAGTTCTCCCACCGTATCATAGAACTGGCGACTCTGCTGGGGAAATATCTAAAAGTGGGGTTACCTTAGGGTTTAGATCACCTTTACATGCTTACTTTGTTTGCTTTGATTGCTTTACATTTGGTTCTATTGTTTGGGTTTGAAATCCTCTACCCGGATTTGGGAAACATTTATAGGTAAATAGCAATACATTGTGGAAACTGTGCGGGGTATACCGACATGGTTGAAGCAATAGCTATATTAGTGAGACATATTTGTGGGTACCGGTAGCCTTTGAGTCAATCAAAGAGAATACGGGGCTGTTGAGTGATGTCATGAAGCATTAATAAACTTTTAGAACCTTTACTTGACCATCTTGGCCTTTTTAGGGGTAGTGAGATGATCGGCTTTGGTGCAGTCCGAAGTTGGTAGATACTCGATACTACACTCATTGAGGGTTATTTTCTTGGAATATTTAGGTCTCCAGTTAAGTGGCTAAACTGAAACAATGAACACAGAAAATAATCCAGTGATATTGAGCTCCTTAGAACCCGATTACTATTTATAGTATAGGTTGAGCCAACTAACTTCAAGAGGGTACTTACCTATGAAACCCCATGCAAGCCTGAAACTAGGAACTTGTGTGACTTGCTTGTACATATACTTGTGCATACATCATGAACATCATAAAGCATCATTTGCATCCACTAACCATTTCAAGGGTTTGGATATTCATCTTTGTTCCTGTTTTGTAGGTTATGGAATCACTCCGCAGAAAAACCATCCAGGTCAACCTTGTGAGAATCCCTCCTCAACTCAAGGAGCTTACTTCCAAGATTCCAGAGAATTCTCCCTTCACTGAAAGACATGGTAGACTTCTCAACTTGGTTAACTCCAACATTGAAGAAGACATGGTAAAAGTTCTCTTCCAGTTCTTTGACCCCGTACACCATTGCTTCATATTTCATGATTACCAACTAGTGCCTACTTTGGAGGAATTTTCTCAACTCCTGAGGATTCCTATTCTCCATCAACTACCCTACAATGGTACGGAAAGAGAGCCAAAGCCTGAAGATGTTGCTCAAGCCTTACACTTGCAACCATATGACATCAAAGGTCATTGGGAAACCAGAAGTGGTGTCAAGGGTTTCTTGGCAAAGTCTCTGTTTGAGAAGGCACAAGACTGCTGGAATTCTCTAGATCTGCAAGCTTTTGAGGAAATTGTACCACTTCTCATCTATGGATTGGTCTTGTTCCCAAACCCTGATCAGCTTATAGATGTGAATGCTGTCAAGATTTTCATATCGCAGAATCTTGTGCCTACATTGCTTGGGGATATCCTCCACTCATTTCACACACGAACAATGAGGAAAAGAGGTGTTCTCATGTGCTGTACTCCTCTTCTAGCAAGGTGGTTTATTTCTCACCTTCCCCAGTCAGCCTTGAAGAATGAACAAGGCTTGAGGTAGTCACAACGGTTGATGACTCTTACACATTCTGATGTTCATTGGTGTTCTCGGTCCATATAAAATGTCATCATCATTGATCGTTGTGGGGAATTCCCTAATGTCGCACTACTTGGAATTAGGGGAGGCATCACCTACAACCCCTGTTTGGCTCTGAGACAATTTGGGTATGCCCGAAGGGATGGCCCTCATGACATGCTGATTCCAGACTTGGTTTTTGACTTCGACAACGAAGCTCAAGGACTTCGACAAAGGTTTATCCGAGCATGGAGGATGCCCAACAAAGTGGACAGTAAGACACTGGGGCACAAGAATTCCACCCCCCTTGAGCCTTACCTCAAGTTGGTACGAAGCCACGCCCAGAGTCTTATGATGCCTTACCCCTACATTCTGCCCATGATCAAAGAGCCTGTTATGGAAGGAGAGGTTCCATACACCCTCCTACATCCTGACATGCCAACATCATTGGAAGATTTGCAAAAGAGTTGGATACAACTCAAGAAAGAGCGGAACACTTTTGAAGCCAGCTTCTACGCCAGTGAGAAGAAGGTTTTGGAACTTACCCGTCGACTCTACGAAAAGCAGACTCTCAACACCTACATCGCACCAAAGAGGATGCGCAACGTCTTTTTACCTTAGAATTTTGTATTATTTTTCCCATGGGGCATTTATGTACTAACAATTCTATTTTATTAATATGACGTGCGTTCTTTTTTGTTTACAACAAATTTGAATTTCTGAATCCTTGAATGCATTACATGAATAACATATCATTCATCATATGCATAAGAAGATCTTCACACCAGGTTTCCTTATCTTTCTGCTGTTTATTTCAGCAAGATGGATATAGAGCAGACGGTCAAAGATCAACAAGCGCAGAATTCACAATTCCAACAACTCCTCATGAACTTGGCAAAGGGTCAAGAGGATCTTAAAGCACAGTTGGAAAAGGAAAAAGAAAAGGAGAAAAAGAAAAAGAAAAGAGTTGGTGTGGCCACTATGGGAAGAAGATTTGAGAATCAGGCTAGAAGGGTCTTGGATTTCCCCTCAACATCTGATGAAGGGATTGGCAAAGGAAAGGGAGTTGTAGTGCCCTCTGAGTCTGAAGAAGAGGAAGAAGAAGAAGAGGATGAAGATTACTCTAAGCAGCAGTACCCTCCTGCGGACTTCAAGTATAAGAATCTGGAAGAGCGTTTGGCATCCATGGAGGTACAAAGAGTGCTTGGGATGGATTTCAAGGAGCTAGGGTTGGTTGCTGGGATTGTGATTCCCCCTAAATTCAAGGTGCCTACATTTGCTAAATACGACGGTTTGTCTTGTCCGAAGATGCACCTACGGTCTTACGTTAGAAAGATCCAACCTCATTCTTCTGATAAGGATCTGTGGGTCCACTTTTTTCAAGATAGTTTGTCGTGTACGCAATTGGATTGGTTCTATCAGCTTGAGAGATCTGACGTGCACAACTGGGAGGATTTGGCTGCTGCCTTCTACAGACAATATCAATATAATGCAGATTTAGCACCTACTCATACTCAATTACAGAGTATGGGTATGGTCTCTAATGAAGGCTTTAAGGAGTATGCCCAGAAGTGGAGGGACTTGGCTGGAAGGGTGCAGCCACCATTGTCTAAGAGAGAGCTTGTGGATATGTTTTTGGGGACCCTGTCAGGTCCATTCTTTAATCACTTGATCGGGAGCTCATCTGCAGGGTTCACCGAGCTAATTCTAACTGGTGAAAGAGTCGAAGCTGGCATTAAGAGCGGTAAAATTCAGAAGGATGCGTCTGCTTCCGCTGCTATCAAGAAGACTTTTCCAGCCAAGAAAGAAGTCTCAACTGTTTACTCCCAGAGAAATAAAGGAAGAATGGAGCTCCGACCAGCGGTAGGGGCTGTGATGATTCAGAATTCCTCAGCCGATCAACCTCGAAGCAGTCAACCCAGAACCAAGAAAGAAAGGGTGGAAAGGCCTGCACGACAATTCACCCGGATCAATATGACACCTGCTCAGGTTCTCCCTCATCTGTTGAAATTAAATCTTACAAACTTGAAAGAGGCACCGAAGAACCCAAACACCTCTTCTCCCTAATACCATTCAAATGCAAAGTGTGCCTATCATTCGAACAGTGTGGGGCACGACACCAAAAATTGTTGGGCCCTAAAAAATAAGATCCAGGATTTAATAGATGCCAAGGAGGTGGAATTTAACACACCTGAAAAACCTAATGTGATATCCGCTCCAATGCCAAAACATGGTCATAATGTTCATGCTGTTGTAGAAGATCTTTATGTTACTGTTGTTGATGACTTAATGACTCTGTTGCCAATGATCAAGATGAATCTGTTAAAAGCCGGGATTTTCCCGGGCTGTGAAAAAGATTGTTACCTTTGTTCGACCTTGCAATCCGACTGTCCGCTATTGAAGTTAGGCATCCAACGCCTAATGGATAATCAAGAAATCCTCTTCAAGAAAACTCCTATTACTCCTGTTACTCCAATCAACGATGTTGCTATAATCACCATTTTCGACAATCTTTCCAAGGTCTCCAAAAGACCTGTTAAGATTACACCCGATCCAAAGTTTGTACCTCTGAAGATAACAACGTCGGGGCCTATCCCATACAAGTCTAATAAGACAATACCGTGGAATTATGAAGGATAGATCTTGTACCACGGTGTTAAGCAGATTGAATCAGTAGAAGAGAATTCCGATGAAGAAACTCCTGATATAGGAAATATCGCGGGGACAAGTAAGATTACCCGCAGCGGAAGAATCTTTTCTCCGGAGATTGCTCCTCCAAGGGCAATCTTCGGACCCTCAAGTGCTCCTGTGCCAGTCAACATCTCTGTGCGAAGTCCAGTTATTGAAGAAATCATAACTCCCGAAGTTATACCCTCTGTTGTTACTGCTGATAAAGGTAAGGGGATCCAAGAAGCGCCCGTCAGGACGAGGGCTCAGCCTTTGGTCATCCCCGTGACCACTCAAAAGGAAATGGAGGAGATTTTAAAAATAATTAAGAAAAGCGACTATGATGTCGTAGAACAACTGGGGCAAACCCCTTCAAAAATCTCTATGCTGGCCCTATTGCTCTGTTCCGAAGCCCATGCCAAAGCCTTGATCAAATTCCTGAAGACGGCCCATGTGCCTCAAGAAACCTCTGCAGACCAGTTACAAGAGTGTGTAGCCATCCTAACCGCCGACAATGGTCTTGGCTTCTCCGATGCCGATCTAACATCTAAGGGGAGAAAGCATAACGACGTGCTGCATGTCTCGGTGGAGTGCAGAGGGACTACTCTTGATCACGTTCTGGTTGATACCGGGTCGTCTTTAAATGTCGTGCCTAAGAAAGCATTGGACAGATTGGACTGTGAAGGTTTGACCTTAAAGCCCAGCAATATCATTGTAAGAGCCTTTGATGGTTCTAAGCGGATGGTCCACGGGGAGGTGGACATCCCAATTAAAGTGGGTACTGAAACTTTCCACTCCATATTTTATGTCATGGATATTCGTCCCTCCTACTCTTGCTTGTTAGGAAGACCCTGGATTCATCATGTTGGGGCCGTTACATCTACTCTGCATCAGAAGCTTAAGTACCCAGTCCAGGGGAAAATTGTGACAGTTCGTGGCGAGGAGGAGTATATGATAAGCCATATGAATTCATTCCACTATGTTGAATTAGATGGTGAATTCATCGAGACCCCCTTTCAGCACTTTGAAGAGGCTTCTCCTGAAGTTGAGGTAGCCAAGACAATGACTTCTGTGCCCATTATTACCAAACCTGTGTCCCAGATGTCATCCCTTAAAGATGCGAAGGCTGTGATCGAGGAAGGGGGAAGCACAGTATGGGGTCAACTGCCAGATTTTCCTTACAAGACAGATAAGTTCGGCTTGAGTTTCAATTCTTCTAGTCAGAAGGTTGTGCGTCGCTCCCGGGCTGGAGGACCGCCACTGAAAATCACCCATCATGGAGTTCATGCTTTAGAGGATGATGAAGAAGAGAGCAATTTTGAAGACTGGATCTTTCCAACTATTGAAGGAGGAATGAACAACTGGGAGGCGAAAGACTTCGGTCCTATTACTTTCATCAATCAGTAATTTATCTTTTGAACATTTTCTGTTGGTCTGTAATAATTTTTAAACAATTCGTACACTTTTTGCCTTATGCCTTACCCGGGGTATATAGGTCTATTTGTAACAGTTTTGATTCTTCATTTTCATATGCCATTTTTAATGAACCATGGACGTTTTCATATATAAACTTTTGTGTTCATTTTATTTCTTTTTACATTTTATTTTGTTTAAAGGTGGATATCCCTTACACACACCCACGCTCATAAAATGCAGGTACCCATCCACCCCGGATTCCATGGGTAACAATTCTGCTATGGCCTTCAGTGACTCTAAAGATCTGGTCAATCATGCCGAATACGAAGGTGATGAAGACTGTGAAGTGCCTGGAAAGTTAGCCATACTTTTGCAACAGGAAGAAAGGGCTATTCTTCCCCATGAAGAGCTGTTAGAGACTATCAAGTTGGGTACTGCCGAAGACAGAAAATAGGTTAAAGTGGGTGCCAACCTAGAGCCAAATGTCAAGGAGCGTTTAGTTCAGCTGTTGAATGAATATGTTGAGATCTTCGCCTGGTCCTATGAAGACATGCCGAGACTGGATACAGATATTGTGGTTCACTGTCTCTCTACAAGAGAAGACTGTCCACCAATTAAACAGAAAGTCCACCGAATGAGGCCCGATATGTCCAAAAAGATCAAAGCCGAAGTGATGAAGCAATTCAATGTTGGCTTTCTTGCTGTTACTTCCTACCCACAATGGGTTGCTAACATTGTGCTCGTGCCTAATAAGGACGGCAAAGTCAGAATGTGCATGGATTACAGAGACTTAAACAGGGCTAGCCCTAAAGATGATTTTCCACTATCGCACATTGACATCTTGGTCGACAACACAGCTCAGCATAAGGTATTTTCTTTCAAGGATGGATTTTTAGGGTACAACCAGATCAAAATGGCCCCCAAAGACATGGAGAAGACTACTTTTGTTACGCAGTGGGGTACCTTCTGCTATAAAGTTATGCCGTTCGGATTGAAGAATGTCGGGGCAACCTATCAGCGAGCCATGGTAGCTTTGTTTCATGACATGATACATCATGAGATTGAAGTCTACGTAGACGACATGATAGCCCGTTCACAAATAGAAGAAGAACACCTCGACCATCTGCAAAAGCTGTTTGTCCGATTGAAGGAATATAAGCTCAGACTGAACCCTAGCAAGTGCACTTTCGGAGTCAGGTCCGGTAAACTCTTGGGATTCATCGTCAGCAACAAAGGCATTGAGGTTTATCCTGCCAAAGTCAAAGCTATACAAGAAATGCCCGCCCCTCGCGCTGAGAAGGAGGTCAGAGGTTTCTTGGGATGCCTAAACTACATTGCAAGGTTCATCTCTCACCTAACATCTACCTGTGAACCAATCTTCAAGCTATTGAAGAAAGATCGGGTGGTTAAATGGAATGATGACTGCCAAGTTTCTTTCAATAAAATCAAGGAGTATTTGCTGGAACCTCCTATCTTGATGCCACCCATTGAAGGAAGGCCGTTAATCATGTATCTGAGTGTCCTGGAGAATTCAATGGGGTGTGTATTGGGCCAACATGACGAGTTGGCCGAAAAGAGCATGCCATTTATTACCTTAGCAAAAAGTTTACCGACTGTGAGACTCACTACTCACTGCTCGAGAAAACTTGCTGCGCTTTGGTATAGGCTGCTCGCCGACTAAGGAAGTATATGTTGACACATACCACTTTACTGATCTCTAAGATGGATCTGATCAAGTACATCTTCGAGAAGCCCGCTCTATCCGGAAGAATCGCTAGATGGCAGATGATCCTCATCGAATATGATATACAGTACACGACCCAAAAAGCTATAAAGGAGAGTGTACTAGCCGATCATCTGGCCCATCAAGCTGTCAAAGATTACCAACCATGAGGTTCGACTTTCCCGACGAAGATATCATGACTTTGAGCAACATTGAAGAAAACAGACCGTATGACGGACCTGAACAAGGATCCCGATGGACCCTGTACTTTGATGGTGCCTCCAACGTACTTGGAAACGGTATCGGCGTGGTACTTATCTCTCCAGAAGGTTTCCATACACCTTTCACCGCTAGACTCTGCTTCAGCTGCACCAACAACATGGCCGAGTATGAAGCTTGTATCTTTGGTCTCAAGGCTGCTATTGACTTGGGAATCAAATCTTTGATTGTATTTGGGGACTCAGCTTTGGTTATCAGTCAAATCAAAGGAGAGTGGGATACTAAACATCCAAACCTCATCCCTTACAAAGAACATGTCTTGACATTGTTACCACATTTCGAGCAGATTACCTTCGAGCACTTCCCGCGAGAAGAGAATCAGCTAGCAGATGCGCTAGCTACAATGTCATCCATGTTTAAACTTAACTGGGATAATGAGGCACCTCAAATCACCATCGAACGAATGGACGAACCTGCACATTGTCACGAGATTAATACCGAAGAAGTAGTGGACCGACCTTGGTTTCATGACGTCAAAAGGTATCTCGAAGCACAAGAATATCCTGAAGGAGCTTCAGTCAACGATTAAAAGTTCTTAAGGAGGTTCGCGACCAATTTCTTTCTGAGCAATGGTATCCTATACAAGCGCAATCTTGATTATGTCCTACTCCGTTGTGTGGACAAGGTTGAAGCTGAGCAGATCATGGCTGAACTACATAATGGCACCTTTGGTACCCACTCAAGCGGTCATATGATGGCTAAGAAGATTCTATGGGTAGGCTACTACTGGTCTACCATGGAAGCTGATTGTCATCAATATTCCCGTACTTGTCACAAATTCCAAATCTACACGGACAAGGTACATATACCTCCAGTTCCTCTCAATGTCTTAACAGCTCCTTGGCCATTCGCGATGTGGGGAATCGACATGATTGGAGAGATCAAGCCTACAACATCCAATGGACACCGTTTCATCCCGGTAGCCATTGATTACTTTACCAAGTGGGTCGAAGCAGCTTCCTTTGCCTCCGTTACAAAGAATGTGTTTGCCCGCTTCATCAAGCAGAATCTCATATGCCGGTATGGTATCCCCGACAGGATCATCACTGACAACGGTACAAATTTGAACAATACTATGATCACCGCTCTGTGCGAGCAGTTCAAGATTCAACATCACAATTCATCTCCCTATAGGCCTAAGATGAACGGTGTTGTCGAAGCTGCGAACAAAAATATTAAGAAGATCATTCAAAAGATGACAGTCACCTACAAGGACTGGCATGAGATGTTACCGTTTGCTCTGCACGGGTACCGTACCACGGCACACACTTCAACTGGGGCAACACCCTTTTCTTTGGTATACGGCATGGAAGTTGTTTTACCTATCGAGGTTCAGATTCCCTCCTTGAGAATCATGAAGGATGCTGGTTTGAGTGAAGACGATTGGATTCAGACCCGGCTTGATCAACTTAACTTGATTGACGAAAAATGAATTACTGCTGTTTGCCATGGTCAGGTGTATCAAAAACGTATGATCAAGGCCTTCAACAAGAAAGTCAAGAGACAAGTATATCAAGTCGGGGATCTTGTAATCAAGCGGATCATCTTTCCGCAAAGTGATCCCAGGGGAAAATGGACTCCTACTTACGAAGGACCATTTGTGATCAAAAACATCTTTTCCGGTGGGGCAATGATCCTGACCACCATGGACGGCGATGACCTACCACACCCTGCGAACGTAGACATAGTCAAAAGATACTACACATAAACAACCCGACAAGTCGAAAACCTGAAAGGGCGACTTGGGCAAAAATGGGCATCCCGGTGAATCGAAAACCCGAAAGGGCAGTTCAGGCAAAAGTTAGGGATAAATAAAAAAATCTGTACACCCGACAAGTTGAAAACCCGAAAGGGCGACTTGGGCAAAAAAGGGTTTCCCGGTGGATCGAAAACCTGAAAGGGCGATTCAGGCAAAAGTTAGGGAATTAAAGCGTATGACTATGTCTCGTCGGATCACTTTAAGGACAATCTCTTCACAGACAAGCTCCAAGCTTCTGATCAAATAAATCATCTGCGAACGAAGCAAGAAATGGACAAGATACTCAGGGTTACGAAGGCTATAGCAGAATGGAAACCCCATGGAATTGTTACACATAACCATCTTTCTTTGTATAAATTTTTCTCAATTTTATGACAACATTCTTTTACTAGGATGTCTGTCCCCTTTGTACAAAATACTTACACAAAGTTAATGCAAAGATACCTCAAAGTGCAGAAATTTCTCTGCCTTTTCTTTCTTTTTACGCTTATGTTTTATTTGAAAATGTCCAATGATTTATTAAATAAGCATATGCATTTGAATATAATCACTGCTTACAAATAGAACGAAATGAGGAAAAAATAATTAGTGACAAATTGAAAGTATGGGAAAAAGTCTTTAGGCTATTCCGGGAGAAATCCTCAGCAGAGCTATAGCCTTAAAATACATATCCCCAGCCGAGTTAAGTTTCAAAATCCCCATCAGATTTAAGTTTCCAAACTTCCAATCCCCAGCGGAGCCAGAAAACTTTGAACTACAGACCCTCGGCGAAGATAGAACTTTCTTCCCCAACGAAGTCCAAAATTTAACCCTTAAACCCCGGTGGAAGACCATCTAGTTTCCTCCAATTCCCCAGAGAATTGTCTTAAAGCCATAAAATTCCCCTACAATTTATCTTAGAGCCTGACAACTAACCAGACGACAACTTCGGATAATTCCTCAGTAGATTGGCATACAACCCAAGCCCTTGAGAACTCTTCAACAGAATAAACATTCCCCCCACAGAGTTATTTCCCAGCAGATCGAAGATTCTCATTCTCATTTCTCTAGTGAAGCCTCCAAGGTTTCAATTCCCCAGTAGAGATCATCATATTTTTCTTTATTCCCCAACCATAGTCATCAAAATTCTTTGGATTCCTCAAGAAGGTTTCCCAAGCAGACTTGAAGGATCCCTATATCCCCAGGAAAGTCATGAAGGATTCTCACATCCCCACAGAAGTTGTCAAAGTTCTTATTAATCCCCACAAGTCTCCAAGGATTTTATATCTCCAACAGCCGTCAAGGGTTTATTTTCCCCGACAGAAGTCAAAGATTTCATTATCTCCAACTATCATGTATTTATTTTCCTCAACAAGACAGCTAATCAGCTTACATGCGCATACATTACATTCATATATCATAAACATTGATTAAGCACATTTTATTGCATCATACATGTCATGCAAGATAACTTTGTGTTTCAGCTAACATTTTACCCTTTTCAGGATGATATTAAAATCTATCTTTAACAACTATGCCAAGATTTCAGATACAGTACGGATACACTCCAAGACATGGAAGTCATTTTGCTACTCATTCGGATCTCAAGTTCAGATACAATATGGATACACCCCAGACACGGAGGTCATTCTACTACTCATTCAAACTTCAGAAATCATATACAGACTAGATACGCTCCAGACACGGAAGCCATTCTATTTCTTGTTCAGATTCAACTATCAACCTCAGTTTCAGATGCACTCTAGACATGGAAGTTATTCTGTCACTTGTCCAAATCCCAGTTACAGTATGGATACACTCCAGACACGGAAGTCATTCTGCTACTCATACAGATCTCAACTGCAGATACAGTCCAGATATGCTCCAGACACGGTTGCCATTCTGTCACTCATTTGGAATTTATCCCCAGCTCAGAGATGCTCCATACACAGATGTTTCTTTATCGCCCATTCAGAATTCAGATACAATACATATACACTCCAGACATGGAAGTCATTCTGATATTCACTCAAGAATCAAATACAGTTACAACTCGGATACGCTCCAGACACGGACGCCATTCCTTTGCTCATACGGATCCAATCTCCTGATACAACTCAGATACGTTCCAGATAGGATACCATTCTGGTGTTCATTCTCCTGATTTTCAACAAACAGTCTTGGATGGCATCTCTAAGCCCATTTCCATCAAGATTCTACCATCTCCAAATGGCATCTTTAAGCCCATTCCCTCATTTACATTTTGATGAGTGCAAATTTACGGGCACTCTAGTGTCCAATCCTCTTTTACCTTCGAGTCACGAAAGGCAAACCCGTCAATCTAACTCTTCAAGTTCAAGAAGATTGAACATGGGCAGCTTTTGTACCCAAAAATTTTCCCTCTCATTTTATCAAGATTTCCCCTCACAAGACTCTTTGAACTCCGGACAGGATTAGGGTTTGCTCTGCTCAAGACATCTCCTTGCACTGATGACCTAAATTAGAGTTTGAGTTAGCACATGGATTTTTTGACTTTCAATGCTCAAAGTGACTTTCATACTTCATGTTGGACTTATAAGATTTCCTCTACCAAGTTTCAAGCTTTGAATCAAGTTTTTGCCCAATCAATTGGACAGTTGACCTAGAAATCAGCTGTATTGGGGAAAAAGTCAACTGTGGCCAATTTACAGTCAAACCTCATAATTTTTGATCCACATTAACATTATATACTCATATGAACCATTTGATCAAGTTTGGACCACAACTCCTCAAGAAATTTGATCAGATCATCAAAAGGGCAAAATGGTCATTTTTAGGGCTTTGACTGTATAAGGGCAATTTCTGATTTTTCACCTAGCCAATGGCAAATTGGGTTCAAGAATGGATTCAAGGACTAAATGGAATCATCTTGACCTATTCACAAGGTTCAAAAGATCTCAAATGCATTGGATTGACAGATGAATTTTTCCAGTCAACTGATCAAAATTTGACTGTACACTGAAGAGTCAAACTTTGGCTTTTTGGTCAAAATCAAGTGCCAAGGGTCATTTTTCATCAAGATGAGTCAAAACATGAAACTTGTTCATCAAGAAACCTAATTTTGCAAATTAGGGTTTAAGATTGAAATATTTCATAACTTAGAATTTTTCGTTATGGAATTTTCTTATTTTTCCCCAACTTTGCCCAGCATTTTCACCATGATGAAATTGGACTCAAACAAAACTTCCAACATGAAAGTTGTATTAATCCACAAAGTCTACAACTTTGATTCACAAAGTTTTCCCAAAATAAGTTTGGATCTCAAGTTATGATTTTTGGAACAAGGGTCCATGAAACTTTTAACTTGGTGAAATTTTGCCCTAGTTTAGGCAAGATTTTGACCAATCTTCATGACCATTTTTCACATAGTTCCACTTGGAATATCAAAATTAATTTCAAAGATGGATTGTATATAATGTTACAAGCTTTCCAAAATGTCCAAGAACTCTCCAAAATCATTTATGGTTAGGGAGAATCGAAGGTTTGAATTTGGCAAAAAATCACTTTTGATCCATGGCATTTTCATGTTGATACAAGTTGCAATTTCTGTCCAGCTTCATTTGTACTTGAATACAGGCATCTAAACCCTTCCGCACTCAATAATTAAATGCAAACTCAATGTTCTAAGTCATTATTCTGATCAATGGAAGTTTGTACAAGAGTTTAATCTATATTTGGCAAAAAGTGAACTATGCCATTTTGATAAAGGCAACTTTATGTCAACTTGCTTCCCCTTAAGCCTTGGACCTCTTTCTTTGCAGCAAATAAGTTCCATAAACTTAGGCAAAAGTACCACAATCTTGTGCGTGCTTGGAGATAGCCTGTACATGCCTATCTTGTATCACTTCACACTTTTCTTTCAAAACAAGTCAACTTGCCAAAGTCACATATCTTGAGTATCTGATATAACCAAAGTTGGTAAGCATTCCAAACAAGTTTTACACATTGCCTTGAGCCAGAAACACGAGTTATTCAACCCTCAAGCCTTCCAAAATACAAAATCACCTTCCTCTTGCAAAACAGGGCAGTTTCTGCACTTTGAGTTGCATAACAAAAACTACTCGTGCGTTTTGCCCCAAACCTGTTCCAATACCTTCCATATAACCCACCTGAGCTATCCCAACCATTGGCCATTGACTGTAACTCCATTTTCAAGCTTCACCATTTCTGTTTTCAGCTTGTGCAGGTTGACTTCTACAAGCTTGTTCAAGCAAATCCAAAGCAAACTAAGCATTGGGGAAGGTCAGAGAAAGTTCAGGCAAGCTCAAAAGAACCTCAGGCCTCACTGAAAGTTGCTACATTGCCATAATCGAGTTCATCTGAAACAGGTATTTGTCAACTTTCTATCTCTCTATTTAGGAATCATTAGGCTTAGGTTTGTGAATAAAAAATGTAGTACTCATAGCCTTTAAGTTGTACATATGCATAGATTTCATTTAAGTTAAGTGTGCTAAGAGAATTTGATTGATGAACTTCCTGAAAAACTTAGGTTAGAAATTAGGGCCAGAGAAATTCTCTCTGGTCTTTGAGAGTTAGATTAAGTTCTTTATATGGTTGAAATCGTGTTGAAAAATGCTATAACTTTCATGTTGTGAGTTTTTGCTTTAGAGCACGTATGCAGGAGTTGGACATTTGTACAGGGAACACGTGTTTTGTTTGAACTAGAGGTTGAAGACGAAGCAAGTGGGCTGGGCCTTGGCTTGGTTCACTTTTGACACCCATTGCCTTGCTGACTGCACCCCCTGACCCATTTGTTTTATATTTTCATATTATTTTCATTTCTTTTTATTTCTGATTTCATTTTATTTTTTCCAAATATAAAAAATTGCTAAAAATATTTTCCTTAAATTTTCACATTTTTATTATTTATTTTATTTTTATTTTGACACAATATTTAGTTTATTAGGTTTACTATATTTATTTTCTCAAATAAAAAACTTGTAAATAACACATAAAAATATTATTTTTATTTTTTAGTATTTGTATACTTAAATAATATTTTCTCATATATTATTATTTTCTAAACAATTGTATATATTTTTGTTTATATTTATTTTCTTGTATATAAATAAATAATATAATATATATTGTCTTAAAACAAAAAAAGAACTAGGGTTTCCACCCTTATTAAAAATAATATTTTTTTCTAATATATTTTATTTTTTGACACTTGAATATATTTTTTATTTATTTAACTGTACATAAATAAATAAATATTATAATATACATACATATTCTTAAACCAAAAATTAGTGTTTTACCCTTAACAAAAATAACTTTTTTTATTTTCTTTTTTAATACATTAAATATTATATTTTTACACATAAAAATAAACAAAAACATTTTTTTACATATTTGTAATATTTTGCATATTTATATTTAACTTGTTTATTTAAATATTACTTGTTTATTATTTGATGCAAAGATTTCAATTTGGATGTAATAGTAAATCTTAGGGTTTTATTTTCTTGCAAATACTCCCCTATTCAAAATTGTATCCCTCTCCCCATATCAATGTTGTAATAGCCTAGATTACTTTTACACACTTATGCTTTCAAATATGCCATGATAGAGATTAGGGTTTGTATGCAATATCCAAAATCAAAACAAATAGTTAGACCTAATGCAAGACATAAATGCATGGAAATGACAACACAATACACACATGCACCCCTAAGGTTTCACCCACTTGTTGCCTTTAAAATGGCCATGTTATGCATGTTGAGTATCTTGGCAAGACAAAAAAACAAAACAAAAAGATCATAGTCCCTCGATGACGCTATCTTGGTTGCCTATACAAAATGATCTAGTCCCTCAAAAATTTGCTAAGATACTTAGCACAATTGCTATCATGATCAATACGATGACCCGCGCCTGTCCCGTTTAACATCCAAATACAAGGTTGTTTACCAAATGCAATGGTAAAACAACAATGTAAAAGGGTTAAAAATGTGTAGGAAAGATCTTTGAGTAGATAGGGTAGACAAACTCTTAGTTACTTGATCAAAACTTGCAAAAATATCCTTGCTATTTTCAAACACACCTCACAACACAATTTTAAAATATTTCCCAAAACAAACTTTCAAATTTTCAAACATTGAAACATCTTTTCAAAAGACAATACACCTTTGTATACATTCAAACAAGAATCATTACAAAGGTTGCCACAACGATGGCCTCTTTTCAAAACATTTTCAAAACCACACACAAAGCACCATTTCAAACAATTGAAAAGCAAAAGCAAGTGATCTAAACAAGTAACTAAGAGCCCATGGATAACCATGGATGAAAAGGGTGCTTGCACCTTCCCTTTTCATAATCTACCCCCCGAACCCAAGAAAACATCTCAAAGGTCTTTCCTGTGCTTTTTGACCTTTTCTTTGGATAAAATAAAAAGTCGATGGTGACTCTTGCTAAACCGAAACATTTGCGAACACAAAACGCAAAACCTCAAGTCAGTTCTCCCACCGTATAACACTCTTGTTCTCTGAACATGATCTTAAGGGTGAGATGGCCTTTTTCCTGCACTTGTTCACTCGAGGATCCCACCAGTGATCCCTAGAAGGGCTTCAGGTCCTTGGGGTCTATACGTAATCTCTCGAAGTATGTCGTAACTAGAAAAAAATAACAAGTCGCCACCATTAAATTTCGTCCTAAGGACGGGGTGTAAGAACAATAATTGGTTCTGCAGTATTATCTCTGAGTTTTAATGATGAAAAATGAGTATATTTGTGTGAATGATTTTGTTATACTAATGTTTGTTAATGTTGAGTACTTAACAAATATGTTCTATTTTTGATGGATGGTGTGGCCAAGATATTAGAAGAGAATTAGTTCCGCTTCTGTGCTACACAAGTTCTATTGAACAGTAGCAAGATACTCCATAAGGCTCTGAAGTATAAGCTCTAGCATTTTTCTAAAGAAACCAGTCAAAAGATTTGAAGACAAAAGTCGCTACTTACGTACAGATGCTGAAGACTCAAGCTTCAAAAGACAACATGTTCTAAGGAAACAATCAGAAGATCTTAAGACAGAAGTTGCCACCTAAGTCCAGATGCTGAAGACTCATGTTTCTAAAAGACAATGTGTTCCAAAGAAACAAAGTTAGAATATCTGAAGACAAAGTTTCTACTAAAGTCCATATGCTAAAAACTTAATTTCTAAAAGACAACTTGTTTCAAAGAAGACAAAGTTAAAATATCTGAAGACAATGTTTCTAACTGAAGTCCAGATGCTGAAGACTTTGTGTTTCTAATAACAAGGTTCTAAAGACAAGGATTATTAAAGAACCAAGTGCTAAAGATTCTAAAGACGAAAGGTATGAAGATTTCAAAGACTTGAAGTTCTAAAAGTCCAAAGTTATCTACAAAGAGTTCTCAAGACCAAGTGCTGAAGACTCTAAAGACGCAACTCTTAAGACTTGGAAGACTTGAAGCTCTTCTGATCCAAGGTTCGCTACAACGGGTTCTCACAACCAAGTGATGAAGACTCTGAAGACTCTGAAGACTTGAAGTTCTGAAGAACTTATGTTATGTTCCCGCTTCTAACCTCATGCTCGCAGAAGCCTCTAAAGTGCAGAAGGAAAGAATATAATGGTAACATGGTGCAATAGTACACAGTACGAAAAAGATTTATTTCACTACCTCTCCACTAACTTGAAGTGTGGCAGAAATAAGGACGTAGCAGTACTATTTGTAATGAATCTTTTTCAAATAGCCAACAACTCTATTTTGCTTGGCTATATAAGAAAAGAATCATATGTTTAAACTTGTTGGTTAGCTGGTTGCTTGACACATGATGCTGAACAAGTTGAACGTTGGTGTTCAATGTTAAAAATGAAAGTTGTCATTATTTAACACAACCAAAAAGCTATCAACCACTATAACAACAACAAGGACAATTATTATCAAAATGATTCTTCAATTATGTTGTTACTGATTACAATGAACTCATTGATTCACAATGTACTTAATTTTATTTGCTGCACAAAGCTTGCTAAGCCGCAGAAGATACTGAAGATGATCATGAAAGCTCCAGTTACAAATCTACAACACAAATGTTGTGCTCTAAAGTGGTCATAGAAGAAAATGGAACAAGGGTTGTTGTCCAGAATGTTCTAAAGTTAATCAATATGAAGAAGTTATTCTCTTTACTACATCAAGATCAACAAAGCTTTTAGAAGCTTATGAAGAAGAAGACTTCAATGATTCAAGTGCTTTGGGTTGTTGTCCGTGAAGAAACTACTTGAAGAAAAGAAGACCACACATTGAAGATACAATAAAATATAATATCTTTTAGTGTGTATTAGGTTCTTCTGATGTACTTAATTTTGTTTACATCTAGCTTGTGTAGAAGCATTATTATTGTAAACAAATGTAAATCAAACAATTGTTTGATGGTTCCTTGAGAGACTCGGTTGAGTCAGGATTCTCAAGAAGACTTTGGTCGCGGTCATCATAGAAGAAATCCTAGTAGTGGATTATATTGGGTCAGTGATAGTCATATCTCAAAGGGGACTGAGTGAAGGTCAGCTTTGTGAGATCACTCATGAGTATCATTGGAAGGAAATTATGGTAGGAGATTCTAGTGAATCGGATTCTATTGGGTCAATAGAAATTATATCTAGTATTAATTCCTAAATGCATCATTAGATGTTAGTCACCGGGTGTTTTTCGTGCGATTGTAATCAGATTGGTTATAATGGATTAAGTCCTTGTTTCAAGGAGAAACCACCTCGGAAGGGTGGACTGGACTAGCTTAGAGGTTTCTCAAGTGAACCAGGATATATCGTGTGTTCTTTACTTTTGCTTATGCTTTAGAAATTATGTTTTCTTAACTTAATTAGAAGCATTACTTAGAAGTAACACTCAGAAGCATTGCTCAATGAATAAATGCTAAGAAGCGAATGTTATTCAAGAAAGAAAAACCTAATTCAAGCCCACTTTCTTGCGTTTTCTTCACACCTTTACGGGGGAATAACTGATAACCCTAATTGTACAGAGATTCTAAATTCGTGAGTTAATTAGAAGAATAGAAGGTGTTAGGTACCCTTCATCTCCCTTGTTCTCAAGGGGGTCCACTTCTAGGTCTAAGGATAGATCGAGGATTTTCTATTTAACTGTATTGTTTCCATGTATTTAAGAATAATATTTAATATTTTAATAGCGTGACTCGCCTTGGTTTTAACCGCGTGCCTACGTATCTCTTTGCGAAGAATTAGAGTCCCAATTTTACGTTTGTATTGTTTGGTTGGTGTTTTTATAGGATTGCGTAGAATTGCTTTCGAATTATCCTTGAACCTTGTCTGAGTTTAAAAAATGAGTGATCATAGACGCAATTAATTTTGAAAGTAATCCTATTTAATCCTTTTTTTTTGAAAATATCTTGTAGTTTTTGAATTATGTTAATAAAAAATGGTTTAAATTGTTGGTTAGCTGTTTTAGATTAATTTTAAATCGTCGGAGAAGATCAGATCTTCATCAGAATCAAGTCGCTCTAGGCTAAGTAATTGATTCGATTGAGTCTTGATAAAGAATCTTAATCTTCAAAATTAATTCGCTCGAGGCGAAGAAATTTGACTTTGTTCATTTATCACTTTGAACGATAGTGTTTGATTATTACTCTAGGCATAAACTAAATTTCGTATGAATCTTAATTGTTTGATTTTGAATAATTACTTAGTAAAAGTTAAGTCGATCACTTAATTACTTGAGGATGTACATCCTATTATTTAAAATGTTGAATTAGTTCTTATTATTGTTTTTGTATTTTCTCTTATTATTATTATTAAATTTTTACTTTAACTAATTAACTAAAAAAAGTGACTAAGAACTAATAAAATAGGCTAAGAGGGGGTGTAATTTGAAATAGTGGGGTACATGGTGAAAGCGTAGAAAGAATTAGTGTAGTATGGACTTAGTAAAACTAATGGGCCAAACCAAAGTGTTAGAAAAAGCCTAACGATAGGTGATTAAATTTCCAATATAATCTAATAATGATAAAATATAAAAAGTAGCAGGAAGTGAAAAAAGTTGTTCACATGGTATTCTAAGAATTTAAACTAATTATATTTTAACAATTATAATAAGAGTAGTAAAATTAGAATAAATTTACAGGTGCAGCTTCAACGCCACCCCTTCCCCTAATACTACTCTCTATTTTCAAAAGCCAATAAATCTGTGACACTTGTCATTTTGTAATAAAAGAATAAAACGAAAACAACAATATAATAAAGGACCAAATAACAGAGCATCGTGTCCACCCTTCTTTTTGTTTGTTTTCACTTTTTCTCATGATAAACTCTCTTTCTCTCAAACTTTACTCTTTTTCAACATTTCTCTCTTTATTCTCCCTGATTCTTATTCACAAAACAAAACAAAAACCCTGGTTGTTTGGTGAGCTAGCGGACGGTTAGATGACGTCGATATCTAGGTGTGGCGGCGGGAGTAGATCTCGTCGTCGGTTGAAGCGGTGTCTGGTGCAACGTCGACGGTGCGGTGGATGGCCGGAAGATCTGTTGCTAACGGTGGCCAGCATCGCGAGGCTGAATCGTGGAGTAGAATTGGACCGCAAAGGGTAGACTGCTGGATGTGTGTGTCGTGGGCGGCGCCAGAGGGTTGTTGGTCGCGGTTGTACCACGGCGATTTGTGGAGGATTTCATGAGCGTCGCGATTTACCTTTACGCAGGGATGCAACGTACTCAGTGTAATTTTTTGATTCACTACCTCTTTTGATTCCAAATTTTTTAGAAATTTCACAGGCTGTATTGTGTTGTGATTTTATGTTTTATGGATGTTGTTATTGTTAGGAAAAGGTTGTAAGTGGAATTGTAAAAAAATCGTGGATTTTTTCTGTTAGTTTGTTCATATGTCATTGTTTGTTCAACGCAACAACAATCCAAGACAAAAGTTGTGAGAGATTGTTTAGGTCATTGTTTCTTAAAGACAATAACAATTCAAGACAAAAGTTGTGAGAAAATTTTTTAATTATTTTGTTCAAGACAAAACTCTAATAGATGATCTATTATGATGAATAATCAATTATGATGAACAAGAATCCTATTGATAGATTTGAACTAAGTTTAAAAACACCAAAAATGAAATTGAAATTCTCCAAGATAAAAAAACTCAAAAGTTATTTTTGTATTAAATTAAATATTTAAAAAGTAAAAATTTTAATATTAAAATATTAATAAAAAAAGAAAACGAAAATTATTAATAAATAATTAAGAAATATTTTTTTTAATGATTTTTTTTAGAATAATGACAAAATAAAAGAATATTGAAATAGATAAAATACAAAATTGTGGAAGGTAAGATTTGAACACATAACCTCCTATTTGAAAGTCTTATTATCTTATCAATTATGTTATGTCATTCTATTCAAGATAAAAAGGTATATAAAAACATATAAATTGTGAGTAAGTATTTGCTATTTAAGAAATACAAATAATTTAAAATAAACTATTATGTATATTTTTTAAATAAGCAAACAAATATTTATAAAATTCAAAAATATTAATGTAAATAAACCAAAAGAATTTTATAAAATCCAAATTTTAAAATAATTTCGACTGTAGCACCAAGACGGGAAAATTTGGAGTATGACATTTGCTCCTATTTAATTACTCTTCAATCGAAGGTGCGAGAGGGCGTAGTTCTCGCACGTTCGGATCAGAGGATAATTAAATAATGGAAAACCTTAAATTTCGACGAGAGTTTTGAAAAAAGATAAACTATAAGATAAACCAAAAAGTAAACAGACAAGGATGACGTAGTTAACTCACCAATGCCTAAAGTCTGAACATAAATGACGATGCAAATAACTCGTCAACATCTAGAAAAAGTAATCGCCATTTTCGGGTATTTACCATAACCTAAGGGGTAAATAACGCGAGCTTGAAAGTAGATAACTTATTGCTGCTTCGAGACTAATGCAACAAGTCATGTCGTAGATCATTGTATATTTACCACAACCTAGAGGATAAATAATGCAAGTTTGATAATTCATTATTGCTTCGAGGCTAACACAATGACTTATATCACAAATTTTTGCACATCTACCACAACCTACGAGGTAAATGATACGAGTTTGAATATTTAACTTAATGATGCTTCAAGACTAACATGGTAAGTTATGACATAGATTTTTCATATTTATCACAATCTAGGGGACAAATAATACAACATTTTGAAAAATAAATAACTTAATGCCACTTTGAGACTGATGCAGAAAGTTATATCGCAGTTATTGCATATTTACCACAACCTAGAGGATAAATAACGCGGTTTAAAAAGAAATAACTTATTGTTGTTTCGATACTAATGCAATGAGTTATATCACAAATTTTGTACGCCTACCACAACCTAAGGGGTAAAAGATACGGGTTCAAAAATATCTTACTAACGCTTCGAGACTAACATAGTAAGGTATATCGTAGACTTGCGTATTTATCACGACCTAGAGGATAAATACCATAAACTTGATAATTCATCGTTGCTTGGAGACTGATACAATGGATTATATCACAAATTTCAGCATACCTACCGCAACCTAGGGGGTAGATAACACGAGTTCAAAAAATAAATAACTTACTAAATCTTCGAGACTAACATGGTAAGCTATATCATATATTTGCAACATTTATTACAACTTAGGGAATAAACGACGCGGGTTTTGAAAAAAAAGATAACTTATTGCTGCTTCGAGATTGACGCAATGAGTTATATTGCAGATTTTGTACATCTACCACAACCTAAGGGGTATATAGTATGAGTTTTAAAAAGAATAGCTTATTAACGCTTCTAGACTAAAATAGTAAGCTATATCGCAGATTTTGTATTTACCACATCCTAGAGGGTAAACGATGCGGGTTAAAAACTGGATATTTGGAACTTGGAGTAACAATGTTGGTTGTGTCTGTTCTCAACTAAGACCCGATTAGCATGAAAAATGCTAGGTTTGAAGATTGAAATTGGAGTTTCGATGATGATGTTGGTTGTGTCTGTTTTCAACCAAGGCTTGATAATATGATAACCAAATGAAGTTGAACGTTTGAAAGGTTTGAATTTGAAAAGTTTAAATTTGATAATTGAAAGTATAACGCCCGGAGGCTAGTGATGACTCGACCTTGGATATGAGTTGTAGGTAAGCTTCCTAGTGAAATTTTGATATCGGTACCTTTGACGGTTGCGTCTGTTCTCAACCGAGGTGGCTATAGTGATAGTACGAAGAATGGATAGTGCTAAGCTTGGATTTGAAATTGAGCGCGTCTTAGCTGGTAAGCATGCCTTGAGATTTTTCGCAATTTTCATGGGCATATATGATTGAATGTAATGCATGTATGCATGTTTGATATGATTATGCTTGATGAAATCATGGTGCATAGTATGTGTTGTACCCTAAAATTTTCCCTCTCATTTCTCAAAAAATCTCTCATAAGATCTCCATTGATTCAAGACTATACAAGGTTTGATCAGCTCAAGACACCTCCTCAGCACTGACAACTCAAAATTAGGGTTTGAGTTTGTACAAAGATAATTGAACTTCTAATGCCTTATATGACCTTCATGGATCATTAGGAACCCTCAAGATTGCTCATGTCAAGTTTCAAGCTTTGGATCACATTTTTGCTCAGTCAGTTGATCAGATGACCTAAAATCAATTGTATTAGGGAAAAAGTCAACTGTGGTCAACCTACAGTCAAACTTCAATATTTTGGATCCATATCAACATTATGAGCTCATATATGTCAATTAATCAAGTAGGATGACAATTCCTCAAAGAAATTTGATTAGAACACCAAAAGGGCAAAATGGTCAAAATTAGGGTTTTGATTGAAGAAGGCTCGGTTCTTGACTTTTGACCAAGAAAATGACTTATTGGTTTAAGACATGATCTCAATGATTCAAATGCACCATCTTGACCTAATTGCATAGTTCAAATCACCTCTTAAGATCATTGGATTGACAGATGAATTTCAATCAACTGATGAAAAGTCAACTGTATACTGAAAAGTTAAACTTTGACTTTTTGATCAAAATCAAGTTTCAAAAATCATATTTCATCAAGACATGTCAAAATATGAAGTTTTTTCATCAAGAAATTGAAAAGTCAAAGTTATCTTTGAAAAGTCAAAATTCTAGGACTTAGAAAATTTTTCCAAGTGTTGGAAAGTTAACATTTTTCATAACTTTGTGTCAAATTTCCACCATGATGCAAGATGATTCAAGGAAAACTTCTAACATGAAAGTTGTAGATCTCAATGAGATCTGAAACATTGTAGGACATAACTTTTTATGGAAATGCTTGGATTAGAATTTATAAATTTATGAAGACATGTCCATGATACTAAAAATACTTAGTGAAATTTTGAGTATTTTAGTCAGGATTTTGACCTAACTTCATGACAACTTTTCACCTAGTTCCAAATTTATTCTTCAAAAATGTCCAACATAAAAGTTGTAGAAGATATTCTAAGCTTTTCAAAATATCCAAGAACTTGAAGATATCATTTTTGAGCTAAGAGATTCGAAGACTTGAAGTTGACATGATAAACTTGAATTATAAGTAATTTTTGTGATGAACTCATAATCAAATCTCATAACCTTATCATCAAATCTCACTTTCCAGGCCATGTTTCTTCTAAATCTCTCTATAATTAAGTAATTACACAGACCCTAAGTGTATTACACAAGGACTTGATGTTTTGTCCAAGTCTTGATACCATTTATGGTTGAAATTGCAAAAAGTAACATATCCATTCTTGTAAAGCAAGCTTTTTCACAATGTCAACCCTTCTTGAGCCTCTCAATGGCTCCATCTACACACACTCAACCTAGCAACTCAGAAGAAGCATGTTTAAAGTGTTTCAATCACTCTACATAGCTTGTACCACACATTGAGATTTTTGATTTTCCACTTTGCTTCAAAAACAAGCAAAAATGCCATAACATGTGATCTTGGTAATCTGACCATCTCAAGCCTCCAAACTTTTTTCCTATATATCAAGACACTCTTATGCAACTGAGGAAACAATTTTACAAGCCCTTAAACCCTCTCACACACTCTCAAACCCGAATTTTCCAAAAATCACCATTTTTAAGCTTTTCAAACGTTAACTTCGGAACTCATTACCTTGCAACAATTGTCCAAACAAATCATCTAAACACTTTATATATATATATATCATATAGAAACTATTCATACCCATGTTTCCTCACTGTAAAATAATTTTCATCATCCACCATTTTCAAAATCCACCATTGCAACTTGACTTGAGTAGACCAATCCAGACACTTTCAAGGCAAAGTAAAAGTTGCAACGTACTCACCATTGAATTTTTGCATCAAGAGTTAAGTTTTTCCAACTTTGAAATCTTGATACAAGCATCATTTGCACTTACTTTCAAAATATTAAATGTAGATATCATGTCTATGAAGCTGACCATATCCTTAAATTTCATTTTAATTGACTGTGGGATAAGAATTTTGAAATTGAATTTTTTAGACATTTAGGGTTTCAGTTTGGTACAGGTAGAAATTCGTAAGTTATAGTGAGAATAAATAAAAAATAATTACATATTTGAAATCCTTGCGAAATTTTAAGCAAGTTTCATTTTTACATTTCTGAATTTGATTGAGAAATGAGGAAGTTAGAGTTTTTTTGAAAAAAATGGAAAATATTGTTATTACAGTAACAGTTAGCGTGCAGGAGGAAGTAGAAGGAGGGATTGGCCATTTTAAAATTTTTACATCTAAGTTCATTTTATATTTAATGATTGTTGTTTCACTAACGGATGTAACAACCACCCTAGTGGCAAGCAGCGCGCGTTTTATGTCATTTCTTATCTTAAGGGCGAGGGTTCGAACCATAGTGAACCTCCCTTTTGTGTTATTTTTGTGATTTTTGTGATTTCAGGAAACAATCTTCTGATATAATATCATGCAACCACATGGTTGACAAGTAAACACACCTAGCCTAGTGGTAATATTTTGAGCCAGCAACTTGAATATCTTGAGTTCAAGCCTTGGCAGGACCAAAACCTTATTTTTATCACTTGACTCATTTTACATTTTTAACAAACTTCAACAATTTATTTAACCCATCAAGTTAACTCCTTTTGAACTATTTTTTTGCACATTACTAGTTTATTAGGTCTATTTTATGAATATATAAAAATCTCACCAAAAATATTTTTATTTTAATTATTCATGATTTATTCAAAGTAGCATCTTTTAGGCTTTTTTTCCTAATTAAAAACTAAAAAAAATATTTTTCTTAACAAATTTCTTTTCTTGATTAAATTAATTTTTAACTTAGTTTTTGCTTTGAATTTATTTTCTAATTAAATCAAATTATAATTTAGGGATTTTAATTAATTAAATTCTTTCCTTTTATTAGTTTAATTAAATCAAGACTTTTCATAAACAAAAAAACAATTTTCTTTTTCTTTCACATTGCTTTTTATATTCTTGCACATTTTATCTTGCAATATTCAATATGGTTGTAATAGTATAATTATAACTTTATTGCTTTCATCCTCCATTTGTAAATTGTGTCCCCATCCCCAAATGATGTAATAGCGTAGAATTTTACATTTCCGCAATTTACCGCTTTCAATATAAATGTTAGTAATTAGGGTTTGTATGACAAGACTAAAATCAAAAAGTAGATAACCCTAATCAAATATTAAATGCACGCAAATCAAACACACTATTCACACATGCACCCTTAAGGTTAACTCCACTTGTTGCCTAAAAAATGGTCATGTTATGCATGTGGGATGTCTTAGCAAAAACAATCAAAAATACAAGATCATAGTCCCTCGATGACGCTTCAAAAGTTGCCTTTCAAATGATCTTAGTCCCTCAAAGAGAAATGCTAAGATATCTCACGACATTGCTATCATAACGATACGATGACCCACGCCCGTCCCTTTACATCCAAAGATAAGGCTTCTTACCAATCAATGGTAAGATAGTAATATCAGAGGAAGAGAGAAACGAACAAAAAAGACTTTTGAGTAGGTAGAAACGTTCCTAGTTGCTTGCTCACTTTCAAAATAAACATCCTTTCAAACACACACCAAACACTTTCAAAACATGAAATATTTTCAAAAGTCCAACACTTTGTATATGTTCTTACAAAACGAGAACCATTATAAAGTTTTCCTAAACGAAGACGCCTTTTCAGAAATACTTTCAAAACCACCACAAAGCACATTTTCAAACAAATCAAGTGATCTAGAAAGCAACTAAGAGCCCATAGATAACTATGAACGAAAAGTGTGATAACACCTTCCCTTTTCATAATCTACCCCCCAAACTCAAGAAATAATCTCAAAGTTCTTTCCTGTTCTTTTCAGCCTTTCCCTTTGGATAAAAGAAAAGTCGGTGGCGACTCTTGCTAACCGCAACAATTACGATCAAATGCAAAATATCCCAAGTCAGTTCTCCCACCGTATTACAGAACTTGCGACTCTGCTGTGAAATAACTTAAAAGTGGGGTTATCTTAGGGATATATCACCTTTATTTGCTTTCATTGTTTGTCTTGCTTGCTTTATATTTTGGTTCCTTGTTTGGACTTGCTTTTGATCCTCTACCCAGATTTGGGATACCTTATAGGCAAGTAGCAATACATTGTGGAAACTGTGTGGGGTATACCAACATGGTCTAAGAAATAGCTACGTTAGTGTGACATATTTGTGGGTACCGATAGCACTTGAGTAGTCAAGGAGAATACGGGGAAGCCGTGTGGTGTCATGAAGCACTAACTGACTTTAGAACCTTTACTTGACCAACTTGGCCATTAGGAAGTAGTGAGATAGCCGGCTTTGGTGCAGTCTGAAGTTGGTTGATACTCGATACTACACTCATTGAGATCAGACTTCTCGGGATATTTCGGTCGCCATTAAAGAGGCTTGCGCTAAAATAATGCTCAATAAGAAAAATCAGTGATATTGAGATCCCTTAGAACTCGATTATTATTACTAGAACAGGTTGAGCCAACTAAACTTCAAGAGGGTACTTACCTACAAACTCCATGCAATCCTAAACCTAAGGACTTGTTTGCTTTGTGTGTACATAACAACTTGCTTACTTGTACATAACATCATAACATCATACGCATTTCAAGGGTCTCAAGGGCCTATGATGCAGGGTCACGTTGAACCAGGCGTCTATCAAGGGGCAAGAGGATTTATTTTCCTCTAACCAAACGCCGTCAAGACCAAAGCATGGTGACTTGAGTCAAGGGCTATGACTCACTTGACATGGTGAGCTTGATTCTCGTGGAAGGACATCCACCGATACAAAGTATTTCAATCAAAGTTATTGATCAACGTTTAAATTATAACATCTTCTTGTGTTTATCCTACGAGATCCTTGAAAATATTACATCCACATATCATTCATGTCATTATAACAGGTTTTCCCGTACAAGTTTCCTTATCTTCTTACTATTTATTTTAGTAAATATGGCTCTAGAGCAAACAATTAAAGATCTCCAAGCTCAAAACGCTCAGTTCCAACAAGCACTCATGAACTTAGCCAAGGGGTAGGAAGATATGAAAACACTCTTCACTAAAGAGAGCAAGAAGAAGAAAAAGTATGTCATCCTCAACGTGAGAAGAAGGTCCAAGGGGCATGCCCAACTAGATCAAAGAGAAGATGCTTCTTCTAAAGACAGTCAAGAAGAGGAAGCTGGAAGCATTAGAGCTAATATAGCTACTGATGACGAAGACTCTTCTGAGGAGCAGTATCCACCAGCAGATGAAAAATACAAACAACTTGAAGACAGACTAAAAGCTGTGGAGATCCAAGCTGTGCCTAATTTGGATTTAGGAGACATGGAATTAGTTTTTGGATTGGCCATCCCACCAAAGTTCAAAATATCTACCTTTGCCCTGTATTATGGAGTCTCTTATCCTAAGATGCATCTAAAGTCTTATGTCTGCAAGACTCAACCATACACAACTGATCAGAAGCTTTGGATCCACTTCTTCCAAGAGAGTTTAGCTGGGACGCAAATTGAGTGGTTCTATCAATTGGAGAGTTCCCATATTCACACTTGGAAAGATCTAGCCGCTGCTTTTTACAAGTAATACCAATACAACACTGATCTTGCACCAACTCATGTGCAATTGCAGAACATGACCATGTTGGTGTAAGCCCTAGAGGCCAATACTTTTGGTACTTGTATCAAATTATTTATTAATAATAAAAGACATTTCTTTATTATGTTTGCTTTCCAAAATAATAAAGTCCCTATAATGGTTTATTTGTTTAATGAAATGTTAAGTGTGACTTAATCATAAGATCCCATTAAACATAAGACATTATTCTTAAAGTATCTGTAGTCAAGCTTTAATGTGAAGTGGGATAACATTAAAGCATTAAGATTATTATGAAGATAGATTGATGATCACATCTCATGGATCATAGATAAGGAGTTATCAAGTCTTGACATAGGTATGAATATTAGGAGTAATATTTATACTGGATTGACCCGCTATGAGAATACTACATAGAATGTTATGAAAAATGTCATAAGTTATTCTCATGATGATAATGGTGTATACCACCCTTCGACCTGAAACCACCACGGACCCTAGATGTAGAGTCAAGTACTTTATTGCTGATCAAACGTCATCCGTAATTGGATGACTATAAAGACGGTTGATGGGTACTTCACAAAGCATGCTAAGGGACATGAGTGACCTAGATGGAATTTGCTCATCCTGCATAACAGGATAAATGTCTAAGGGCCCAATATTGAACTGGACAAGGGTGACACAGTGTATGCCTTGTGTTCAATATAGACATGAGGGAAAAGGGTAATTGTACAACACAAATATTATCACGGAAAAGGTTTGGTCAGATCACATGACATTTTCGTGACTTGGGTAACAGTGATGTGTTGCTAGATACCGCTCACTGTTTATTATATTAAATGTGTGATTTAATATAATTGCCAACGTCGCGAAAAACCTACAGGGTCACACACATAAGGACAGGTTGATGAGAGATAGAATAAATAAGGAACACCGTAAGATACGGTGCACTTAAGTGTAATACGGAAAGTGGTAAGGTACCACGTGGATAAGTGATATATGGTACATCATAAGGTATGATGTCCATAAGCTTAATTGGGCTTTTAGCTTGTAGCCCACACGAGTGATTCTATAAATAGATCCCTTGTGATGAAGCAATTTCACTTGATGCAATTTCGTTTTTGATTCTCTCTCTCACTTAAGGTTTCCGTTCGTGATCAGCTAGCACTGTGACCGGAAGCGATCTGTTCGTGTGGACTGAGTAGAGGTGTTGTTCTTCATCAACGCTCGTGATCACAACATCAAAGGTCTGAATCGCCACAAGAGGTAAATATTTCTATCACTGACCATGCTCATTCGTAAGGATCGCTAAAGGAAAATTTTAAATTCCGCTGCGCTTTTGATCACAATTTTCCTTCAGTGGTATCAGAGCCACTTACGAAACCATGGATCTGATAGTTATTTATGTTCTATATTTTCTGTTTTGATTTGATTAAAACCAGAATGTATTGAATAATAAACGAGTAATTAAATTTGGCATCTGTTGTGTACGATTTGGATGATTGATGTTGACTATGCTTCGGAATCCGACATTAGTATGGTGAAGCAACGGTACATCGATCGTCCATAGGTTACACAAATAAGATCGATCACTTTTATATATGATATAAGTAAATCTGATGCAACGATGGTATATGGGATATACTGTTTCTGTTTCGTTCATTCAAACACTTGATGATTGTTATTCCTTTGACCGATCACTGTTCATATGCTTCGGAATCCGACATTAGTATGGTGAAGCAATGGCATGTGATTAATCATACTGAATTATCAATCGAAATGTGTTTGACAGCATGAAACTGTTGCATTAGGGTTCATGACAGCACAAGGGTTGTGTTGTTGCAGAGTTATGCGATTAGGGTTGTGAATGCACAAGAGTTGTGCGAAAATGACGCTGATTTCAAATGAATTGTTCATTAAAATTTTGCGTCGGGGCGCTGCCCCTAACAACCCCGCAAAGGGGCGCTGCCCCCTTGACCCCCGTCCGCTGACCGGGCAGCAGAACCCCCGGCTAACTCTGCGTAGTGTGATCAATCGTCGAAATTTAATTTGCCTTTTTTTAATTAACAAAATTTAAACTAATAATAAAAGTGTGTTTATTATTATTGTCTTGTGGTGATCAGTTATGGCCTTGGTTTTTTCCTTTTTTTTGTTTTGGGATTGTAAAATACGGCCTGCGTGTCGTGCCTCTCTCTAAAATTCTTGATGTAACTTCTTTTCTCTTCTCACTCCCTCGTATGTAAAACGAGTTTCTTTTATGTAATGTAATGTTATGTAGAAAGAGAAGAATACAATATCAAAGGAGGATAACCTTGGAGATCTTGCTTGGAGAAGTTTAGATCGTTATTAGGTTAGCTTAGGTTCTCTCATTGGCTTGGGAGAACAATTGCGCTAGGGGCCATAACTGTATCCTTTTATGTATATTGATGCATGTGTTTGTATGTTGATGCATGAGAGAGACGAATTGCATGTTAAGCCGGTGAGATCAAACTAATAACAAAATCCCTCAAGTTAAATATTAAGTTCATGCTTTCCAAGTTTTAGCACTCATCAAGACTAGTATCGAACAATGTAGGTTTCGCCTACGCGAGGTGCATGTTCTATATTAGTAAGGTGCGATGGGATAATTGTAATATCCAACTGCTAAAACAATGGGTCAAACTTAACTAAACACATTATAATAAGATTATACATGTTTAGAAGCAAGAGTTGGGAATGATTCATATGATGAATTAGAATAAGGAGTTATTCACCCAACTGAAAATATTTGAGAGTTGTATGAGATACAATTGGAAGGAGTTCCTACCTAAATAACCTAGTTTTGTGTAATCAGCCTAACGCTGACTTAGAACGAAGTGAAATATGGATCTTGACCCACTAGAAAGTCTTCCAACGGGATTTTCTGAATCAAATGATGAGGGTCATTTGGTTTGAGTAAAATAGTGGGAGCATATTTGATTAAAGGCCTAATTAAATATGTTGTTTTAATGATACTTATATTTTCATTTTTGTTTGTAGATTACCATGACAACAAACAACCATATTTTGCGATCAATCCTAGATAAGGAAAAATTGTCTGGGACAAATTTCCTGGATTGGCACCGAAATCTGAGGATTGTCCTCAAGCACGATAAGAAGCTGTATGTCTTGGAGACACATGTTCCTGAAGAGGAACCGCCTAGTTCGGCACCTAAGGCAGAAAGAGATGCTTATAAGAAGCATTTTGATGATGCTAACGAAGCCGCTTGTCTCATGCTATCTACTATGAACTCGGAGTTGCAAAAGCAACACAAGAACATGTCAGCGTTCGATATGATTGGACGTCTGAGAATTCTCTATCAAGAGCAGGCAAGAAACGAGAGGTTTCAAGTTTCAAAGGCCCTTTTTAACAGCAAGTTATCTGAGGGAAACCCTGTAGGTCCCCATGTACTCAAAATGATTGGGTATGTGGAGAACCTTGAAAGGTTAGGGTTTCCGCTTGGAAAGGAACTTGCAACTAATTTTATCTTGCAATCGTTTCCAGATAGCTTTAATCAGTTTGTCATGAATTTCAACATGAATGACACGGATAAGAGTCTTCTAGAATTGCTAAGCATGTTGAAAACTGCTGAGCAGAATATGAAGACAAAAGGGAAGTCCATTCTGATGGTCAGTAATGGAAAGAAGCTGAACAAGAGGCCTACCAAGCAGGTTGGTAAAGGGAAAGGCAAGGAAGTTGCCAAGCCTAAACCTATTGTTCCTGCTTTGAAGCCTAGTGGAGGCATAACAAAGGAGGGCACTTGCTTCCATTGCGGTAAGATCGGACATTGGAAGAGAAACTGCCCAAAGTACCTAGAAGATATGAACAATGGAGTAGGGACTTCAAATTCAGGTATTTTTGTTATTGAAATTAATTTATCTACTTCTGCATCATGGGTATTAGATACTGGATGCGGTTCTCACATTTGTACTAATGTGCAGGGGCTAAAAAGGAGTAGAGATTTGGCAAAAGGTGAAGTTGACCTACGAGTTGGAAATGGAGCAAAGGTTGCTGCTTTAGCCGTAGGAACTTGTGTTTTGACTTTACCTAGTGGTTTAATAATTCAGTTAGAGAACTGTTATTATGTACCTGCAATTAGTAGGAATATTATTTCCGTTTCTTGTTTGGACAAGTTTGGTTTTTCATTTATAATAAAGAACAATTGTTACTCTATTTATTTGAATGATACATTCTATGCTTCTTCACAAATGAACAATGGACTATATGTCCTTGATCTTGAAATGCCAATTTATAACATTAATACTAAACGGATTAAACCTAATGAGTTAAATCCAAGCTACCTTTGGCACTGTCGCTTAGGCCACATAAATGAGAAACGCATTTCCAAACTCCATAAAGATGGACTCTTGGACTCTTTTGATTATGAATCATATGAGACATGCAGATCTTGTTTAATTGGAAAGATGACAAAGTCCCCATTCACAGGAAAAGGTGAAAGGGCTAATGATCTTTTGGACCTCATACATACTGATGTATGTGGACCACTGAACATACCAGCCAGAGGAGGTTTTCAATACTTCATCACATTTACTGATGATTTCAGTAGATATGGTTATGTGTATTTAATGAAACACAAATCTGAAACCTTTGAAAAATTCAAGGAATTCAAGAATGAAGTACAAAACCAAATAGGTAAGAATATTAAAGTTCTTCAATCAGATCGAGGCGGTGAATATTTAAGCCTAGAGTTTGATGACCATCTAAAGGAATGTGGGATTTTATCCCAACTTACTCCTCCCGGAACACCATAATGGAATGGTGTATTTGAGAGAAGAAATCGAACCTTGTTAGACATGGTCCGATCCATGATGAGTCACGCCAATCTTCCGAACTCCTTTTGGGGACATGCACTATTGACTGCAGCTTACACACTTAACTGAGTTCCATCCAAAAAGGTTGAGAAGACACCATATGAGATATGGAGTGGTAAGAAACCACATATGTCTTACATGAAGATTTGGGGTTGCGAAGTTTATGTGAAACGAAAAATTTCAACTAAGCTTGAGCCCAAATCTGACAAATGCTTATTTGTGGGGTATCCTAAAGAAACAAGAGGGTATTACTTCTACAATCCTTCTGAGGGCAAAGTGTTTGTCGCTCGAACTGGAGTTTTTCTGGAAAAGGATTTTATTTCCAAAAGAATCAGTGGGAGGAAAATAGAGCTTGAAGAAATTCAAGAACCACAAAGCATTGATACACCTATGGAGGAATTAGAGCAGGAAACACAAGTAGTTGTGGAAGAGCAACCTGCTCAAGTAGAACAAGACCAACGTATGTCAAGCAGGATACGTCAACAACCTAAGAGATATGGATATCTCATAAGTGATCAGGGTGATGTATTACTCATGGATCAAGATGAGCCTGTGACCTACCAAGAGGCCATAACTGGTCCTGAGTCCGAGAAGTGGCTAGAAGCCATGAAATCTGAAATGGATTCCAAGTACACAAACCAGGTTTGGACCTTGGTAGAGCCTCCTATAGGAGTTAACCCTATAGGATGCAAGTGGGTCTTCAAAAAGAAGACTGACATGGATGGTAAGGTACATACCTATAAGGCAAGACTGGTTACAAAAGGCTATAAACAAATTCATGGGGTTGACTGTGATGAAACCTTTTCACCAGTTGCAATGCTTAAATCTGTTTGGATTTTACTTGCTATCCCTGCATATCATGATTATGAAATATGGCAGATGGATGTCAAAACTGCTTTCCTTAATGGGAATCTTCTTGAGGATGTGTACATGACACAACCTGAAGGATTTGACATACCAGAAGAAGCCCAAAAGATATGTAAGTTACAGCGATCAATTTATGGATTGAAGCAAGCTTCCAGAAGCTGGAATCTTCGTTTTGATGAAACAGTAAAACAATAAGGATTCATCAAGAATGAAGATGAGCCTTGTGTCTACAAGAAGGTTAGTGGGAGCATGATCGTATTCCTGGTATTATATGTAGATGACATATTACTCATTGGAAACGATGTCCCTACCTTGCAACAAATGAAGACTTGGTTAGGGAAATGCTTTTCAATGAAGGACCTAGGTAAAGCAGCCTATATATTAGGAATCAGGATCTATAGAGATAGGTCACAAAAACTTCTTGGCCTAAGTCAGAGTACATACATAGAAAAAGTGTTGAGACGCTTTAATATGCATGATTCCAAGAAAGGATTCATACCTATGCAACATGGCATGTGTCTGTCAAAAACACAATCCCCTTCAAGTAAGGAAGAAAGGGATCACATGGATAAGATTCCATATGCATCTGCAATAGGATCTATCATGTATGCCATGCTATGTACTTGACCAGATGTCTCGTATTCTTTAAGTGCAACGAGTAGGTACCAGTTTAATCCCGGTGATGCTCATTGGGTAGCTGTCAAGAATAACCTTAAGTACTTGAGAAGGACTAAGGACTCATTCTTGATATATGGAGGTCAGGAAGAGCTTGTTGTAATTGGATACACCGATGCTAGCTTCCAAACAAATAAGGATGACTTTAGATCGTAGTCTGGTTATATGTTTTGTTTAAATGGTGGCGCTGTGAGCTGGAAAAGTTCAAAGTAAGATACAGTTGCTGATTCTACAACCGAGGCTGAGTATATTGTTGCCTCAACTGCAGCAAAGGAAGCTGTTTGGATCAAGAAGTTCATTAGTGAACTTGGCATAGTCCATAGCATTGTGGATCCCATTGATCTCTATTGTGATAACAATGGTGCTATCGCACAAGCTAAGGAGCCTAGATCTCACCAACGATCCAAACACATACTTAGGCGTTATCATCTCATTCGAGAGATAATCAATCGGGGAGATGTGAAAATATGCAGAGTACCTACACTTGACAATGTTGCTGACCCATTAACAAAGCCTCTTGCGCAGCTGAAGCATGATGGACATACTAGATCTATGGGTATTAGGGGTATGCCTGATTGGCTCCAGTGCTAGTGGGAGATTGTTGGTGTAAGCCCTAGAGGCCAATACTTTTGGTACTTGTATCGAATTATTTATTAATAAAAGGCATTTCTTTATTATGTTTGATTTCCAAAATAATAAAGTCCCTAGAATAGTTTATTTGTTTAATGAAATGTTAAGTGTGACTTAATCATGAGATCCCATTAAACATAAGACACTATTCTTAAAGTATCCGTAGTCAAGATTTAATGTGAAGTGGGATAACATTAAAGCATTAAGATTATTATGAAGATAGATTGATGATCACATCTCATGGATCATAGATAAGGAGTTATCAAGTCTTGACATAGGTATGAATATTAGGAGTAATATTTATACTGGATTGACCCGCTATGAGAATACTACATAGAATGTTATGCAAAGTGTCATAAGTTATTCTCATGATGATAATGGTGTATACCACCCTTCGACCTGAAACCACTATGGACCCTATATGTAGAGTCAAGTACTTTATTGCTGATCAAACGTCATCCGTAATTGGATGACTATAAAGACGGTTGATGGGTACTTCACAAAGCATGCTAAGGGACATGAGTGACCTAGATGGAATTTGCTCATCCTGCATAACAGGATAAATGTCTAAGGGCCCAATATTGAACTGGACAAGGGTGACACAGTGTATGCCTTGTGTTCAATATAGACATGAGGGCAAAAGGGTAATTGTACAACACAAATATTATCACGGAAAAGGTTTGGTCAGATCACATGACATTTTCGTGACTTGGGTAACAGTGATGTGTTGCTAGATACCGCTCACTGTTTATTATATTAAATGTGTGATTTAATATAATTGCCAACATCGCGAAAAACCTACAGGGTTACACACATAAGGACAGGTTGATGAGAGATAGAATAAATAAGGAACACCGTAAGATACGATGCACTTAAGTGTAATACGGAAAGTGGTAAGGTACCACGTGGGTAAGTGATATATGGTACATCATAAGGTATGATGTCCATAAGCTTAATTAGGCTTTTAGCTTGTAGCCCACACGAGTGATTCTATAAATAGATCCCTTGTGATGAAGCAATTTCACTTGATGCAATTTCGTTTTTGATTCTCTCTCTCACTTAAGGTTTCCGTTCGTAATCAGCTAGCACTGTGACCGAAAGCGATCTGTTCGTGTGGACTGAGTAGAGGCGTTGTTCTTTATCAACGCTCGTGATCACAACATCAAAGGTCTGAATCGCCACAAGAGGTAAATATTTATATCACTGACCATGCTCATTCGTAAGGATCGCTAAAGGAAAATTTTAAATTCCGCTGCGCTTTTGATCGCAATTTTCCTTCAGACCATGTGTTCCAATGAGGGCTTCAAAGAATACGCCCAAAAGTGGAGAGATCTGGCTGGTAGGGTGCAACCCCCATTAACTGACAGGGAGCTGATTGGCATCTTCATGGGAACTTTGACAGGACCTTTCTTCAATTACCTAATCGGAAGCTCCTCAGTTGGGTTCACCGATATAATACTGACTGGCGAAAGGATCGAAGTTGTCATCAAAAACAAAAAGATCCAAGGGGCTACACCCTCTGATGCTCAGAAAAATCCATACAATAGGAAGAAAGAGTCCAATGATGTGTATGGTAAAAAGATTCTTAACAAGAGAAATCATGACCAACATGTGGGGGAAGTCCTGATCTCTGGTCCTGCATCGTAGCAACAACAACAAAGGGGAAATCAACTAAGGCCAGACGAGCCCAAAAGACAGTTTACTAACATCAAGATGTCGGTGTCTCAAGCACTACAACACTTGTTGAGGATGAACCTGATTACGTTGATAGGACCTCATCCAAACCCCAAATTTTTTCTCCTAACTACAATCCTAATGCAACATGTGCTTATCATTCCGACAGTCCCGAGCATGATACTAACGATTGTTGGATGCTGAAGTACAAGATTCAAAACATGATTAACTCCAAGGAGATCGAGTTTGATCCTCCAGAGACTCCCAACGTGATCACCGCTCCCATGCCAAATCATTGAGTGTTCCCATTCATTTTTGAATTTTCAATTGTAATTTCTTTTGTTATTCAAACAATTATCTATTAATGTTAAACTATGTTTCATTAATGCATTGCATATGTTTGTATTGAATTTATCCATTCGTTTTCACTATATTTAAACTATGATTTTTACTCTCAACTCTTGCTAAAAGTTACAAGCCTTTAGAGGGAGGATGACGAAAACCATACCTTAATCTCATACGGTATGCTTTTGAACGGACCTTGCTGACGATGTACATCCGTTCTTTCAAATACTAAACACTGGAGTTATAAGGAAGATAATCCCTAGTCAACCCCTTTGAGCCAAAGAAGTAGAAGTTTCCTTTTTACATAAATTGAAACCTTTAATCAAAACCTAGGGCAGGGTAGTCTCTCAGTTAATTCGAATGCGAGTTTAGTCGCAAGCTTTCACTTTGTAATACAACGAATGACATCAAAAACATTCCTCTGGAATCAAAAGACAATGATGGTTACCTATCACATAGGAAGTCATTATCTCTAAAAAAAAACCACTAAGTCAAAACCTACAAAGGAGACTTAAGAAAAACTAGGGGCATCCTGCTGACTGTGATCTCAAAAACAAGAACAGTCAGGAAAAAATCAGGGATAATAAACCAAAAAAAGAGGTCACTATAGATCCTCGACCAACATGAAAAAATGTTGTAAAAAATGACCGCCTTCCGATAAACTAAACTTGTCTTAACCATCACCAAAACATCATTGGAGTTCGAACGTACAATTAACTAAGTTTAGGACTAAAGAACATCACGAAGAACGGGTGGTGTTGTACCCCAAAATTTTCCCGCTCATTTCTCAAAGATTCGCTCACAAGATCTTCTATGACGTCAAGTTTGCAGCAGTGATACATCAATTTAGGCTTGGAATTGGCCCAAGGGCAAAATGGTCAATTGCATACTGGAAAGTCAAACTTTGACTTTTTGGTCAACATGACATTCCAAAGATCAAATTTCATCAAGACATTCAAGAATATGAAACTTGTTCATCGAGAAATAAAAAAAAGTCAATTTCATCTTTGAAAAGTCAAAATTTCAAACTTAGAAATTTTTTTAAGTGTTGGAAAATTCATGTTTTTTTCCACAACTTTATGCCAAATTTCCAACATGATGCAAGATGATTCAAGGGAAACTTCCAAAATGAAAGTTGTATATTTAAATGAGATCTAAAACATTATAGGGCATAACTTTTCCTAGAATTGCTTGGATTTCAAGTTATGAATTCATGAAATCATGGCATTTTTGAATAAACACTTAGAGAAGTTTTCAGCAGTTTTGGTCAGGGTTTTATCCCAACTTCTTGGCCAATTTTCACCAAGTTCCAGTTTGATTTAACAAAAGTGGTCAACATGAAAGTTTTAGAGGGTGTTTCAAGCTTTCTAAAACATCAAAGAGCATGAATTTATCATATTTGAGCTAGGAGATTTAAGGGCCTGAAGTTGGGCATTCATTCTTGAATTGCAAGCCATTTCTGTTGAAGAACACATAATCCAATTGGCATGATGTGCTGCATAATCTTACTTTGCAGGCCTTGTGACTTGAAAATCTTACCATAATTTAATGCTTACACAAACTTTTGAGCTATGGTCCATTTGGTTTAAGCATTGTCCAAGTGATCTTTCCATTTTTGGCACAAAGTTGACATTGCCATTCTTGCAAAGTAGCTTTAATCATAAAATCAGCTCTCCTTGAGCCTCTAACTTATCCCTTCTACGCACACTCAACATACAAAACCAGAAAGGCATGCTTAAAGTGTCCAACAACTCTATACAACAAAGTACAAACCATTGGAACTATGATCTTTAAGCTTGCTTCATGTACAATCTAACCTAGCCATAACATCTGATCTAAAATATGAGTTTGTTCAAGTATTAAACCTTCTCTATAAATAGAGAGGACAATCACAAGAGAAAGATGCCAAAAAAATAGGAGGGGAAACTAACACTCAAAATCATTTTTGCTGTCAAAAACCAGATTTGTACACAAAACCACTATTTTTGAGCTTTGAAGTCCAAATCTTTGAATCTCATACCTTGCAAGTTTTCTCCAAACAAACCATACAAACACTTCATATACACCATATAGAAGTTGTTCAAACATAATAATAACTTCTGTAACATCACTATCACCATCTTCAAAACTCAAAAGCATACATTGCAACTTGACTCGGTTGGAGCGGTTCAACCATTTTCAGCATAAAATGAAGGTTGAAGCTACTTCAAGAAGGTTCAAAGGAGCTCGATCAATCACCACTTTGCACCTGAAAACATTCGTACGTGTCCTAAAGCTTCCGCTTCAAGAGGTAAACTTTCTCAAACTGTGATCTCATTGTTCATACATCATTTGCTTTTGCGCTCAAAAGATATAACAAGACAGATCAAAGAGAAAAAACTAACAAAAATCCAGACCAGAGGCTGACACGGGTGCCCGTGTCACACGACACGGCCTGTGTCAGCTTAATTGGGTTGAAAAATATAGTAAAATACAGGGATAGAAGCTGACACGGGTGCCCGTGTCAAACGACACGGCCTGTGTCAATGTTACTGGTGCATACACGAGCAGAAAAAAGATGGACAGGGGCTGACACGGGCGCCCATGTCAGATTGGTTGGAATAAAAAAGAATGCAGAAAAGTCATGGACAAGTCCTGATACGGGTTCCCGTGTCCACTGACACGGCCCGTGTCATCTCGGGCACCAAATTTCTTGATTTTGGAGACTTTTTAGGTTATTTTGGACATATTTCATTGCTTGGAAATGACCTAACTTTATAAAACCTTTTTGTTCAAATGAAACCTCAAAAACATTTTTCTAAACAATTAACTTAGACTTAGGTTTTTCTTCAATGAAATTAATTACAAAACCTTTTTTCTATAAGAAAACCCAAAAAAGCAATTTCTCTCACTTTACATCTTCTTGCATATTTTATTATTTTTGCATTATAAATTATGTAATTGTCAAAGCCTTGTAATAGTAATTAGGGTTTAATTTTCTTGCAATCCACATTTGTAAATTTTTATACCCCATCCCCATAATGATGTAATAGTGTAGTAATTTTACTTTCCGCAATTTATCGCTTTCATATCAATGCTAGTAAATTAGGATTTGTATGGAAAGATAAAATCAATGTTCAGAGAACCCTAATTCAAGATAAGCAATGCATGTAAATCAAACACACTTGCACACTTGCACCCCTAGGGTTAACTCCACTTGTTGCCTTACAAAAATGGCCATGTTATGCATGTGGGATATCTTAGCAAAAACAATCAAAAATACAAGATCATAGTCCCTCGATGACGCTATCAATGTTGTCTTTCAAAATGATCTTAGTCCCTAAAGAAAATGCTAAGACATCTTACAACATTGCTAATCATGGTTATACAATGACCCACTCCCGTCCCTTTTACATCCAAAGATTGGGTTACTTACCAAATCAATGGTAAGATAACAATGTCAAAGGAAAAACGAAATGAACATGAAAGACTTTTGAGTAGGTAGAATGCTCCTAGTTACTTGTTCAATTTTCAAAAACCAAAACATCCTTGCTATTTTCAAAACAAACACCAATACTTTCAAAAACATCTTTCAAACTTGAAAACATTTTCAAAAGATCAACACTTTGTATACATTCTTACGAACGAGAATCATTACAAATTTTTCCTAAACAATGGAATCTTTACAAAATACTTTCAAAAACCACACAAAGCACATTTTCAAACAAAAGCAAGTGATCTAGCAAGTAACTAAGAGCCCATGGAAAACCATGGATGAAAAGGATGCTAATAACTTCCCTTTTCATAATCTACCCCCCGAACTCAAGAAACAATCTCAAAGGTCTTTCCTATGCTTTTTCACCTTTCCTTTTGGATAAAAGAAAATTCGGTGGCGACTCTTGCTAACCGCAACACTTGCGATAAAACGCAAAACACCCAAGTCAGTTCTCCCACCGTATCACAGAACTGGCGACTCTGCTGGGGAAAATTTTAAAAGTGGGGTTACCTTAGGGTTAGATCACATTTACTTGCTTTCTTTGTTTAACTTGTGTGCTTTACATTTTGGTTCTTTGTTTGGGTTTTGTGATACAGTGGCAGAACCGACTGTTTAATACTTGTTTATGTTTTGCATTTTGTGTCGCGGTAAGCAAGAGTCACCATCAACTATCATTTCATCCAACCGGAAAGGAAAAAAGTACAGAAAAAAAATCCTTTTTCGAGATTTTGAGTACGGGGGGTAGATTATAGAAAGGGAAGGTGTTAGCACCCTTTCTATCCATGTTTTTCCATGGGATCTTAGGTACTTGCTCATTTTTAAATTGCTTGAGTGTGCTTTGTTTTGAAAAGTTTTACTTCGTGATAACCCTTGTATCAGTCCTCAAGAGTGTGACGAAGTTGTTTTTGAAAATTGTTTGAAAAGTGTAAGTGTGAAAAGCTTTGATTTGAGCAAGTACCTACTAGCATCTACTTACTCAAAAAAAGATCGTTTCTATTCTTGTTTCCTTTAGACAACGCTATCCAACTATTGAGAAATAAGTAGCACCGTCGTTGGAATTTGCAAGGGTCAATTCAAAAGGGACGTGCAATCATTAAAGCAATATTAGGACACCTTAGTAGTAACCCTAGAGTCTTAAGATCTTTTCAAGGCAACATTTCCGAGGCAACATTAGAATGGGACATTTGATCTTTTTAGACAGGAGGGCAACCACTAAGACACCCTATGCTTAATGATCGTTTACCGAAGGCAAACAAAGTAAGAGTATACCCTAAGAGTGAATATGTGCGAGTGATTTATTTTCAGTTTATTATCTTTGCACATTAGGGTTTTCTAACCATGTTAATTTTGTCATGCATTCTTACCATACAATCCTATTAGCATACATATAGACAGTTAAATATTTGCAGGAATTAAAAATGCGAGAAAGTAAACCTAGCTATTACAAGGCTTCAGGGAGCGGGATTAATTACATAACCAAAAAATCGGGGATTTAAACAGCAAATAAAAACCCTAAATTAACTATTACAAACCCTGAACAATTACAAAATATTGGCAAAATAATTAACAAGCGCGCGGCGAATTAAACACGAGACAATTAGGGTTTTGACCCTTTGACTAATCCTACTTGCGATTGATTAAAAAAATTTTTTTTGTCATGTTTTGTTATTTGAGAAAATAATGGAATAATTGAATTAAAAGAAAATCCTAAGTTCTAATTAATGTTAATTTTTGAAAATTAATTAATTAATTCTAAACGACCTATTTTTGTATTTTTTGTTTTATTTGAGAAAAAGAGAAAAATTAAATCAAAAATTAACCTAATTAACCTAATTTTCTAATTTAATTTTAATTGTAAAAAAAACAAATTAAAGTTACCCTAATTTAAATATTAATCTAATTAATTAACAAAAAATTAATTTAATAAGAAAACAACTAAATCTATTTTTTATGACTTTTCTTGATTTTTTATGATTTAATTAAAACTGATTTAAAAAAAAAGATTAAACAAATTAAAATAGAAATTAAAACTCAAGAGAAATTGAGAATTGGGCCTGATAGTGTTAGCAAATGCAGGGGATGCACATCTGAATTCTTTGGCCCAAATACTCCAAAGCCTGGTTGACCACGCCTGATCTGGTGTGATGTTGACTTGAGTGTATGGTAGACCTTCATTGGAGAGGCGTGGGATCTGATGACACGCTGGATCACATGGATAAATGTTGATGGCGTATGGTGGTCACCAAGAAGAGCAATGCGCTGGATCAACTGACTGGAAATAATATAAATGAAAACGCTGGGACCTGGGGATTGAACCCAGGTCCTTATGCTCAATTCCAATGCTTGCTTGCCAGCTGTGCTACGCGTTCTTATTGTTATTACAAGGGAAACAAAATGTATTATTTAATAAATAAATGGATTACTGAATGAACCAAAAAATGCGCCAGTTTTCAAATGGTCCAATGATGCTGGGACACATTATCTTCTTCTTCCTCATCCATCGTTTTAGACCCTGGCCCTTTTACCTACAATAGTTTTACTGTAACTACTAACCTGTAACATTCAAAAATCCTGTACAAGCAATATAAATGAAAGGTAAGGGTACCAATCAACTCGCCTCATCCTCACGAGCATCATGGTACCTGATTCAAGGCCTAATTTTGCTTGTACTGAAAACCCCTAAAATGAACACAAAAACCCTAGCAATGGAAACATCATGTACATGCATCAAAAAATGCAATTAAATGGCATGGTTAGCTTGCAAACATGATGAAAAACACGAATATAACAATCAAAAGTGCTAATCATGCAAGAATTGTGATAATCGAATTGAAAAAATATGCCAAACCGTATGAAGTGTAGCGCGTGTTTCTGGGCGTTTCAGGCCTTGCAAATGATTTGGACAACTTCCTGGGACGTCCAGCAATGGATTAAGATAGCTAGGATGGATTGAGATGGCCTGTGGAATGAAAACCAACTCACACTTTTCTTTGAATTTTGTGACTTTGCTCTGCCTCTTTTCACGACTCTAACCCTTGTTTTTTGATATGTAATTCTTCATTATATAACCTAGAGTGAATTAGGTTAACAAACTTGGATTGAATCTTTGCATTTATCCAAGATTTGATTTGATTTTTAAGTTGTATGATATGTTCCTATTTTGAGCCAAAACACACCTTTCTTGTATCAATTGGCCTTAACTCTAATTGATCTTGCAAACTCGGCATATTTTGATTGCTAATCTGTCAAAAAAACAAATCAAATCATATATCTTTATTAATTTTCATCATTTATTTGATTTAATTCACTTTTTAATTAATTAAAAATCAAAATAAATTGAAAAATGAAGCACATAATGGGTGAGTGGACATTTGAGTCGTGGACCACATTATAATTGAGGTGAAAGCATAAAAAGTTGGGCTCATTTAGCAAAAAATGCAAATTTGAGCACATTTGACTTTTGGCAATTTTGCAAAAATGGTCAACTTGGCCAATGCATAACTCTCTCAATTTTGATCCTAGAGGGGTGTTCTTGGACTTTTTAGAAATCTTAGGATGTACTATAAACAACCCTTTTGGTATCATATCAATTGAGTCTTAAATTTTCATGTATGAAGCTTTGACCCAAAAGGTGTTTTTGTTGACTTTTCAAAAGGACCTATAATGTCAAAATTCATATCTTTTTGTGAGTACATATTATGAACTTGGGATCTGAAGATGAATTGTAAGGAATTTCATCCTATTCAAAATGAGCTTTGGATGGGTCATTTCTGATAAAGTATGAGAAAGTTATGCTTGGTCAAAGTTGAGTTGACTTTTCCTTTAAAACCCTAATTTAGCAACTTTTGGATTTTGATGAATTGTGAGCAATCCTTGAGGAATCATGATCAACCCTTGATAAAATGATGGATAATACTTCAAAATGAGGATGTTGACCAAAAATCTTGAAGTTTGACTGTGTGTGGGCCACAGTTGACTTTTGACCTAGTATAGTTGATTTTCAAGCATTTGAGCAATTAACTGAGCAAACTTCTTCTGCAAGGCTTGAAACTTGACATGGATGATATTGAGAACATATTAGGACAATGGTGAGAATTTGAGTCCTTTTTGGTTCACACATATTGATGAAGATGGAAACCCTAATTTGAGGTATACTGTCTTAGGAGAGAGTTTGTCTGGTCAACTCTTGAACTTCCTTGAGCAATTTGGGGACCTCACTTGCCATGTGTTGAGAAATATAGGAGGGAAAATTTTGGGGTACAACAGGTTTGAATCCTCTACCCGGATTTGGGATACCTTATAGGTAAGTAGCAATACGTTGTAGAAATTGTACGGGGTATACCTGCACGGTCTAAGCAATAGCTACGTTAGTGCGACATATTTGTGGGTACCGGTAGCCCTTGAGTAGTCAAGGAGAATACGGGGCCGCTGAGTGATGTCATGAAGCACTAATGAACTTTTAGAACCTTTACTTGACCAACTTGGCCTTTAGGACGTAGTGAGATGATCGACTTTGGTGCAGTCCGAAGTTGGTAGATACTCGATACTACACTCATTGAGGTTTGGTTTTTTGGGATATTTCAGTCTCCATTAAAGAGGCTTGCGCTGAAACAATGCCCGAGAAAAAAATCAGTGATATTGAGCTCCTTAGAACCAGATTACTATTACTAGGACAGGTTTGAGCCAACTAAACTTCAAGAGGGTACTTACCTATGGGACTCCATGCAAGCCTAAACCTAAGGACTTGTTTGCTTTGTTTGTATGTATTTACTTGTACATAACATTATAAACATCATGGCATCATACTCATACTCACTAACCATTTCAAGGATTTTTGGGATTTATCTTTGTTCCGTTTTGTAGGACATGGATTCTATTCGTAGGAAAACCATTCAAGTCAATCTAGTAAGGATCCCTCCTTAACTCAAAGAGTAAGCATCAAGGATTCATGAAAATTCTCCATTTACCGAAAGACATGGCCGCCTACTAAACTTGGTCACTTCCAACACCGACGAAGACATGATGAAGGTGCTCTTTCAGTTCTTTGATCCCCTACACCATTGCTTCACATTTCCCAATTATCAACTTGTGCCAACATTGGAAGAATTCTACCGACTCTTGAGGATTCCCATTCTCAATCAACTACCTTTCAACGGTACGGAAAGAGATCCAAATCCAGAAGAGATTGCTCAAGCTCTACATTTGCAACCATCTGATATCACAACTAATTGGGAAGCAAGGAGTGGTGTCAAAGGTTTCCTAGCAAAGTTCTTGTTTGAGAAAGCCCAAAACTGTTGGAACTCTTTGGATTTGCAAGCCTTTGAGGAAATTGTGGCTCTCCTCATCTATGGGATGGTTTTGTTTCCAAATCCTGACCAACTCATAGATGTGAACACCATCAAAATCTTCATGTCTCGTAACCCAATGCCTACTTTGCTAGGGGAGATCCTACATTCTTTTCACACTCGCACCATGAGGAAAAGAGGTATCCTTATGTGCTGTACTCCTCTTTTGGCAAGATGGTTTATTTTGCATCTTCCCCAATCTGTATTGAAGAATGAGCCAGGTTCAAGGTGGTCACATAGCTTAATGACGCTCAGACATTCAGATATTCATTGGTGTTCCCTCTCTTTGGAGAATGTTACTATCGTCGACCGTTATGGAGAATTCCCTAATGTCCCTTTACTTGGCATTAGAGGAAGTATCACCTACAACCCTTGCTTAGCCTTAAGACAATTTGGTTACGCCCGAAGGGATGGTCCCCATGAGATGCTTATTCAAGGTTTGATATTTTACTACGAGAGCGACAATCAAGGTTACCGCCAGAGGTTTGTCCGAGCTTGGAGGATGTTGAACAAAGTGGATAGCAAGACGTTAGGATACAAGAATTCCATTCCCCTCGAGCCTTACCTTAAATGGGTGCGAGCTCGTGCTCATAAACTTGTGATGCCTTATCCTTCCATCTTACCAGTTATCATGGAGCTCGTGGTTGAAGGAGATGTTCCCTATACTATCCTCCATCCGGACATGCCTACCTCTCTCGAAGACTTACAAAAGGATTGGGTCCAGATGAAGGAAGAACGAGATACTTTCGAGGCCCAATTCTATGCTAGTGAGAAGAGAGTCTTAGAGCTTACGAAACAACTATAAGAAGAGCAAAATGTGAACGCTTATCTCGCGCAAAAGAGGATGCGTTCGGTCTTTTTATCTTAGAAAGCTATTTTGTAAGCCCAAGGGGCATAATGTAATCTTTCTTGTTTTGACTAATGAAAGTTAATGTTTGTTCATTCTTTTGTCTATACAAATTTAAATTTCATTAATCCTTGAAATAATTTGCATATACATATTCATGCATCATAACATGACATGTTTTCACATAACAGGTTTCCTTATCTTTCAGCTGTTTATTTCAGCAAGATGGATCTAGAGAAAACGGTGAAGGATCTCCAAGCCCAAAATTCTCAGTTTCAGGAAACTCTACTAGCCCTAGCTAAGGGGAAGCAAGATATGATGGCTTTGCTGGCCGTTAAGAAGAAGTCAAAGAAAAAAGCTCTACTCAACATGGGTAAAAGGTTCAAAGAGACAATCCGTCAAATCCCAATAGAAGAAGATTCATCCGAAGAGGACGAGAACCAGATTAGTGAGGTCAAGAGTACTCAGGCTGACTGTATCAACGATCAAGTATCCAACGATGATTATTTCAACGAGCAGTACCTACCCGCTGATATCAAATACAAGTAGTTAGAAGACAGATTGAAAGCTGTTGAAATCCAAGCCGTTCTTGACTTAGATTTTGATGATTTGGGTTTGATCTCTGGGGTAGTCATTCCCCACAAATTCAAAATACCAATCTTTGCCAAGTATGATGGGATTTCTTGTCCAAAACTCCGTTTGAAGTTTATGTGCGCAAGATACAGCCGCACACTACCGATAAGAAGCTATAGGTTCACTTTTTCCAAGAAATCTTGGCTGGAACACAACTTGAATGGTTTTATCAGTTAGATGGTTCTCGTATCAATACTTGGGAGGATTTAGCTACTTCCTTCTACCATCAGTATCAATACAACGCCGACTTGGAACTAACAAGGGTTCAGTTGCAAGATATGACCATGGGAAAGAACGAAGGATTTAAGGAATATGCGCAAAAGTGGAGAGACCTTGCTAGTAGGGTACAACCTCCCTTGACTGATATGGAGCACATCGACATGTTCATGGGTACTTTATCTGGTCCTTTCTTTAATCTGTTGGTTGACTGCTCTTCTTCTGGTTTCAACGAATTAATCTTAACCGGTGAAATAGTTGAGAGTGGCATCAAAGTGGGAAGATCTCTATGGCATCTACCTCCACCGCCAATCCTATTAAGAAACCTTTTGCTGCAAAGAAGGAAGTTAATACTGTGTATGGGGAAAAGGCGCATACCAAGAAGAATGACCACCCGTCTGTCAATGATGTCCGAATCTCCAATCCAACTCCTACTCCAAGACCATATGCAAATCATAAACGTTTCGAAATTCTAAGAAGACAATTTACAAGGTTATGCATGTCACTGTCTCAAGCCCTTCAACATTTTCTTAAGCCTAATTTAGTGACATTGCACAATCCTCCCGCCAACCCTGACACCTCGTCACCAAAGTATAACCCGAACGCAAAGTGTGCTTACCATTCAAACAACCCTGGGCACGAGACTGATCAGTGTTGGGCCTTGAAGTACAAGATCCAGGATTTAATTGACAACAAGACTATTGAGTTTGATCCTCCTCCAATGCTGAATGTAATTACCGCTCCAATGCCGAAGCATGACAAAGGTGTTAATGTTGTTGAAGATACAATTTTTATTGCCTCTGTTGAAGAATTGACTACTCCGCTGAATGTAATCAAGAACAATCTTTTGAAAGCTGGGGTCTACCCTAGCTGTGAAGAAGACTATGTGTGCTGTACAAGACAACCCAATGGATGTGAAGGGCTGAAAAAAGGTATACAATGCCTGATGGATAGCCACAAAATTCTGTTTGAAAAGACTCCGCCTGCCAAGAGTTTGGTTAACAAATGTGAAGACCTCTCCATTATTACCATCTCCAACAAGCCCCTTAGGATCACCTCCAAAGGTCCTATTAGGATTTCAAATGAACCCACTATTGCTCCATTAATAATTACCAATCCCAAACCAATTCCTTACTCTTCAAATAAAGTGGTATCATGGAATTACGATGCTGAAGTGTTCTATCATGGGATTAAACAAGATGCCTGGATCAAAGAAGGAAAAGATGACGTTGTTGGCAACATAGATGGATCAAGCAAAGTAACTAGAACTGAGAGAATATTTTCACCCAATATCTCACCTCCAGTAGTTACAAAGACGCCCATCGGCATTACCGCTGCCAAGCCAAATACCGATACCAGAGGGAAGGGGAAGGTTGTTAAGCCTGATGTGATTGAGGTACCCTCCAAAGACGTAGCTGATGAAGAACCCTCCTCCCGTGAAATGGACGATATTTTGAAGATCATAAAGAGAAGCGACTTCAAAATTGTAGAACAGTTGGGGCAAACCCCTTCTAAGATTTCAATGTTATCATTGCTGCTTTTCTCTGATGCCCATGCTCGAACATTAATCAAGTTCATAAAAAAGGCTCATGTCCCCTATGAGACAACAACAAATCAATTTGAGAATTGTGTGGCTAGCCTAACAATTGATAATGACTTAGGATTTTCAGATGTTGACTTAACGCCTCTTGGGAAGAATCACAATAAAGCTTTACATGTTTCTGTCCAGTGCAAAGGGACCACCTTAACACATGTGCTAGTCGACACTGGTTCTTCTTTGAATGTATTACCCAAGGGGGCGTTATACCGTCTTGACTGTGAAGATTTAATCTTGAAGCCAAGTGATATCATCGTAAGGGCGTTTAGTGGATCAAAGAGGACTGTTCATGGGGAAGTAAATATTCCAATCAAAGTGGGTTCCCAAACCTTAAACTCCACCTTCTATATTATGGATATTCACCCTACCTATTCTTGTCTGTTAGGTCGCCTGTGGATTCATAAAGCTGGGGCAGTGACTTCAACCCTCCATCAAAAACTCAAATATCCAGGCCAAGGCAGGATAGTCAACATCTGTAGGGAAGAAGAGTTTATGGTGAGCCACCTTAACTTCTTCAAGTACGTAGATATGGACGGAGAATTCATTGGAACTCCATGTCAAGCTTTTGAGGTTGTATCGCTAATGATTACTGCTACTAAATGCTCTTCTGATGAGTCCAAAAATGTCAAGACCACGCCAAAGATGGTTTCAGTCAAGGATGCCCGCACGACAATTGAAGAAGGAAACTGTGATACTTGGGGGCAACTCCTCGATATCCCATTTAAATCAGACAAGTTTGGTTTGGGCTTCACCGTCAAAGCTCAGAAGGAAGTGAGGCGTGCTCGTGCTTGAAAGCCACCTCTCCGCATTGGAAGCCATGGAGTCAACGCCGTAGGTGATTATGAAGAAGAGACTACATTTGAAGAGTGGGTGTATCCAACCACTACAGAGTTGAAGAAATGGCATACAAAGGACTTTGTACTAGTCTCCTTCATTGAGGAGTAATATACTTGTTTTTTCTTTTCTTTCAATTCAAGAACTTGTTGTCTGTAATATTCAAATAATGACTTTTAAGCCATGTGCCTAGCCCGGGGCATTTTGGTCCATTTGTCAAGGGTTTTATTTATATTCATCTAATCATATGATCATTCAGTACATTGTACTCTTTTACATTCAAATATTTGTGTTCATTTTCTTTCCTTTCTTTCAAATACATTTTTAAAAAAAAATAGCCATGTATCTTACATGCACACACACACACACACACACACACACACACACACACACACACACACACACACTTTTACAGGTCCACATCCACTCTAGATCCTATTGCCAATGACTCTACTATTACCGACTATGACTTTGAATGTCCTATCAACCAAGCCGAAGACGAATGCGAGGAAGATTGTGACATACCGGGAGAACTAGCCAGACTTCTATTACAAGAGGAAAAATCTATTCAACCGCATGAAGAGTCAGTTGAAGTTATCAACCTAGGTACTGAGGCAGATAAGAAGTAAATCAAGATCGAAACTAACTTGAAAAACGGTGTCAAGAGCAGGTTGGTTCAAATGTTGCATGATTACATGGAGTTTTTTGCTTGGTCTTATGAAGATATTCCTGGGTTGGATACCAACATCGTAGTTCATCATCTGCCAACAAAAGAAGATTGTCCGCCTGTCAAGCAAAAGGTTCATCGTATGAGGCATGATATGTCCGAAAAGATCAAAGCTGAAGTGATGAAACAGTTCGATGCAGGGTTGCTAGATGTGACATCCTATCCTCAATGGGTTGCCAATGTGGTGCCAGTGCCAAAGAAAGACGATAAAGTTTGCATGTGCGTAGACTATAGGGATCTGAATAGGGCAAGCCTCAAGGATGACTTCCCTCTACCATACATTGACGTTTTAGTTGATAATACTGCTCAGCATAAAGTCTTCTCTTTAATGGATGGCTTCTCAGGATATAATCAAATAAGGATGGCTCCTGAAGACATGGAGAAGACTACTTTCGTTACGCAATGGGGCACTGTGATACGGTGGGAAGAACTGACTGTTTTTGGAATGCTGGTTTGCATTTTGCGTTTGTGTTTGCAAAATGTCGCGGTAAGCAAGAGTCGCCACCGACTTTTATTTTATCCAACAAGGAAAGGAAAAAAGTATAGAAAAATTCCTTTTTCGAGATATTTATGAGTACGGGGGGTAGATTATAGAAAGGGAAGGTATTAACACCCTTTCTATCCGTAGTTATCTACGGGCTCTTAGGTACTTGCTCATCATTTTCAAAATGTTTTCTTTGTGCTTGTGGGTTTTGAAAAGTTTTTTTGCTTTAACTTCGATTTAACTCTTGCTTCTGTCCTCAAGAGTGTAATGAAGTGTTTTTTTGAAAACTTTGTTCGAAAAGAAGTGTAAGTGTGAAAAGTTTTGTTTTGAAAGAGCAAGTATCTAAGAACTATCTACCTACTCGAAAAAGGAATCGTTCTATGCTAATATCCTTTAGACAATGCTAGCCCACTATTAGTTAGTAGGTAGCACCGTCGTTGGAGTTTTAAGGTCAATTCAAATGAGGGACATACGGTCACTAAAGCAATGTTAGGACGCCTTAGCGGTAACCTAATGTCTTAGATCATTTATTTGAGGCAATTATATCCGAGGCAACCGTTTCGAGACAACTATGATCTTTTAGACAAGAGGACGACCTCTAAAACGACCTATACTCAATGACCGTGTACGAAGGAAACCAAGTGGGGTGTATCCTAAGAGTGTGCATGTGCGAGTGTGTTGTTTTCAGTTATTTTTATCTTTGTACATGTTAAAGGAGATCTAATTTGATTTTAGTTTAAGCATTCATTCTTGTCATACAAATCCTATTATCAAACATCTAGCAATTATATAATTTGCGGAAATTAAATTACAAGGCGTCAGGTATTTACATTGCCAAAAGCAACCCTTTGAAAATAAAATAAAGCGATAAAACAAATAAATGGTCCTAATTATCTATTACATACCGGAAGAAGATACATAAATATGGATAAAAATAAATAAAGCGCGCGGGAAATTAAATCGAATGCGAATTAGGGTTTTGACCCTTTTAAAAGAAAATGCTTTTTTTTGTTGTTTTTATTTAAGAAAAGAAATTAAATTCTAAAATTAAAATCTAAATTAATTAACAGAAAAAATAATTAATGACATATTTTTAGATTTTTTGATTATTTAAGAAAGAAATTAAAATAATTAAATTAGAATTAAAACCTAATGATTTCTAATTAATTTTAAATATTTACCAAAATAAATTAAAGTTTCCTAGAATTAAAAACCTAATTAATTAGTTAGTGTTTATTGAAAAAAGAAATTCTGAAATTTATTGGATAAAAATATTTTTTTGATTTTTTTTTATAAAAAGAAAATTAATCCATTGGTTAGAAATTAATTAAAATAAAATAAAGCAATTAAATAAATAAACAAAATATAAAAAAAAAAGAGAGTGGGCCTGTTTTTGGGAGGTGCTGAAAGCAAAGATATTAGCCCAATAATGCATGTCCATTTGACTTTTTTGATCCAGCGTATGCGCATTGACTGGTTTATGGTGCACCCCTGAAACTTGACCACCAGATATGGCGCTTTGAGGAGTGAGGGAGTATGGTAGATCTTAGGCTGGCATATGCACTGGAATATCTGAAAACAAATAATATTGAGAAAGGGGGGGACCTGGGATTCGAACCCAAGTCCTGAAGGGATATCCAATGCCAAGCTTACCATCATGCCATATTGTTTTAATTGTTAGTATAATACAAAGAAATAATAATATAATAAAACAAAATCAAATGGTCAGAAAATAAAAAAATGCACAATTATTTGAATGGTCCAATGGGAACGTGACACACATCGTCACTGACCTCCAATCGTGGCTAAAACCCTGTAACACTTATAGCTACGGACACTAGCCGTCACTACAAGTCGTGCTTGTTTCAAAATCCTCTACCGGCCATGAAAATGGTTTCTAGGACCATGGTTGAACTCGTCACAACCTCCTGATCACAACCCCATCCTTCATGTGGACCAATTATACCTGAAATGAAAAGACCCAAAAACACGAACCAAACCCTAGCAATGGTGGTTCTCTATATAAGCCAGATAAATGCAATTGATTATTATGAAAAGCTTGCAAATGATGTGAGGGTTAAGAATATGCAGTTATTTCATGAAAACAATGCCTATTTCTGAGATACGAAATCAAGAACAGGGCTAACTCGCGTGAGACTTACAGTGCATATGGAAGCTTGAAAACACCTGGTTGTGATTGGTTTTGCTTGTGGAGGTTGCCAGGAAGCGATTGGGATACGTCTCAAGTCTTGAAAATGTCTCTAACCTTGATTTCAAAGTCACACTTTTTTCTGGTTTTTGCAAGTTTGGATCCACCCCCACGATTGCTCTCCAACCCTGATTCTTGTGCCTTTTGCTTGCTTATGTATTGCACATTGTATTAGGGTAACAAACTTTGTCCAAATCCTCCTACATTGATGATTGCATATTTGATTTGATCTTCCATTAAAACCTTCCAATTTTGGCTTGAATCCAATCTCTTTGTGCATAATGGCCTTGATACGAATTTGATTGCAAAGCTAGCTGTAATTGGAGCCTGAAATGATTAATAAATCAATTGATATCAATGCTTTGGATTTTATTTGATTTAAAATGAATTAATTCAAATAAAAATCAAATTAAATAATAAAAATAGGATATGGACACATGGCTAAAGCTAGAGCACGTGGGAAATAAGGAAAACTCAAAACATTTGAAAAATAATGGGCCAATTTGGCAAAATTTGATGTTTTGGGGATAGTTGACTTTTGGCAATTTTGCAAAAAGGTCCAACTTCAACAATTCATAACTTCTTCAATTTTGAACTTTTGGCGGTGTTCTTAGACTTTTTTGAAAGCTTGAGATGTCCTCTAACCAATCATTTTGGTCTCATCTCATTTTGATATTCCATGATCAAGTTATAAGCTTTGATAAAAAAGGTGTTTTTGTTGACTTTCAAAAATAACCTATAATGTCCAAATTCATAACTTCTTGTGAGTGCATTTTTTGATCTTGGGATATGAAGATGGATTGTAGGAAATTGCATCATATTAAAAATGAGCTTTGGATGGGTCATTTATCATAAAGCATGAGACAGTTATGCTTGGTCAAAGTTGAGTTGACTTTTCCTACAAAACCCTAATTTAGCAACTTTTGAATCTTGATGAATTTTGAGAAATCCTTGATGAATCATGATAAACCCTTGATCAAATGATGAAATATCCTTCAAAATGAGAATGTTGACAAAAAATCTTGAAGTTTGACTGTTTGTAGGTCACAGTTGACTTTTGCCCTAACACAGTCGATTTTTGGACCTTTGAGCAATTGACTGAGCAAACTTCCTCTACAAGGCTTGAAATTTGACATGGATGATCTTGAGAACATATTAGGACATTGGTGAGCACTTGAGGTCATTTTTGACTAAAGTATCTTGATGCAACACAAAACCCTAATTTGGGGTAGACTGCCTTAGGAGATAACTTGTCTGACCAACTCTTGAGCAACCTTGAGCAAACTTGGAGATCTTTCTTGCAATGTTTTTATGAAATATGGTAGGGAAAATTTTGGGGTACAACAACTTCCCCTGTTCAATCTTCTTAAACCTGAGGATGTAGATTGGCTTTTACGCCTTTCGTGATCCAAAGGTGGAAGATGATTGAACACTAGAGTGCCCAGAAATTTAGACTCGCATGAAGTGGTATCAGCCTTGTGATGTCGGGAATGGGCTTACAAATGCTATTTAGAGATTGGTGACGAGGGGATGGGCTTAAAGATGCCATCTGAAGGAGTGTCGATCGCATAAGAGATTCCTTAGCGAGAGCTTGTATACCTGTTGTTGTGGAAGATTCCGCTGGGGAAGTTTGATTTTTGTTGAGATTTAGGAACTTACCCGTAATTCAACTGAGGTGTTGAGATTTAGGAACTTGCCCGTAATTCAAATGAGGGGGGGGGGGACATCTTCGTCGAGATTTAAGAACTTGCCCGTAATTCAACTGAGAAAACTTCTTTGCTGAGATTTAGGAACTTGTTTGTACTTCAACGGAGGAACGTTGTCGAGATTTAGGACCTTGTCTGTAATTCAACTGAGAAAAACTCTTTTGAGATTTAAGAACTCGTCAGTAATTCGACTGTAGGGAAACATCTTCATCGAGATTTAAGAACTCGCCCGTAATTCAACTGAGAAAACTCTGCTGAGATTTAGGAACCCGTCTGTAATTCGACGGAGGAACTTTGTCGAGATTTAGGACCTTGTCTGTAATTCAACTGAGAAAAACTCTGTTGAGATTTAAGAACTTGTCAGTAATTCGACTGGAGGGAAACATCTTCATCGAGATTTAAGAACTCGCCCGTAATTCAACTGAGAAAACTCTGCTGAGATTTAGGAACCTGTCTGTAATTCGCCGGAGGAACTTTGTCGAGATTTAGGACCTTGTCTATAATTCAACTGAGAAAAACTCTGTTGAGATTTAAGAACTTGTCAGTAATTCAACTGGAGGGAAACATCTTCTTCTAGATTTAAGAACTCGCCCGTAATTCAACTGAGAAAAATCTGCTGAGATTTAGGAACCTGTCTGTAATTCGACGGAGGAACTTTGTCGATATTTAGGACCTTGTCTGTAATTCAATTGAGAAAAACTCTGTTGAGATTTAAGAACTTGTCAGTAATTCGATTGGAGGGAAACATCTTCATCGATATTTAAGAACTCGCCCGTAATTCAACTGAGAAAACTCTGCTGAGATTTAGGAACCTGTCTGTAATTCTTACGGAGGAACTTTGTCGAGATTTAGGACCTTGTCTGTAATTCAACTGAGAAAAACTCTGTTGAGATTTAAGAACTTGTCAGTAATTCGACTTGGATAAAAGCTTCATAGCTTTGAATTTTATGAGAATTTAACCGCATCCTTCCTGAAAGGTAAAGGTCAGTTGTATGTAATGCATGATATGTATCAGGCGATGATGTTCTCAAAATAAATGAGATTATGTTGTATGATGCGTATATGAATGTGTCATGATGCATGGAAGTGTAATGTTTTTAGCTGGGGAAAATAAATCCCGGATAGCTGCTGGAGAAAATGGTTGAATTCTTCGTTTCCGCTGAGGATGGCGAATGGAGATGATTGTGAGAATAAACCTGCAGGAGAGGATGACTCTGTTGAGGAATAAACTTATGAGGAGATTACGCTGTGGGGAAGAGATGCTCTATAGAGGATTCCGCTTATAAATTTAGCTGGGGATAAATTACCGTTGTTAGGGATAAATTACCATTGCTAGGGATACTGGATCCTGTTGGGGATTAAATTCCTATTTATGAAAGGAAAGAACTCCGCTGGGGATGATCTCTTAGTTGCAACTTCACTGGGGAATAACCTTTTAGACTCTACTGGGGATGATTCTCCAACTCCACTAGGGAAGGTTTTTCAGACTGCGCTGGGGAGAATTTTCAAACTCCACCGGGGATATTTTATACTCCGTCGGGGATGATAAGGCTTTTCAGTGCTGATGATAGATAAACTCTTCTTGGGGAGAATATTACCGATTCATTCGCGGTTGTGAGTCTCATCTGGGGAGAGTTAACATCATTGTCCTTCTCTTACTCTGCGGGGAGTGAACACACCTTGGTCATATTCTTCAACTGAATCTACCTTTGTACCTGGTGGATAGAGCAATTGTATAGTTTGGACATTTCTCATTTGCCCCTGTTTCTGATATTACGAGTAATTGTCTTTTGTTTCGTATGTAAATATTTATGGGCAGCAATTAATGTCAAATGCATATATCAAAAATGAACATTGGACGTTCTTTGCAGAACAAAACAGAAAAAGGAAAAACAATTTGAAATTACTCTGAAAATGAATTGTATTGATCTTGAAGTTTGTCATGTAAATAAGCGTTTTTGTACAAGAGGCTGACGTCCTAGTAAGAGAACGCCTCCGAATAATAGAATTTACACAATTTGTGAAAAACTAAACAAAACAGCTATGCAAATAATCCCACTGGGTTCCAACTCTGCTATTACCTTTATGTCCTTGAGCATCTCATCACTTTGCTACTTGGTTGAAGGTAAATCAGATTGATTAGTGTCGTTCGAGCTTGATAGTCGATACCGAAGTCTGGTTGCGAGGTGATCCAATGAGACATAGTGTTACGCTTTGATCCCTAATTTTTTCCTGGACCGCCCTTTCGGGTTTTCAGTCCACCGGGATACCCTTTTTTGCCCAAGCCACCTTTTCAGGTTTTCAACTTGCCGGGTGTACAATTTTTTATTTTATTTTCATCCCTTATTTTTGCCCGAACCCTTTTAGTTCGTCGGGAAGCCCTTATTTTTTTCTAGGCAAGTCAACCTAGCGGGTCTTTGTTCATGCATAGTATTTTTTCACCATGTCTGCATTGACGGGGTAAGGAAGGTCGTCACCATCCATGGTGGTCAGAATCATAGCTCCTCTTGAGAAGATGTTCTTAACCACAAATGGCCCTTTGTAAGCGGGGGTCCATTTGCCCCCGGAATCACCTTGTGGCAGTATGATGCGCTTGATAACCAGGTCCCCAACTTGATACTCTTGTCGTCTAACTTTCTTGTTAAATGCCTTGATCATCCGCTTTTGATACGTCTGACCATGACAAATAGCAGCAAGTCTCTTTTTGTCAATTAAATTCAGCTGATCAAGCTGGGTCTAAATCCAGTCATCTTCGCTCAAACCTGCATCCTTCATAATCCGAAGAGAGGGTATCTAAACTTCAATGGGCAAGACGGCCTCCATGCCATAGACCAAGGAATAGGGTGTTGCCCCTGTTGACGTCCGCGCTGAGGTACGGTATCCATGAAGAGCGAACGGTAACATCTCGTGCCAATCTTTATATGTCACCATCATCTTTTGCACGATCTTCTTAATGTTCTTATTAGCCGCTTCTACAGCCCCATTCATCTTCGGCCGGTAAGGAGAAGAGTTGTGATGCTGTATCTTGAACTGTTTGCAGAGTTCGGTGATCATCTTATTATTGAGATTTGTACCATTGTCTGTAATAATCCTTTCTGGTACACCATATCGACATATCAAATTGTGCCGAATGAACCGTGCCACGACGTTCTTGGTTACAGTAGCAAAGGAAGCCGCTTCAACCCATTTCGTAAAGTAATCAATTGCTACCAGGATGAAACGATGCCCGTTGGATGCGGTAGGTCTGATCTCGCCGATCATGTCAATACCCCACATTTCAAAAGGCCACGGAGCTGCCAAGACGTTCAGAGGTACTGGAGGTATGTGCACCTTATCAGCATAGACTTGGCACTTGTGACAGGTCCGAGAATGCTGATAACAGTCGGCTTCCATTGTTGACCAGTAATATCCTGCCCGTAGGATTTTCTTTGCCATGTTGTGTCCACTGGAATGAGTTCCGAAAGTACCTTCATGTAAATCTTCCATAATCCTTTCTGCCTCGTTCTTATCCACACATCACAGTAAGGTCGAATCATGGTTACACTTGTAAAGGATGTCATTACTGATGAAGAACTTCGCTGCGAACCTCCTCAGAAACTTCTTGTCATTAACAGATGCACCCTCAGGGTACTCCTGAGCCTTGAGATACCTCTTTACCTCGTGAAACCAAGGTTTATCTGTTACCTCTTCAGTCTTAATGTCACAGCAATGTGCAGGTTCATCCAATCTTTCAATGGTAATCTGGGGAGCTTCGTTGTCCCAATTGACTTTGAACAAAGACGACATCGTAGCTAGCGCGTCCGCTAACTCATTCTCCTCTCTCGGGAAGTGTTCAAAGGTTATCTCCTCGAAGTGCAGAAGCAACGTCAACACATACTCTTTGTAAGGAATAAGATTTGGATGTTTCGTATCCCACTCGCCTTTGATCTGACTGATCACGAGAGCGGAATCTCTGAAAACACTCAAGAACTTAATCCTTAGGTCAATTGCTGCTCGAAGACCCATGATGTATGCTTCATACTCCGCCATATTGTTGGTGCAGTTGAAACATAGGCGGGCGATGAATGGAGTATGAGATCCTTTAGGAGATATGATCACGGTGCCAATTCCATTACCCAAAGTGTTTGAAGCTCCATCAAAGTACATAGACCATCGGGATCCTTCCTCAGGTCCTCCATCCGGTCCAGGTGTCTCACAATTAGTCACTATCATGATATTCTCATATGGGAATTCAAAGTTCATAGACTGGTAATCGTCCACTACTTGATGTCCCAAATGATCTACCAACACACTTCCTTTGATTTCCTTTTGGGTCGTGTATTGGATGTCATATTCAGTCAAGATCATCTGCCATCTTACTATTCTTCCGGAAAAAACAGGCTTCTCGAAGATATACTTGATTGGATCCATTTTTGATATCAATAGAGTAGTGTGAGTCAGCATATACTGTCTCAGCCGGAGAGCAGCCCATGCCAAAGCGTAACAAGTTTTCTCGAGCAACGAGTATCGGGTCTCATAGTCGGTAAAATTTTTGCTAAGGTAATAAATAGCATGCTCTTTTCGGCCAGACTCGTCATGCTGACCCAGCACACCCCCCATCGAATTGTCGAGTACTGTCAAGTATAAGATCAAAGGTCTCCCTTCCACTGGAGGCATCCGAATAGGAGGCTCTTGGAGATATTCTTTGATCCTTTCGAAAGCGGCCTGACATTCATCGTTCCATCTTACCACTTGATCTTTCTTCAGTAACTTGAAGATTGGCTCACAAGTAGCAGTCAGGTGTGAGATGAATCGAGAAATGTAGTTCAAACGTCCCAGAAACCCTATGACTTCTTTTTCTATTTGGGGAGCTGGCATTTCCTGTATAGCCTTCACCTTTGCAGGATCCACTTGAATACCTTTATCACTTACAACGAAACCCAACAGCTTACCGGATCTCACCCCGAAGGTGCACTTGTTCGGGTTTAACCTCAGCATGTACAACTTCAATCTATCAAATAGCTTCTGAAGATGGTCCAAATGTTCTTCCTCAGTCTGGGATCTTGCAATCATGTTATCGACGTATACCTCAATCTCATGATGGATCATGTCATGGAACAAAGCGACCATGGCGCACTGATACGCTGCCCCAAAATTTTTCAATCCGAAAGGCATGACTTTGTAGCAAAAGGTACCCCATTGAGTAACAAAGGTTGTCTTCTCCATATCCTCGGGAGCCATTTTAATCTAATTATAACCGGAGAAACCATCCATAAAGGAGAAGACCTTATGCTGTGCGGTGTTATCAACCAGAACGTCGATATGAGGTAGAGGGAAATCATCCTTGGGGCTTGCCCTGTTCAGATCCCTATAGTCAACACATATTCGAACCTTACCATCCTTCTTCGGCACTGGAACCACGTTGGCAACCCACTGCGGGTAAGAAGTAACTGCTAGAAAACCGACGTCAAACTGTTTCATAACTTCAACCTTGATTTTCTCAGACATCTCTGGGTGCATTAGGCGAACTTTCTGTTTTACTGGAGGACAGTCTTCCTTGGTAGGCAATCGGTGAACCACAATCTCGGTATCCAACCCAAGCATATCTTCATAAGACCAGGAGAATATTTCAACGTAGTCACGCAACATCTGAATCAGCCATTGCTTAACACTAGACTCCAGATTTGCACCGATCTTGACCTCTTTCTTGTCTACCTCTGTACCCATATTTACCATTTCCACTGGCTCTTCATGCGGCTGAATAACCCTCTCTTCCTGAAGTAACAGTCTAGCAAGTTCACCAGGCACTTTGCAATCATCTTCACCTTCGTCTTTGGCTAAGTTGATCAGACTTTCGAAGTCATAATCGGCAGTAGCAGAGTTATTATCAGTGGGATCCAGAGTGGATGTAGACCTGTATATGTGAGTGTGTGTAAAATAGCTATTTTGCAATATAAAAAGAAAAAGAAAAACAAGGATCGCAAAATTTGAAATGCAAGAAATGTCCAATGCTTTTATTAATGATATATGAAAATGACACACATAGAGCCCTCACAAATAAAGCCACGGTGTCTCAGGTAAGGCACTGGGCCGTAAAGTTTAAAATTGTCTATTACAAACTTAAAACAAAAGTCTCATTACTGGGTAATATAAGAAATAGGCATAGAATCCTTCGCTGTCCAATTGCTTAGTCTACCATCAGAAGTCGGGTATATCCAGTTGTCAATATCAAACTCTTCTTCATCATCCCTAATAGCATTCACTCCCGCCTCATGTTTGGGCATAGGTGCCGTTATGACATTAGGCTTTTCCGGTGCTCCTAACTCGATCTCCTTGGCATCAATCAGATCCTGTACTTTATTCTTCAGGACCCAGCAGTCATTCGTATCATGCCCCGGGCTATCAGAGTGAAAAGCACAACGAGCGTTCGGATTGTACAATGGTGATGTTGTATTGGGATTCTTCGGGGCTTCCTTCGGAATCACCAAGTTGGTCTTTAGCAACTGCGGCAGAATCTGAGACAGGGTCATATGGAGCTGAGTGAATTGTCTTCACAGCCTCTCGGCTCTTGGATTATTATTATGTTGTGTGGCAACAACAGGTCTTGATATAACAACCGCATTGACTGCTTGGCGGCGCTCAGGTTGGTTATGGCTCTTTGCGCTGTAAACAATGCTGGACTCCTTCTTAAAAGGCTTCTTTTCGGTGCCTGATGAAGCACCCTTCTGTATTTTACCGCTCTTGATACCGGCTTCAACTCTTTCCCCGGTCATAATTAATTCGGTAAACCCGGACGATGAACTTCTAATCAGATGATTAAAATACGGACCAGACAGGGTCCCTAGAAACATATCTACTAACTCCCTGTCAGCCAACGGGGGTTGTACTCTTCCAGCAAGGTCCCTCCACTTTTGAGCGTAGTCTTTGAAACCTTCGCTCGCACCCATAGACATACCCTGAAGTTTGGTACGCGTGGGAGCGAGGTCGGCATTATATTGGTACTGCTTGTAGAAAGCATCAACCAAGTCCTCCCAATTACGGACACTAGCTCCTTCCAGCTGGTAAAACCATTCAAGCTGAGTCCCTGAAAGACTGTCTTGAAAGAAGTGGATCCAGAGGTTGTTGTTAGCGGTGTATGGCTGAATCTTTCTAACATACGAACGAAGGTGTAGCTTTGGGCAGGAGACCCCGTCGTATTTAGCAAAGACTGGTGCTTTGAACTTGTGGGGAATCACCACCCCAGATGACAAACTCAAATCTCTAAAGTCCAGACCAGGCACTTTCTGGACCTCCATTGCGCTCAACCGGTCTTCGAGTTGCTTATACTTATCCTCAGCCGGATGATACTGGTCTTCGTCAAAGTCAATCTCGTTGTCAGAAATCACAGGGCTAGGAGCCCTCCTTTCTTCCTGATTTTCTCCCCCTGCAGGTGAGTGAGATAGATCAACATCATCCCGCAAATTGTTTCCAAATCTGCGACCCATATTCAGTAGGACCGTCTTCTTCTTCTTATTCTTCTTATCTTTTAAGATAAGGGTCTTCAGATCTTGCTGACCCTTGGCCAGGTTCATGAACATTTCCTGGAACGTAGCGTTTTGAGCTTGCAGAGCCTTGATAGCTTGATCAGTTGATGTTTCAGCAGACATGATGTGCTGAAATAAACAGCGAAGAAGATAAGAGACCTGTAATGGGTACCTGTAATGAGGTGCATGGAATGAAATGTGTATGATATGATTTCAAAGACTTTGGAGATTCAAATTCGTAAACCAAAATGAAACACAATTTTATTAGATAAATCTGAAACAATGTTTGACAAATGCCTTTAAGGCGTTACAAGAAAGAAAAACTAAAAAGTAAATCAAAACTAGAAATGATCAAAAGACATCAACGCTCCCATGGTTGTTTCCCTTTGGTGCTGACATAGTCGTTGAGGATCTGCTCGTTCTCCAAATGTCTTGTAAGCTTTAGGATCTTCTGCTCTTGTTCGTGATACTTTTCTCTGTAAGTATCCCGCTCTTCTCTTAGCTGCATCCAAGACCTCTTTAATGCCCCAATGTCAGTAGGCATGTATGGATGGAGGATGGTAGGAGGAACCCCTTCTTCATCAGCACTCTTAACAATTAACGGTAAGACATCTTCGTAGGGCATTCCTAGCTTCTAAGCACGTGTACGAACCCATCGGAGACACGGTTCCATCGGAAGAGAGGTCTTCATCCCTAACTCATGTGGATCAGACCGGTGCACCCTATCCCAAGCTCGTATGAACCTGCGGCGATGCTCGTCACTATCCCCTTGGAAGTCAAAGATAATGCTTGGCATCAACAACCCATGAGGTCCTTCCCTCCTAGCTCGCCCGAACTGTCGTAAGGCCAGAAAAGGATTATAGGTGATCCCTGCTCGAATCCAAGTAGTGGAACATTGGGGTATTCCCTACAACGATCAATAATAGCTACTTCTTCCATGTTTTTAATGCTCTAAATAATGTCAGTGTGAGCGAGAGACATAATTCTGTAGGCCCAACCCATGCCTTCCTTCTTCTTCAAAATAGATTTGGGGAGGTGAGAAATAAACCACCTCGCCAGCAATGGTGCACAACACACAAGGGTTCCCCGTTTCCGAGCAGTACGGGCATAAAGAGAGTGCAGAATGTCACCTAAGAGAGTGGGCACCGGATTACGGGATATGAAAATCTTCACTATGTTCACGTCGACGAAAGAATCTGAGTTAGGGAACAACACCAAACCATAAATGAGAAGAGCTAGGATGTCTTCGAACGCCTGAAAGTCTAAGCTGTCCCATAACTGATTATCCTGACCAACCAAGAACTTAGTCAAGAAGCCTTTTGTCCCACTCCGATTTTCCCAATTAGACATTACCTCAGCCTTTGTCAGATGGAGGACTGAAGCAATCTCTTCTGGCCTAAGGACTTTCTCCCAACCTGTAAATGGGGTCTGCTCTAGAATGGAGATACCAAGTAGATCAGAGAACTCTTCCAAGGTAGGGACCAACTGGTAGTCCGGAAAAGTAAAGCAGTGGTACAATGGATTAAAGAACTGGCACAAAACACTCATCATTTGTTCATCCAGCTTGGAAGTGACCAAACCAAGGAGGTGCCCATGTCTTCTGATAAAGGAGGAAGTATCTGGAACCTTTGCAACCAAATCTCTAAGCTGAGTAGGAATCTGAACAAAACTGATCCGAATAGTGTTTCTACGCATAGGTGCCATGACCTACAAAACAGAACAAAGATGAATCCCATTGGTCTTTGAAATGGTTAATCCAATGCAATATGCATGCAATGTCATGATGCATGATGTCATGATAGAAACACATCACGAGTATTCACATATAGCAAACATGGTAAGGGCAAACAAGTCACACAATATCCCTTAGATTTTAGGCTGGTAAGGAGTTTAGGTATTACCCTCTTTCAGTTTAGTTGGTTCAAACCTATCCTAGTAATAGTAACCGGGTTCTAGAGGATCTCAATATCACTGACCACCCCCGATCGGTCATAATTCCAGTTTAGCAACCTTTTCTTGCGGCCAGAATCACCGCGAGAGTTTGGTCTCAATGAGTGTAGCATACTGCTACTGTTCTATGGCCAAGTTGGTCAATTATAGGTGCTAAGGTAAGTTGGTGCTTAATGACCCCTTAGAAGACCCATATTCTCCTCGTTGCGCCACGAGGGATATCGGTACAAACTAAAGTGCTGCACCAACGTAGCTACTGCGTCAACCGTATCGGTCTACGCCGTACAGTTCCCTCAGAGTTTATTGCTACTTACCTAAAGGGTATCCCCAGATCCGGGTTAGGATCTATAGTAACTCCGATTCAAACCCACAAAGATAAAGCATACAAATCAAGCAATTGAAAACATTATGATGAACTATTCCTAAGGTACACCCACTTAAAAAGTATCCCCAGCAGAGTCGCCAGTTCTGTGATACGGTGGGAAGAACTGACTATTTTTGGAATGCTGGTTTGCATTTTGCGTTTGTGTTTGCAAAATGTCGCGATAAGCAAGAGTCGGCACCAACTTTTATTTTATCCAACAAGGAAAGGAAAAAAGCACAAAAAAATTCCTTTTTCGAGATATTTCTGAGTACGGGGGGTAGATTATAGAAAGGGAAGGTATTAGCCCCCTTTCTATCCGTAGTTATCTACGGGCTCTTAGGTACTTTCTCATCATTTTCAAAATGTTTTCTTTGTGCTTGTGGGTTTTGAAAAGTTTTTTTGCTTTAACTTCGATTTAACTCTTGCTTCTGTCCTCAAGAGTGTAATGAAGTGTTTTTTTGAAAACTCTGTTCGAAAAGAAGTGTAAGTGTGAAAAGTTTTGTTTTGAAAGAGCAAGTATCAAAGAACTATCTACCTACTCGAAAAATGAATCGTTCTATGCTAATGTCCTTTAGACAATGCTAGCCCACTATTAGTTAGTAGGTAGCACCGTCGTTGGAGTTTTAGGGTCAATTCAAATGAGGGACATACGGTCACTAAAGCAATGTTAGGACGCCTTAGCGGTAACCCTAATGTCTTAGATCATTTGTTTGAGGCAATTATATCCGAGGCAACCGTTTCGAGGCAACTATGATCTTTTAGACAAGAGGACGGCCTCTAAAACGACCTATACTCAATGACCGTGTACGAAGGCAACCAAGTGGGGTGTACCCTAAGAGTGCGCATGTGCGAGTGTGTCGTTTTCAGTTTTTTTTATCTTTGTACATGTTAAAGGTGATCTAATTTGATTTTAGTTTAAGCATTCATTCTTGTCATGCAAATCCTATTATCAAACATCTAGCAGTTATATAATTTGCGGAATTAAAATGCGGAAATTAAATTACAAGGCGTCAGGTATTTACATCGCCAAAAGCAACCCTTTGAAAATAAAATAAAGCGATAAAACAAATAAATGGTCCTAATTATCTATTACATACCGGAAGCACATACATCAATATGGATAAAAATAAATAAAGCGCGCGGGAAATTAAATCGAATGCGAATTAGGGTTTTGACCCTTTTAAAAGAAAATGCTTTTTCTTGTTGTTTTTATTTAAGAAAATAAATTAAATTCTAAATTAAAAGCTAAATTAATTATTAAATAAATTAACGGAAAAAATAATTAATGACATATTTTTGGAGTTTTTGATTATTTAAGAAAGAAATTAAAATAATTAAATTAGAATTAAAACCTAATGATTTCTTATTAATTTTAAATATTTACCAAAATAAATTAAAGTTTCCTAGAATTAAAAACCTAATTAATTAGTTAGTGTTTATTAAAAAAAGAAACTCTGAAATTTATTGGATAAAAATATTTTTTTGATTTTTTTTATAAAAAGAAAATTAATCTATTGGTTAGAAATTAATTAAAATAAAATAAAGCAATTAAATAAATAAACAAAATATAAAAAAAAGAGAGAGTGGGCCTGTTTTTGGGAGGTGCTGAAAGCAAAGATATTGGCCCAATAATGCATGTCCATTTGACTTTTTTGATCCAGCGTATGCACATTGACTGGCTTATGGTGCACCCCTGAAACTTGACCACCAGATCTGGCCATCTGGCGCTTTGAGGAGTGAGGGAGTATGGTAGATCTTAGGCTGGCATATGCACTGGAATATCTGAAAACAAATAATATTGAGAAAGGGGGGGACCTGGGATTCGAACCCAGGTCCTGAAGGGATATCCAATGCCAAGCTTACCATCACGCCATATTGTTTTAATTGTTAGTATAATACAAAGAAATAATAATATAATAAAACAAAATCAAATGGTCAGAAAAAAAAAAGTGCAATTATTTGAATGGTCCAATGGGAACGTGACATGCATCGTCACTGACCTCCAACCGTGGCTAAAACCCAGCAACACTTATAGCTACGAACGCTAGCCATCACTACAAGTCGTGCTTGTTTCAAAATCCTCTACCGACCATGAAAATGGTTTCTAGGACCATGGTTGAACTCGTCACAACCTCCTGATCACAACCATGTCCTTCATGTGGACCAATTGTACCTGAAATGAAAAGACCCAAAAACACGAACCAAACCCTAGCAATGGTGGTTCTCCATATAAGCCAGATAATTGCAATTGATTATTATGAAATGCTTGCAAATGATGTGAGGGTTAAGAATATACAGTTATTTCATGAAAACAATGCCTAATTTCTGAGATACGAAATCAAGAACAGGGCTAACTCGCGTGAGACTTACAGTGCGTATGGAAGCTTGAAAACGCCTGGTTGTGATTGGTTTTGCTTGTGGAGGTTGCCAGGAAGTGATTGGGATACGTCTCAAGTCTTGAAAATGTCTTTAACCTTGATTTCAAAGTCACACTTTTTTTTCCTGGTTTTTGCAAGTTTGGATCCGCCTCCACGATTGCTCTCCAACCCTAATTCTTGTGCCTTTTGCTTGCTTATGTATTGCACATTGTATTAGGGTAACAAACTTTGTCCAAATCCTCCTACATTGATGATTGCATATTTGATTTGATCTTCCATTAAAACCTTCCAATTTTGGCTTGAATACAATCTCTTTGTGCATAATGGCCTTGATACGAATTTGATTGCAAAGCTAGCTGTAATTGGAGCCTGAAATGATCAAGAAATCCATTGATATCAATGCTTTAGATTTTATTTGATTTTATTTGATTTAAAATAATTTAATTCAAATAAAAATCAAATTAAATAATAAAAATAAGATATGGATACATGGCTAAAGCTAGAGCACGTGGGAAATAAGGCAAACTCAAAACAAGTGAAAAAGAATGGGCCCATTTGGCAAAATTTGATGTTTTGGGGATAGTTGTCTTTTGGCAATTTTGCAAAAAGGTCCAACTTCAACAATGCATAACTTCTTCAATTTTGAAATTTTGGAGGTGTTCTTAGACTCTTTAGAAATATTGAGATGTCCTCTAACCAACCCTTTTTTGTCTCATCTCATTTTGATATTCCATGCTCAAATTAGAAGCTTTGACAAAAAAGGCGTTTTTGTTGACTTTCAAAAATGACATATAATGTCCAAATTCATAACTTCTTGTGAGTGCATTTTTTGATCTTGGGATATGAGGATGGATTGTAGGAATTTGCATCCTCTTCAAAATGAGCTTTGGATTGGTCATTTCTCATAAAGTATGAGACAATTATGCTTGGTCAAAGTTGAGTTGACTTTTCTTGCAAAACCCTAATTTAGCAACTTTTGAATCTTGATGAATTTTGAGCAATCCTTGATGAATCATGATCAACCCTTGATCAAATGATGAAATGTCCTTCAAAATGAGAATGTTGACAAAAATCTTGAAGTTTGACTGTTTGTAGGTCACAGTTGACTTTTGCCCTAACACAGTCGATTTTTGGACCTTTGATCAATTGACTGAGCAAACTTCCTCTGCAAGGCTTGAAATTTGACATGGATGATCTTGAGAAAATATTAGGACATTGGTGAGCACTTGAGGTCATTTTGGACTCAAGGATCTTGATGCAACATAAAACCCTAATTTGGGGTAGACTCCCTTAGGAGATAACTTGTATGACCAACTCTTGAGCAACCGTGAGCAAACTTGGAGATCTTTCTTTCAATGTTTTTATGAAATATGGGAGGGAAAATTTTGGGGTACAATAGGCACCTTCTGCTACAAGGTCATGCCGTTCAGACTAAAAAATGCAGGGGCAACATATCAAAGAGCTATGTTAGCTTTGTTTCATGATATGATTCATCATGAGATAAAGGTATATGTGGATGATATGATTGCCAGATCACAAACCAAGGAAGAAAAGCTCGATCACCTGCACAAACTATTCGAAAGGCTGAAAAAGTATAAGCTGAGGTTAAACCCTAACAAGTGCACGTTTGGAGTACGATCTGGAAAGCTTCTAGGTTTTGTTGTCAGCAATAAAAACATTGAAGTTCATCCTGCGAAGGTAAAGGCCATCCAAAAATTCCAGTCCATCATTTTGAAAAGGAAGTTAGAGGATTCTTGGGTCGTCTCAATTACATCGCCCGTTTCTTATCACACTTAACTGCTACTTGTGAGCCACTCTTCAAACTCTTGAAGAAAGATCAGCTAGTCAGATGGAACGATGAATGCCAGATTGCCTTTGACAAAATCAAAGAATACCTACAAGAACCTCCCATTCTCATGCCTCAAGTTGAAGGAAGACCCTTGATCATGTACTTGACAGTACTAGAGAACTCTTTGGGTGTGTTTTGGGCCAACATGATGAGTCTGGCCGAAAAGAGCATACTATTTATTACCTGAGCAAAAAGTTTACCGACTGTGAAACCAGATATTCACTGCTCGATAAAACTTGCCACGCTCTGGCATGGGCTGCTTGCCGGATAAGATAGTATATGTTGACTCATACCAGTCTGTTGATTTCTAAGATGGACCCAATCAAGTACATCTTCGAGAAATCTGCCCTTTCCGGACGGATAGCCAAATGGAAAATGATCTTGACTGAGTACGACATTCAATACACGACTCAAAAAGCCATCAAAGATAGTGTACTAGCAGATCATTTGGCCCATCAAGCTGTGGATAATTATCAGTCAATGAACTTTGACTTCCCCGATGAGAACATCATGCTGGTAACCGACTCTGCGAAACCTGGACCATATGACAGACCTGAACAAGGATCCCGATGGACTATGGTATTTGATGGGGCTTCCAACGCCTTAGGTAACGGAATTGGTGCTGTGATCATCTCTCCTGAAGGTCGCCACACTCCTTTCACTGCCAGACTATGCTTCAATTGCACAAACAATATTGCCAAGTATGAAGCATGCATCTTAGGTCTGAAAGCTGCTATTGACTTAAGGATCAAGCATTTGAATTTGTTTGGCGATTTCTCCCTAGTTATCATCCAAGTAAAAGGAGATTGGGACACTAAACACCCTAATCTATCCCTTACAAGGAACTTGTGATATCCTTGAGTCCTTACTTCGAAGAGATTACTTTTGAGCACTTCCCCAGGGAAGAAAACCAGTTGGCTGACGCTTTGGCAACCATGTCTTCAATGTTCAAGGTCAGATGGGACAAGGAAGCCCATATGATGACAATTGAAAGATTCGATGAACCTGCACATTGATATGAGCTTAACACCGATGCGGAAAAACCATGGTACCATGAGGTGATAAGATACCTTGAAGCACAAGAGTATCCAGAGGGGGCATCTATCAATGATAGAAAGTTCTTGCGAAGTAACGGGATATTGTACAAGCGCAACCATGATTCAACTCTAATCCGATGTGTGGACAAGAGAGAGGCAGAGAAAATCATGGAAGACATACACGATGGTCTCTTCGGTACTCACTCAAGTGGACATACGATGGCTAAGAAAATATTAAGAGCAGGTTACTATTGGTCAATGATGAAGACTGATTGCCATCATTATTCAAGAACATGTCACAAATGCCAAATCTACATTGACAAGGTCCATGTGCCTCCTATCCCTCTGAATGTCATGACCGCTCCGTGGCCATTTGCAATGTGGGGCATTGACATGATTGGAGAGATCAAGCCCACAACTTCCAACGGACATCGCTTCATTCTTGTTGCTATCGACTATTTTACCAAATGGGTCAAAGTCGCCTCGTTTGGATCAGTCACCAAGAATGTGGTAGCCAAATTCATCAGACATAATCTCATCTACCGTTATGGTATCCCCGAAAGGATTATCACTGATAACGGGACTAACCTCAAAAATGCTATGATCAGGGAGCTTTGCACTCAGTTTAAGATCAACCATCACAAATATTCTCCGTATAGACCGAAAATGAATGGTGCAGTCGAAGCGGCCAACAAAAATATCAAGAAGATTGTGCAGAAAATGGTAGTAACCTATAATGATTGGCATGAGATGTTGCCGTTTTCTCTACATGGCTACCGTACTTCAATTAGAACATCAACTGTGGCAACTCCCTTTTCTCTAGTATATGGCATGGAAGCTGTTTTGCCAGTGGAAGTTCAAATTCCCTCGCTGAGGATTATGATTGAGGCAGGCCTAGGCGAAGACGAGTGGATTCAAACGAGATTGGATCAGCTGAACTTGATTGGAGAAAAACGATTAGCTGTTGTTTGCCATGGTCAGACGTATCAAAAACGGATGATCAAGGCTTTCAACAAAAAGGTCAACTCTTGATTATATCAAGTTGGTGACTTGGTGATAAAACACATCATTTTACCACAAGGAGACTACAAAGGCAAATGGACTCCCACCTATGAAGGGCCATTTGTTGTCAAGAGAGTTTTCTCTGGCGGTGCCATGATGCTGACTACCATGGATGGTGAGGATTTCCCACATCCCATAAACGCAGACATAGTTAAAAAATACTACACATAAGAGACCCGTTAGGTTGACACACCTAAGCAAAATAAGGGCATCCCGACAAACCAAAAGGTTTGGGTAAAATTAGGGATATATGCAAAAGATTGTACACCCGGCAAGTTGAAAACCCGAAAGGGTGACTTGGGCAAAAAAGGGTATCCTGGTGGGCTGAAAACCCGAAAGGGCGGTCCAGGCAAAAGTTAAGGATTAAAAGCGTATGACTATGTACCGTGGAATCAACGCAATCAATTTTATCACCAAGGTCCAAGTTCAAACGGTCCAAGATCAATCCAATCAATTTCTATCAAACGACAAGGGACATTCAAAGACATTGGGGGCAATAGTAGAGTTGGAAGGCAATGAGATCATTTCACATGGCTATTTGTTTTCATTCTCAATTTTGTTTCCCTTTCGAAGATTTCCTCTTACTAGGATCTCCGTCTCTCTGTACAAAAACGCCTATTCATGGGCAAAATATCAATACAAATACACTTTGAAGTGTAAAATTTCTGTCTTTGTTTTGAATGCAAATTTGTCCAATGACTAAAATTGAATGAACATATGCATATGAACATAATTAAAACTATTTGGCACATGTATCCTGCTAAGTAGCAGTAAGCATCTCTTTAATGTATATGAAATATCCCCACAGAGTTATCTCATTATCATTATCCCCATGAGGACGACTGCAATAAACCTTTCCCCAACATGTTTTACTTCCCAAATAATAATCGAGGAACCATAAAAACTCCCCATCCGAGTTCAAATTTCCCCAACATACAACAATCAAGACACCATGAAGTTCCCCAACTAAGTGTATCTTCCCCAGCCAAGGCTATTATCTCCAAACAGAGTCTATCCTCCCCAAGCTGAGTTTGTCCTACTCAACTCAGTCGACACTCTCTAGTTTGAATTTCCCTTTAAGATTATTGTAAATCACAGGGCCACAACCCCTGATCCTCAGTAAAGCTGTCAGCAAAGCCTTTACTATTTCCAAAAGATGCTATAAAGCCTGGATCCGACCAGATATTAGCACAATTTTCAAGTTATTATTAAAGCCTAGACCCAACCAGATAATAGTTTGACTTCTTCAATTACTGAAACTTGGGCCCGACCAGATAACAGTTTGAGTATCTAAAACCTGGATCCAACCAGATAACAATTGATCTCAATTTCAAGATGCTATGAAACCTGGACCCGACCAGATAATAGTCTAACTCTTCAAAGATATAGAAGAACCTGGACTCAACCCGACCAAGGTTTAACTTCTTTTCCCCAATAGAATTTGCCTCTGCCCCAACAAATTACTGAGAAACCTGGACCCGACCAGATATCATTTTTCAAATTCCATCTTTTCAAGCAAGTTATTGTGAAGCCTGGATCCGACCAGATAACAATTACCCTCAGAGATTCATTGTGAAACCTGGAAACTAACCAGATAACAACTAAATCCCCAAATAGTTTATTGTGAAACCTAGACCCGACCAGATAATAATTGACCTCATCAACCTCAGAAATATGCAAAGCCTGTACCCGACCAGATAATAGTTTTTCAAACAGTTTATTATGAAACCTGGAGCCCGACTAGATAACAACTAACTATGATCCCCAGAGAGACACTATGAAGTCTGGACTCGACCAGATAATAGTACAACTTTCCAAAAAAACTATAAAACCTGGACCCGACCAGATAGTAGTTACCACTTCAAGTTACTGCGAAGCCTGGATCCGACCAGATAACAGTTAACTTCCGTATCCCCAACAAGTTATTGTGAAGCCTGGATCCAACCAGATAACTATTCAATCTCAAGGAAATTTTCTGCAAAACCTGGAATCCGACCAGATAACAGTTAATTCATCTCTTCCTCCAGTAAGTTACCGTGAAGCCTGGATCCGACCAGATAACAGTCGACTACTTCATCCTCAGCAATCGTGAAGCCTGGATCCAACCATATAACAACTGAAATTCAAGAGATAATCTCCGGTGAGAGCATCTTTTCAACAAAGTTGAAAGATATGCATATTATTCTTCACCAACGGCAATCAGGGATTCAACCTCCCAAAATTTCCTCAGCAGCAGTCAGGGATTTATTTTCCCAGACAAAAACATACATCTCACATTGATACATCATAACACGTACATACCATATGCATTTAACATAATACCACATCTGATGGACATCATACAGGAATTTGCATTTTACTAACTCTTGTCTCCCACAGGTAAAACATCAAGTTTAATATAAATCGACAAGAAGATTTGTGCTGATACTTCTTCTAGTGTTTACCAACTTTCCTCCAAATAGCATCCATAAGCCCATTCACCATCCACCTTCAAGTGCAAATTTCTGGGCACTCTAGTGTTCAATCATCTTTAACCTTCAAGTCACAAATGGAGGACTCACCAATCTAACTCTTCAGGTTTAAGAATATTGAACAAGGGCAGCTGTTGTACCCTAAAATTTGCCCTCTCATTTCTCAAATATTCTCTCACAGGATCTTCTATCATGTCAAGTTTGCAACACTGATACATCAATTTAGGCTTGGAATTGGCCCAAGGGCAAAATGGTCAATTGCATATTGGAAAGTCAAACTTTTACTTTTTGGTCAACATTATATTCCAAAGATCAAATTTCATCATGACATTCAAGAATATGAAACTTGTTCATCAAGAAATAAAAAAAAGTCAAATTTCATCTTTGAAAAGTCAAAATTTCAAACTTAGAAAATTTTCTAAGTGTTGGAAAATTCATGTTTTTTTTCACAACTTTATGCCAAATTTCCAACATGATGCAAGATGATTCAAGGGAAACTTCCAACATGAAAGTTGTATATCTCAATGAGATATAAAAGATTATAGGGCATAACTTTTCCTAGAAATGCTTGGATTTCAAGTTATGAATTCATGAAATCATGGCATTTTTGAATAAACACTTAGAGAAATTTTCAATAGTTTTGGTCAGGGTTTTATCCCAACTTCTTGGCCAATTTTCACAGTTCCACTTTGTTTTAACAAAAGTGGTAAACATGAAAGTTTTAGAGGGTGTTTCAAGCTTTCCAAAACATCCAAGAGCATGAATTTATCATATTTGAGCTAGGAGATTCAAGGGCCTTAAGTTGGGCATTCATTCTTGAATTGCAAGCCATTTTCGTTGAAGAACACATAATCCAATTGGCATAATGTGCTGCATAATCTTACTTTGTAGGCCTTGTGACTTGCAAATATTGCCATAATTTAATGCTTACACAAACTTTTGAGCTATGGTCCATTTGGTTTAAGCATTGTCCAAGTGATCTTTCCATTTTTGGCACAAAGTTGACATTGCCATTCTTGCAAAGTAGCTTTAATCACAAAGTCAGCTCTCCTTGAGTCTCTAACTTATCCCTTCTACACACACTTGACATAAAAAATCATAAAGGCATGCTTAAAGTGTCCAACGACTCTATACAACAAAGTATAAAACATTGGAACTATGATCTTCAAGCTTGCTTCATGTACAATCTAACCTAGCCATAACATGTGATCCAAAATCTGAGTTTGTTCAAGTCTTAAACCTTATCCATAAATAGAGAGGCCAATCACAAGAGAAAGAGGCCAGAAAAATAGGAGGGGAAACTAACACTCAAAATCAGTTTTGTTGTCAAAAACCAGATTTGTACATAAAACCTCCATTTTTGAGCTTTGAAGTCCAAATCTTTGAATCTCATACCTTGCAAGTTTTCTCCAAACAAACCATCCAAACACTTCATATACACCATATATAAGTTGTTCAAACATAAGAATAACTTATGTAATATCACTATCACCATCTTCAAAACTCAAAAGCATATATTGCAACTTGACTCGGTTGGAGCGGTTCAACCATTTTCAGCACAAGACGAAGGTTGGAGCTACTTCAAGAAGGTTCGAAGGAGCTCGATCAATCACAACTTTGCACCTGAAAACATTCGTACGTGTCCTAAAGCTTCCGCTTTGAGAGGTAAACTTTCTCAAACTGTGATCTCATTGTTCATACATCATTTGCTTTTGCGCTCAAAAGATATAACAAGACAGATCAAAGAGAAAAAACTAACAAAAATCCAGACCAGAGGCTGACACGGGTGTCCGTGTCACATGACACGGCTCGTGTCAGCTTAATTGGGTTGAAAATTATAGTAAAATGAAGGGACAGAGGCTTACACGGGTGCCCGTGTCAAAAGACACGGCCCGTGTCAAAAGACACGGCCCGTGTCAATGTTACTGGTGCATACAAGAGTAGAAAAAAGATGGACAGGGGCTGACACGGGCGCCCGTTTCACGTGACACGACCGTGTCAGATTGGCTGGAGTAAAAAATAATGCAAAAAAGTCATAGACAGGTCCTGACACGGGTGCCTGTTTCAGCTCGGGCACCAAATTTCTTGATTTTGGAGATTGTTTAGGTTATTTTAGACATATTTCATTGCTTGGAAATGACCTAACTTTATAAAACCTTTTTGTTAAAATGAAACCTCAAAAACATTATTATAAACAATTAACTTAGACTTAGGTTTTTCTTCAATGAATTAATTACAAAACCTTTTTTCTATCAGAAAACCCAAAAAAGCAATTGGTCTCACTTTACATCTTCTTGCATATTTTATTATTTTTGCATTATAAATTATGTGATTTTCAAAGCCTTGTAATAGTAATTAGGGTTTAATTTTCTTGTGTTATACCCCAAAATTTTCCCTCTCATTTTATCAACATTTCTCATCACAAGACTCTTGGAACCCAAGACCAAGCTAGGGTTTGCTCTGCTCAAGACACCTCCTTGCACTGTTGACCTAAATTAGAGTTTGAGTTTCCACAGGGGTATTTTGACCTACAATACCCAAATATACTTTCATACTTCATGTTGGACTCATAAGTTTTCCCATACCAAGTTTCAAGCCTTGATTCAAATTTTTGCCCAGTCAATTGGACATTTGACCTAGAAATCAGCTGTATTGGGGGAAAAGTCAACTGTGGCCAATTTGCAGTCAAACCTCATGAATTTTGACCCACATCAACATTATGAACTCATATGAACCATTTGATCAAGATTGGACCACAATTCCACAAGAAATTTGATCAGATCACCAAAAGGGCAAAATGGTCTTTTTTAGGGTTTTGACTGTACAAAGGCAATTTTTGACTGTTTGACCTAGCCAGTGGCAAATCAAGTTCAACCATGGGCTCAAGGACTCAATGACATTATCTTGACCTATTCAACAAGTTCAAAAGATCTCAAATGCATAGGATTGACAGTTGATTTTTTCAGTCAACTGATCAAAATTTGACTGTACACTGAAAAGTCAAACTTTGACTTTTTGGTCAAAATCAAGTGCCAAGGGTCATTTTTCATCAAGATGTGTCAAATTATGAAAATTGTTCATCAAGAAACTCAAAATTGCAAATTAGGGTTTGAAATTGAAAAATTTCATAACTTCGAAATTTTCGAAGTTATGAAATTTTCTTAATTTTTCCTAACTTTGTCCCATATTTTCACCAAGATGAAAATGGATTCAAACAAAACTTACAACATGAAAGTTTTAGTCCTACACAAAGTATACAACTTTTATTCACAAAGTTTTCTCAAAAGAATCTTAGATCTCAAGTTATGATTTTTGGAACAAGGGTCCCTAAAACTTTTAACTTAGAGAAATTTTGCCCTAGTTTAGGCAGAATTTTGACCCATCTTCTTGGCCGTTTTTCACATAGTTCCACTTGGAGTATCAAGTTTCATTTCAAAGATGGATTATAGTACATGTTGCAAGCTTTCCAAATTGTCAAAGAACTCCTCAAACACATTTGTGGTTAGGGAGATTCGAATGCTTGAAGTTGGCAAAAACTCACTTTGTAACCATGGCCAATGCATGTTCGTACAAGTTGCAAAATCTGACCAAACTAGCTTTGTACTTAATTACATGTCTCTAAACCAATTTAAACTCAAAAATTGAATGCAAATACATTGGTTCGAGGCATTGTTCTGATCAAGGGAGCATTATACAATGAATAATTCCATTTTGGGCATAAAGATAACACTTCCATTTACATAAAGCTTGCTTTATGTAAAATTCCATTTCTTGAGCCATAAACCAAGTCCTTTGCTGCAAACAAGGCTCCCTAATGTCAGGCAAAGCTCAACCACTTTGTGCAACTAGGTTACAAGCCAGTACAACCCTTGCATTGTCAACTCTTGCTTTTTGCTTCAAAACCAAGTCATTATGGAAAAAGGACATAACACACACATATGATAAAATCAACTTAAGCCAATATTTGAAACAAGTTTTACACATCCTTGTAAGCCAGAAACACGAGCCAATCATCCCTAAAACACTCTTGAACACCAAAACACCAAAAACTTGCAAAATAGGGCAGTTGCTGCAACTTGAGTGCCATAGCTCATTTTGCTCGTGCGTTTTGCTCCTTTCCACTTCAAACACCTTCCATTCAACTCACTCAAGCTATCCCAAACCTCCATTGCCAACTGTAACTCCATTTACAGTGTTCACCATTTCTGTTTCAAGCTTATGCAGGTTGACTTCTAGAGGTTGATTCAGGCCATTTCAAAATAAACTAAGTATTGGGAAAGGTTCAGGGAACATCAAGCAAGCTCAAAAGAACCTCAGGCCTCACTGAAAGTTGCTACATTGTCCAACTCGAATCCAACCGAAACAGGTTTTTCATGAACTTCTTTCTCTCTATTTAGGAACATTTAGCCTTAGGTTTGTGAATGAAAGATGTAGTACTCATTGCCCTGAAACCATACATATGCTCAGTTTTCATTTATATTAAGTGTACTAGGAGAATTTCATCCATGAACATGCTGAAAAAGTTAGGTTAGATTTTAGGGCCAGAGAAATTCTCTCTGGTCTTTGAGAGTTAAGTTTAATGCTTTATATGGTTAGATTCGTATTTAAATTCTCTACAAGTTTGATGTTGTGAGTTTTGGCAAAAAGTCACGTTTCCAGGATGTTCAAAGTTGGATACAGGGCGCGCGTTTTCTATTGTTACAAGGAAGAAGATGAAGCTGATGGGCTGGGCTTGACTTTCTCACTTTTTGCACCCCTATGCCTGCTTTTTGCACCCCCTGGCCCAACTACTTATATTCTTGCATTTTTGAATTTTTATTTTCTTTTCTGACTTTGTTATTTTATTTTCAAACATAAAAAAATACTTAAAAATATTTTCACAATTTTTTACATTTATTAGATATTTTATTTTGATTTTTTCTCACATAAAAACAATTTAAATACTTTATAATTATTTGTTAAAACTTGAAAATAATGTAAATAATACTTTTATTTTCATTTCTTATTTTTATTCACATTGAAAATATTTTCTTGAATATATTTTATTTTTTGTAAATATTTTATTTTATTTTATGCATCCTTAATATATATATATATATATATATATATATATATATATATATATATATATATATATATATATACTTTATTTTATTAAAAACATATAATAAAAATACAAAAATAGTACATTTTTATTTTTATTGTTATTTTATACTAAAAAAACACTTTTTTTCAATATATTTTTATTTTTGCACATATTAATATATTTTTGTATATAAATAATATAATATTATTTTCTTTAAGGAAAATTAGGGTTTACCCCTTTATTAAATAAAATCAACCTTTTTTTTTCATTTTAAATTATCTACACCTTTTTTCACATTAAAAAATGCTTTACATACATAAAAAACTCTTTTTGTATAAATACATTTTTATTTAACATTTATTTATTTTGTTTATTTAAATATTGTACATTTAAAATATTATGCATTGTAAATTCAATTTGATTGTAATAATTTAGGGTTTTAATTTTTTGCAAAATAATCCCCTATTCAAAATTGTACCCCCTCCCTATATCAAAGTTTTAATAGCTTAAATTTATTTTTACGCACTTAAATGCTTTCAATTATGCCATGATTAGAGAATTAGGGTTTGTATGCCAAAATCAAATCAATAATTAGTTTGACCTAATCAAAGACAAAAATGCATGAAAAATAAACACAATGCACACTTACACCCCTAGGGTTACAATCCACTTGTTGCCTTCGAAAATGGGCCATGGTATGCATGTTAAGTACTTTGGCAAAACAAAAACAAACAAAAGATCATAGTCCCTCGATGACGCTATCTGAGTTGCCTAAACAAAAATGATCAAGTCCCTTAAGAAAATTTCTAAAAAATACTTGACACAATTGCTATCATGGTCTATACGATGACCCGCACCTGTCCCGTTTAACATCCTAACACAAGGTTGTTCACCAAATACAATGGTGAAACAACACTGTTAAAAGGGTTAAAAACATAAGAAAGATCTTTGAGTAAAATAGGGTAGATAACTCTTAATTACTTGATCAAAAGCTTGCAAAAAACATCCTTGCTATTTTCAAACACACTTCACAACACAATTTCAAAACCCTACTTTCAAGCATTGAAAACTTTTCAAAAGACAAAAACACCTTTGTATACATTCAAACAAGAATCATTACAAAGGTTGCCACAATGGTGGCCTCTTTTCAAAACATCTTTCAAAACCACACACAAAGCACCATTTCAAACAATTGAAGAGCACCATTTCAAACAATTGGAAAGCAAAGTAAGTGATCTAAACAAGTAACTAAGAGCGCATGGATAACCATGGATGAAAAGGGTGCTTGTACCTTCCCTTTTCATAATCTACTCCCCGAACCTAAGACAACATCTCAAAGGTCTTTCCTGTGCTTTTTGACCTTTCCTTAGGATAAAATAAAAAGTCGGTGGCGACTCTTGCTAAACCGAAACATTTGCGCACACAAATGTAAAATCCCAAGTCAGTTCTCCCACCGTACCACATCTTGCAATACCAATTTTTAAATTTGTATACCCCATCCCCATAATGATGTAATAACGTAGTAATTTTACTTTCCGCAATTTATCGCTTTCATATTAATGCTAGTAAATTAGGGTTTGTATGGAAAGATAAAATCAATGTTTAGAGAACCCTAATTCAAGATAAGCAATGCATGTAAATCAAACACACTTGCACACTTGCACCTCTAGGGTTAACTCCACTTGTTGCCTTACAAAAATGGCCATGTTATGCATGTGGGATATCTTAGAAAAAGCAATCAAAAATACAAGATCATAGTCCCTCGATGACGCTATCAATATTGACTTTCAAAATGATCTTAGTCCCAAAAGAAAATTTTAAGATATCTTATAACATTGCTAATCATGGTTATACGATGACCCACGCCCGTCCCTTTTACATCCAAAGATTGGGTTACTTACAAAATCAATGGTAAGATAACAATGTCAAAGGAAAAACGAAATGAACATGAAAGACTTTTGAGTAGGTAGAATGCTCCTAGTTACTTGCTCAATTTTCAAAAACCAAAACATCCTTGCTACTTTCAAAACAAACACCAACACTTTCAAAAACATCTTTCAAACTTGAAAACATTTTCAAAAGATCAACACTTTGTATACATTCTTACGAACGAGAATCATTACAAAGTTTTCCTAAACAATGGCATCTTTACAAAATACTTTCAAAAACCACACAAAGTACATTTTCAAACAAAAGTAAATGATCTAGCAAGTAACTAAGAGCCCATGGAAAACCATGGATGAAAAGGGTGCTAATACCTTCCCTTTTCATAATCTACCCCCCGAACTCAAGAAACAATCTCAAAGGTCTTTCCTGTGCTTTTTCACCTTTCCTTTTGGATAAAAGAAAAGTCGGTGGCGACTCTTGCTAACCGCAACATTTACGATAAAACGCAAAACACCCAACAGTTCTCCCACCGTATCTGTGATCGGTGGAAATAGAACTGACTGTTTTGAAATGCTGGTTCGCGAAATGTCGCGGTAAGCAAGAGTCGCCACCGTCTTTTATTTTCTCCAACAAGGAAAGGACAAAAGCACAGCAAAATTCCTTTTCGAGATGTTTCTCGGTTCAGGAGGTAGATTATAGAAAGGGAAGGTGTTAGCACCCTTTCTATCCGTGGTTATCCACGGGCTCTTAGGTACTTGCTCACTATGTTTTCAAAAATGTTTACTTTTCTTGTGTTTGTGGGTTTTGAAAAAGTTTAGTTTGAAAACTTCTAGGTAACTCTTGTATCTGTCCTCAAGAGTGTATGAAGTGTTTGTTTGAAAACTTTTGTTTGAAAGTGTAAGTGCGAAAAGTATTTTTTTGTTTTTTTTTTGAAAGAGCAAGTACCTAGGAGAAATCTACCTACTCAAAAGAAGTTAAGCTGTGTAAATGTCCTTTAGACAGTACTATCCCACTATTGAGAAGTAGGTAGCACCATCGTTGGAGGTATTCGGGTCAATTCGAGGGTTCGGGACAGTGTGGTCACCAGAGCAATAGGAAGACATCTTAGAAGCTACCCCCATGCCATGTTCATGGATATGAGGACTTACTAAAACATCCTCTACTCGACGACCACTTTTCGAGGGGCAAGGCAACAGTGAGGCGTACCCTAGGGGTGGTGTGTGATTCGTGTGTCGTTTTCAGTTTATATTTGTCTTGTTCATGCATTGGTGATCTACGCGTTGCTTTTATTTTTGGCATTCATTCTTTCATGCAAGTTATTAACAGTTTAAAAGATGCGGAATTAAAAGTCCTACGCTATTACAAAGGCGCGGACTATTACAAGGCTTTGGGGCAAGTACATGAAATTTAAAAAAAAGAAATAAAAGTAAAATGCGAGAAGAAGTAAAGTCGGGAATGCGAGGGCGTTGGACCCTTTTAAAGAAATTGAATTGAAATTAATAAATTAATTAAGTTTAAATAAAAAGAAAGAATTTTTTTGGAGTTTTTGTATTTATGGAGTTTAATGAGAAAATTAAATTGGAATTAAAAAAACCTAATTCTAAACTATTTTTAGTTTATTAAGAAAATATTTAAATTTGACCTAGTTTTAATTAATTATTTACATGGCAACTTATTTACAAAAAATAATTAATAATTAAATATGGTGAAAAAGAAAAAAAAGGAATAAAAGTATAAAAACCTAATTCTACATTTTTTAGTTTGTTAGAAAAAGGTTAGAATTAAAACCTAAAATTAAAACTAAGTTAATTATTAAATTTATTTATAAAATAATATTAATTAATATTAACTAAACATATTTTTTATTGTTTTTGTGATTTTCTGTTTTTTTTTATATATTTTATGGAAATTAATTTTGATGAAAAATAAATAAAACAAATAAATAGAAAAATGAAAAGAAAGAAAAGAAAATAAAAAAAAAGCAAACCAATGGGGGGTGTTGACCCCAATTTTGGAGGTATATAGGAAGTATTTTGGCCCATGGAATGCAGGCCCATATTGACTTTCTGGCGCGTATGCACATGCGTTGACTGGAGTGTTCCCTGGACCTCCCATCCTGACCTTCAGATTCATCTTCCATGACATTTGGCAAGCTTTGATAGAGGGTGCATGGTGGATTTCTGGGCGTACACTGCAGGGAATCAGGTTAAAACAAAACATATTGAGAAAGGGAGGGGACCTGGGAATCGAACCCAGGTCCCATTGCTTACCAAGCCATATGCCTGCCAGCTGAGCCATTAGCGCGTTTTGTGTATAATATGGAAAATAAAGAATATAATGTAAAACAATGATCAGTGGAATCCATCGCGCGAAAATTCAAACGCGCCTATGATCAATGGACACGTCCTCCATCTTCTTCCTGTTGCCTGTAAATAAAAAGAGATAGCGGGGGTTTTAAACCCCCACTAAATAGCATATGTGAAAATAGCGATTAGGCCACCGTTGCTCATAAATTGAGCGCGACATGTGGACTGAGTTCGTGTGAAGCTTCTGGTTCTAATGGCATAAGTCTCGTTGGCCAATTTTTCCCCAAGCGTAAAGCCCCAATTCTACAGCTTTGAAACCCTAAAACATTTCAATGGCATATTTCGCTACAGGCATTGTTAGTCAAATTAAAGGTTACCATTAGTCTCAGAACCTTCATATTAGTCTAAATCCATATTCAAAATGTATCAAAAATGCATGCATATTAGAACACGATTATGGAAAAAATTTGAGAAAGTGTGACATCTATATACCAATTCTTGATGCGTAGGGACTGGAAAAGGATTCAGAAAGCTTCCTTGATGCCTTGGCAAGCTATTGGAATGCTTATTTTGCTTTGAATTGCACCCTATGTGTGTTTTCAGTTTTCAACTTTTTCACAAAAAATGCAAAAAGTGTATGAGGTATGAGGCGCAGCTTGAAGGTTCGTTTGCATTAGGGTTGTGATCTGTATATGTATGTGAGTGATTTAGGTTTGCAAAACATGTCCAAAACCTTTGTAATCAATGCTTTTGAGATTTGATTTTCATGGTATCTTTTTCCAATCTTTTTCATATGAAGAACATGCCAATCATTGTCAATCACCTTGATTCTTTCCTTATTGAATAGTGCACGAAATCTTGAAGGTATTCTATGCACAAAAAGATTTGAAAAGCATGGATGAGTATTTTTCTTATAATTAATCATAATTAAATGAATTAAATAGATTGAATATTCAATTAATTAATTAAAAATAGGAAAATAACTCCCCTTTGGGTCAATGGGTCGTGCATAGCTTTTGGATAATGATTCTTGGAAGAAAATGTGGCCCATTAGCAATTTTGAGGCATTTGAAGCAAAGTTGACTTTTCAAAATTCCCAAAAATTTCCCAACTTCCACAAGGCATATCTTGCTCAATTTTTAGGCTTTGATCATGTTCTTGGACATTTTGGAAAGGTCTTGAAGTCCTCTAACCAATGCCTTTTGTCCCATGTCATTTTGATTTACCAATCTCAAGTTATGGTCTTTGACTTAAAGTCCCTTTTTGTTGACTTTTGAAAATGACCTATAATGTTGAGATTGATAACTTTTTGTGAGAGCATTTCTTGGACTTGAAGTGTGAAGAGGAGTTGTAGGAAATGTCTTTCTCTTCAAAATGAGCTTTGGATGGAATTTTTCTGATAAACCATGTGGAAGTTATGCTTTGGTCAAGTTACAGTTGACTTTTTCAACTGTCCAAATATGGAAACTTTTGCATTTTGAGACTTTTTGAGCCATGCCTTGAAAATCATGATCAAGAATTGATCAAATGATGTTTGTGGCTTCAAAATGAGATGTTGACCAAAAATTTGAACTTTTGACTGTCAAATGACCATTTTGCCCCTACAGTTGACTGTTGAGCAATTAGGGTTTTTGACTGTGCAATTTTGTGCTGTAAGTCTTGAAACTTGGCATGAGGATGCTTGACCATGTTTGTAGGCATGTGGGACTTGATTGGGCCCTTGGAAACTTCAACTTCTTTGTCAGAACCAAAACCCTAGTTTTTGACTGTTAGGAGGCCCTTGAACTGTGCAACCCTTGGGGAGATTTTGAAGCATGCTCTTTGCAAATTTTTGAAGGATACGGGAGGGCAAATTTTGGGGTACAACAGTTGCCCTGTCTGGTTTCAGGTATTAATCTACAATCCGTCGTCCACAGATATTTCCTGGCTAGTTACATGTGTTGATCTGGAACTTAAGAAGGTTGGTCGGGGAGATAGTCGTCCTGGCTGGTTTCAGGTATTAATCTCTGACCTGAGAAAGAAAGATGTTTTCTTGGCCTGTTACAGGTGTTGATCTTCAGTCTCTTCAATGTAGATAACTTTCCTGGCTAGTTACAGGTATAGATCTACAATCAGCCGTCCACAAATATTTCCTGGCTAGTTACAGGTGTTGATTTGGAACTTAAAAAAGGTTGGTCAAGATAGCTTTCCTGTCTGGTTTCAGGTATAGATCTCTGACTTGAGAAATAAAGATGACTTCCCGGCTTGCTACAGGTATTGATCTTCAATCTCTTCATGGAGATAACTTTCCTGGCTAGTTACAGGTATAGATCTACAATCAATCGTCCACAGATATTTCCTGGCTAGTTACAGGTATTAATCTAGAACTTAAAAAAGGTTGGTCAAGATGGCTTTCCTGTCTGGTTTCAGGTATAGATCTCTGAACTGAGAAATAAAGATGACTTCCTGGATTGCTACAGGTATTGATCTTCAATCTCTTCATGTAGATAACTTTCCTGTCTGGTTTCAGGTATTAATCTACAATCCGTCGTCCACAGATATTTCCTGGCTAGATACAGGTGTTGATCTGAAAAAGGGGTGGTCGAGATAGCTTTCCTGGCTGGATACAGGTATTAATCTCTGACTTGAGAAAGAAAGATGATTTCCTGGCTTGCTACAGGTGTTGATCTTCAGTCTCTTCGTGTAGATAACTTTCCTGGCTAGATACAGGTATAGATCTATAATCCGTCGTCCACAGATACTTCCTGGCTAGATACAGGTATTGATCCGGAACTTAAAAAGTTGGTCGAGATAGCTTTCCTGGCTGGATACAGGTGTAGATCTCTGACCTGAAAAATAAAGATGACTTCCTGGCTTGCTACAGGTATTGATCTTCAATCTCTTTAATGTAGATAACTTTCCTGGCTAGATACAGGTATAGATCTACAATCAATCGCTCACAGATACTTCCTGGCTAGATACATGTATTAATCCGGAACTTAAGAAGGTTGGTCAAGATAGCTTTCCTGTCTGGCTTCAGGTATAGATCTCTGACCTGAGAAATAAAGATGACTTCCTGGCTTGCTACAGGTATTGATCTTTAATCTCTTCATGTAGATAACTTTCCTGGCTAGTTACAGGTATAGATCTACAATCAATCGTCCACAGATACTTCCTGGCTAGTTACAGGTGTTGATCTGGAACTTAAGAAAAAGAGTTGATGGTAATCATCTTTTGATTGACCTTTTCCTGAAAGGCAAAGCCTTAGTCGTATGCAATGTCATGATGTATGAAATGCATGATGTCATGATGTCCTCAAAAATAAATGAGATTGTATGATATGATGCGTATATGCAGGTATCATGATGTATGACAATGTGATGTATCTTCGTCTGGGAAAATAAATCCTTGACGAATGCCGGGAAGTTCATTGAATCCTGGGCTGATATTGAAGAGTAGAGTTCTTCGTTTCCGCTGGGGATGATGAACGGAGATGATTTGCAAGAATATACCGGTAGGAGAAGATGACTCCGTTGGGGAATAAACCTGGTGATGAGATTACTCTGCGGGGAATTACTCTGCGGGGAAGAGATGCTTCGCTGAAGATTTGAACAATAAACTCCGCTGGGGATTCCGTTGTTATGCTCTGTTGGGGGATTTTGATGAACTCCGCTGGAGATAGGAAGAACTTTGTTGAGGATGGTCTTTCCGTTGCAATTTGCTGAGGATAACCCAGTTAGACTCTGGTGGGGAATAACCTTCTGAATAAGACTGGGGAGACGCATTTGCACTCTGCAGGAGATAAGCTTCCAGAATCTACTGGGGAGGATGATTCAACTCTCCTGGGGAAACTCTTTGAGGAAATGGCTCCACTGGGGGTATCTTGTATTCCACTGAGGAACAATCTTATATTTCTGTCAAGGAATATTAAGATTTCCGGGGATGCTTGCTAGGGAACATCTGTATACTCCGCTAGGGAATATTAAGATCTTCTGGGGGTACTCAACTTTTTTTTAGGGCTGACAATAGACTAACTCTGCTTGGGAGTGGTGCTGACTTGTTGGTGATACTGTGCCTTCTTAGGGCTGATGGGAGACCAACTCTGCTTGGGGAGAGTATCGCTGAATCTTGTCTTACTCTGCGGGGAGTGAAGGTATCTTGGTCATATTCTTCAGCTGAACTTACCTTGGTACGTTGGTGGACAGAGCAACTAGATTGCTTAGACAATTCTTATTGCCCCTACTTCCGATATCACCCGTAATTAGTCCTTTGTTTCGCATGCAAATATTTATGAGTAGCAATTAATGTCAAATGCATATATCAAAAATGAACATTGGACGTTCTTTGCGAAACAAAACAGATAAAGGAAAAACAATTGGCAATTTGTCTGAAAAATGAACTTGTATTGATTTTGAAATTTGCCTGTAAATAGGCATTTTGTATACAAGAGGCTGACGTCCTAGTAAGAGAACGCCGCCGAACCAAATAGAGTTTATACATTTTGTGAAAAGGAAAACAAAACAGCTATGTGAAAAAAAAATCCCACTGGGTTCCAACTCTGCTATCGCCTTTATGTCTTCAAGCGTCTCATCACTTTGCTGCTTAGTTGAAGATGAATCTGATTGATTGGTGCCGTCTGAGCCTGATAGTTGATACCGAAGTCTGGATGCAGGGTGATCCGATGAGACATAGTATTACGCTTATCCCTAACTTTTTCCTGGACCGCCCTTTCGGGTTTTCAGTCCACCGGGATACCCATTTTTGCCCAAGCCGCCTTTTCAGGTTTTCGACTTGCCGGGTGTACATATTTTTTATTTCATCCCTTATTTTTGCCCGAACCCTTTTGGTTCGCCGGGAAGCCCTTATTTTTGCCTAGGCCAGTCGACCTAGTGGGTCTTTTAATCATGTGTAGTATTTTTTTACTATGTCTGCATTGGCGGGGTGAGGAAGGTCGTCACCATCCATGGTAGTTAGAATCATCGCTCCTCATGAGAAGATGTTTTTAACCACAATTGGCCCTTCGTACGTAGGGGTCCATTTGCCCCTAGGATCACCTTGAGGTAGAATGATGCGCTTGATTACCAGGTCCCCGACTTGATACTCTTGTCGTCTGACTTTCTTGTTAAATGCCTTGATCATCCGTTTTTGGTACGTCTGACCATGACAAATAGAAGTGAGTCTCTTTTCGTCAATTAGGTTTAGTTGATCAAGCCGGGTCTAGATCCAGTCATCTTCGCTCAAGCCTGCATCCTTCATTATCCGGAGAGAGGGTATCTGAACTTCGATGGGTAGGACTGCCTCCATGCCATATACCAAGGAAAAGGGTGTTGCCCCTGTTGATGTCCGTGCTGAGGTACGGTACCCATGAAGAGCAAATGGTAACATCTCGTGCCAATCTTTGTAGGTCACTGTCATATTTTGCACGATCTTCTTGATGTTCTTATTAGCTGCCTCTACAGCCCCATTCATCTTCGGTCGGTAAGGAGAAGAGTTGTGATGCTGTACCTTGAATTGCTCGCAGAGCTCAGTGATCATCTTATTGTTAAGATTGGTACCATTATCCGTAATGATCCTCTCTGGTACACCGTATCGACAGATCAGGTTGTACCGAATGAACCGTGCCACGACATTCTTGGTTACGGTGGAAAAGGAAGCTGCTTCAACCCACTTCGTAAAATAATCAATTGATACCAGGATGAAGCGATGCCCGTTGGATGCTGTAGGTCTGATCTCGCCGATCATATCAATGCCCCATATTGCAAAAGGCCAAGGTACTGTCAAGACGTTCAGAGGAACTGGAGGAATGTGCACCTTATCAGCATAGACCAGGCACTTGTGACATGTCCGAGAATGTTGATAACAGTTGGCTTCCATTGTGGACCAGTAATATCCTGCCCGTAGGATCTTCTTTGCCGTCGTGTGTACACTGGAATGCGTTCCAAAGGTACCTTCATGCAGCTCTACCATGATCCTTTCTGCTTCAGTTTTATCCACACAACGCAGTAAGGTTGAATCATGGTTTCGTTTGTAAAGAATGTCATTGCTGAGGAAGAATTTTGCCGCGAACCTTCTCAGAAACTTCTTGTCATTGATAGATGCACCCTCAGGGTATTCTTGAGCTTCAAGATACCTCTTCACTTCATGATACCAAGGTTTTTCTGTTACCTCTTCGGTCTCAAGATCACAGCAATGTGCAGGTTCATCCAATTTCCAAATAATGATCCGGGGAGCCTCGTTGTCCCATTTAACTTTGAACATAGAAGACATCGTAGCTAGCGCGTCCGCCAACTGGTTCTCCTCTCTTGGGAAGTGTTCAAAGGTTATCTCCTCGAAATGGGGAAGCAACGTCAATACATACTCCTTGTAAGGAATAAGATTTGGGTGTTTCGTATCCCACTCACCTTTGATCTGACTGATCACGAGAGCGGAATCTCCGAAGACACTCAGAAACTTGATCCTTAGGTCAATTGCAGCTCTAAGACCCATGATACATGCCTCATACTCCGCCATGTTGTTGGTGCAGTTGAAACATAGCCGGGCGGTCAATGGAGTATGAGTGCCTTTAGGAGATATGATCACAGCGCCAATGCCGTTACCCAAAGCGTTTGAGGCCCCGTCAAAGTGCATAGACCATCGGGATCCTTCCTCAGGTCCTTCATCCGGTCCAGGTACTTCACAATTAGTCACTACCATGATATTCTCGTCTGGAAATTCAAAGTTCATAGATTGGTAGTCATCCACTGCCTGATGTGCCAAATGGTCTACCAATACACTTCCCTTGATTGCTTTTTGAGTCGTGTACTGGATGTCATATTCAGTGAAGATCATCTGCCATCTTGCTATTCTTCCGGACAAGGCAGGCTTTTCGAAGATGTACTTGATTGGATCCATTTTTGAAATCAACAGAGTAGTGTGAGTCAACATATACTGTCTCAGCCGGCGAGCAGCCCATACCAAAGCGCAACAAGTTTTCTCGAGCAGTGAGTATCGGGTCTCACAGTCGGTAAACTTTTTGCTAAGGTAATAAATATCATGCTCTTTTTGGCCAGACTCATCATGCTGCCCCAACACACATCCAATTGAGTTGTCAAGCACTGTCAAGTATGAGATTAGAGGTCTCCCTTCAATCGGCGGCATAAGAATGGGTGGTTCTTGGAGATACTCTTTGATTCTTTCGAAAGCGGCCTGACATTCATCGTTCCAACGTACTACTTGATCTTTCTTCAGTAGCTTGAAGATTGGTTCACAGGTAGCAGTTAAGTGCGAGATGAATCTGGCAATGTAGTTCAGCCTTCCTAGAAAGCCTCTGACCTCTTTCTCTGTCTTGGGAACTGGCATCTCTCGTATGGCTTTCACTTTGGCAGGGTCCACTTGAATACCTTTGTCGCTCACGACGAAGCCTAGTAGTTTTCCAGATCTCACCCCGAAGGTGCACTTGTTCGGGTTTAATCTTAGCTTGTACAAATTCAACCGGTCAAACAACTTCTGTAGATGGTCAAGGTGTTCCTCCTCAGTTTGGGACCTTGCAATCATATCATCGACATATACTTCAATCTCATGATGGATCATGTCATGAAACAAAGCAACCATGGCACGTTGGTAGGTTGCCCCAACATTTTTCAACCCAAAAGGCATGACCTTGTAACAAAAGGTACCCCACTGAGTAAAAAAAGTGGTCTTCTCCATGTCTTCAGGAGCCATCTTGATCTGATTATAACTGGAGAACCCGTCCATGAAGGAGAATACCTTATGCTGAGCAGTGTTGTCAACCAGAACGTCAATGTGAGGCAGAGGGAAGTCATCCTTAGGGCTCGCCCTGTTCAAATCCCTGTAATCAACACACATTCTGACCTTACCATCTTTCTTCGGCACTGGAACCACATTAGCAACCCACCGGGGGTAAGAAGTCACTGCTAGAAACCCGGCATCAAATTGTTTCATAACCTCAGCTTTGATTTTCTCGGACATCTCTGGGCGCATACGACAAACCTTCTGTTTTACCGGAGGGCATTCTTCCTTGGTAGGCAAGTGATGAACCACAATGTCGGTATCCAACCCAGGCATATCTTCATAAGACCAGGCAAAGATTTCCACATAGTCATGCAGCGTCTGAATCAACCGTTATTTCACACTAGACTCCAGATTGGCACCAATCTTGACTTCCTTTCTGTCTGTCTCAGTACCCAGATTTACCGTTTCCACTAGCTCTTCATATGGCTGAATGGCCCTCTCTTCCTGGAGTAGCAGTCTTGCAAGCTCACCAGGCACTTCACAATCATCTTCACCTTCGTCTTCAGCTAAGTTGATCGGATTTTCGAAGTCATAACTGGCAGTAGCAGAGTCGTTACCAGTGAGATCCAGAGTGGATTGGGACCTGTATATGTGAGTGTGTGTAAATATAGTTGTTTTGCAATATATAATAAAGAAAGACAAGGAGCGCAAGATTTGAAATGCAAAAAACGTCCAATGCTTTTATTAATGATATATGAAAATGACACACAAAAGCCCTCACAAATGAAGCCACGATGCCCCGGGTAAGACACCGGGCCATAAAGTTTCAAATTATTGTCTATTTACAAATTCAAAACAAAGGAGTTCATTACTGAGTGACAAAAGTAATAGGTATGAAGTCTTTCGCAGTCCAGTTGCTTGGTCCACCGTCGGTCGTAGGGTAGATCCAACTGTCGAATTCAGATTCCTCTACGTCGTCTTCAATAGCATTTACTCCCGAGTTGCTGATGAACACAGGAGGTCTTCCAGTCCTTGCTTTACGAACAGCCCTATGAGCTTCTGCAGTGAAACCCAAACCAAATTTGTCAGTCTTCGGAGTGAAATCAGGAAGTCGGCCCCAGTTTGCGCACTCACCCTTCTCAATAATAGCCCGGACATCCTTTAAGGAAGCCATCTTCAAAGGAGAATCTTCAATCACAGTCTCAGCTGATGCCAGTGTTTGAGGAACCTCTTCAAAATGTTGGAATGGAGTCTCAATGAATTCCCCATCCATTTCTATGTACCAGAACGAGTTGAGGTGGCTGACCATATACTCTTCCCCCCCCTGCACTGTAACAATCTTCCCTCTGACCGGGTATTTAAGCTTCTGATGTAGTGTGGAGGTTACAGCTCTAGCCTTATGGATCCATGGACGACCCAGCAAACAAGAATAGGACGGTTGGATGTCCATCACATAGAATGTAGAATCAAAGACCTGAGAACCAACCCTGATTGGAATATCCACCTCACCGTGCACCATTCTCTTAGACCCGTCAAAGGCCCGTACAACAATGTTACTTGGCTTTAGTTCCAACCCTTCGCAATCCAACCTGTCTAGAGCTTTCTTGGTCAAGACGTTCAATGAGGAACCAATGTCAACCAGCACATGGGCAAGAGTAGTGCCCCTGCATTCAATGGAGACATGTAAGGCATCGTTATGGTTCTTCCCTTTAGCAGTCAGATCAGCGTCGGAGAAACCCAAACCATTATCAGTAGTTAAGTTGGCCACACAATCGGTAAATTGATCAGCTGGCGTCTCTTGTGGCACATGGGCCGTCTTCAGGAAGGAAATCAAAGCCTTGGCATGGGCCTCTGAACACAACAACAATGATAGCATAGAAATTTTAGATGGGGTGTGCCCTAGCTGCTCCACTACATTAAAATCACTCTTCTTGATAATCTTAAGAATCTCTTCCAATTCCTGCTTGGAAGCTTCAACAGTGGTCTTTGGTGCCTCCGTCTCGGCAGGCATATCAGTAGAGATCCCTTTGCCCCGAGCGTCTGATGACTCGGTAGCAGGGGTAGAAACAGGAACTTGATTAGGAGGGGAAATAGGCACACTTGCAGGTGTGATGACAATAGGTCTCTGGATAGCTGGAGGTGCAATATCTGGTGAGAAAAGCCTACCACTGCGAGTGACTTTGGCAGGCCCGGTGATGTTGCTGACGCCGGTACTAGTATAAAACTCTTGTTTTACTCCAAGAACATAAACATCTACCCCATAGTGCCACGGGACAACTTTGTCAGATGTGTAGGGGAGGGGCCCCGGAACAGTGATGATTATGGGAGTAATTTTCTGAGCAGGCATGATTTTGACAGGCTTCCTCGAGGGAGCCTTGGGAGAATTATTGAAAATAGTAACAATGGACACCTCTTCAGCAAGGGTAGCAGGAACAACAATCTTCTCGAACAAGATCTCTTTATTATCCATCAGGCTTTGGATACCCGACTTCAAAGATGGACAACCAGCAGGTGAAACGGAACATAGAAGGCAACCTTTACTACATCCCGGAAATAAACCGGCTAGCAACAGGTTCCTTTTGACAGTCAACAACAGAGTAACAATATCATCCACAAAGGCTACATACAGGTCCTCCTCTACAGCATTCACTCCATGCTTAGGCATGAGAGCAGTCACAACATTGGGCCTTTCGGGCGCCTCGAACTCTATCTCTTTAGCATCAATAAGGTCCTGAACCTTATTCTTCAGAGCCCAACAATCATCTGTGTTATGCCCCGGGCTATCAGAGTGATAAGCGCAGCGGGCATTAGGATTGTACTTTGGAGAGGTTGTGTTCACAATCTTCGGAGCTTCTCTCAGAGTCACCAGATTGGTTGTCAGTAACTGCGGCAATATCTGGGACAAGGTCATACTGAGACGTGTAAACTGCCTTTTAGGTCTCTCACCCCTTTGTTGGTTATATTGCTGAGGAGCAGCAGCAGGCTTTGAAATAACCACCGCGTTGACAGCTTGGCGGCGTTCCGGTTTATTCTGTCTCCTTGAACCATACATAACACTAGCTTCTTTCTTGAACGGTTTCTTCTCAGAGCTTGAGGAAGCACCCTTCTGTATCTTTCCAGACTTGATACCCGCTTCTATTCTTTCTCCAGTCAAGATGAGGTCTGTAAACCCGGCAGAAGAATTCCCAATCAGATGGTTGAAGAATGGACCAGACAGGGTCCCCAAGAACATATCCACGAGTTCACGGTCAGTCAGAGGTGGCTGCACCCTTCCAGCCAGGTCTCTCCACTTTTGAGCATACTCCTTAAATCCTTCACCCGTTCCTAGTGACATACCCTGGAGTTGGGTACGAGTAGGAGCGAGGTCGGAATTACACTGATACTGCTTATAGAACGAAGTAGCCAAATCCTCCCAGTTACGAATGCTGGCTCCATCCAGCTGCTAGAACCATTCGAGTTGAGTCCCTGAAAGACTGTCCTGGAAGAAATGGATCCACAAATTCTTGTCAGCTGTATACGGTTGGATCTTCCTTACATACGATCGAAGGTGCAGCTTAAGACAGGAAGCTCCGTCGTACTTTGCAAAAACAGGTGCCTTGAACTTATGGGGAATCACCACCCCAGAGGATAAGCCTAGGTCTCCAAAGTCCAACCCGGGCACATGTTGAATCTCCATAGCACTTAAGCGGTCCTCCAGCTGTTTATACCTATCCTCAGCAAGAGGGTACTATTCATCATTATAATCCATCTCGTTGTCGGAGACCACGGGACTAGGAACCCCTCTCTCTTGTGGGCTGTCTTTCCCTACAGATGGGGTAGTCAGCTCAACCTCATTCTGCAGTGCATTCCCATATCTGCGTCCGGTATTGAACAAGACAGTCCTCTTCTTCTTCTTCATAAGCAAGGTCTTCAACTCCTATTGACCCTGGGCTAGGCTCATAACCATCTCTTGGAACTGGGCATTCTGGGCCTGGAGGGCCTTGATCGCTTGTTCAGTAGAAGGTTTAGAAGACATGATGACTGCTGAAATAAACAACGAATAAGATAAGTGACCTGTAAAAGGGGTACCTGTTATGCATATGATGCATGGTATGCTATTTATGAAATGCATTCAAGGGTTCGAAAATTCAAATTCGTTGCAGACAAAAAGGAACACACGTTATATTAAGAAGTAAATTGTTTAGTACATCAATGCCTCATGGGCGAAATATTACAAAATACTTAATGCCAAAAGATACTGCGCATCCTCTTTGGAGCGATGTAGGTGTTAAGGGTCTTCTCCTCGTGAAGTAGGCGGGTGAGCTCCAAGACCTTCTTCTCGCTGGCATGTAAACTAGCTTCAAGAGAATTCCGCTCTTCCTTTAGTTAGATCCAACTCTTTTGCGTTTCTTCCCAAGATGTTGGCATGTCAGGATGTTGGATGGTGTATGGGACCTCTCCTTCCATAACTGGCTCTTTGATCACGGGGAGAATGTGAGGATATCGCATCATGAGCTTCTGGGAGCGGGCTCGTACCCACTTGAGGTAAGGCTCAAGGGGAATGGAATTCTTGTGCCCTAGTGTCTTACTATCCACCTTGTTAGGCATCCTCCAAGCTCTGATGAACCTTTGGCGAAGTCCTTGCGCATCGTTGTCGAAGTCAAAAACTATGTCAGGAATCAGCATGTCATGAGGGCCATCCCTCCGAGCATATCCGAATTGTCTCAAAGCCAGACAGGGGTTATAAGTGATGCCTCCTCTAATTCCAAGTAAAGGAACATTAGGAAATTCTCCGCAACATTCAATGATGATGACATTTTCTCTGGATCGAGAACACCAATGTATATCAGAATGTGTGAGAGTCATCAATCGTTGTGACCACCTTAAACCCCGCTCGTTCTTCAAAACTGATTGTGGAAGGTGCGAAATAAACCACATTGCTAGGAGAGGAGTGCAGCACATGAGAACACCTCTTTTTCTCATTGTTCGAGTGTAAAATGAGGGAGGATGTCCCCAAGCAACGTAGGTATAGGATTCCTGGACATAAAAATCTTGACATCATTTATGTCTATAAGTTGATCAGGATTTGGGAACAAGACCAACCCATAGACAAGGAGTGCCACAATCTCTTCAAAGGCTTGTAGGTCGAGAGAATTCCAACATTCTTGTGCCTTCTCAAACAGGAACTTTGCCAAGAATCCCTTGATACCACTTCTAACTTCCCAATGTCCCTTGATGTCAGATGGTTGCAGACGTAAGGCTTGAGCAACCTCTTCAAGTTTTGGTTCCTTTTCCGTACCGTTGTAGGGTAGTTGACTAAGAATAGGAATTTTCAGAAGTTGAGAAAATTCTTCCAAAGTAGGCACCAATTGATAATCAGGGAAAGTAAAACAGTGGTGTAAGGGGTCAAAGAACTAGAAGAGAACTTTTATCATATCTTCTTCAATGTTGGTGTTGACCAAGCTGATGAGTCTACCATGTCTTTCACTGAAGGAAGAGCTCTCGAGAATCCTGGATGTAAGTTCCTTGAGTTGAGGAGGGATCCTTACAAGGTTGACCTGAATTGTTTTTCTGCGAAGAGACTCCATGTCCTACAAAACAAGAACAAAGATGAAGATTCGAACCCCTTGAAGTGGTTAGTAGATGCATATGATGCGTTATGATGTTATGATGTTATGATAAAGACACACCACAAGTATTCACAAAAGGCTAACATGGTAAAGGCACACAAGTCACACAAGACATCCCTTAGAGTTTAGGCCAGCATGAAGTTTAGGTACTACCCTCTTGAAGTTAGTTGGCTCAAAACCTGTCCTATGAATAGTAATCGGGTTCTAAGGAGCTCAATATCATTGGATTGTTTTCTATGTTCATTGTTTTGATTTAGCCACTTAACTGGCGACCAAAATATTCCAAGAAAACAACCCTCACTGAGTGTAGTATCGAGTATCTACCAACTTCGGACTGCACCAAAGTCGGTCATCTCACTACCCCTAAAGAGGCCAGGATGGTCAAGTAAGGTTCTAGGTCAGTTGATGCTTCAAGACTCCACGCGGCGGCCCCGTACTCTCCTTGACTTGACTCAAGGGTTACCGGTACTCACCAAAGTGCCACATCAACGTAGCAACTGCTTCAACCATGTCGGTATACCCCGCACAGTTCCCTCACAGTTTGTTGCTAGTTCTAAAGGGTATCCCCAGATCCGGGTTAGGATCTATAAAACTCCGATACGAGCCCACAATATTAAAGCATTCAAGGCATACAATTGAAAACATGGGAGATCTAATCCTAAGGTACACCTCACTTATTAAATTTCCCCAGCAGAGTCGCCAGTTCTGTGATCGGTGGAAATAGAACTGACTGTTTTGAAATGCTGGTTCGCGAAATGTCGCGGTAAGCAAGAGTCGCCACCGTCTTTTATTTTCTCCAACAAGGAAAGGACAAAAGCACATCAAAATTCCTTTTCGAGATGTTTCTCGGTTCGGGAGGTAGATTATAGAAAGGGAAGGTGTTAGCACCCTTTCTATCCGTGGTTATCCACGGGCTCTTAGGTACTTGCTCACTATGTTTTCAAAAATGTTTGCTTTTCTTGTGTTTGTGGGTTTTGAAAAAGTTTAGTTTGAAAACTTCTAGGTAACTCTTGTATCTGTCCTCAAGAGTGTATGAAGTGTTTGTTTGAAAACTTTTGTTTGAAAGTGTAAGTGCGAAAAGTATTTTTTTTTGAAAGAGCAAGTACCCAGGAGAAATCTACCTACTCAAAAGAAATTAAGCTGTGTAAATGTCCTTTAGACAGTACTATCCCACTATTGAGAAGTAGGTATCACCATCGTTGGAGTTATTCGGGTCAATTCGATTATATGGGATATGTGGTCACCAAAGCAATAGTAGGATGCCTTAGCGGTAACCCTAATGTCCTAGATCCTTTTTTATCCGAGGCAACCGTTTCGAGGCAACTTGGATCTTTAGACAGGAGGGCGACCTCTAAAACACCCTATACTCAATGACCACGTCGAGGCAACCAAGTGAGGCGTACCCTAGGAGTGGCATGTGCGAGTGTGTCAGGATTCAGTTAAGATTATCTTTGCACATGTTATTATGAGCTACGGGTTGATTTTATTTGTCAGGCAAGTCTTGTCATGCATAGTTAACAGTTAATAATTACGGAAAGTAAATTTTAGAAAGTAAATCTACGCTATTACAAGGCGTTGGGTATTTACATCGCCAAAAACATAACCCTTGAAAAGATAAATTGCGAGAAAATAAAGAAAGCGATAAAAGTCCTAATTACGCTATTACATTCTCGGAGCAAATACATAAATATGATCAAAAATAATAATGCGCGAAAGAAATTGAATCAGAGAAGTCCTTAGGGTTTTGACCCTTTTTTGAGAAAAGAAGAATTTTGGTCCTTTTTGCATTTAATTAAACCTAATTCTAATTGATTAAATAAAAGAAATATTTTTTAAGTTTTTTAATGTTTTAATGAAATAAAAGAAAAGAAATTAAAATTGTCAAGAAAACCCTAATTCTAATTTATTTTATTTATTGTGAAAATAATTAAAGTTAACCTAATTAAAACAACTAAATTAATTAATTACATTTATTTACAAAAATAATAAATAATAATAACAATAAAAATATTTTAGTTTTCAGAATTTATTATAAAAAATTTATTTGTGAGTTAATTAAATAATAATAATTATAGTTAATAAAAGAAAATAGAAAAAAGGGAAAAGAAAATAAAAGAGGAATAATAAACCAGGGGGGGTGATGGCCCAATATGGAGGTGTTGATTGCAATTCGAGGCCCAATAACCTCTTCAGCCACGTTGACCTTTGGATTCAGCTATGCATGTGTTGACTGAGGATTATGATGATCATCATCTCCTGGCCATTGGATCTATGCTGGCAGCCACATGGCGCGTGGGTGATTGAGGCATATGGTGGAACACTTCCTGAAGCCTGCATGTAATCATGTATAGAAAAATAGAAACAAATATTTGGGGGACCTGGGATTCGAACCCAGGTCCCAACGCCTATTGAACACTTGGCCAACCACTCCACCAACTTGCACGATTTGATATTATAATACTACAAAATCATTATATTCAGAAACCAAACAATATGCTATAAAAACAAATAAAACGCGCGTATTTTGAATTGTCCAACCACGTATCACCGCCTCATCATCGTCTTCGCTGTGCCTGTAAAAAACAAATTAGATAGCGGGGGTTTTAACCCCCACAACCTACAGTGACCAAAAATAGCGATTAGCTTTAGGATTTACATAAATGTTTCGCGAGGGTTGCATTGTGTTCATCCAGATTCAACGATTCTAACCATGGGTCTTAAAGGCTCCAATTTTTCTTGGACTGTAAAGCCCCAATTTAAGAGCTCAAGAACCCTAGTATTTATCAATTGCGTTTTATGATTCTGTGCATTATAACTCAATTAAACTATGCCAATAGCTTCATGTGGTCTCTAGCAATGCAAAACAAACAAAAAATCTCGTTAATGATGCATGAATTAAGCTATTCGATTATGGACAAAATATGCAAACCGTGAAACTGTTCTTGGTGATTCTTTGAGCTTCAACGCTTGGTTTTGATTCCTACACGTTCCTGGGGACTCCTGCAATGTGTTAGAATCAATAAAAAGCTTTGAATTGGCCTGGAATATAGAAAACAGTTTTGAGTTTTCTTTGAATTTTTTGAATTGGTTATGGCTTTCTTGCAGCAGCTTTCACATATGCATGAGTAGGATTGGCTTGTGTATATATAGTAGAAGGGAATTAGGTCAGAATCTTGCAAAGAAATCCATGGAATTGATGATTGTATATTTGATTGAAAATCAAATATTTTTGAATCTTTTTTATTGAAGAAAGTTGCCAACTTGGGAGATTTTGATATCCTTGATTGGTACACGAAATTTCCAGCATGATTAGGTCATTCTTGCTTCACAAAAAGATTGAAAAATCAAATCTTTGTATTTCCTACAATTTAAATTAATTAAATGAATTAATATTAATAAAAAATCCAATTAATTAATAAAAAATAAGAAAATAATTCAATTAAGCTTTATGGGTCGTTCATAGGCCTTGGATAAAGTTTCAAGAAGAAATTTGAGGCCCATTAGCAAAAACAAAGTGTTTTGAGCAAAGTTGACTTTTGCAAATTCACAAATATTTCCCAACTTCTCCAATGCATATCTTGCTAAATTTTGATCATATGAACATGTTCTTGGACATTTTGGAAAGTTCTTGAAGTCCTCTAACCAATGCCTTTGGTCCCATGTCATTTGGATTTACCAATCTCAAGTTATGGTCTTTGACTTAAAGTGCATTTTTGTTGACTTTTGAAATTGACCTATAATGTAGAAATTGATAACTTTTTGTGAGAGCATTTCTTGGACTTGGAATATGAATATGAGTTGTAGGAAATGTCATCCCCTTCAAAATGAGCATTGGATGGGATTTTTATGATGAACCATGAAAACGTTATGCCTTGGTCAAGATACAGTTGACTTTTCTACTGTCCAAAAATAGTAACTTTTTGCATCTTGATGTTTTTTGAGCCATGCTTGTGGAATCATGATCAAGACTTGATCAAATGATGATTGTGGACTCAAAATAAGATGTTGACTAAAAATTCTGACTTTTGACTGTGAAATGACCATTTTACCCCTGCAGTTGACTGTGGATCAAATGGAGCTTTTGACTGTGCAAATTGACCTTGTGAGTCTTGAAACTTGGCATGTAGGTGCTTGAGGATGTTTAGAGGCCTATGAGACTTGATTGACCCATTGAAAATCTCAAATTCCTTGAAAGAAACAAAACCCTAATTTTGGCTGGCTTAGGAGGTGTTTGGACTGTGCAATCCTTGAGGAATCTTGAACCATTATTCTTGACAAACCTTGAAGAATATGGGAGGGCAAATTTTGGGGTACAACAGTATCACAGGTGGGTACAAATAAAATTTGAGCCTTTATCCTTTGTTTCTTAAACCGTGAACCAAGCCAAGTTACAACCCTTAAAAAGTCCTAATTGAAGCATGGGTTAATTCGAAAACATACTGTTACAAAAGGTATCATGACTCTTGTAAGGCTTTACTCTAAATCTTGAGTTGAATTTTCCTGCAAAAATTCTTTTATCTGCTAAAAAAGTATGTTCAAAACTTCAAGACAAGCATAAACTTTGCATTATTTGAATATCGCTATTTTCATATGGCTATTTGTTTGATAACAGAGAAATTCACATGATGAATATCCAGAAAACAAAAAAACCTCTTGTTGTACCCCAAAATTTTCCCTCTTATTTTTATCAACATTTCTCATCACAAGACTCTTGGAACTCAAGATCAAGTTAGGGTTTGCTCTGCTCAAGACACCTCCTTGCACTGTTGACCTAAATTAGGGTTTGAGTTTGCACAGGGATGTTTTGACCTACAATGCCCAAAATGACTTTCATACTTCATGTTGGACTCACAATTGTCCATACCAAGTTTCAAGCCTTGATTGAAATTATTGCCCAGTCAATTGGACAGTTGACCTAGAAATCAACTGTATTGGGGAAAAAGTCAACTGTGGGAAATTGACAGTCAAACCTCATGAAATTTTACCCACATCAACATTATGAACTCATAAGAACCATTTGATCAAGTTTGTATCACAATTCCATAAGAAATTTGATCAGATCACCAAAAGGGCAAAATGGTCATTTTTAGGGTTTTGATTGTACAAAGGCAATTTTTGACTGTTTCACCTAGCCAATGGCAAATCAAGCTCAACCATGGACTCAAGGACTCAATGACATTGTCTTGACCCAGTCAACAAGTTCAAAAGATCTCAAATGCATAGGATTGACAGATGAATTTTTCAGTCAACTGATCAAAATTTGATTGTATACTAAAAAGTCAAACTTTGACTTTTTGGTCAAAATCAAGTGTCAAGGGTCATTGTTCATCAAGACATGTCAAATTATGAAACTTGTTCATCAAGAAACCCAAAAATGCAAATTAGGGTTTAAAATGGAAAAATTTCATAACTTAGAAATTTTCTAAGTTATGAAATTTTCTTATTTTTTCCTAACTTTACCCCCACATTTTCACCAAGATGCAAATGGATTCAAACAAAACTTATAACATGAAAGTTGTAGTACATAACAAACTACACAATTTTTATTCACAAAGTTTTCCCAAAAGAAGCTTGGATCTCAAGTTATGATTTTTGGAACAAGGGTACCTAAAACTTTTAACTTAGAGAAATTTTGCCCTAGTTTAGGCAGGATTTTGGCCCATCTTCTTGGCCATTTTTCATATGGTTCCACTTGGATTCTTAAATTGCATTTCAAATATGGATTATAGTAAATGTTTCAAGATTTTCAAATTGTCCAAGACCTTCTCAAACACCTTTGTGGTTAGGGAGAATCGAATGCTTGAAGTTGGCAAAAACTCACTTTGTAACCATGGCCAATACATGTTCATACCATTTTCCAAATCTGACCAAGCTAGCATAGTTCACAATTACAGGCCTCTAAACCAATTTATACTCAATAATTAAATGCAAATCCCTTGGTCTAAGGTTTTGTTTTGGAGATTAGAGGATTATACACTAGATTAATCCTTAAATAGAAAAAGCAACATGGCCATTTTTGTTTGAATTTTGCTTTATGTCAAAACAGCATCCTAGAGCCTTGAACCAGATCTTATGCTGCAAACCAAATCCACAAACTTGGGGCCAAGCTTACAAAATGTGTGCAGAGGTAGAGCTAGCCTGTACAAGCCTGCTCTTGGCCACTTTTCATTTTTGCTTCATAACCAAGCAACTTGTCAAAAACAAGGGATCTCACACATCTGATAGAACTAACTCAAACAAAGTTATCAAACAAGTTTCTCATACCCTAACAAGTCAGAAGCACGAGTCTTTCACCCCTAAAGCACCCTCATACTCCAAAACCCTATTTTCTTGCAAAACAGGGCCAGTTCTGCATTTTGCAAGCCACCATCAAATTCCCTCGTGCGTTTTGTCCAAAGCTACTTCAAACACATTCCCATCAACATACCTGAGCTATCCAGATCATTCAAAAGTTGCTGTAACTCCATTAACACACATTGCCATTTTTGTTTGGAAGCTTTGCAGGTTGAGTTCTGTAGCACGATTCAGGCCACTTCAAAACAAACAAAGCATTGGGAAAACTTCAGTGGACATCAGGCAAGCTAAAAAGAACCACAAGCACCCTTGGAAGTTGCTGCATTGTCCAGCTCGAACTCAACTGAAATAGGTATTTCATGGACTTCTATCTCTCTATTTAGGAATAGTTAGACTTAGGTTTGTGAATGAAAGATGTTGTATTCATAGCCCTGAAACCATACATGTGCTTAGTTTTCATTTATATTAATCGTGCTAAGAGAATTTCATCCATGAACTTTCTGAAAAAACTAGGTTATAAATTAGGGCCAGAGAAATTGTCTTTGGTCTTTGAGAGTTAACTTAAGTTTTTTATATGGTTAGATTCGTTGTTTGATGCTCTACAAGTTTCATGTTTTGAGTTTTGTCAAAAAAGTAATGAATCAGGAGATAGCAGTTTGTACACAGAAGGCGTGTTTTTTGTGTTTGAACAGAGGAAGAAGATGAAGTTATTGGACTGGGCTGACTTGTTTTGCTTCTAACACTTGCATTTTCAGTTCACACCCCCTGGCCCATTTATTTGTATTTTTATTATTTTTGCATTTTTATTTCATTTCTGACTTTGATATTTTGTTTTTAAATATAAAAAATACTTAAAAAATATTTTCATAAATTTTTACATTTATTTGGTATTTATTTTAATTATTTCCACCATTTAAATGATTAAATACTTTATATTTATTTTGTTTAAACTTAAAAAACATGTAAGAAATACTTTGATTTTCATTTATTATTTTTATCCACATTTGAAAATATTTTCTTGAAATATGTACATTTTTGTAAATAATTTTATTTTATTTTTATATACACTTAATATATTTAATATATATATATATATATATATATATATATATATATATATATATATATATATATATATATATATATATATATTATTTTTACTTTATTAAATACTTAGAAATAAACCACAAAAATATTATATTTTGTTTTTATCATTATTTATACTAAAAATACCTTTTCTAGGATATATTTCATTTTTATACACATTAATACATTTTTGTACATAAATAATACATTATATTTATTTTCTTAAGAAATTAGGGTTTTTTGCCCAAAAAAACAAATAAATTAACTTTTTATTTAGTTCTTTACATAAAAAATACTTTTTGCATACATGAACAAATAAAAACTTTTTTTTTTGCATAATACATTTTATTTAATATTTATTTATTGTATTTATTTAAATATTGTACATTCAAATATTATGCCTTGCAAATTCAATATGGTTGTAATAATTTAGGATTTAATTTCTTGCAAAATAATCCCCAATTCAAATTTGTACCCCCTCCCTATATTATGTTGTAATAGTGTAGAATTTAAATTCTCGCACCTTTAAATGCTTTCAATTATGCCATGATTAGACTTAGGGTTTGTATGCAAAATCAAAACCAACAAGTAGCTTGACCTAATCAAAAATGCATGAAAAAAAAACACAATGCACACTTGCACCCCTAGGGTTTCAATCCACTTGTTGCCTTCAAAAATGGGCCATGATATGCATGTCAAAAACTTTGGCAAAACAAAAGCAAAAACAAAAGATCATAGTCGCTCGATGACGCTATCTGAGTTGCCTAAACAAAATGATCAAGTCCCTCAAGAAAATTGCCAAAGATGCTCGACACAATTGCTATCATGTTCTATACGATGACCCGCGTCTGTCCCGTTTAATATCCTAATACAAGGTTGTTCACCAAATACAATGGTGAAACAACACTGTTAAAAGGGTTAAAAACATAAGAAAGATCTTTGAGTAAAATAGGGTAGATAAACTCTTAGTTACTTGATCAAAACTTGCAAAAAACATCCTTGCTATCTTCAAAACACACTTCACAATCTCAAATCCCTACTTTTAAACATTGAAAACTTTTCAAAAGACAAAAACACCTTTGTATACATTCAAACAACAATAATTACAAAGGTTGCCACAACGATGGCCTTTTTTCAAAACATCTTTCAAAACCACACACAAAGCACCATTTCAAACAATTGAAGAGCACCATTTCAAACAATTGAAAAGCAAAGCAAGTGATCTAAGCAAGTAACTAAGAGCCCATGGATAACCATGGATAGAAAGGGTGCTAATACCTTCCCTTTCTATAATCTACTCCCCGAACCCAAGAAAACATCTCAAAGGTCTTTCCTGTGCTTTTTAACCTTTCCTTAGGATAAAATAAAAAGTCGGTGGCGACTCTTGCTAAACCGAAACATTTGCGAACACAAACGCAAAATCCCAAGTCAGTTCTCCCACTGTATCACATAACTGGCGACTCTGCTGGGGAATACATTAAAAGTGGAGTAACCTTAGGGCTTAGATCACCCTTTGCATGATTATATTGCTTGCTTTGATTGCTTTACATTTGGTTCTCTTGTTTGGGCTTGAAATCCTCTACCCGGATTAAGGGAACATTACTAAGTAAATAGCAATACGTTGTGGAAACTAGGCGGGGTATACCGACATGGTTGAAGCAATAGCAATATTAGTGCGACATATTTGTGAGTACCGGTAGCCTTTGAGTCAATCAAAGAGAATACAGGGCCGCTGAGTGATGTCATAAAGCACTAATGAACTCTTAGAACCTTACTTGACCGTGTTGGCCTTTTATTAGGGGTAGTGAGATGACCGGCTTTGGTGCAGTCCGAAGTTGGTAGATACTCGATACTACACTCATTGAGGGTTGTTTTCTTGGGATATTTTGGTCGCTAGTTAAGTGGCTAAACCAAAACAATGAACATAGAAAACAATCCAGTGATATTGAGCTCCTTAGAACCCGGTTACTATTCATAGGACAGGTTTGAGCCAACTAAACTCAAGAGGGTACTTACCTATGAAACCTCATGCAAGCCAGAAACTAGGGTTTTGTGTGACTTGCTTGAACATGTGCTTGTGCATACATCATGAACATCATAAAGCATCATACGCATCCACTAACCGTTTCAAGGGTTTGGATCTTCATCTTTGTTCTTGTTTTGTAGGTCATGGAATCTCTTCGCAGGAAAACAATTCAAGTCAACCTTGTGAGAATCCCTCCTCAACTCAAGGAGCTTCCTTCCAGGATTCCAGAGAACTCTCTCTTCAGTGAAAGACATGGTAGACTTCTCAACTTGGTCAACTCAAACATTGAAGAAGACATGGTGAAAGTCCTCTTCCAGTTCTTTGACCCCCTACACCACTGTTTCACATTCCCTGATTACCAGTTAGTACCCACTTTGGAGGAATTTTCTCAACTCCTGAGAATTCCTATTCTTAATCAACTACCCTACAACGGTACGGAAAAAGAACCAAAGCCTGAAGATGTTGCTCAAGCATTACATTTACAGCCATCTGACATCAAGGGACATTGGGAAACCAGAAATGGTGTCAAGGGTTTCTTGGCAAAGTTTCTGTTTGAGAAGGCACAAGACTGCTGGAATTCTCTTGATCTACAAGCCTTTGAAGAGACTGTGGCACTCCTCATCTATGGGTTGGTCTTGTTCCCAAACCCGGATCAGCTTATAGATGTGAATGCTGTCAAGATTTTCATATCTAAGAATCCTATACCCACATTGCTTGGGGACATCCTACACTCATTTTACACACGAACAATGAGGAAAAGAGGTGTTCTCATATGATGTACTCCTCTTCTAGCAAGGTGGTTTATTTCTCACCTTCCACAATCAGTTTTGAAGAATGAGTAGGGTTTAAGGTGGTCATAACAATTGATGACCCTCACACATTCTGATGTACATTGGTGCTCTCGGTCCAGAGAAAATGTCATCATCATTGATCGTTGTGGGGAATTTCCTAATGTCCCACTACTTGGCATTAGGGGAGGTATTACCTATAACCCCTGTTTAGCTCTAAGACAGTTTGGATATGCTCGGAGGGATGGCCCTCATGACATGCAGATTTCGGACCTAGTTTTTGACTTCGACACCGATGCGCAAGGACTTCGACAAAGATTCATCAGAGCTTGGAGGATGCCCAACAAGGTGGATAGTAAGACACTGGGGCACAAGAATTCCATCCCCCTTGAGCCTTATCTCAAGTGGGTACGAACCCGCGCCCAGAATCTTATGATGTCATACCCTCACATTCTCCCAGTGATAAAAGAGCCTGTTATGGAAGGAGAGGTTCCATACACAATCCTACATCCTGACATGCCAAAATCATGGGAAGAAATGCAAAAGAGTTGGATCCAACTCAAGGAAGAATAAAATACTTTTGAAGCCAGCTTCTATGCCAGTGAGAAGAAGGTTTTGGAGCTTACCCTCCGACTTCATGAGGAGGAGATTCTCAACACTTACATCGCACCAAAGAGGATGCGCAATTTCTTTTTACATTAAAGATTTTGTAATATTTTGCCCATGGGGCACTTATGTACTAATAATTTCTTCTTAATATGACATGTGTTCCTTTTTGTTTGCAACAAATTTGAATTTCTGAATCCTTGAATGCATTACATGAATAACACAGCATTCATCATATGCATAAACAGGTCTTCACACCAGGTTTCCTTATCTTTCTGTTGTTTATTTCAGCAAGATGGATTTGGAGCAGACGGTAAAGGATCTGCAGGCACAAAATTCACAATTCCAGCAACTGCTCATGACCTTGGCAAAGGGTCAAGAGGACATCAAAGCGCTTTTGGAGAAGAATAAAGAGAAAAAGAAAAAGAGACCTAGAGTAGCCAGTTTTGGAAGAAGGTTTGAAAGCAATGCTAGGAAGGTTCTTGAGTTCCCCTCAACGTCTGACGAAGGGGCCGGTAAAGGGAAAGGGACTGCTGTACCTTCTGAATCTGAGGTTGAAGAGGAGGAAGAGGAAGAAGACGAAGACTACTCTGAACAACAGTATCCACCAGCGGATGATAAATATAAGAATCTTGAAGATAGACTGGCAGCCATGGAGTTGCAGAGGGTACCCAGTTTGGATTTTGAAGAACTAGGGCTGGTAGCTGGGATTGTTATCCCTCCCAAGTTCAAGGTGCCAACATTCGCCAAGTACGACGGTCTGTCTTGTCCAAAGATGCACTTGAGTTTGTATGTCAGAAAAATCCAACCCCACTCATCTGATAAAGACCTCCGGGTACACTTTTTCCAAGACAGTTTGTCTGACACACAGTTGGATTGGTTCTATCAGCTCGAGAGATCAGAGGTTCACAATTGGGAAGACTTAGCTTCCGCTTTTTATCGTCAATATATATACAATACCGATTTGGCGCCCACTCGTACTCAATTACAAAGTATGGGGATGGCTTCCAATGAAGGGTTTAAAGAGTATGCCCATAAGTGGCGTGATCTGGCTGGAAGGGTGCAACCGCCGTTGTCAGATAAGGAGTTAGTTGACATGTTTCTGGGGACCCTGTATGGCCCCTTCTTCAATCATCTAATCGGGAGTTCTTCCGCGGGATTTACTGAATTAATTTTGACTGGCGAAAGGGTCGAGGCCGGTATTAAAAGTGGAAAGATTCAAAAGGATGCCTCCGCATCCATAGCTGTTAAGAAACCCTTCCCAACTAAGAAGGAAGCATCTGCTGTGTATTCTCAGAAGGGTCAGGGAAGAAATGCGCGCCGACTGACTGTAGGGGCTGTGATGATTCAAAACTCGTCAAATGATCAACCTCGTAACAATCAGTCAAGACCAAATCAACAACGGGTAGAAAGGCCACAACGGCAGTTCACCCGCATCAACATGACGCCAGCTCAAATACTCCCTTATTTGTTGAAGCTGAATCTTGTCATTTTAAAGGAAGCGCCAAAGAGCCCTAACACCTCCTCTCCATCCTATCACCCCAATGCCAAGTGTGCTTACCATTCTGACAATATTGGGCACGATACTAATAGTTGCTGGGCGCTTAAGTTCAAAATCTAGGACCTGTTTGACGCTAAGGAAATAGAATTTGATACTCCTGAGAAGCCCAATGTGATTTCGGCTTCGATGCCCAAGCACGATAATAATGTTCATGCTGTTATGAAGGACCTTCATATTACTGATGTTGTTGATTTGTTGACACCGTTACTTGTGATTAAAGATAATTTGATGAGAGCCGGGATCTTTCCTGGTTGTGGTAAAGACTGTTAATTTTGTTTGAACATACAAGCTGACTGCCCCATGTTGAAATCAGGTGTCCAACGCCTGATGGATACCCAAGAGATACTTTTCAGAAAACCCCTGTTGATACCTTCAATCCTGTTACTCCTGCTACTTTTGCTACTTCAACAACCGATATTGCAATCATAACCATTTCTGATAATCCTCCCAAGGCTTGCAAAAGGCCTGTCAGGATTATGCACAACTCTAAATGTGTACCATTAAAGATCACCATGCCGGGACCTGTCCCGTACCAATCAAGAAAAAAGATACCATGGAACTATGGAGGAGAAATCTTCTATCATGGTATCAAACAAATTGAGGCAGTCCAAGAGAATTCTGAAGAAAACCCTGATATAGGGAACATTGCGGGTACAAGCAAGATAACCCGCAGCGGCCAGATCTTTTCTCCGGAGATTGCTCCCCCTCGAGCAGTTTTCGGACCCTCGAAAGCTTCCGTACCTGTTAGGCCTTCTGTGTAAGGCCCGATGATTGAAGAATTGGATACTCCTGAAGTAAGACCATCTGCTGGTAGTACCGATAAGGGTAAGGGGATACTGGAAGAGCCTGTCAAGACGAAGGCTCATGCTGTGGTTATCCGTGAAACCACTCAGAAAAAAATGGATGAAATCTTGAAAATAATCAGAAAAAGTGACTACGACGTTGTAGAACAGTTAGGGCAGACCCCTTCTAAAATTTCAATGTTGGCTCTTCTGCTCTGTTCTGAGGCCCATGCTAAGGCCCTAATCAAATTCTTGAAGGCGACACATGTACCCCAAGAGACTTCGGCTGACTAGTTTCAGGAATGTGTGGCCAGTCTTACTGCTGATAATGGCCTTGGTTTTTCCGACGCTGACTTAACTCCCAAAGGAAGGAAACACAACGACGCGCTACATGTCTCAGTTGAATGCATGGGAACCACCCTCGCCCATGTCTTAGTTGATACTGGTTCTTCCTTGAATGTGTTGCCGAAGAAAGCTTTAGACCGTCTGGATTGCGAAGGATTGACCCTCAAACCTAGTAACATCGTTGTTAGGGCCTTTGATGGGTCCAAAAGAATGGTTCATGGAGAGGTTTATATTCCCATCAAAGTAGGCACCGATGTTTTCAACTCCACCTTTTACGTGATGGACATCCGTCCGTTATACTCGTGTTTGTTAGGGAGACTGTGGATCCATTATGCCGGGGCAGTTACCTCCTCTTTGCACCAAATGCTGAAATATCCTGTTAAGGGTAAGATTATAACAATGCACGACGAGGAAGAGTACATGATAAGTCATCTCAATTCCTCCCGCTATGTGGAGTTGGATGGCGAGTTCATCGAAACGCCTTTCCAACATTTTGAGGAAGTTACCCCTGAGGTAGAAGTGGCGAAGACAATGGTTGAGGTGCCCGTCGTTCCCAAGCATGTATCTAGGATGGCATCTCTCAAGGATGCAGAGGCTGTGGTTAAAGAGGGGAAGAGCACAGTGTGGGGGCAATTGCGTGATTTTCCCCATAAGACAGACAAGTTTGGATTAGGGTTTACCGCTATAGGATAAAAGGCTATGCGTCGCTCCAAGGTTAGAAGACCACCCGTTAAGATCACTCACCACGAAATCAATGTTGTAGAAGATGAAGATGAAGAGAGCCACTTTGAAGATTGGATCTTTCTGACTGTCGAAGGGGGTTTAAGCAACTGGGAAGCAAAGGATTTTATTCCTATCACCTTTATCAACCAGTAATTTTATCTTTGAACAATTTCCCATTTATGGTCTGTAATAACTAAACAATTTGCACACTATTTTCACCTCATGCCTTGCCCGGGGCATGTAGGTCCATTTGTAAGGGCTTGATCTTCTTCATTATCATATGCCCTGTTTTAATGAATCATTGGACGTTTTTCATCTATAAACTGCTGTGTTCATTTTTCTTTCCTTTTGCATTTTTGTTTGTTTTAAGGATGGCTATCCCTTACACACATCCACACTCACAAATGTAGGTACCCATCCACTCCGGATTCCATGGGTGACTATTCTGTTTTAGCCTTCGATAACTCTTAGGATTTCGTCAATCATGCTGAGTACGAAGTTAGCGAAGACTGTGAAGTGCCGGGAGAGTTAGCCAGACTTCTACAACAAGAAGAGAGGGTTATTCTGCCTCATGAAGAGTTGCTAGAAACCATCAACTTGGGGACAGAGGAAGACAGGAAAGAAGTAAAAGTGGGTGCCAACCTGGAACCAAGTGTCAAGGAGATCTTAGTGCAGTTGTTGAACGAATATGTTGAAATCTTCACCTGGTCTTATGAAAACATGCCAGGACTAGACGCAGATATCGTGGTTCACCGTCTCCCTACAAGAGAAGACTGTCCACCGATCAAGTAAAAGGTCCACCGGATGAGGCCTGACATGTCTAAGAAGATTAAAGCTGAAGTAATGAAGCAATTCAACGCTGGCTTTCTGGCTGTTACTTCCTATCCATAATGGGTTGCTAACATTGTGCCCGTGCCTAAGAAGGACGGCAAAGTCAGAATGTGTGTGGACTATCGGGATTTAAACAGGGCTAGCCCCAAAGACAATTTTCCATTGCCACACATCGACATCTTGGTTGACAACACAGCTCAACACAAGGTGTTTTCCTTCATGGATGGATTCTCGGGATACAACCAGATCAAAATGGCTCCCGATGACATGAGAAAACAACCTTTGTCACGTAATGGGGTACCTTCTGCTACAAAGTGATGCCATTCGGACTGAAGAATGCAGGGACAACTTATCAACACACCATGGTAGCTTTGTTTCATGATATGATACATTAGGAGATCGAAGTTTACGTAGACGATATGATAGCTCGATCACAGACAGAAGAAGAACACCTTGATCATCTGCAAAAGCTGTTTTCCAGGTTGAAGGAGTATAAGCTCAGACTAAACCCAAGCAAGTGCAATTTTGGGGTTAGGTCTGGTAAACTTTTGGGATTTATTGTCAGCAACAAAGGCATTGAGGTTGATCTAGCTAAAGTAAAGGCTATACAAGAAATGCCTGCCCCCCGTACTGAAAAGGAGGTTAGAGGATTCTTGGGACGCTTGGACTATATTGCGAGGTTCATCTCTCACCTGACATCTACCTGTGAGCCAATTTTCAAACTGTTGAAGAAAGATCATGTAGTTGAATGGAACAATGATTGTCAAGTTGCTTTTGATAAGATCAAGGAGTATTTGCTAGAACCTCCTATTCTGACGCCACCCGTCGAAGGAAGGTCGTTAATCATGTATCTGACTGTTTTGGATAACTCAATGGGGTGTGCGCTGGGCCAACATGACGAGACTGGCCAAAAAGAGCATGCCATTTATTACCTTAGCAAAAAGTTTACCGACTGTGAGACTCGCTACTCACTGCTCGAGAAAACTTGTTGTGCTTTGGTATGGGCTGCTCGCCGGCTAAGGCAGTATATGTTGACTCACACCACTTTGCTGATTTCCAAAATGGATCCGATCAAGTATATCTTCGAGAAGCCTGCTTTATTTGGAAGAATCGCTAGATGGAAAATGATCCTGACTGAGTATGATATCCAGTATACTACCCAAAAATCTATAAAAGGGAGTGTACTAGCTGACCATCTAGCTCATCAAGCCGTCGAAGATTACCAATCTATGAGATTCGACTTCCCTGACGAGGACATCATGACATTAGACAACATCGAAGGTAACAGACCGTATGACAGACCTGAACAAGGATCCTGATGGACCCTGTACTTTGATGGTGCTTCAAATGCACTTGGCAACGGTATCGGTGCGGTACTCATTTCTCCGGAAGGTTGCCATACACCCTTCACTGCCCGACTTTGCTTCAGCTGTACCAACAACATGGCTGAATATGAAGCTTGCATCTTTGGTCTCAAGGCTGCTATAGACTTGGGAATCAAATCTTTGGTCGTATTTGGGGACTCGACATTGATTATCAGTCAAGTCAAAGGATAGTGGGACACCAAACATCCTAATCTTATCCCTTACAAAGAACACGTCTTGACATTATTGCCTCATTTCGAGCAGATTACCTTCGAACACTTTCCGTGAGAAGAAAATCAGCTAGCAGATGCTCTGGCTACAATGTCCTCCATGTTTAAACTCAACTAGGATAACGAGGCTCCCCAAATTACCATCTAGAGAATGGACGAACCTGCGAACTGTCATGAGATTAATACCGAAGAAGTAGTGGAACAACCCTGGTTTCATGAAATCAAAAGGTATCTCCAGACTAGAGAATACCCCGAAGGAGCTTCCGTCAATGACAAAAAGTTCTTAAGGAGATTTGCTGCCAAGTTCTTCCTAAGCAATGGCATTCTTTATAAGCGCAGCCATGATTGTGTTTTACTTTGTTGTGTGGACAAAGCTGAAGCAGAGTTGATCATGATCGAGATACACAGGGGCACATTCAGCACCCATTTGAACATTTTTACCCCCTTCCCATATATTGTGTTGTAATAGCTTAGTAATTTTATTTTTCGCACTTTATTGCTTTCTAAATATGCCATGTTAGAATTAGGGTTTGTATGTGAATCAAAAACAACAAAAATAGTTTGACCTAATTTCAAGATAAACAAGCATGAAAATGGACAACACTAATCACACTTGCACCCTAGGGTATTCCACTTGTTGCCTTCAATAATGGGCCATATTGCATGTTAGGTCTCTTTGGGCAAAACAAATACAATTCCAATGATCATAGTCCCTCGATGACGCTTTCGAAAGTTGCCTAAAAAATGATCAAGTCCCTCCAAGGAAAAATTGCCCAAAGATACTTGGCACCATTGCAATTATGGTCTAAACGATGACCCGCGCCTGTCCCTTTCACATCCTAATACAAGATTTTCCACCAAATACAATGGTGGAACAAAGTTGTCAAAAGGGTTAAAACATAGCAATAATCTTTGAGAAATTTAGGAGTAGACAACCTCTTAGTTACTTGAATCAAACTTGCAAAACAAAACACTTGCCTATTTTCTAAAACCACACATCACAACACTTTCAAAACAAACTTTCAAAAAACAAATGAAAACCTTTTCAAAAGACATACACCTTTGTATACATCCCAACATGGATCATTACAAAGGTTGCCACCACATTGGCTTCTTTTCAAAACATTTTCAAACCCACACACACAAAGCACCATTTCAAACAATTGAAAAATAAGGCAAGTTGATCTAAGCAAGTAACTAAGAGCCCATGGATAACCATGGATAGAAAGGGTGCTTATACCTTCCCTTTCTATAATCTACTCCCCGAACCCAAGAAAACATCTCAAAGGTTTTTGCTGTGCTTTTTAACCTTTCCTTAGGATAAAATAAAAAGTCGGTGGCGACTCTTGCTCAACCGAAACATTTGCGAATACAAATGCAAAACCATAGTCAGTTCTCCCACCGTATCACAGAACTGGCGACTCTGCTGGGGAGAAAATTAAAAGTGGAGTAACCTTAGGGCTTAGATCACCTTTGTTTTCAATTGTTTGCCTTGTTTGCTTTTATATTTGTGGGTTTTGCATCGGAGTTTCATAGATCCTAACCCGGATCTGGGGAGTACCTTTTTAGGTAGCATAATCTGTGAGGGACCTATCCGGCGTAGACCGACACGGGTGAAGCAGTGGCTACGTTGGTGTGGCACCTTGGTCTGTACCTATATCCCTTGTGTTGCAACGAGGAGAATATAGGTCTTCTAAGGAGTCATTAAACACCAACCAACCTTAGAACCCTAAATTGACCAAACTTGGCCATAGAACAGTAGCAGTATGCTACACTCATTGAGGCTAAACTCTCGCGATGGTTCTGGCCGCAAGAAAAGATTGCGATGCTGGAGTTATGACCGATTGAGGGTAGTCAATGATTTGAGATCCTCTAGAACCCGGTTACTTTTGATAGGACAGGTTTTAACCAACGAAACTAAAAGAGGGTAATGCCTAAACTTCATGCTGGCCTGAAAACTAAGGGTTGTCTTGTGTGACTTGTGTGCCTTATCATGTTTGCCTGTGTGAATACTTGTGGTGTGCTTCATCATAGCATCATGCCATCATACCATTGCATGCATCCTGTATAAGGACTAACCCATTTCAAAGACAAAAAAAGTTTCATCTTTGCTCTATTTTGTAGGACATCATGATGCCCGTGCGTAGGAATACTATCCGGCTCAACTTTGTTCAACCACCAGCTCTGCTCAAAGATTTGGTTGGTAGGATTCCAAACACTACTTCCTTCATCAACAAGCATGGTTCTCTCCTTGGCTTGATCACTGCAAAATGGGACCAACAACTGATAAGTGTTCTGACCCAGTTTTATGACCCCCTGTATCATTGTTTCACTTTTAAAGACTTCCAGCTGGTCCCTACCCTGGAAGAATTCTCTTATCTGCTTGGGATCCCTGTTTTGGAACAAACTCCATTCACTGGTTGGGAAAAGACCCCTAGGCCTGAAGAGGTTGCTGCAGTTCTCCCCTTGACCAAAGAAGAGGTATTGGCTAACTGGGAAACTAGAAGTGGAGTTAAGGGCTTTTTGGTCAAATTTCTGGTTGGCAAGGCTAATGATTTCTGGAATGACTTGGACTTCAAGGCGTACGAAGACATTCTGGCTCTTTTAATCTATGGTCTGATTTTGTTTCCCAATCCTGACACCTTTATCAGTATCCATGCCATAAGGATCTTCATGTCTCGGAATCCTGTACCCACTCTTTTGGGTGATATCCTGCAACAACTCTATGCTCGTACTGCCCGAAAACGGGGAACTCCATGGTGTTGTGCTCCTTTGCTAGTGAGGTGGTTTATTTCGCACCTCCCTAAGTTCGTGCTGAAGAATGAAGAAGGAAAGGGTTGGGCTCATAGGTTAATGTCTCTCACTGATAATGACATCACTTGGACTCTCAGAGGTTTGGATGAGGTAGCTGTTATTGATTGTTGCGGAGAATACCCTAATGTCCCATTGATTGGTATCCAAGGAGGAATCTCTTATAATCCATGCTTAGCTCTCCGCCAGTTTGGAAGAGCCAGAAGAGTAGGGCCTCATGAAATGTTGGTTCCTCACTTCCATTTTGAATTTCAGGCAGACATGACAAACTACGCCATGGATTCATTAAGGCTTGGGACAGAATTCACAAAGCTGACCCACATGAGTTGGGACCAAAGACTTCTCCACCAATGGAACCCTATTGCAGATGGGTCCGCGTCCGTGCTCAGAAGTTAGGTATGCCGTACGAAGCTGTCAGACCTATCATTCTTGAATCTCCTGATGAAGATGGGGTTCCTCCAACTGTCCTCCCTCCTCAGGTACCCACTGATTTTGACACAATGAAGAGATCTTGGGCGCAGCTAAAGGAAGAACGGGATTTTTATCGGGAAAAGTTCAACGAACAGGAACGGAAGATCCAAAGGCTGACTAAGCAATTGGAAGAGGAGCGGGTCCTGAATAACTACATCCACACTGAGAAGAGGAGGCCATGGGAGCACTGATGGGCTTTGGATGTTTCCTTTTACAGCTTTTATTTCCTTTTCAGTATTTTTCATTCCTGTAATGCCTAAAGGCAAGTTGTTGAACAATTTAAAATTCGAATCTAATGAAGTGTGTTTCCCTTTTGTCTACAAAGTTGAATCTTGTTTGTCTTTGAAAACATAAAACATACGCATCTCATTGCACCATATGCATAGCAGGTACCCTTTTTCCACAGGTTGCTTAATCTTCTTTGCTGTTTATTTGAACAGTCATCATGAATCCAGATTCATCCAGTGAGCAAGTAATCAAGGCCCTTCAGGCCCAAAGTGCCCAGTTTCAAGAAATGGTCCTGAGCCTGGCCCAAGGTCAGCAAGAGTTGAAGGCTCTACTCCTGAAGAAGAAGAAGAAAAAGAGGACTGCGTTGTTCAACACCGGACGCAAGTTTGGTAACACACTCCACAATGAGGCTGATCCAACTACTTCCTCTGCTGAGAAAGACAGTCCCCAAGGGGGAGGAGCTCCTAGTCCTGCAGTCTCTGACAACGAGACGGATTACAATGACGAACAATACCCTCCCGCTGCTGACAGATACAAGCAATTAGAGGACCGCTTGAGCGCCATGGAGATTCAGAATGTACCAGGGCTGGATTTCAGAGATTTGGGGTTATCTTCTGGGGTTGTAATCCCACACAAGTTTAAGGCGCCTGCCTTTGCCAAATATGACGGGGCTTCCTGTCCAAAGCTGCATCTAAGGTCGTACGTAAGGAAGATCCAACCTTACACGGTAGATAAGAACCTTTGGATTCACTTCTTCCAAGATAGCCTTTCGGGGTCACAGCTTGAGTGGTTCTATCAACTAGATGGAACCAGTATCCGACACTGGGAAGATTTGGCAACCGCATTCTACAGACAATATCAATACAATTCTGATCTCGCTTCTACGCGTACCCAACTTCAGGGTATGTCTCTAGGAACGGGCGAAGGGTTCAAAGAATATGCACAAAAATGGAGAGATTTGGCTGGCAGGGTGCAGCCTCCATTGACTGATCGTGAGCTGGTTGATATGTTTCTAGGGACCTTGTCTGGTCCATTTTTCAATCATTTGGTTGGTAACTCCTCCGTTGGGTTTACGGATTTGATCCTGACAGGTGAAAGAATCGAAGCTGGCATCAGGTCAGGAAAGATACAAAAAGCTGCCTCCACAAGTACTGAGAAGAGGCCTTTCAAGAAAGAAGCAAGTGCCGTCTATGGTCCTAGAAGACAAGTCAAGCCAGAAGGCCGTCAAGCCGTCAATGCCTTAGTCATTTCAAAGCCTGTTGCTGCTCCTCAGCAGTACAATCAACAAAGAGGTGAAAGGCCCAAGAGACAGTATACTCGGTTGAGCATGACCTTGTCACAAATCTTACCGCAACTGTTATCAACCAACTTGGTGACCGTCAAAGAGGCCCCGAAGGTCGTGAATACTGCATCTCCTAAGTATAACCCAAATGCCCGTTGTGCTTATCATTCTGATAGCCCCGGGCATACTACTGATGATTGCTGGGCCTTGAGAAATAAAGTGCCAGACCTTATCGACGCAAAGGAAATTCAGTTTGAGGCGCCTGAGAGGCCAAATGTTGTAACTGCTCCTATGCCCCAGCATAGAGTAAATGCCATCGAGGAAGATTTGTATGCTGTTTCGATGAATGATGTTGCTACCCCTCTTTTGACTGTTAAGAGGAACTTACTACTAGCCGGTTTATTTCCGGGTTGTAGCAAGGGTTGCCTCCTGTGTGCTGTTATCCCTACCGGTTGTCCGCTGCTGAAATCAGGCATCCAAAGCCTGATGGATAGCAAAGAAATTCTGTTCAAGAAAACTGCTGTTCCGTTTGTTTCCACTGAAGAAATATCTGTTGTCACAATTTACAATCCTACCAAAGCTCCCCTGAGGAAGCCAGTCCAAATTATGTCTGTTGCACCCATTACTATTACTGTTCCGGGGCCTCTCTCCTATGAGTCTGATAAAGCTGTCCCATGGCATTATGGGGCCGACGTGTATGTGCTTGGAGTGAAGAAGGAGTTCAACACCAATACCAGTATCAGTAACATCACTGGTCCCGCCAAGATTACTCGTAGTGGCAGGCTCTTCTCGCCTGACATTGCACCACCAGTTATCCGAAAACCTCTCATCATCACACCCGCAAGTGTGCATGTTCCAAATCAAGTTCTTGTGTCTACTACTGCCGCCGAGTCCTCTGATGCTCGGGGCAAAGAAGTTGCTACCGATTTGCCTGCCAGGACGGAGGCACCAAAAAAGACTGCTGTCGAAGCCTCCCAACAAGAAATGGAGGAAATCCTTAAAATCATTAAAAAGAGTGACTTCAATGTTATTGAACAGTTGGGGCATACCCCCTCCAAAATCTCTATGCTATCATTGCTGCTATGCTCAGAGGCCCATGCAAAAGCCCTGATTTCATTTCTGAAAACGGCCCATGTGCCGCAAGAGACCTCTACAGATCAATTCACTAACTGTGTGGCTAATTTGACAGCTGACAAGGGTTTGGGGTTCTCAGATGCTGACCTTACCGCCAAAGGGAAAAATCACAATGATGCCCTGCATGTCTCTATAGAGTGCAGGGGCACTACTCTCGCACACGTGTTGGTGGACACCGACTCTTCCCTGAATGTTTTGCCCAAGAAGGCATTGGATCGCTTGGATTGTGAGGGCCTGGAATTGAAACCTAGTAACATCATTGTTAGAGCCTTCGACGGTTCTAAGAGGATGGTGCATGGTGAGGTAGACATTCCTATTCGTGTGGGTTCCCAAGTCTTCGACTCAACGTTCTATGTAATGGATATTCGTCCATCTTATTCTTACCTGTTGGGTCGACCCTGGATTCACAAGGCTGGGGCAGTAACATCCACTCTACACCAAAAGCTCAAATACCCTGTCAAAGGGAAGATTGTTACTGTGCAGGGTGAGGAGGAATACATGGTTAGTCACTTGAATTCATTCCGGTATATCGAGATGGACGGGGAGTTTATTGAAACCCCCTTTTAGCATTTTGAGGAGGTACCTCCAACTTTGGCATCAGCTGAAACATTGGTTGAAGAAGACTTTCCTCTGAAGATGGCATCCCTGAAGGATGCCCGGGCTGTGATCGAGAAAGGCAAATGTGCAAACTAGGGTCAGCTTCCTGACTTCACTCAAAAGAACGACAAGTTTGGGTTGGGATTTACTGCAGAGGCTCAGAGGGCTGTGCGCAAGGAAAGGATCAGAAACGCTCCGGTGTTTATCACCAATCCGAGGGTGAATGCTATCGAGGAGGACGTAGAGGAAGAAGAGTTTGACAGTTGGATCTATCCAACCACCAGCAACGGACCAAGCAACTGGACGGCAAAGGATTTTACACCTATCACATTTGTCACGCAGTAATTAACTCTTTTGATTTTCAATTTGTAACAAACAATATGTTGAAACTTTTATTGGCTCGGTGTCCTACCCGGGGCATCGTAGCTCCATTTGTGAGGGCTTTTTGTATGACATTTCCATATATCATCAATCAAAACATTGGATGTTTGTTGCATTTCAAATCTTGCGCTCTTTTTCTTTCTGTGTTATATATTGCAAAACAGCTATATTTATGCACACTCACTTATACAGGTTTCAATCCACTCTGGATCTCACTGGTAACAGCTCTGCTACCACCAGTTATGACTTCGAGAATCCGATCAACTTGGCCGAAGACGAAGGCGAAGATGATTGCGAAGTGCCTGGCGAACTCGCAAGACTGCTACTCCAGGAAGAGAGGGCTATTCAACCACATGAAGAGCCAGTGGAAACAGTTAACCTGGGTACTGAGACAGATAGAAAAGAGGTCAAGATTGGTGCCAATCTAGAGCTCAGCGTGAAGCAACGATTGATCCAGATGCTACATGATTACATGGAGATATTTGCTTGGTCTTACGAAGACATGCCCGGTTTGGATGCCGATATTGTGGTCCATCACCTGCCTACCAAGGAAGACTGCCCTCCGGTAAAGCAAAAGGTCCGCCGTATGCGCCCAGAGATGTCCGAAAAAATCAAGGCTGAGGTTATGAAGCAATTCGATGCCGGGTTTCTAGCAGTAACTTCTTACCCTCAATGGGTTGCCAACGTGGTGCCAGTGCCGAAGAAGGACGGTAAAGTCAGAATGTGTGTCGACTACAGGGATTTGAATAGGGCAAGCCCCAAGGATGATTTCCCTCTGCCTCACATCGACGTTCTTGTTGACAATACTGCTCAACACAAGGTGTTCTCCTTCATGGACGTTTTTTCAGGGTATAATCAGATCAAGATGGCTCCGGAAGATATGGAAAAGACTACCTTTGTGACTCAGTGGGGCACCTTCTGCTACAAGGTCATGCCATTCGGATTGAAAAATGCTGGGGCAACCTACCAACGTGCCATGGTTGCTTTATTTCATGATATGATCCATCATGAGATTGAGGTATATGTTGATGACATGATTGCAAGGTCTCAAATTGAGGAGGAACACCTTGACCATCTGCGGAAGCTGTTTGACCGATTGAAGTTATACAAGCTGAGGTTGAATCCCAACAAATGCACCTTTGGGGTAAGGTCCGGAAAATTGCTAGGTTTCATTGTAAGCGATAAAGGTATTCAGGTGGACCCGGCCAAGGTAAAAGCCATACAAGAGATGCCGAATCCCAAGACAGAGAAAGAAGTCAGAGGCTTTTTGGGACGACTGAATTACATTGCCCGATTCATCTCACATCTGACTGCTACTTGTGAGCCAATCTTCAAATTACTGAAGAAAGATCAAGTAGTACGTTGGAACGATGAATGTCAGGCCGCTTTTGAAAAGATAAAGGAATATCTCCAAGAACCTCCCATTCTTATGACACCAGTGGAAGGGAGACCTCTAATACTATACTTGACAGTGCTTGATAATTCAATGGGGTGTGTGATGGGGCAGCATGACGAGTCTGGCCGAAAAGAGCACGCTATTTATTACCTGAGCAAAAAGTTTACCGACTGTGAGTCTCGTTACTCACTGCTCGAGAAAACTTGTTGCGCTCTAGTATGGGCTGCTCGCCGGCTGAGACAGTATATGCTGACTCACACTACTCTATTGATTTCAAAGATGGATCCCATCAAGTACATATTCGAAAAGCCTGCTCTGTCTGGAAGAATAGCGAGATGGCAAATGATCTTGATAGAATATGATATCCAGTATACAACTCAGAAAGCAATCAAAGGAAGTGTACTGGCAGATCATTTGGCACACCAACCTGTGGACGATTACCAATCATTGAACTTTGAATTTCCGGACGAAGACATCATGGTGGTAACTGATTGTGAAGTGCCTGGACCGGATGAAGGACCTGAGGAGGGATCCCGATGGTCTATGCATTTTGACGGAGCCTCCAACGCTTTGGGTAACGGCGTCGGCGCTATAATCATATCCCCCAAAGGAACTCATACTCCACTCACCGCCCGATTGTGCTTCAACTGCACCAACAACATGGCAGAATATGAGGCATGTATCATGGGTCTACAAGCTGCAATCGACTTAAGGATCAAGTTTCTGAGTGTTTTCGGAAATTCCGCTCTCGTGATCAATCAGATCAAAGGCGAGTGGGATACGAAACACCCAAATCTTATTCCTTACAAGGAGTATGTGCTGACTTTGCTTCCCCACTTTGAAGAGATAACTTTTGAACACTTCCCAAGAGAGGAGAATCAGCTAGCAGACGCACTAGCTACGATGTCTTCAATGTTCAAAGTCAAATGGGACAATGAGGCTCCCCGGATCATTATCTGGAAGTTGGAAAAACCCGCATACTGCTGTGATCTTGAGGCCGAAAAGGTGACTAAAAAACCCTGGTATCATGAGGTGAAGAGATACTTGGAAGCTCAGGAATACCCTGAAGGTGCGTCTGTCAACGACAAGAAGTTCATGAGGAGGTTTGCTGCAAAATTCTTCCTCAGCAACGACATTCTCTACAAACGGAATCATGATTCGACTCTACTGCATTGTATGGATAAGGCTGAAGCAGAGAAGATCATGATAGAATTGCATGAAGGTACATTCGGAACACATTCCAGTGGACATACCATGGCAAAGAAAATCCTTCGGGCAGGATATTTCTGGTCCACAATGGAAGCCGATTGTTACCAACATTCACGAACTTGTCACAAATGCCAGATCTATGATGATAAGGTGCACATCCCTCCGGTTCCTCTGAACGTCCTGACAGAACCTTGGCCTTTTGCAACGTGGGGCATTGATATGATCGGTGAGACCCGACCGACGACATCCAACGGGCATCGCTTCATCTTAGTAGCAATCGATTACTTCACGAAGTGGGTTGAGGCAGCTTCCTACGCCACGGTAACCAAGAGCGTCGTGGAACGTTTCATCCGGCATAACCTGATCTGTCGGTACGGCGTCCCGGAAAGAATCATTACGGACAATGGTACCAATCTTAATAACAAGATGATCACTGAGCTCTGCGAGCAATTTAAGATACAACACCACAACTCTTCTCCTTACCGGCCGAAGATGAATGGGGCTGTAGAGGCAGCTAATAAGAATATCAAAAAGATTATGCAGAAGATGATAGTGACCTATAAAGATTGGCACGAGATGTTACCGTTTGCTCTTCATGGGTACCGTACCTCAGCAAGGACGTCAACCGGGGCAACTCCTTTTTCCTTGGTCTATGGCATGGAGGCAGTCTTGCCAATTGAAGTCCAGATACCCTCTCTCCGGATAATGAAGGATGCAGATCTGAGTGAAGATGACTGGATCCAGACTCGACTTGATCAATTAAACCTGATTGACGAAAAGAGACTCACCGCTATCTGTCATGGTCAGACGTATCAAAAACGGATGATCAGGGCATTTAACAAGAAAGTCAAACCACAAGAGTATCAAGTTGGGGACCTGGTGATCAAGCGCATCATCCTTCCTCAAAGTGATCCCCGGGGCAAATGGGCCCCTACATACGAAGGGCCATTTGTGGTTAAACATGTGTTCTCAGGAGGAGCCATGATTCTAACCACCATGGATGGTGACGACCTTCCTCACCCCGCCAATGCAGACATAGTGAAAAGATACTACGCATGAATAAAAGACCCGCTAGGTTGACATACCTAGGCAAAAATAAGGGCTTCCCGGCGAACCAAAAGGGTTCGGGCAAAAATAAGGGATGAAATGAAAAAAAATCTGTACACCCGACAAGTCGAAAACCTGAAAAGGCGGCTTGGGCAAAAATGGGTATCCCGGTGGACTGAAAACCCGAGAGGGCGGTCCAGGCAAAAGTTAGGGATAAAGCGTAACACTATGTCTCATTGGATCACCTTGCATCCAGAATTCGGCATCAACTATCTGGCTCGGACTTTGGCATCGACCAAATAGCTTCATCTTCAACTAAGCAGCAAAGTGATGAGACGCTTGAAGACATAAAGGCGATAGCAGAGTTGGAACCCAGGGGGAATATTGTGCACATATCTGTTTTGTTTCCTTTTCAAAATTGTAAATTCTATGTTATTCGGCGGCATTCTCTTACTAGGATGTCAACCTCTTGTATAAAAACGCCTATTCACAGGCAAATTTCAAAAACAATACAAATTCACTTTTCCATACAAATTGCCGTTGTTTTTTTTTTTCTTTTTTTTCTTTTCTGTTTTGTCTTGCGAAGAACGTCCAATGTTCATTTTTGATATATGCATTTGATATTAAATTGCTGATTCATAAAATATTTGCATAAGAAGCAAAAGACTAATTACAGGTGACATCGGAAACAGGGGCAATGTAAAGTTGTCTGATGCAGTCCGGTTGCTTTGTCCGCCAAGGTACCAAGGTAAATTCAACTGAAGAATGTGACCAAATCATCTCAACTCCCCGCAGAGTAAGACAAGATTCAGCAATACTTTCCCAAAGCAGAGTTGGTTCCCTATCAATCCTGAAAAGGCACAACATTCCCCAGCGAAGTATAGGCATTCATCAACAAGCATCCCCAACAGTCTTGATCTAAGATTGCTCCCCGGCGGAGTACAGACACCCCCAGTGGAACCATTTACCAGTACAATTCAAAAGTATCCCCAGCAGGTCTTGAAGCTTATCCCCAGTAGATACTGGAAGCTTATCCCCTGCAGAATACGGACGTCTCTCCCGAGTTCTGTTCAAAAGTTATTCCTCACAAGGGCTTATAACTGGGTTATCCTTAGCTAATTGCCACGGAAGATCGCCCTCGGCAAAGTTCTTTCAATCCCCAGCGGAGTTTATCATCATTATCCCCAGCGGAATCCATCATTGAAGTCCTCAGCAGGCCTCTCATCAAAACTTCAGCAAAGTATCTCTTCCACAGAGCAATTCCCCGGCCGGTCGTCAAGGATTTATTTTCCTAAGACGAAAATACATTCATAAACATTTCACATTTCATACATCTTGCTTACATACATGATAAAGTGCATACAACACTATCTCATGTTGAACATCATGACATCATGCATTTCATACATCATGACATTGCATACAACTGATGTTTTGCCTTTTCAGGGAAAAAGACAACCCCAAAGATAACTACCTTCAGTTGTCACAATTCCAGATTCGATACCTGTATCTAGCCAGGGCACATCTGTGAGTGATCAGTTTCCAGACTCGATTCCTGTATCTAGCTAGGGCACGTCTGAAGAGTTCGAAGATTCGATTCATGTATCCAGCCAGGGCATATCTAGCAACTATCACAATTCCAGATTCGATTCCTGCATCCAGCCAAGGTATATCTGTTGACCATATTTCCAGACTCGATTCCTGTATCTAGCTAGGGCACGTCTGAAGAGTTCGAAGATTCGATTCCTGTATCCAGCCAGGGCATATCTGTTGACGACTATTTCCGGATTCGATTCCTGTATCCAGCCAGGGCACATCTGTGAGCAACCAATTGTAGATTCGACACCTGTATCTAGCCAGGGCATATCTGCATGAGGAGATTGAAGATCAAACACCTGTAACAAGCCAGAGAAACATCTGTCTTTCTCAAATACACAAGTTCTCGCTAAGGAATCTCTTATGCGATCAACACTTCCAAATGACATCTATAAGCCCATTCCCGACATCACATTGCTGATACTCCGACATGCGAGTGCAAATTTCCGGGCACTCTAGTGTCCAATCTCCTTTTACCCTCGAGTCACGAAAGGCAAACTTGCCAATCTAACTCTTCAGGTTCAAGAAGATTGAACAGGGGCAACTGTTGTACCCCAAAATTTGCCCTCCCATTTCCTCAGCATTTTCTCATCACAAAACCCTTGGAGCTCAAGATCCAATTAGGGTTTCCTCTGCTCAAGACTTCTCCTTGCACTGTTGACCCAAATTAGGGTTTGTGTTTGCACAAAGATATTTTGACCTAAAATGCCTAAGATGACTTTCATACTTCATGTTGGACTCCCAAGTTTATCCATACCAAGTTTCAAGCCTTGATTCCAAATTTTGCCCAGTCAATTGGACAGTCGACCTAGAAATCAACTGTATTGGGGAAAAAGTCAACTGTGGCCAATTGACAGTCAAATCTCATGAAAATTGACCCACATCAACATTATGAACTCACATGGATCATTTGATCAAGTTTGGATCACAATTCCACAAGAAATTTGATCAGATCACCAAAAGGGAAAAATGGTCATTTTTAGGGTTTTGACTACACACAGGCAATTTTTGACTGTTTGACCTAGCCAATGGCAAACCAAGCTTACATATGGACTCAAGGACACCATGGAATTATCTTGACATGCTCAACAAGTTCAAAAGATCCCAAATGCACAAGATTGATAGTTGAATTCCCCCTAGTCAATTGATCAATTTTGACTGTATACTGAAAAGTCAAACTTTGACTTTTTGGTCAAAATCAAGTGTCAAGATTCATTTTTCATCAAAACATGCCAAATCATGAAACTTGTTCATCAAGAAATCAAGAAATGCAAATTAGGGTTTGAAATGAAGATTTTTCATAACTTAGAATTTTTCTAAGTTATGAAAAACCCTAATTTTTTCCTAACTTTGTCCCACTTTCTCACCAAGATTCATTTGGATTCAAGCAAAAGTCAAAACATGAAAGTTGTAGCCTATTGCATAATCTACAACTTTGATTCACAAAGTTTTCCCAAAAGAAGCTTGTATCTCAAGTTACAAGTTTTGGAACAAGGGTACCAAACCATTCTTAACTTAGAGAAAATTTGACCTATTTTAGACAAGGTTTTTACCTAACTTCAAGACCATTTTTCACATACTTCCACTTGGAATTTCAATTTGCATTTCAAAGATGGATTGTATTACACATTCCAAGCTTTCCAAAATGTCCAAAAACTCATCAAACAACCTCATGGTTAGAGAGAATCAAATTTGTCAATATGGAGAAAATTCACTTTGTTCTTGGCCAAATTACATGTCCATAACTTGTGCATTTTCAAACTCAGCATGTGCTAGCTACATTGCAGGCCTCTAATCCCATTTGCACTCAATAATTCAATGCAAAACCTTTGTGCCAAGATGTTGTTCTATGCATTTGGTCATTACATGGAGAACTAAGCCATAAATGGAAAAAGTAAAATAGCCATTCTTGAAAAGTTACACTTTATGTCTAAAGCAAATCCAAGCAAGTACATTTGAAATCTCTTTGGCACAAGTTTAGGAGTTAATAACACTGATCAAGACTGAGTTATGCAGCACATTAGGAGGGCATGTACAAGCTAGAAACTCAACTTGGCCATTGGTTGCTTAAAGTGTAAGAAAGATAACATATCACACACCAACTCTCATATCAGCTAACCAAGCCAAAAACAAAGTTATCAAACACATTCAAGGCATCCATTCTGAGCTAGAACACGACCCTAACATCTCCATTGCTCTCTAGAACATAGAACCACCCTCAAACTGCCCAAACAGAGCACTTGCTGCAGTTTGAGTTCCAACTCTCATCCCTTTCATGCATTCTTGCTAAAACCACATCAAACACATTCCATAATATCCACATAAACTATTCCAAACCTTGAACTGAGACTGTAACAGCCATAACACCATTTGCCATTTCCATTTTTCTATCTTGCAGGTGGACTTCTGTAGCTTGATTTGGCACGATTCAAAACACTCCAAGCATTGGAATAGCATCACTACACATCAGGCAAGCTGTACAAATCATCACTTTACCCTGAAAGCTCCTCCATTGCAAGGCACGATTCCAACTGAACAGGTATATTCATGAAGTTCTATCTCTCAATATAGGCATTGTTAGCTTTAGGTTTGTGAAGAAAACATGTCACATTCATAGCCCTGAACATGCCCATGTGATTAGATTTCATTTATATTATGTATGCTTAGAGAATTTTAAGTCTGAACATGGAAGAAAAACTAGGTCAGGAATTGGGGGAGAAGAAATTCTCTCTCATTTCTGAGAGTTAGGATGAGTTCTTTATATGTCTGGATTCGTGATTCAATGCTTAACATTTTTGGTGTTGTAAGTTTTTGTTAAAACCCAAGGAATCAGGATGTTTGAATTCATGTACCAAGCGCGCGTTTTTGAACAAGAACAGTCTGGAGGTTGAAGAAGGTCTTCATGGGCTGGGCCTGATTGGCTATTTCTTTTTGCACCCTTTTGTTACTTTTACACCCCCTAGGCCCATTTTGCTTATTTTTATGTTTTTTTGACTTTTCTTTTTTGATTCTGACTTATTTATTTTCTCTTATAATATTAAAAATATAAAAAATATTTTTTACACCATTTTCATATTTATTAGGTATTTATTTGTTTAGATTGATATTTTGTACATAAATAAATACATAAATACATTTTTACTTAAAATTCTAAAAATAATGCAAATACATTTTTATTCCATTTTATTTTATTTTATCTTCTGAAAATGTTTTATATAAAATATACTTTTTTTATAAATATTAAATATTATTATTTTGTACATATAATATATATTTAGTTAATAATAATAATACATATATATTTATTAGATATTTAGGGCAAAAAAATACAAAATATATACATTTTTATTTTTATTAATATCTAACATTAAAAAATACCTTTTTGATAAATATATTTCATTTTATTTTATTTTTGTATATAATAAATAATATTTGTACATATTGAATAATATATACTTTTATTTAATAAAATTAGGGTTTGCCCTAAGTACATAAAAAACTCCAAAAAATAATACTTTTTATTTTGTTTATTTGACCTATAAAAACACTTTTTTTTCATACATATAAAAAACCTTTTTGCATCTTGCATATTTATTTTATTTCCAATTAATTTGTGCAATTAATTATCTTGTAAATAATTCAATATTGATGTAATAGCCTAGGTTTAAATTCCTTGTCAAAATCCCCATTTGAACATTTGTACCCCCCTTCCCATATATTGTGTTGTAATAGCTTAGTAATTTTATTTTTCGCACTTTATTGCTTTCTAAATATGCCATGTTAGAATTAGGGTTTGTATGTGAATCAAAAACAACAAAAATAGTTTGACCTAATTTCAAGATAAACAAGCATGAAAATGGACAACACTAATCACACTTGCACCCCTAGGGTATTCCACTTGTTGCCTTCAATAATGGGCCATATTGCATGTTAGGTCTCTTTGGGAAAAACAAATACAATTCCAATGATCATAGTCCCTCGATGACGCTTTCGAAAGTTGCCTAAAAAATGATCAAGTCCCTCCAAGGAAAAATTGCCCAAAGATACTTGGCACCATTGCAATTATGGTCTAAGCGATGACTCGCGCCTGTCCCTTTCACATCCTAGTACAAGATTGTCCACCAAATACAATGGTGGAACAAAGTTGTCAAAAGGGTTAAAACATAGCAATAATCTTTGAGAAAACTTGAATCAAACTTGCAAAACAAAACACTTGCCTATTTTCTAAAACCACACATCACAACACTTTCAAAACAAACTTTCAAAAAACAAATGAAAACCTTTTCAAAAGACATACACCTTTGTATACATCCCAACATGGATCATTACAAAGGTTGCCACCACATTGGCTTCTTTTCAAAACATTTTCAAACCCACACACACAAAGCACCATTTCAAACAACTGAAAAATAAGGCAAGTTGATCTAAGCAAGTAACTAAGAGCCCATGGATAACCATGGATAGAAAGGGTGCTTATACCTTCCCTTTCTATAATCTACTCCCCGAACCCAAGAAAACATCTCAAAGGTTTTTGCTGTGCTTTTTAACCTTTCCTTAGGATAAAATAAAAAGTCAGTGGCGATTCTTGCTCAACCGAAACATTTGCGAATACAAACGCAAAACCATAGTCAGTTCTCCCACCGTATCACACATACATCATGAACATCATAAAGCATCATATGCATCCACTAACCGTTTCAAGGGTTTGGATCTTCATCTTTGTTCTTGTTTTGTAGGTCATGGAATCTCTTCGCAGGAAAACAATTCAAGTCAACCTTGTGAGAATCCCTCCTCAACTCAAGGAGATTACTTCCAGGATTCCAGAGAACTCTCTCTTCAGTGAAAGACATGGTAGAATTCTCAACTTGGTCAACTCTAACATTGAAGAAGACATGGTGAAAGTCCTCTTCCAGTTCTTTGACCCCCTACACCACTGTTTCACATTTCCTGATTACCAGTTAGTACCCACTTTGGAGGAATTTTCTCAACTCCTGAGAATTCCTATTCTTAATCAACTACCCTACAACGGTACGGAAAAAGAACCAAAGTCTGAAGATGTTGCTCAAGCATTACATTTGCAGCCATCTGACATCAAGGGACATTGGGAAACCAGAAGTGGTGTCAAGGGTTTCTTGGCAAAGTTTTTGTTTGAGAAGGCACAAGACTGCTGGAATTCTCTTGATCTACAATCCTTTGAAGAGATTGTGGCACTCCTCATCTATGGGTTGGTCTTGTTCCCAAACCCGGATCAACTTATAGATGTGAATGCTGTCAAGATTTTCATATCCAGGAATCCTATACCCACATTGCTTGGGGACATCCTACACTCATTTTACACACGAACAATGAGGAAAAGAGGTGTTCTCATGTGCTGTACTCATCTCCTAGCAAGGTGGTTTATTTCTCACCTTCCACAATAAGTTTTGAATAATGAGCAGGGTTTAAGGTGATCACAACGATTGATGACCCTCACACATTCTGATGTACATTGGTGCTCTCGGTCTAGAGAAAATGTCATCATCATTGATCATTGTGGGGAATTTCCTAACGTCCCACTACTTGGCATTAGGGGAGGTATTACCTACAACCCCTGTTTAGCTCTAAGATAGTTTGGATATGCTCGGAGGGATGGCCCTCATGACATGATGATTCTTGACCTAGTTTTTGAATTTGACACCGATGCGCAAAGACTTCGACAAAGATTCATCAGAGCTTGGAGGATGCCCAACAAGGTGGATAGTAAGACACTGGGGCACAAGAATTCCATCCCCCTTGAGCCTTATCTCAAGTGGGTACGAACCCGCGCCCAGAATCTTATGATGCCATACCCTCACATTCTCCCCGTGATCAAAGAGCCTGTTATGGAAGGAGAGGTTCCATACACCATCCTACATCCTGACATGCCAACATCATGGGAAGAAATGCAAAAGAGTTGGATCCAACTCAAGGAAGAACATAATAATTTTAAAGCCAACTTCTATGCCAGTGAGAAGAAGGTTTTGGAGCTTACTCGCCTACTTCATGAGGAGGAGACTCTCAACACTTACATCGCACCAAAGAGGATGCGCAATTTCTTTTTACATTAAAGATTTTGTAATATTTTGCCCATGGGGCACTTATGTACTAACAATTTCTTCTTAATATGACGTGTGTTCCTTTTTGTTTGCAACAAATTTGAATTTCTGAATCCTTGAATGCATTACATGAATAACATACCATTAATCATATGCATAAACAGGTCTTCACACCAGGTTTCCTTATCTTTCTGCTGTTTATTTCAGACAGATGGATTTGGAGCAGACGGTAAAGGATCTGCAGGCACAAAATTCACATTTCCAGCAACTCCTCATGACTTTGGCAAAGGGTCAAGAGGACCTCAAATCTCTGTTGGAGAAGAATAAAGAGAAAAAGAAAAAGAGACCTGGAGTATCCACTTTTGGAAGAAGGTTTGAAAGCAATGCTAGGAAGGTTCTTGAGTTCCCCTCAACGTCTGACGAAGGGGCCGGTAAAGGGAAAGGGACTGCTGTATCTTTTGAATCTGAGGTTGAAAAGGAGGAAGAGGAAGAAGACGAAGACTACTGCGAACAACAGTATCCACCAGCGGATGATAAATATAAGAATCTTGAAGATAGACTGGCAGCCATGGAGTTACAGAGGGTACCCGGTTTGGATTTTGAAGAACTAGGGTTGGTAGCTGGGATTGTTATCCCTCCCAAGTTCAAGGTGCCAACATTCGCCAAGTACGACGGTCTGTCTTGCCCAAAGGTGCACTTGAGATCGTATGTCAGACAAATCCAACCCCACTCATCTGATAAAGACCTCTGGGTACACTTTTTCCAAGACAGTTTGTCTGGCACACAGTTGGATTGGTTCTATCAGTTCGAGAGATCATAGATTCATAATTGGGAAGACTTAGCTTCCGCTTTTTATCTTCAATATCAATAAAATGCTGATTTGGCGCCCACTCGTACTCAGTTACAAAGTATGGGGATGGCTTCCAATGAAGGGTTTAAAGAGTATGCCCAGAAGTGGCGTGATCTGGATGGAAGGGTGCAGCCGCCGTTGTCAGATAAGGAGTTAGTTGACATGTTTCTGGGGACCCTGTCTGGCCCCTTCTTCAATCATCTAATCAGAAGTTCTTCCGCGGGATTTACTGAATTAATTTTGACTGGCGAAAGGGTCGAGGCCGGTATTAAAAGTGGAAAGATTCAAAAGGATTCCTCCGCATCCACAGCTGTTAAGAAACCCTTCCCAGCTAAGAAGGAAGCATCTGCTGTGTATTATCAGAAGGGTCAGGCGCCAGCCGACTGTAGGGGCTATGATGATTCAAAACTCTTCAAATGATCAACCTCGTAACAATCAGTCTGGACCAAATCAACAACGGGTAGAAAGGCCACAACGACAGTTCACTCGCATCAACATGACGCCAGCTCAAATACTCCCCCATTTGTTGAAGCTGAATCTTGTCAATTTAAAGGAAGCTCCAAAGAGCCCTAACACCTCCTCTCCATCCTATCACCCCAATGCCAAGTGTGCTTACCATTCTGATAGTATTGGGCACGATACTAATAGTTGCTGGGCGCTTAAGTTCAAAATCCAGGACCTGATTGACGCTAAGGAAATATAATTTGATACTCTTGAGAAGCCCAATGTGATTTCGGCTCTGATGCCCAAGCACAGTAATAATGTTCATGCTGTTATGGAGGACCTTCATATTACTGATGTTGTTGACCTGTTGACACCGTTACTTATGATTAAAGAGAATTTGATGAGAGCCGGAATCTTTCCTGGTTGTGGTAAAGACTGTTATTTTTGTTTGAACATACAAGCTGACTGCCCCATGTTGAAATCAGGTGTCCAACGCCTGATGGATACCCAAGAAATACTTTTCCAGAAAACCCCTGTTGATACCTTCAATCCTGTTACTCATGCTACTTTTGCTACTTCAACCAACGATATTGCAATCATAACCATTTCTGACAATCCTCCCAAGGCTTGCAAAAGGCCTGTCAGGATTATGCCCAACTCTAAATGTGTACTATTAAAGATCACCATGCTGGGACCTGTCCCGTACCAATCAAGCAAAATGATATCATGGAACTATGGAGGAGAAATCTTCTATCATGGTATCAAACAAATTGAGGCAGTCCAAGAGAATTCTGAAGAAAACCCTGATATAGGGAACATTGTGGGTACAAGCAAGATAACCCGCAGCGGCCAGATCTTTTCTCCGGAGATTTCTCCCCCTCGAGCAGTTTTCGGACCCTCGAAAGCTTCCGTACCTGTTAGGCCTTCTGTGCAAGGCCCGATGATTGAAGAATTAGATACTCTTGAAGTAAGACCATCTGCTGGTAATATCGATAAGGGTGAGGGGATACTGGAAGAGCCTGTCAGGACGAAGTCTCATGTTGTGGTTATCCACGAAACCACTCAGAAAGAAATGGATGAAATCTTGAAAATAATCAGAAAAAGTGACTACGACATTGTGGAACAGTTAGGGCAGACCCCTTATAAAATTTCAATGTTGGCTCTTCTGCTCTGTTCTGAGGCCCATGCTAAGGCCCTAATCAAATTCTTGAAGGCGGCACATGTACCCCAAGAGACTTCGGCTGACCAGTTTCAGGAATGTGTGGCCAGTGTTACTGCTGATAATGGCCTTGGTTTTTCCGACGCTGACTTAACTCCCAAAGGAAGGAAACACAACGATGCGCTACATGTCTCATTTGAATGCAGGGGAACCACCCTCGCCCATGTCTTAGTTGATACTGGTTCTTCCTTGAATGTGCTTCCGAAGAAAGCTTTAGACCGTTTAGATTGTGAAGGATTGACCCTCAAACCTAGTAACATCGTTGTTAGGGCCTTTGATGGGTCCAAAAGAATGGTTCATGGAGAGGTTGATATTCCCATCAAAGTAGACACCGAAGTTTTCAACTCCACCTTTTACGTGATGGACATCCGTTCGTCATACTCGTGTTTGTTAGGGAGACCGTGGATCCATTATGCCGGGGCAGTTACCTCCTATTTGCACCAAATGCTGAAATATCCTGTTAAGGGTAAGATTATAACAGTGCACGGCGAGGAAGAGTACATGATAAGTCATCTCAATTCCTTCCGCTATGTGGAGTTGGATGGCGAGTTCATCGAAACACCTTTCCAACATTTTGAGGAAGTTCCCCCTGAGGTAGCAGTGGCGAAGATAATGGTTGAGGTGCTCGTCGTTCCCAAGCATGTATCTAGGATGGCATCTCTCAAGGACACAGAGGTTGTGGTTAAAGAGGGGAAGAGCACAGTGTGGGGGCAATTTCCTGATTTTCCCCATAAGACAGGCAAGTTTGGATTAGGGTTTACCGCTGCAGGATAAAAGGCTATACGTCGCTCCAAGGTTGGAAGACCACCCGTTAAGATCACTCACCACAAAATCAATGCTGTAGAAGATGAAGATGAAGAGAGCCACTTTGAAGATTGGATCTTTCTGACTGTCGAAGGGGGTTTAAGCAACTGGGAAGCAAAGGATTTTATTCCCATCACCTTTATCAACCAGTAATTTTATCTTTGAACAATTTCCCATTTATGGTCTGTAATAACTAAACAATTTGCACTATTTTCACCTCATGCCTTGCCCGGGGCATGTAGGTCCATTTGTAAGGGCTTGATCTTCTTCATTATCATATGCCATGTTTTAATGAATCATTGGACGTTTTTCATCTATAAACTGCTGTGTTCATTTTTCTTTCCTTTTGCATTTTTGTTTGTTTTAAGGATGGCTATCCCTTACACACACCCACACTCACAAATGCAGGTACCCATCCACTCCGGATTCCATGGGTGACTATTCTGTTTTAGCCTTCGATAACTCTGAGGATTTGGTCAATCATGCTGAGTATGAAGTTGGAAAAGACTGTGAAGTGCCGAGAGAGTTAGCCAGACTTCTACAACAAGAAGAGAGGGCTATTCTGCCTCATGAAGAGTTGCTAGAAACCATCAACTTGGGGACAGAGGAAGACAGGAAAGAAGTAAAAGTGGGTGCCAACCTGGAACCAAGTGTCAAGGAGCACTTAATGCAGTTGTTGAACGAATATGTTGAAATCTTCGCCTGGTCTTATGAAGACATGCCGGGACTAGACGCAGATATTGTGGTTCACCATCTCCCTACAAGAGAAGACTGTCCACCGATCAAGCAAAAGGTCCGCCGGATGAGGCCTGACATGTCTGAGAAGATTAAAGCTGAAGTAATGAAGCAATTCAACGCTGGCTTTCTGGCTGTTACTTCCTATCCACAATGGGTTCCTAACATTGTGCCCGTGCCTAAGAAGGACAGCAAAGTCAGAATGTGTGTGGACTATCGGGATTTAAACAGGGCTAGTCCCAAAGAAAATTTCCATTGCCACACATCGACATCTTGGTTGACAACACAGCTTAACACAAGGTGTTTTCCTTCATGGATGTATTCTCGGGATACAACCAGATCAAAATGGCTCCCGAGGACATGGAGAAAACAACCTTTGTCACGCAATGGGGTACCTTCTGCTACAAAGTGATGTCATTCGGACTGAAGAATGCAGGGGCAACTTATCAACGCGCCATGGTAGCTTTGTTTCATGATATGATACATCAGGAGATTGAAGTTTACGTAGACGATATGATAGCTCGATCACAGACATAAGAAGAACACCTTGATCATCTACAAAAGCTATTTTCCAGGTTGAAGGAGTATAAGCTCAGACTAAACCCAAGCAAGTGCACTTTTGGGGTTAGTTCTGGTAAACTTTTGGGATTTATTGTCAGCAACAAAGGCATTGAGGTTGATCCAGCTAAAGTAAAGGCTATACCAGAAATGCATTCCCCCCATATTGAAAAGGAGGTTAGAGGATTCTTGGGACGCTTGAACTATATTGCGAGGTTCATCTCTCACCTGACATCTACCTGTGAGCCAATTTTCAAACTGTTGAAGAAAGATCAGGTAGTTGAATGGAACAATGATTGTCAAGTTTCTTTTGATAAGATCAAGGAGTATTTGCTAGAACCTCCTATTCTGATGCCACCCGTCGAAGGAAGGCCGTTAATCATGTATCTGACTGTTTTGGATAACTCAATGGGGTGTGTGCTGGGCCAACATAACGAGTCTGGCCGAAAAGAGCATGCCATTTATTACCTTAGCAAAAAGTTTACTGATTGTGAGACTCGCTACTCACTGCTCGAGAAAACTTGTTGCGCTTTGGTATGGGCTGCTCGCCGGCTAAGGCAGTATATGTTGACTCACACCACTTTGTTGATTTCCAAAATGGATCCGGTCAAGTATATCTTCGAGAAGCCTACTTTATCTGGAAGAATCTCTCAACTTGTCGGGTCGTTTTATGCGTAGTATCTTTTGACTATGTCTGCGTTCACAGGGTGCAGCAGGTCGTCGCCGTCCATGGTGGTCAAAATCATTGCCCCACCAGAAAATATGTTCTTGATCACAAATGGTCCCTCTAAGTAGGAGTCCATTTGCCCCTGGGATCACTTTGCGGCAAGATGATCCGCTTGATTACAAGATCTCCGACTTGATATACCTGGCGTTTGACTTTCTTGTTGAAAGCCTTGATCATCCTTTTTTGATACGTCTGACCATGACAAACAGCAGTAATTCGCTTCTCGTCGATCAAATTAAGTTGATCAAGCCGGGTATGAATCCAATCGTCTTCACTTAAACCAACATCCTTCATAATCCTCAAGGAAGGAATTTGAACTTCCATGGGTAAAACAACCTTCATGCCATATACCAAAGAAAAGGGGGTTGCCCCAGTTGAAGTACGCGCCGTGGTACGATATTCGTGCAGAGCAAATGGTAACATCTCATGCCAATCCTTGTAGGTGATTGTCATCTTTTGAATGATCTTCTTGATATTCTTGTTCGCGGCTTCAACAGCACCGTTCATCTTTGGCCGATAGGGAGATGAATTGTGATGTTGAATCTTGAACTGCTCGCACAGAGCGGTGATCACAGTGTTATTCAAATTTGTACCGTTGTCCGTGATGATCCTGTCGGGGATACCATACCGGCATATGAGGTTCTGCTTGATGAAGCGGGCAACCACATTCTTTGTAACGGAGGCGAAGGAAGCCGCTTCGACCCACTTCGTAAAGTAATCAATGGCCACCAGGATGAAATGGTGTCCATTGGATGCTGTAGGCTTGATCTCTCCAATCATGTCGATTCCCCACATCGTGAATGGCCAAGGAGCTGTTAGAACGTTGAGAGGAACTGGAGGAATATGTACCTTGTCAGCATAGACCTGGCATTTGTGACAAGTACGGGAATGTTGATGACAGTCAGCTTCCATGGTAGACCAGTAGTAGCCTGCCCTTAGGATCTTCTTAGCCATCATATGCTCGCTTAAGTGGGTGCCAAATGTGCCGCTATGTATTTCAGTCATGATCAACTCAGCTTCAACCTTGTCCATACAGCGAAGTAGAACACAATCATGGCTGCGCTTATATAAGATACCATTGCTCAGGAAGAACTTGGTAGCAAATCTCCTTAAGAACTTTTTGTCATTGACTAAAGCTCCTTCAGGGTATTCTCGAGTCTGGAGATACCTTTTGATTTCATGAAACCAGGGTTGTTCCATTACTTCTTCGGTATTAATCTCATGACAGTGCACATGTTCGTCCATTCGCTCGATGGTGATTTGGGGAGCCTCATTATCCCAGTTGAGTTTAAACATGGAAGACATTGTAGCCAGAGCATCTGCTAGCTGATTTTCTTCTCGCGGGAAGTGCTCAAAGGTAATCTGCTTGAAATGTGGTAACAATGTCAGGACATGTTCTTTTTATGGGATAATATTAGGATGTTTAGTGTCCCATTCTCCTTTGATTTGACTGATAACCAAAGCTGAGTCCCCAAACACAATCAGAGATTTGATTCTCAAGTCAATTGCAGCCTTGAGACCAAAGATACAAGCTTCATACTCGGCCATGTTATTGGTGCAGTTGAAGCAGAGTCTAGCAGTGAAAGGTGTATGACAACCTTCTGGAGTGATAAGTACCGCGCCGATACTGTTGCCAAGTGCATTTGAAGCACCATCAAAGTACAGGGTCCATCGGGATCCTTGTTCAGGTCCGTCATACGGTCCGTTACCTTCAATGTTGTCCAAAGTCATAATGTACTCGTCAGGGAAGTCGAACCTCATAGATTGGTAATCTTCGACGGCTTGATGATCTAGATGGTCAGCTAGTACACTCCCCTTTATAGCTTTTTGGGTTGTGTACTGGATATCATATTCAGTCAGGATCATCTTCCATCTAGCGATTCTTCCAGATAAAGTAGGCTTCTCGAAGATATACTTAATCGGATCCATTTTAGAAATCAACAAAGTGGTATGTGTCAACATATACTGCCTTAGCCGGCGAGTAGCCCATACCAAAGCGCAACAAGTTTTCTCGAGCAGTGAGTAGCGAGTCTCACAATCGGTAAACTTTTTGCTAAGGTAATAAATGGCATGCTCTTTTCGGCCAGACTCGTTATGTTGGCCCAGTACGCACCCCATTGAGTTATCCAAAACAGTCAGATACATGATTAAAGGCCTTCCTTCGACGGGTGGCATCAAGATAGGAGGTTCCAGCAAATACTCCTTGATTTTATCAAAAGTAATTTGACAATCATCGTTCCATTCAACCACCTGATCTTTCTTCAACAGCTTGAAGATTGGCTCACAGGTAGATGTTAGGTGAGAGATGAACCTTGCGATATAGTTTAAGCGTCCCAAGAAACCTCTAACCTCATTTTCAGTGCGGAGGCAGGCTTTTCTTGTATAGCTTTGACTTTAGCAGGATCAACTTCGATGCCTTTGTTACTGACGATGAATCCCAAAAGTTTACCGGACCTGACTCCGAAAGTGCACTTGCTAGGGTTCAGTCTGAGCTTATATTCCTTTAACCTGACAAACAGCTTCTGTAGATGGTCAAGGTGTTCTTCTTCTGTCTGAGAATGGGCGATCATGTCGTCTACGTATACTTTGATCTCATGATGTATCATGTCATGAAACAAAGCTACCATGGCTCGCTGATAGGTTGCCCCGACATTCTTTAGTCCAAATGGCATCATTTTATAGCAGAAGGTACCCCACTGCGTAACAAAAGTAGTCTTCTCCATGTCTTCGAGGGCCATTTTGATCTGGTTGTATCCCAAGAATCCATCCATCAAGGAAAATACCTTGTGTTGAGCTGTGTTGTCAACCAAGATGTCAATGTGTGGTAGTGGAAAATCATCTTTAGGGCTAGCCCTATTTAAGTCTCTATAGTCCACACACATTCTAACTTTGCCGTCCTTCTTAGGCATGGGCACAATGTTAGCAACCCATTGTGGATAGGAAGTAACAGCCAGAAAGCCAGCATTGAACTGCTTCATCACTTCAACTTTGATCTTTTCAGACATGTCGGGCCTCATTCGGCGGACTTTTTGTTTGATTGGTGGACAATCTTCTCTTGTAGGGAGACGGTGAACCACAATATCTGTATCCACTCCCAGCATGTCTTCATAGGACCAGGCAAAGATCTCGACATATTCATTCAACAGCTGAACTAGACGCTCTTTGACACTTGGCTCCAGGTTGGCACCCACTTTAACTTCTTTCTTGTCTTCCCCTGTTCCCAAATTGATAGTCTCTAGCAACTCTTTATGGGGCAGAATAACCCTTTCCTCTTGTTGCAAAAGTCTAGCTAACTCTCCAGGCACTTCACAGTCTTCATCACCTTCGTACTCGGCATGATTGACCAAATCTTCAGAGTCACCGAAGGCCAAAGCAGAATAGTCACCCATGGAATCCGGAGTGGATGGGTACCTGCATTTTGTGAGTGTGGGTGTGTGTAAGGGATAGCCATCCTTAAACAAAATAAAATGTAAAAGGAAAGAAAATGAACACAACAGTTTATAGATGAAAACGTCCATGATTCATTAAAAATGGCATATGAAAATGAAGAATCAAAACCCTTACAAATGGACCTATATGCCCCTGGTAAGGCATAAGGTGAAAAGAGTGTACGAATTTTTTAATTATCACAGACCAAACAGGAAATTGTTCAAAGATAAATTACTGATTGATGAAAGTGATGGGAACAAAGTCTTTCGCCTCCCAGTTGCTTAATCCTCCTTCAATGGTTGGAAAGATCCAATCTTCAAAGTTGCCTTCTTCATCATCATCTTCTAAGGCATGAATTCCATGGTGAGTGATTTTTAAGGGTGGTCCTCCAGCCCGGGAGCGACGCATAACTTTCTGGCCAGCGGCAGTAAAACCCAATCCGAACTTGTCTGTCTCTTAAGGAAAATCTGGCAGTTGCCCCCACACTGTACTTCTTCCTTCTTTGATTACAGCCTCTGCATCTTTAAGGGATGCCATCCAAGTCACAGGCTTGGAAATGATAGGCACATCAGTCATTGTCTTTGCTACTGTGACTTTAGGAGAAACCTCTTCAAAGTGTTGGAAAGGTGTTTATATGAATTCGCCATCTAACTCCACATAGAGGAAAGAGTTAAGGTGACTTATCATATACTCCTCCTCACCATGAACTGTTATAATCTTACCCTGAACTGGGTACTTGAGCATATGGTGTAGAGAAGAAGTGACTGCCCCAGCGTTGTGGTTCCATGGCTTTCCCAACAAGCATGAGTATGAAGGACGGATGTCCATCACATAAAATGTAGAGTTGAAAATTTCTGTACCCACTTTGATTGGAATGTCCACTTCTCCATGAACCATCCTCTTAGAACCGTCGAAGGCTCTAACAACGATGTTACTGGGCTTTAGGGTCAAACCTTCACAGTCCAATCTGTCCAACGCCTTCTTTGGTAGAACATTTAAAGATGAACCGGTATCAACCAGAACATGAGCAAGTGTGGTCCCACTGCATTCTACCGAGACATGCAGAGCATCATTATGCTTTCTTCCCCTAGACGTCAAATTAGTATCAGAAAAGCCAAGACCATTATCGGCTGTAAGGCTAGCCACGCACTCTTGAAACTGGTCCACGGAAGTTTCTTGAGGCACGTGTGCCGTCTTTAGAAATTTGATCAAGGCTTTGGCATGAGCCTCGGAGCAGAGTAAGAGAGCCAGCATGAGGATTTTTGAAGGGGTTTGCCCTAACTGCTCTACGACATCATATTCGCTCTTCTTGATTATCTTTAAGATTTCTTCCATCTCTTTTTGGGTGGTCTCGGGGATAACCACAGTCTGAGCCTTCGTCCTGACAGGAGTTTCTTGGATCCTCTTACCTTTATCGGTGGTAACAACATAGGGTCCAGATTCGGGAGCATCAATTTCTTCAATTACGGGACTTAGCACAGATGGCCTGACAGGCACAGAAGCTCTTGAGGGTCCAAAGACTGCCCGTGAAGGAGCAATCTCCGGAGAGAAGATTCTTCCGCTACAAGTTATCTTGCTCATTCCCACAATATTCCCTATATCAGAAGTTTCTTCATCGGAATTCTCTTTGACTGATTCAATTTTCTTGACACCATGGTAGAAGATCTCTCCTCCGTAATTCCATGGTATCGTCTTGTTGGACTTATATGAGATAGGCCCCATCATGGTAATTTTCAGCGGTACAAACTTAGGATCGGGCGTAATCTTAACAGGCCTTTTGCAGGTCTTGGAAAGATTGTCAGAGATGGTGATTATAGCAATGTCATTGATTGAAGTAACAAGGGTAACAGGAGTAACATGAGTGATAGTAGCAACAGGAGTTTTCTGAAAGAGGATCTCTTGGGTATCCATCAGGCGTTGGATGCCTGATTTCAACAGTGGGAAGTCAGTTTGCATGGTTGAACAGAAGTAACAATCTTTTTCACAGCCCGAGAATATCCCGGCTTTCATTGGATTCACTTTAATCATTGGTAACAGAGTCATTAATTCATTAACAACGGTAACATGAAGATCTTCCACAATGGCATGGAAATTATGACCATGTTTTGGCAAAGGAGCAGATATCACGTTGGGTTTTTCAGGAGCATCAAACTCTACCTCCTTGGCATCTATCAAATCTTGGATCTTGTTTTTAAGAGCCCAACAGTTGTTGGTATCATGCCCTACACTGTCCGAGTGGTATGCACATTTTGCATTGGAATGATAATAAGGAGAAGAGGTATTGGGTTTTTTTGCGCTTCTTTCAAGTTGGTAAGGTTCAGCTTTAACAAATGAGGGAGGACCTGAGCCGGTGTCATATTGATTCGGGTGAATTGCCGTTATGGCCTTTCTACCCTTTGCTGATTAGCTCTTGGTAGATTACTGCGAGGTTAATCGGCTGAGGAGTTCTGGATCATCACAACCCCCACCGTTGGTCGACGCTCTGTTCTCCCTTGGTTTCTCTGGGTGTGAACAGCAGAAACTTCCTTCTTGGCTGGGAAGGTCTTCTTAATAGAAGTGGAAGCGGAGGAATCCTTCTGAATTTTATCACTCTTAATGCCAGCCTCGACCCTTTCACCGGTCAGAATTAATTCGGTGAATCCTGCAGATGAGCTTCCGATCAAGTGATTGAAGAATGGACCTAACAGAGTCCCTAAAAACATGTCAACCAGCTCTCTATCTGACAATGGTGGTTGCACCCTTCCAGCCAAATCCCGCCACTTCTGGGCATACTCCTTAAATCCTTCATTAGAGGCCATACCCATACTCTGTAGTTGAGTACGAGTAGGCGCTAAATCTGTGTTATATTGGTATTGTCGGTAGAAAGCATCATCCAAATCTTCCCAGTTATGAACATCAGATCTCTCAAGTTGATAGAACCAGTCCAATTGCATACCCGACAAACTATCTTGAAAAAAGTGGACCCATAGATCCTTATCAGAAGAGTGGGGTTGGATCTTTCTGACGTATGATCTCAGATGCATCTTCGAACAGGACAAACCGTCATATTTAGAAAATGTAGGTACTTTGAACTTGGGAGGAATGACGATCCCAACAACCAACCCTAGTTCTTCGAAATCTAGCCCCGGTACCCTTTGCAACTCCATGGTTGCCAAACGATCCTCAAGATTTTTATACTTATCATCCGCCGGAGGATATTGCTGTTCGGAGTAATCTTCATCCTCTTCCTCTTCTTCTTCTTCAGCTTCAGATTTGGAGGGCATTGCAACTCCTTTTCCTTTACCAACCCCTTCGTCAGACGTCGAGGGGAATTCCATAACTCTCCTAGCCTGATGCTCAAATCTTCTTCCCATAGTGGCCACACCAATTATTTTCTTTTTCTTCCTTTCTGGTTCCTTCTCTTTCTCTAACAGTGCTTAAAGATCCTCTTGACCCTTTGCCAAGGTCATGAGGAGTTGTTGGAATTGTGAATTCTGTGCTTGCAGATCTTTAATCTTCTGTTCTATATCCATCTCGCTAAAATAAACAGCAGAAAGATAAGGAAACCTGGTGTGAAGACCCGTTAATGCATATGATGAATGATATGTTATTCATGTAATGCATTCAAGGATTCAGAAATTCAAATTCGTTGCAAATAAAAAGAACACATGTCATATTAATAAGAATAAATTTGTTAGTACATAAATTCCCCATGGGAAAAATATTACAAAGCTTCTTAATGTAAAAAGACATTGCGCATCCTCTTTGGCGCGATGTAAGTGTTGAGAGTCTCCTCTTCATGAAGTCGGCGGGTAAGCTCCAAAACCTTCTTCTCACTGGCGTAGAAGTTGGCTTCAAAAGTATTCCGCTCCTCCTTGAGTTGTATCCAACTCTTTTGTAATTCTTCCAATGATGTTGGCATGTCTGGATGTAGGAGGGAGTATGGAACCTCTCCTTCCATAACAGGCTCTTTGATCACGGGGAGAATGTGAGGGTAAGGCATCATAAGAATCTGGGTGCGGGTTCATACCCACTTGAGATAAGGCTCAAGGGGGGTGGAATTCTTGTGCCCCAGTGTCTTACTATCCACTTTGTTGGGCATCCTCCATGCTCGGATAAACCTTTGTCGAAGTCCTTGCGCATCGTTGTCAAAGTCAAAAACCAAGTCGGGATCAGCATATCATGAGGGCCATCCCTCCGGGCATACCCAAATTGTCTCAGAGCTAAACAGGGGTTATAGGTAATGCCTCCTCTAATGCCAAGTATTGGGACATTAGGGAATTCTCCACAACGATCAATGATGATGACATTTTCTTTGGACCGAGAACACCAATAAACATCAGAATGTGTGAGGGTCATCAACCGTTGTGACCACCTTAAACCCTGCTCATTCTTCAAAACTGGAAGGTGAGAAATAAACCACCTTGCTAGAAGAGGAGTACAACACATGAGAACACCTCTTTTCCTCAATGTTCGTGTGTGAAATGAGTGTAGGATGTCCCCAAGCAATGTAGGCACAGGATTCCGAGATATGAAAATCTTGACAGCATTTACATCTATAAGCTGATCAGGGTTTGGGAACAAGACCAACCCATAGATGAGAAGTGCTACAATCTCTTCAAAGGCTTGTAGATCTAGAGAATTCCAGCAGTCTTGTGCCTTCTCAAACAGAAACTTTGCCAAGAAACCCTTGACACCACTTCTGGTTTCCCAATGACCTTTGATATCATATGGTTGCAAGTGTAAGGCTTGGGAAACATCTTCAGGCTTTGGTTCTCTTTCCGTACCGTTGTAGGGTAGTTGATGGAGAATAGGAATCCCCAGGAGTTGAGAAAATTCCTCCAAAGTAGGTACTAGTTGGTAATCAGGGAATGTGAAACAGTGGTGTAGGGGGTCAAAGAACTGGAAGAGAACTTTCACCATGTCTTCTTCAATGTTGGAGTTGACCAAGTTGAGGAGTCTACCATGTCTTTCACTGAAGAGAGAATTCTCTGGAATCTTGGAAGTAAGCTCCTTGAGTTGAGGAGGGATTCTCACAAGGTTGACTTGAATTGTTTTCCTGCGAAGAGATTCCATGACCTACAAAACAAGAACAAAGATAAAGATCCAAACCCTTGAAATGGTTAGTGGATGCGTATGATGTTTTATGATGTTCATGATGTATGCATAAGCATATGTACAAACAAGTCACACAAGATCCTAGTTCCAGGCTTGCATGGGGTTTCATAGGTAAGTACCCTCTTGAAGTTAGTTGGCTCAACCTGTTCTATAAATAGTAACCGGGTTCTAAGGAGCTCAATATCACTGGATTATTTTCTGTGTTCATTGTTTCAGTTTAGCCACTAAACTGGAGACCGAAATATTCCAAGAAAACAACCCTCAATGAGTGTAGTATCGAGTATCTACCAACTTCGGACTGCACCGAAGTCGGTCATCTCACTACCCCTAAAAAAAGGCCAAGATGGTCAAATTAGGTTCTAAGAGTTCATTAATGCTTCATGACATCACTCAGCGGCCCCGTATTCTCTTTGATTGACTCAAAGGCTACCGATACTCACAAATATGTCGCACTAATATAGCTATTGCTTCAACCATGTTGGTATACCCCGCACAGTTTCCACAACGTATTGCTATTTACCTATGAATGTTTCCCAAATATCCGGGTGGAGGATTTAAACCCAAACAAGAGAACCAAATGTAAAGCAATTAAAGCAAACAAGATAAGCATGCAAAGGTGATCTAAACCCTAAGGTTACTCCACCTTTAAAACTTTCCCCAGCAGAGTCGCCAGTTCTGTGATACGGTGGGAGAACTGACTTGGGATTTTGCGTTTGTGTTCGCAAATGTTTCGATTTAGCAAGAGTCACCACCGACTTTTTATTTTATCCTAAGGAAAGGTCAAAAAGCACAGGAAAGACCTTTGAGATGTTTTCTTGGGTTCGGGGAGTAGATTATGAAAAGGGAAGGTGCAAGCACCCTTTTCATCCATGGTTATCCATGGGCTCTTAGTTACTTGTTTAGATCACTTGCTTTTGCTTTTAAATTGTTTGAAATGGTGCTTTGTGTGTGGTTTTGAAAGATGTTTTGAAAAGAGGCCATTGTTGTGGAAACCTTTGTAATGATTCTTGTTTGAATGTATACAAAGGTGTTTTTGTCTTTTGAAAAGATTTCAATGTTTGAAAGTTTTTGGGAAATGTTTTGAAATGTGTTGAATGTTTTTGAAAATAGCAAGGATGTTTTTGCAAGCTTTGATCAAGTAACTAAGAGCTATCTACCCTATTTTACTCAAAGATCTTTCCTAATGTTTTTTAACCCTTTTGACAGTGTTATTTCACCATTGCATTTGGTGAACAACCTTGTGTTAGGATGTTAAACGGGACAAGCGCGGGTCATCGTATAGACCATGATAGCAATTGTGTTAGGTATTTTTGGAAAATTTTTGAGGGACTTGATCATTTTTGTTTAGGCAACCAAGATAGCGTCATCGAGGGACTATGATCTTTTGTTTTGTTTTTGTTTTGCCAAAGTACCCAACATGCGTAACATGGCCCATTTTAAGGCAACAAGTGGATTGTAACCCTAGGGGTGAAAGTGTGTATTGTGCTTGATTTTCATGCATTTTTGTCTTTGATTAAGTCAAGCTACTTGTTGATTGGGATTTTTGCATACAAACCATAATTCTCTAATCATGGCATAATTGAAAGCGTAAAGTGCGAGAATTAAAAGTCTACGCTATTACAACATGATTATGGGGATGGGGTACAATTTTTGAATGTGGGTGTTTTACAAGAAATATAAACCCTAATTTACTATTACATCCAAATTGAATTCACCATGCATAAATATTAAATGGACAATATTTAAATAAACAAAATAAATAAATATATCAAATAATATGAATTATGTAAAAAAAGGTTTTTGTTTGTTTATGTATGTAAAAGTATTTAATGTAAAAAATAAAGAAATAAATAAAAGATTAATTTTATTTGTTTAAGGGTAAACCCTAATTTCTTTAAGAAATATATTATATTATTTATATACAATAAAATATATTAATATGTACAAAAATAAAATATACTTAAAAAAGTATTTTTTTTAGTATGAATAATAATAAAAGTAAAATGTAATATTTTATATTTTTATTCTAAAGTATTTAATAAAATAAAAGTATATATGTATATATATGTATATTAATTATATTAAATATGTATAATATAATATAAAATAAAATATGTACAAAAATAAATTATATTTATAATAATATTTTCAGTGTGAAAAAAAATAAGAAATAAAAATAAAAGTATAATTTACGTATTATTTTCAAGTTTAAATAAATAAGATAAAAGTATTTAAATTGTTTTTTAGGTTATAAAAATAAAAATAAAATGAAAAATAAAAGTGAAAAAATTATGAAAATATTTTTGAGCATTTTTTATATTTGGAAATAAATAAACAAAATCAGAAATGAAAACAAAAATGCAAAAATATAAAAATACAAGAAATTGAGCCAGGGGGTGCAAAAAGGAAAAGAGGGGGTGTCAAAAGTAGCTAGGCCAAGCCCAGCCCAAAACTTCATCTTCAACCTCCAGCTTCTGAAAAAACGCGCGCGTCCCTGTACAAACTACCAGATCCTGTATACGAGCTCTATTGCAAAAACACACAACATCAAACTTGTAGAGAATTTCAAGACGATTCCAACCATATAAACAACTTGTCTTAACTCTCAAAGACCAGAGAGAATTTCTCTGGCCCTAAAATCTAACCTAGTTTTTTCAGCAAGTTCATGGATTAAATTCTCTTAGCACACTTAATATAAATGAAAACTGAGCATATGTACAACTTTATGGCAATGAATACTACATTTCTTATTCACAAACCTAAGGTTAAATGTTCCTAAATAGAGAGATAGGAAGTGGACAAAAACCTATTTCAGTTGAATTCGTGTAGGGCAATGTAGTGCTTTTCAACAAGGCTTGAGATGTCTGGTAGCTTGCTTGAACTTCACTTGACCTTCTCCAATAGCTAGCTTGCCTTGAATGTCCTTGAATCAGCCTATAGAAATCAACCTTCACAAGCTCAAAGTGAAACGGCAAACCCTGTTAATGGATTTACAGTTGGTATTTGAGGTTTGGGATAACTTGGATGAGTTGAATGGAAGGTGTTTGAAGCAACTTGGGGAAAAACGCACGAGCCAAATGAGCTATGGAACTCAAGTTGCAGAACCTGCCCTATTTTGCCAAAGGAAAGTGATTTCTGGCTATGGGGTGTTTAGAGGCTCAAGCAATCGTGTTTCTAGCTCAAAGGGGTGTGAGAAAGATGTTCAAAACTGTTTGCATAAGTTGGTATTGGCTGGTTTTCAAGTTCTAAGGTTTTGGACAAGTTTCTTGTTTTTGAAGTAAGAATGTGGAAGTGATTGAAACAGGCCTGTACATGCTCTCCTTATGCTTGCATACTTTTCTCTTGGCCCCTCTAATTTGTGGATTTGATTAGCTGCAAAAGATTTGGATCAATGCTCAAGAAATCAGTTTTGACATAAAGCAAGATTTAAGCAAAAATGGAAATTTGCCTTTTTCTACTTAGGGCTTAATTTTGTGTACAATGTCCAAATGACCAAAAAAAAAGCTTAGACTGATGGATTTGCATTTAATTATGGAGTGTGAAGTGGTTTAGAGGCCTGTAAACTAGTGTGGGGCATGCTGACTTGAAATTGCAACTTGTATGAACATGAAAATGCCATGGATGAAAATTGAGTTTTTGCCAACTTCAAGCCTTCGATTCTCCCTAACCACAAATGTGTTTGAGGAGTTCTTGGACAATTTGGAAAGCTTGCAACATGCCCTATAATACATCTTTGAAATGAAATTTGAGATTCCAAGGGGAAACATGTGAAAAATGGCCAAGAAGATAGGTCAAAATCCTGCCTAAACTAGGGCAAAATTTCGGAAAGTTAAAAGTTTTGGGGACCCTTGTTCCAAAAATCATAACTTGATATACAAGCTTCTTTTGAGAAAACTTTTTGAATCAAAATTGTAGACTTTGTGGAGGACTAAAACTTTCATGTTGGATGTTTTGTTTGAATCCATTTTCATCATAGTGAAAATGTTGGGTAAAGTTAGGAAAAATTAAGAAAATTTCATAACTTAGAAAAATTCTAAGTTATGAAAATTTTCAATTTCAAACCCTAATTTGCAATTTTGGGTTTCTTGATGAACAAGTTTCATATTTTGACACATCTTGATGAAAAATGACCCTTGGCTCTTGATTTTGACCAAAAAGTCAAAGTTTGACTTTTAAGTGTACAATCAAATTTTGATCAGTTGACTGAAAAATTCATCTGTCAATCCAATGCAATTGAGGTCTTTTGAACTTGTTGAATAGGTCAAGATGATTCCATTGAGTCCTTGAGTCCATGCTTGAACCCAATTTGCCATTTGGCTAGGTCAAAAGTCAGAAATTGCCTTTGTACAGTCAAAACCCTAAAAATGACCATTTTGCCCTTTTGGTGATCTGATCAAATTTCTTGTGGAGTTGTGGTCCAAACTTGATCAAATGGTTCATGTGAGTTCCTAATATTTATGTGGGTCAAAATTCATGAGGTTTGACTGTAAATTGGCCACAGTTAACTTTTTCCCCAATACAGCTGATTTCTAGGTCAACTGTCCAATTGACTGGGCAAAAATTTGATTCAAGGCTTGAAACATGTTTTGGACAAATTCATGAGTCCAACATGAAGTATGAAAGTCAATTTGAGCATTGGAGGTCCAAAAATCCATGTGCAAACTCAAACCCTAATTTAGGTCATCAGTGCAAGGAGATGTCTTGAGCAGAGCAAACCCTAGCTTGATATTGAGTTCAAAGAGCCTTGTGATGAGAAATGTTGATAAAATGAGAGGGAAAATTTTGGGGTACAACACTGCCCTTATGGGTTTTCAACTTAGCGGGAAATTTATTCTGTTTATGTCTCTAATTTTTTCCTAGACCGCCCTTTCGGGTTTTCGGCCTACCGAGACGCTCCTTTTTGCCTAAGCCGCCCTTTCGGGTTTTCAACTTAGCGAGTTGTTCTTTTATTTCTTTAGGCGAAGTATTTCTTGACTACGTCAACATTCATGGGACGTGGGAACTCCTCGCCATCCATAGTTTCAAGAATTAATGCACCATCAGAGAAGGCTTTCTTGACAACATACGGGCCTTCAAAATTAGGAGTCCACTTGCCCCTAGAATCAGTGTTGAAAGACATGATCTTCCTGAGCACGAGGTCGCCTTCTCTGAATTCACGAGGTTTGACCTTTTTATAAAATGCTTTCTTCATTCTTTTATGATATAACTGCCCATGACATAAAGCTGTCATCCTCTTCTCTTCAATCAAATTCAATTGGTCAAACCTGTTCTGGACCCATTCAGCCTCTGTCAACTTGGCTTCCATTATCACATGCAACGAGGGAATCTCTACCTCAACAAGGAGTACAACTTCCATTCCATATAACAGGGAGAACGGGGTTGCTCCTGTTGAAGTGCGAACAGATGTTCAGTATCCATGCAGAGCAAAAGGGAGCATTTCATGCCAATCCTTATAAGTAAGAACCATTTTCTGGATAATTCTCTTGATATTCTTATTAGCCGCTTCAACGGCCCCATTCATCTTTGGCCTGTAAGGAGATGAATTGTGATGGACAATCTTGAATTCTTCACACAGTTCAGTCATCATCTTGTTATTCAAATTCGAGCCATTGTCAGTGATGATTCTACTCGGCACACCATACCGGCATATCAAATTGTTTTTGATGAAACGCACAACCACCTGTTTGGTAACATTGGCATAAGAAGTAGCCTCTACCCATTTGGTAAAGTAGTCAATTGCTACCAAGATGAAACGGTGTCCATTCGAAGCTTTGGGTTCTATCATCCCGATCATGTCTATACCCCACATAGAGAAAGGCCATGGGGAGGAAATCACATTGAGAAGTGTCAGAGGCACATGGATCTTATCTACATAAATATGGCATTTATGGCACCTCTTTGCAAATTTGTAACAATCAGATTCCATTGTCAACCAATAATAGCCTTCCCTTAGCATCTTTTTAGCCATCGAATGCCCATTAGCATGAGTGCCAAATGAACCTTCATGAATCTCATGTATCAACATGTCTGCTTCGTGTCTATCCACGCATCTGAGCAAGACCATGTCATAATTTCTCTTGTATAACGAATTTTCACTGAGGAAGAAACAGCTTGCCAATCTTCTCAGTGTCTTTCTATCTTTCTTCGGCACACTAATCGGGTATTCTTGAGTCTGAAGAAAATGCTTGATATCATAATACCAAGGTTTTTCATCTGCTACCTCCTCTGTCGTAAACACATGAGCGGGCCTATCCAACCGTCGAACTATAATACAGGGTATATCATTCCAAGTATTCACTTGATACATGGAAGCCAGAGTTTCCAGAGCATCCGCCATTTGATTTTCATCCCTAGGAATGTGATGGAATTCAACTTTATTAAAGAAGGGTAGCAATCTTCTAGCATAATCTTTGTAAGGGATCAAGCCAGGGTGACGAGTATCCCATTCTCCCTTAATCTGATTTATTACCAAAGCTGAATCACCAAACAAAACTAGAATTTTGATTCTGAGATCAATAGCTTCCTCAAGACCCATGATAGAAGCCTCATATTCTGCCATATTATTAGTGCAATCAAATGTTAACCTTGCAGTAAAAGGAATGTGCGATCCATGAGGAGTGATGATCACAACACCAATTCCTTTACCATAAGCATTCACCGCTCCATCAAATACCATACTCCAATGAGATTCAGGGTCGGGGCCTTCCTTAGGCAATGGTTCATCACAATCTTTCACTTTCAAGAACATCACATCCTCATCGGGGAATTCATACTCTGCAGGCTGATGATCTTCCACTGGCTGGTGAGCAAGGTAATCTGCGAACACACTACTTTTGATAGCTTTTTGAGTGCGGTACTCAATATATTATTCAGATAACAACATCTGCCAGCGGGCAATTCTCCCAGTAAGAGCAGGCCTTTCAAAAATATACTTGATTGGATCCATTTTAGAGATCAACCAAGTGGTATGATTTTACATATACTGCCGCAAACGCTTTTCTGCCCATGCCAAAGCACAACACGTTTTCTCTAGCATGGAATACCGCGACTCACAATCAGTGAACTTCTTGCTGAGATATTAAATGGCGAACTCTGTCTTCCCTGTTTCATCCTATTGTCCCAGAATACAACCCATGGATTTATCTAACACTGTTAGATACATAATCAACGGTCTTCCTTCTACGGGAGGGAGCAAGATAGGAGGTTCCAGCAGATAATCCTTAATACTCTCAAATTCCCTTTGGCAGTCATCCATCCACACACAACCTTGATCTTTCTTTAACAACTTAAAGATCGGTTCACACTTTGAAGTCATGTGGGAAATGAATCTGGAGATATAATTCAAACGCCCGAGGAAACCCCTGACTTGCTTTTCAGTTCTTGGTGCTGGAATTTCTTGAATTCCTTTGACTTTATCAGGGTCAACTTCAATTTCTTTCTAGCTAACAATAAAACCCAACAATTTCCCCGATCTTACTCCGAATGTGCATTTATTTGGATTTAAGCGGAGACGATACTTCCTCAAACGCTGAAACAACTTCAACAAATCTTTTATATGCCCTTCTTCAGTTTGGGATTTGGTAATCATATCATCAACATATACTTCAATTTCCTCGTGTATCAGATCATGGAATAGGGTTGTCATAGCCCTATGGTACGTTACACCAGCGTTCTTCAACCCGAAGGGCATCACTCTGTAACAGAATGTTCCCCAGGGTGTGATAAATGTTGTTTTTTCCATGTCCTCTAGAGCCATTCTTATCTGATTATACCCGGAAAATCCGTCCATAAACGAGAATACCTTGAATTTTGTTGTGCTGTCCACTAACATGTCAATGTGAGGCAATGGAAAATATCTTTCGGACTAACTTTATTTAGATCTCTGTAATCTACGCACATGCGGACTTTTCCGTCTTTTTTCGGTACTGGGACAATATTGGCAATCAATTGAGGATACTCTGACGTCACAAGAAAACCAGCATTAATCTTCTTTAGGACCTCCTCTTTGATCTTTACTGCCATATCTGGGTGGGTTCTTCTCAACTTTTGTTTAACTGGCGGACACTCTGGCTTCAACGGTAAATGATGCTCAACAATGTCTGTATCTAGACCAGGCATATCTTGATAAGACCAAGCAAAAATATCCACATACTCTTTCAAAAGCTTAATCAACCCGCTCTTTACATCAGGATGCAACGATGCTCCAATCTTAATTTCCTTCAGATCTTCTTCTGAACCCAAATTAATCACTTCCAAAGGCTCCTTATATGGTTGAATGGTATTTTCCTCGTGCTCAAGCAACCGTGAGACCTCTTCTGGAATCTCACCATAATCTTCTTCTTCAGCTTCAAACAAAGGACATTCAAAGTTGTGAGAGGGTGCAGGGTCATTGTATTCAACGGGTTTTTTAATTAATCTGCACATGTGATTTATGATTGCTTTTAGAAACTGACACATACAGCAAGTGATCATGCAGATTAATTTTCAGTTATTATTCATTTTGAAAGGGTTTTTTATTTGATTACCATTTCCCAAGAAAAAGCAGAAAATAAAGACATAATTTCGGAAGCAAAGACAACTTTTATTAATGATCTTAACAATTAAAGAAAACAGGTAAGCCCATACAATACTTTCACCTTGGGCAGAGTGAAAGCTTTTCAAAAGAAAGAAACAGATTAACAAAACAAATTACTTTGAAATATGTATGCAAGAAGGAACATCAATGGTGACCCAGTTCTAAACTCGGACTCCATGCGTCACAAAATTCGGTACTTCCTGCTCTGCTTCATCTTCTTCAACAACATTAATTCCAGAACCAGTTGGATGGAGGTAGCCTCCGCTGCGGAAAACATCATGATAACTGTTCACAGAAGAATTTGACTTCAAACTTTTTCCTTTGCCATTCTTCGAAGAGAAACCTAAACCAGTTCTCTTTTTGTTCACGGGTGGATCCACAAGTCATCCCCAAACTGCATTATGACCATTGCGCACAACCTATTGCGCGTCCTTCAGCGAAACCACAAAATTCTCATTTCTCCTTATGTTGTCAATCGATAGGGCTTGGAATTGGGTTCCAACAACAGCCTCATCCGCTTCTACGATGCTGAAAGAGGATAGATGGGATATCAACAACGCTTGTTTCCCATTTATAATCACCACCTTCCCTTCGCGCACAAACTTTAACTTCTGATGCAGAGTTGAAGTGACAGCCCCTACTTCGTGTATCCATGGTCGTCCAAGAAAACAACTATATGCGGGAATGATGTCCATAACCTGGAAGGTTATCAAGAACAAATGTGGTCCTATATGGATGGGTAAGTCTACTTCATTGATGACATATTTCCTCGACCCATCAAAAGCCTTCACAATGATGCCACTCGGGTGCATAGGTGCTCCTTGATACTTTAACTTCATGAGGGTACTTCTCGGTATAACATTCAGCGTAGATCCGTTATCAATTAGCACATTGGACAGCAAATCATTCTTGCAATTCATAGATATGTGGAGGGCCAGGTTGTGATTCCTCCCTTCATCTGGTAACTCATCATCACAAAAGCTCAAATTGTTACATGACGTAATGTTTCTAATTACGCTGTTGAACTGATCTAACGGCATGTCATTCTCCACAAAAGCTTGGTCAAGTACTCTCATCAGTGATTCTCTATGAGCAGAGCAATTCATCAACAAAGCTAGGATAGATATATTTGAAGGAGTTTGCAATAGCTGATCTACAATCTTGTAGTCACTCATCTTAATTATCTTCAAGATATCATCCACTTCTTTCTCTAGTGTATCTCCACTAGTCCCTCCTGCAACCTTTTTAGGCTCATCGTTTTCAGCAATTTTCTTTCCAGCAACCACATCTCTTCGAATAACTGGGGCAAACACATGACTGCTACGGGTCACCCTGCTATCATCAGCTATATTTTCGACATCTGGCATTGGCTGGATGGGAATCTCCACCCCATCTTCCAAGATTGTAGTGTTGTATTTGTAAGGCACAGCCTTATCTGATTCATAGGGAACAGGACCTGGAAGACTAATTACCAATGAGGCAACAACTGGTTTTCTATAGTGCTCTACCTCAAGATGAGTGGGTTCGCCAAAACAAGGTACAATGACATTCACCCCTTCCTCAACACCATCAGCCATCAAAAGGTCATTTTCGGCAAACAAATCTTCGTCTGAAGAGAAATACTCATCTGCGGAGGCATACTCTTCCTTTAACTCTTCTTCCATCAAACTAACTTCAACCATATCAATCTCATGATAATCATCTCTCTGACCCGTGATCTTAATAGTTCCATTGTCTAACAGCAACTGAACACCTTCCCTCATAATAGAACATCCTCGGGGATTTCGACAACAAACTATGCAAGATCCATATTGGTGCTCTACCTGACCAGCTGTACGAAAAAAGGTAGCATGCAACTGCATGAGATCCTCATTCAAATGATCCACATCAAAAATTCTGAATTCGCCCGGACATCCAGAGACCATATTCACTTCCTCTTCATATTCTGCCCTAGGCCTGATTATATGGATTAAACCTTCATCTATCATCTTCTGCAAATCAGCCTTTATCTTTTTGCAACGCTGTATATCTGTACTACAAATAGCACAACCAGCATGATCATGCGTATAATAACTGAATTCACAGAGGTCTGCGTGCATCTTCACTAAATCTCCTCTAGCCAGATTAATGTCAAAAATTTGAAAGTCACATGGACAACTGGCCACCATATTTACAGCATTCACTCCCCCGTGCTTGGGTAGAGGATTGTCTTTCACATTAGGACCCACGTCTTTGAAAGATAAGATTCCAGACTTCACCAACCTTTGCACTTCAGTCCTCAAAGGATAACAATTCTCAACACTATGCCCTGGTGCTCCCTGATGAAAGGCACACGTCTGGTCTGCTATGTAATACCACGGAAATGGTGATGGTACAGCGGGAGGTGGTCGTGTCTGGACCAACTTCTTCTAAACCAATGTCGGTAATAGCTTTGCATAGCTCATGGGAATAGGATCATAGTTCTCCCTTCTCTGATTATATCCTTGATTCCCCTGCTGGGATGGTCTCTGATAAGCAGCAGTAGTCAGAGTAGCATTCATAACAGGAGTAACTGAGGCGACTTACTGATGACGCTGATAATTCTTTCTAGGAGCCTTTACCCTTCTCTCTTGCATAACAGCATTTGTATCACCCCTTTCTTCTTTGTAAACCCATAAGCTGGATTTTTCACACCTCCGGATCCTTCACCCTTTGTCAAACGACCTTCTCTTACTTTCTCTTCTAGGCGGACACCCATTCCTACCATCTCTATAAAATCACTTGGTGCGCTTGCCACCATCCTTTGTTAGTAGAAAGCTCCCAGCGTCTTTAGAAAAATCTTAGTCATTTCTTTCTCCTCCATGGGAGGAATCACTTGTGCAGCCACTTCGCGCCATCTCTGTGCATACTCTTTGAATGATTCTCTATCTTTCTGAACCATGGCCCTAAGCTTGTCACGGTCAGGCGCCATGTCCACATTATACTTTTATTGTTTAATGAATTCTTCTCCCAAATCATTAAGAATATGGATGTTGACACTGTCCAAGCTCATATACCATTTCAACGCTGCGCCAGTCAGACTATCCTGAAAAAAGTGAACCAGCAGACGCTGATCATGAGTGTGGGTAGACATTCTTCTTACATACATCACCAAGTGAGCCTGAGGCCAAGTGTTGCCCTTGTACTTCTCAAATTCTGGGACCTTGAACTTAGCAGGCACTTTAACATTCGGGATCAAACACATCTCATTCACATTCTGCCCAAATAACTCTTTTCCCCTAAGAGCCTTCATCTATCTTTGCATTCTATCAAACTACTCTTGGAAATCATCCATTCTGCCATAAAGACCCAAGTCTTCACTCGGCGGAGGGAAAGGACGACACACATCTTCATTAACAAACAGAACCAAATTCACCGAAGGAGGTGCAGCAGGAACAGTATGCACCACAGGAGGTGCAGGAGTAACAACATTTTGAACCACTGGAGCATCTTGAGGGCCAAGATTGAAACCTTCAGGTGCAAAATTTTCTGGCATTCCCCATAGATAACCCTGAGACATACGGTTTTGAACGATAGCTGGAGTAGCGGATACAGGAATAGTTGGAACTTCAGCATTTGCCCTTGTTGGTTGAGGTTGAACACTCGATGGCTGATTATGAGCAACCACCAGAGCTTCCATCATAGTAGTCAAGTTGGCCAAGCCACCCTTCAAAGCGAAAACTTCTTCGCGTAGCTCGCGATTCTCCTGTTCCAAGTTGTCCATCTTCTTTTTCAAGTTAGCCCGATTATTGTAGTGATGAGTCAGCTTGCTGGACAGAGTAAAGAAGATGGGTAAGACACCTGGATATGTATGCAAGAAATATGTGCAATATGATGCATGATATGCAATGCATATGATTATTTTTACTTTATCATTTAATATTTCAAGGGATTTATGGATTATAGACACATTGCAAATATCAAAGTAATAAAGCTTTTGAAATACTGAAAACTTTCATTATAATAACTTCAAAATGGATTACAAGTTCCAATGATCCCAAGTACAAGATGAAAATACAATCTAAAATCCTGAGAAGAGGAACTAATGGAGATCAATCTATACACTGACGCTTCCCTGTGAGCCTGGCAATCTAAGCTCTCAACCTCTGGTTTTCTTCCACATGTGTGATGGAAACCTCCTTCCAATCATCTGAAGCAGGAAGTGAGTAATCAGCACCTGTTTGAGGCCTAGTAGAAAATAAATCCCCTTGCCTCTCCATAGACTCCACTGCTCAACTCTCAAGGATCTCGATCAAATCATCTTTCTCCTTTAGGTCTGCTCTGTAGGAACTCTCTAAAGTCTGGAACTTGTTCTTCCAAGCATCCCTTTCTTGTTGCATCTTAACCAAAGCAAGTTGTAGCTCTTCCAGATCATCTAATAAGGGAGGAGTGGTCTTCACAAAAAAATCAGGCATGGGTGTCTCCCGAGTATACGGCATCTTCAACTGAATGGCTCACGATCGGACCCACTGAAGATATGGCTCCAAAGAAACAACACCCCTAGGTCCCAAATCCTTCTTACTCTTCTTATGAATGTGACGAAGTGATACACTGTATCATAGAATTGGACCAAGGTCGAGAGAATACCCTCCTTCATCTTCAGCTTCATGAGAGGAATAATGGATCCATACTTCTTCCGAAAGTCCGCAGGACATTCGATCTCGGGAATTAGACTAATCAACTCATCTATCTTAGGATCCTTGAAATTGTATTTCCCGGTCTTTCTCTTTCCAGATTCCATGGTTTAAAAGTACCTGAGATATTCACAAATAGTCAACCTTTAAATCCCTTGAAATATTATTTTCTTCAAAAGATGCTTATGAGTGCATGGATGCATGATGCAACAATCACAGACAAGATCACACATATAGGGTTCATAGGTTCAACGTCACGAACATGAGGTCAAAGGTACTACCCATAAGGTATTTGTCTAAAACGTTATCACCTGCCGAACAAGGTTCTAGAGGTTCCCAGAGTCTACATCCTTCCTTCGGATATTACCAACTTCCCGATTAACTCGGTAATTAGTAATATTATCAAGAAAGACTTGTCCGAGCGTAGTATCACGTGACAACTATTTCTGGATTACTCCATCATAGCTTCTGCACTACACCTAAAAGGCCAAGATGGGTTAGGTAATCTACGGTCCACAGCTTCGGCAGGCTCCCAGGTCGAAAGCAGTACGTCTTTCCGATTACTCGGTAAACGACACTACAGTCAAAGGGGCCTCCATTGAGTGGGGGATCTCATGCCTCCTTTTTTAGGATTACTCCCTCAAAGTTAACATGACTATACCGCCCGTCCTATCTTAAAGTTTGCCCAAGTCTGGGTATATGACTTATAAGTAATCACCAAGCACCCTGAAAACCAGGAAAATCCAAACAAACATATATACAAAATATAACACATAAACACCAATGACATATATACAGATATAAACAAAGATAGGCTCAACCCACTTAGGGATGGACCAGTAAGAGGTCAATCTTTCCCCAGTGAAGTCGCCATTTTTATGTAGCTGTAGAAATGTTCAAGACTAAGCCATTGGATTGACTAGACTTTATATAAATCAAAAACAAAAATCGCCACCATGCTTTATTGTTTCCAAAGGAATGGGAAAAAAGCGAGTAACCCAAAAAAGGGGGAAAGATTCAAGGTAAGGGGGTTGGTTATGCAAAGGGAAGGTATTAGCACCCTAAACATCTACGGTACTCCGCTGGAACCTCTTTGAAAAATCTGTATATTTTGGTTATGAAAATGTGTTGTATATAAAATGGATGGTGGAGGTTAGAAAAGAAATAATTTTATGATTTTTGCACCTGCCGCGGTTGTGAACCTTTAGTGCCTACATATCACCTTTCGTGCAATATGGGATCAGGGTACATGTAGTTCCTCTTTTAAAAATTTGAAACACAAGTGTGTTGGTTAATTTTATGAGATAAGACATCATCGTCATTGTCCGTGTGGAAAACATACTTACTACCCACAATCATGAGAAAGGAGAATTTGCATCATCTCAAAGTGGAGGATATGGCTTGGAATTTAAAATCAACAATGCCTCACTCAACACCCAAGTGGAAAATATATCTCTTTACTACATATTGTAGAAGTATAGTTGTTTGCATCACTACAAGGATTGACAAGAGTCTAATCTTTTGAGAAAGATTTTAAAATAAAAAGCCAAAGTGGCAAAAATGATTTGAAATGATATTGATTGACTTTTAGTCTTCTCACAAAAAATGTCAAGATATTATTAAATTGATTGAAGTTTATTTATGAAAAATGTTTTGAAAATGCATGGACATAAGTCCAAGTTTATTATGAAAATGGTTCAAGTTTCAAAACAAGAAGAGTTTTCAAAAGGAGGGAGAAGATTTTTGAAATTAAAGAAGATGAGAGGAGATGAAGAGACTATCCTAAAACGTAAGGTAAAAGCTAGGGATAAGAACCATCTAACCAACAAGAAGCCAATACTTGACATTATGAGTCAATATAGAATTCCCATTCTTCAGATTGAAACCAAGCAAGCAAAGATACTAGACATCTTGAGAGAACCAAACTTCAAGTGTATTAAGTCTTCGTAAAAAATTGGGCAGAGTAACGGCTGTATACGGGTGAATTCCAAATTACAAACAAAGTATGTAATCACAATAACCTGCACACAAAACAAACAAACAACCCAATGTCTCGAGGTAAACCTCAAGAACTCCAGAAAAAATATCAAATAAAATCACAAAGGTCTCCAAGATAGGCCAAGGTCTCTAATCCTAAGTCCAAGAAGTCCAATGCTCCATAATGCCAAGGATAGTAACCAAATAGTCCAAGTATCATTAAAGATTTTTATGGTTCATGTTGATTATTAGGTGTCTTTAAAAGGAAAATAAAAGCTCAAGTGAGCAAAAATAAAAATGACATAAAAGTAAATGCTCAAGTGAGCAAAAATAAAAATGGCATAAGAATAAATGCTCAAGTGAGCAAAATAAAAATGGCATGAAATGTAAATGCTTAAATTAAGTGGTACATAAAGCATAAAAATAAAAGCATAAAGTAAAGTCAATTGTTAGTGTTAGTGGTTAGTTGGATGATCATCTTGAAACTTGCATTTGGAACTCATTAGAGGATTGGTAAAACCAAAGCCTCCACACAACAAGTTGCATTTGCTTTTTGTCAAGTATATCATCCATTTGGAATCCTCAAAAGTAACATTTAATGATCAACGATGTTTAAGTGATCCGCGTTGACCAAAGGTGTTGTAGATGCATTAGAGGATTGGTAGAACCAAAGCCTCCACACAATGAATCTCAAGGTTATTGGATCAAAGAGATCAAATTAACATACTTGGGCTTGCAATCATAAGTTTGGGCCACGAATGATCATTTATTCGAATAGGGACAAAATTTAGCGCTATGTTAAGCAATCGTAGGTGGACTTATGTAGAAGTCGCACCTATTTTGAGGCCGGTCAATAGCAATCTATGTACTTCATGTTTGGATAAGTGATATAGAGATCACCATTCCTTAACATGTAGCACAATTTAAAAAAAGAAAGGGATAAGATGAAGAGGGAGGGGAATGATAAGCTAATTTGGATTACCATTTCAAAATCCTTTCATCTTTAAATTCAACCACTCCTCTAGATGGATTAAAGTACTAAACATATCATTAATCCAAAGCACCAAAAGTGAATTAAATAATTCACTCTTAGGTAGATTTGAATTGATGAACATTTATCCAACTTCATCTACATCACAAAGTCCATTGAGTTTAAAGACAAATTGGACATTTAAAATTGCAATCCAAACCAACAATCAAAAGGAGTGAGTAGAAAAATCATTTTGGATCAAAGCTGCCCCAAAACAAGGCAAAAAAGTGCATTTTGTCCCTGTGCAATCGATTGCAGTAACTGTGCAATCGATTTACACAGTGTTATTTTCAAAAAAATTGTGTGAAACGCTTCTGTGCAATCGATTGCACAGTTACTACAATCGATTGCACACTGTTAAAGTAGCAAAAACAACATTTTAAAAGGCTAATTTCTTGTTCAAACTTTCCATCAAACACCTTATGATCATGGATCCAATTGAGCATGAAAATTCCATCAAAATATGAGAAAATAACACCATTAGAATCACAAAATAATGCTCAAAGAATCGAACCCAAAGATCAACAAGAGATCACATTGTGAAAGATGAATTATCCAACTCACCAAAGGTAGATCTAGAGAATTATCAAACAACTTCAGAATTTGCTTCAATTCAACCACAAGAATCAATTAACCAAGCTTGGATGTAGAGAATTGATGGAGAAAAAGTGTTTGGATGAAGGTTTTGCTCAAAGATTAGTAAGCTTCAATGCAAAGCTTACTAACTTTTTGAAAATGGAGCTTTGAGTGAATTTGGTAGATGGAGAGAATTGAGAGATTTTTTAGCAAGGTGGATTTGGCTATCAAAAGCTTGAAATTTGAATGAAATGAGGGCTCTTTATAGAGTTTTAGAATTGGGATTAGGGGTAATTTGGTAATTGATTCTTGGAGCCAAAATTTGAATTAATGATAATTCTTTCAAATATTAGAGCCAAAATTTGAATTAATGATAATTCTTTCAAATATTAGAGCCAAAATTTGAATTAATGATAATTCTTCTTAAAAATGAAAGATTGACACTAAAATTTGAATTAATGATACATCTTTCAAAAATGAAGGAAAATTGGAGCCAAAACTTGACAAGTTTAAAATTGATGATTTTTTTCAAATTTTCACGCTGAGCAATCGATGCACTACAATGAAAATCGATTTGCACAATGTCTTTTTTTTAAAAATGGCGCAAAATGCACTATGTGCAATCAATTGCACTCTAAGAGCAATCGATTGCATCAGTGAAAAAAATGAAAAATTTTAATTCTTTTTCTTTGCAAATAGAGATTTTAGGAAAATGATACCAGAAATCCTTATTTGTCAGATGCTTCGACTTGGTACCTACAAAACAAAAATATACAAAGACAAAGACAAATATTTTTTTTGTATTTTGATTAGAGGTTAGTCAACAACACATATACAAAATACACAACCAAGGTGCTTGGAGATTCCTCAAGAGAAAACTTAAAGACAGGAGATAGAAAAAGAGGAAGAACCAACCTTAATGTGATCTTGTCATGATCGAGTTGATATGATATGATAGAGGAATCTTAGGGGAAAAAATTAGGGTACAACACCTTAGGGTTAGATTACATTTACTTGCTTTCATTGTTTGACTTGTATTTCTTTACATTTTGGTTCTTTGTTTGGGTTTGAATCCTCTACCCGGATTTGGGATACCTTATAGGTAAGTAACAGTATGTTGTGCAAACTATGCAGGGTATACCGACATGGTCTAAGCAATATCTACGTTAGTGCGACATATTTGTGGGTACCAGTAGCCCTTGAGTTAATCAAGGAGAATACGGGGCCGCTGAGTGATGTCATGAAGCACTAATGAACTTTTAAAACCTTTACTTGACCAACTTGGCCTTTAGGACGTAGTGAGATTACCGGCTTTGTTGCAGTCCAAAGTTGGTAGATACTCGATACTACACTCATTGAGGTTTAGTTTTTTGGGATATTTTGGTCGCCATTAAAGAGGCTTGTGCTGAAACAATGACCAAGGAAACAAACCAGTGATATTGATCTCAGAACCCGGTTACTATTACTAGGACAGGTTTGAGCCAACTAAACTTCAAGAGTGTACTTACCTATGAGATTATATGCAAGCCTAAACCTAAGGATTTGTTTTCTTTGTTTGTATATGCATACTTGTACATAACATCATGAACATCATAAAATCATACTCATTCACTTACCATTTCAAGGATCTTGGGATTTATCTTTGTTCTATTTTGTAGGACATGGATTCTAGGTGCAGGAAAACCATTCAAGTCAATCTTGTAAGGATCCCTCCACAACTTAAAGAGCTAGCTTCAAGGTTTCTTGAAAATTCTTCATACACCGAGAGACATGGTCGCCTACTAAACTTGGTCACCTCTAACACTGATGAAGACATGATGAAGGTGCTCTTTCAGTTCTTTGATCCTTTACACCATTGCTTCACATTTCCCGATTATCAACTTATGCCAACTTTGGAAGAATTCTCCCGACTCTTGAGGATTCCCATTCTCAACCAACTACCTTTTAACGGTATGGAAAGAGATCCAAAGCCAGAAGAGATTGTTCAAGCTCTACACTTGCAACCATATGATATCACAACTAATTGGGAAACAAGGAGTGGTGTCAAAGGTTTCCTAGCAAAGTTCTTGATTGAGAAAGCCCAAAACTGTTGGAACTCTTTGGATTTGCAAGCTTTTGAGGAAATTGTGGCTCTCCTCATCTATGGGACAGTTTTGTTTCCAAATCCTGACCAACTCATATATGTGAACACAGTCAAAATCTTCATATCACGCAACCTGGTGCCTACTTTTCTAGGGGACAACCTACATTCTTTACACACTCGCACCATGAGGAAAAGAGGTATCCTTATGTGTTGTACTCCTCTCTTGGAAAGATGGTTTATTTCGCATCTTCCCCAACCTGTATTGAAGAACGAGCAAGGTTCAAGGTGGTCACAAAGGTTGATGACACTCAAACATTCAGACATTCATTGGTGTTCCCGATCCATAGGGAATGTTACTATTGTTGACCGTTGTGGAGAATTTCCTAATGTCCCTTTACTTGGCATTAGGGGAGGTATCACCTACAACCCCTGCTTATCCTTAAGACAGTTTGGTTACTCCAGAAGGGATGGCCCACATCAGATGCTCATCCAAGGTTTGGTATTTGACTACGAGAACGATGATCAAAGTCTTCGCCAGAGATTCATCCGATCTTAGAGGATGTTGAACAAGGTAGATAGTAAGACATTGGGGCATAAAAGTTCAATCCCTCTTGATCCTTACCTCAAATAGGTACGAACTCGTGCTCAGAGTCTTATGATGCATTATCCCTCCATTCTCCCGGTAATCATCGAGTCTGTTATGAAGGGAGATGTTCCATACACTATCCTACATCCTGACATGCCAACCTCTCTTGAAGACTTACAAAGAGATTGGATACAACTTAAGGGGGAGCGAGACACTTTCGAAGCCAAATTCTACGCCAGCGAGAAGAAGGTTTTAGAACTCACTAAGCAACTTCATGAGGAGCAGACTTTGAATGCCTACATCACACCAAAGAGGATGCGTACAACATTTTTATCTTAGAGTTTTTGTATTTGTTGCCCAAAGAGGCATTGATGTACTCAAGCTTTAATATAACGTGTGTTTCCTTTTTGTCTAAAACAAATTTGAATCTTTAAAATCCTTGAAATTATTGCATATGCATTTACCATTCATCACAACATAAGCAGGTTTCTTGCAATAAGTATCCTCATCTTTCTACTGTTTATTTCAGTAAGATAGATATCCAGCAAACGGTGAAGGACCTCCAAGCACAAAATGCTCAGTTTCAACAGATGTTTTTAACTCTAGCCAAAGGACGGGAAGAGTTGAAGAGTTTGCTGGTTGAAGAGAAAAAGAAGAAAACAAAGAAAATAACCGGAGTTCTAAACATGGGAAGAAGATTTCAAGGTCAAGCAAGAAGGACCCTAGACTTTGCAACGTCATTCGGTGAGAAAGACAATCAAGATGGGAAAGGCAAGGAAGCAGTTGTCCAGCCAGATTCAGAAGAGGAAGAGGAAGAAGAAGATTATTCTGAAGAACAATATCCTCCAGCCGGCGACAAGTATAAGCATCTGGAAGAACGGTTAAGTGCAATGGAAATCCAAAAAGTGCCTGGACTGGACTTTGAGGAGTTGGGGTTAGTATCTAGGATTGTCATTCCTCCAAAATTCAAAGCATCAGTGTTCACAAAATATGACAGAGTTTCATGTCCCAAAATTCATCTCCGGTCCTATGTGAGGAAAATCCAGCCTCATACCGCTAACAAGGATTTATGGGTACACTTCTTCCAAGACAGTCTGTCTAGAACTCAACTTGATTGGTTTTATCAGTTAGAAAGAGCCAATGTTCATAACTGGGAAGATCTGGCTGCCGCCTTTTACAAACAATACCAATACAATGATGATCTTGCTCCCACCCTTACTCAACTCCAGAGTATGGTCATGGTTTCAAGTGAAGGCTTCAAAGATTACGCGCAAAAATGAAGGGACTTAGCAGGAAGAGTCCAGCCTCCCCTATCTGAAAGAGAGTTGGTAGACATGTTTTTGGTCACCTTGTCCGTTCCTTTCTTCAATCACTTAATTGGGAGTTCATCGGCAGGTTTTATCGAATTGATATTGACTGGAGAAAGGGTGGAAGTCGGGATAAAGAATGGGAAGATTCAAAAAGATGCATCCTCTACTGCTGTAAGGAACCATTCATTGGAAAGAAAGAAGTTGTTGCTGTATATCCTCAGAGAAATCAAGATAGGGCTGAACACCGTCTGATGGTGGGGGCTGTCGTGATTCTTAAACCCGCACTTGCTCAGAAAAGAAGCAACCAGCCAAGAATGGAAAGACTAGTTAGACAATTCACTCGAATTAATATGACACTATCTCAAGTATTGCCACATTTTTTAAGATCCAATCTAGTGACTTTAAAAGAAGATCCAAAGAATCCTAACACAACCTATCCTCACTATCATCCTAATGCCCGTTGTGCATACCATTCTGAGAGTCCCGGCCATGACACTAACAACTGTTGGGATCTGAAGAACAAGGTACAAGACATTCTTGAAGCCAAAGAGATTGAATTCGATGCACCAGAAATTCCCAATGTTATTACTGCCCCTATGCCCAAGCCCGACCATGATGTCAACGCCATTGAGGAAGATATGTTTGTTACTTTGGTTGATGAACTTATGACCCCACTCCTGACTATCAAAAAGAACTTGTTGAATGTTGGTGTATTCCCAGGCTGTGATGAAAGTTGTCATTTCTATTTATCCTCACCAACCAACTGTCCTTTGTTAAAAGCACGCGTTTAATGCCTAATAGATGACAGGGAGATTTTGTTCGAGAAGACTTCTATTCCAACAGTTACTTATAATGATGTTTCCATCGTGACCATTTCCTACAATTCTTCCAGGGTCTCCACCAAAAGACCCGTTAGAATTACATCAGTTCCTAAAGTAGATCCATTGATAATTACAATGCCGGGACCAATCCCGTATTTGTCAGACAAAACCGTCCCATGGAATTATGGAGGTGATGTCTATTACCACAGTATCAAGCAAGATTGGCCAACTGCTGAAGATTCAAGTTCTGAGAAAGTTGACTCCGATATCAATAATATCGTAGGGACTAGTGTGATACGGTGGCAGAACCGACTGTTTTAGGAAAATGCTGGTTTGCGTTTTATATTCGCAAAATGTCGCGGTAAGCAAGAGTCGCCACCGAATTTTATTTTATCCAACTGGAAAGGAAAAAAGCACAGAAAAAATCCTTTTTCGAGATTTTGAGTACGGGGGATAGATTATAGAAAGGGAAGGTATTAGCACCCTTTCTATCCGTGGTTTTCCACGGGCTCTTAGGTACTTGCTCATCATTTTAAAAAATTTCTTGTGTGTGTTTATTTTGAACAACTTTTGTTTTACTTCGTTTTAACCCTTATATCAGTCCTCAAGAGTGTTACGAAGTGTTTTTGAAAACTTTGTTTGAAAAGAGTGTAAGTGTGGAAAAGTTTATTTTGAGCAAGTACCTACTAGCATCTACCTACTCGAAAAAAGAATGTTTCTGTTCTTGTTTCCTTTAGACAACACTATCCCACTATTAATGAGTAGGTAGCACCGTCATTGGAGTTGTAAGGGTCAATTCGAAAGGGACGTACGATCACTAAAGCAATGTTAGGACGTCTTAGTGATAACCCTAGTGTCTTAAGATCATATTCGAGGCAACATTTCCGAGGCAACCTTTCCGAACGGGACATTTGATCTTTTTTTATACAAGAGGGTAACCACTAGGACACCCTATACTTAATGATCGTTTACCGAAGGCAACCGAAGTGAGAGTATACCTTAGGAGTGCGCATGTGCGAGTGATTTGATTTCAGTTATTATCTTTGCACATTTAGGGTTTGATAACCATTTTAAGATTAACATACAGTCTTGTCATGCAATCCTATTATCATACATCTAACAATTAATGTTTGTGAAAATTAAAATGTGAGAAATAAAACTACGCTATTACAAGGCTTCAGGGAGGGGGATTAATTACATAGCCAAAAACCCGTAAAACGATAAATAAAAGCAAATCCTAATTAAACTGTTACATACCATGAGCAGTTACATTAATATCGCAAAAATAATAAATGTGCGTGATGAATCGAGAACGAGAGAAATTAGGGTTTTGACCCCGTCTAAACCTAATTGAAAGAAAAATCATTTTTGTGGTTTTTTATGTTATTTTGAGAAAAATAGAGTTTAGTTGAATAAATAAAGAAAACCTAATGACTAATTAATTTTATTTAAGAAAAATAAATTAAATCAACTATTTTTGTAATTTTGTTATTTTGTGAAAAGAAGAGAAAAAATTAAATCATATGATAACCCTAATTTTTCTAATTCAATTTAAATATTTACAAAAAAGTTAGAATTACCCTAAAATTAAATTAAACTAATATTAAATTAATTTTGACAAAATAAATAAAAACCTAAATTCTAAATTGATGAAATTGATTTTATGATTTTTTTTGTAAAAAAGAAATTATTTTGTATTAGAAAGTAATTAAATAAAAAAAATTAAAAAAATAAAAAATATAAAAAGAAAGAAATAGGAAGATGGGCCTGGTGTTTGAGCAAAAGGGGGGTCTGAATTGCAAATTCAAGCCCAAATACGCCTAGCCCATGTTGACTTTCCAGATCCCATGCTGCAAGCGTGACTGAGATGTATTATGGACCTCCATGTGATAAGGAATTGGATCTACCTTGTTGGAGATCTATTGGCTGATTACTAATGGTGTATGGTGGTCATATGAGAAGCCTGCACACATGAACATACAAGGAAAAATAATATTGAACAAGTAGGGGGACCTGGGGATCGAACCTAGGCCCTTTGGATTTTGCCAACGCACGCTGACCATCTGAGCTGGTTTGTTCTTTTGTATATAGAATAACAAAAAATTATTATAATGGAAAAACAAAATAACAATTATCAAAACACGCGAATTTTTGAATGGGCGAATCACAGGATTCCACGCTATCATCTCCTTCCTCCCAACCATTGCTAAAAGTTCTACAACTTTTACCTACGGGCAAAGGATGTAAGTATAACCCTGGGCTTTTGCAAAATCCTGTACAAGCATGATAAATACACAATAATGGTACCAATCAACTCGTGGCAACCTCACGAGCATCATGGTACCCTTATCCATGGCCAATTCTACATGTAAAGAAAAACCCCCAAAAACGAGCCAAGAACCCTAACTATGGCATCTTGCTCTACAGTTAATGAAAATGCAATTAAGTATTACCGTTAGTTTGCAAATGTTTCAATGATCCAGAATATGCAAATAAATCATGCTAAAAGTGACAGAATGGTGATATTCGATTTCAAGAAAGCATGGATGTCGTGAGATGCTTACAACGTGTTTTTGGATGTTATGAGGCTTGATAGTGATTAGAATAAGGTCCTTGGATGTCCAGCAAATGAATGGTGTGCCTAGAATGGCTTGAGGAAGCCTGGAACTAGGAAATCAAATTGCAACTTTTCTTTGAAATTTTGAGATTTGTTCTTCTCTTTTCACGCCTCCAATTTCCTCTCTTTTGATCTGCACTTGTTCTATATGTACCCTAGAACGAATTAGGGTTGCAATTTGGTTTCAAATCTTCTCCAATAATGATCATTGACTCAAGATTTGATCCTTTGTGCAAATCTTTCCAAATTGAGAAAATCCAATCTTTTTGTGTCCATTTGAAGCTTGTACGATTTGATTCTTCTTCTAGCTGTATAAGAGGCCTAAACATGCATAAAATCTCAAGCTTTGATTAGTTTTGATATTTTCATGATTTTATTTTGATTTTATTTGTTTTAATTGAAATAAAAATCAAAATAAATGAAAAAAATAAAAATAAAGACAAGTGGGAGAGATCATGGGTCGTGGGTCATGTTACAAACTCAATGCAAGCATAAAAAATTGGGCCCATTTGACAAAAATTGCAATTTTAGCCACATTTGACTTTTGGCAATTTTGCAAAAAGGGTCAACTTTGCCAATGAATAACTCCTTCAATTTTGACCCTAGAGATGTGTTCTTGGAATTTTTATAAATCTTAAGATGTCCTTTAAGCAACCCTTTTAGTCTCATCTCAATAAGGTCTTCCATGTTCATGTATGAAGCTTTGACAAAAAGGGTGTTTTTGTTGACTTTTCAAAATGACTTATAATGTCCAAATTTATATCTTCTTGTGAGTGCATATTTTGAACTTGGGAGATGAAGATGAATTGTAGGGAATTACATCCTATTAAAAATGAGCTTTGGATGGGTCATTTCTGATAATGTATGAAGAAAGTTATGCTTGGTCAAAGTTGAGTTGATTTTTCCTACAAAACCCTAATTTAACAACTTTTGGGTTTTGATGAATTGTGAGAAATCCTTGAGGAATCATGATCAAACCTTGATCAAATGATAAGTAATGCTTCAAAATGATAATGTTGACCAAAAATCTTGAAGTTTGACTGTTGTGGGCCACAGTTGACTTTTGCCCTAACACAGTCAATTTTCAGGCCTTTGAGCAATTGACTGAGCAAATTTCCTCTGTAAGGCTTAAAAATTGGCATGGATGATCTTGAGAACATATTAGGACAATGGTGAGAATTTGGGATCCTTTGGACTCAAACATCTTTATGCAAACTGTTGTACCCCAAAATTTGCCCTCCCATATTCTTCAAGAAATTGCCAAGCCAAGTCATAAAACTCCCCCAAGGGTTGCACAGTCCAACTGTCTCCTATACAGTCAAAACTAGGGTTTGTGTTCTGATCAAGAAAAGGAAGTGTTCAAAGGTCCAATCAAGTCTCATATGCTTACAAACATGGTCAAGCATCCTCATATCAAGTTTCAAGGCATTCAGCTCAAAAATTGCACAGTCAAAACCCTAAATTGCACTACAGTCAACTGTAGGGGCAAAATGGTCATTTGACAGTCAAAAGTTCAGCTTTTTGGTCAACATATCATTTTGAAGCCACAAACATCATTTGATCAATGCTTGATCATGATTCTCAAAATTTGGCTCAGAAATCATCAAAGATGCAAAAGTTGCTATATTTGGACAGCTGAAAAAGTCAACTGAAATTGACCAGAGCATAACTTTCACATGGATTATCAGAAAAATCCCATCCAAATCTCATTTTGAAGAGAAAGACATTTCCTACAACTCATCTTCATACTTCAAGTCCAAGAAATGCTCTCACAAAAAGTTATCAATTTCAACATTATAGGTCATTTTCAAAAGTCAACAAAAAGGGACTTTAAGTCAAAGGCCATAACTTGAGATTGGAAAATCAAAATGACATGGGACCAAAGGCATTGGTTAAAGGACTCAAAGACCTTTCCAAAATGTCCAAGAACATGAGAAAAGCTTAAACATTGAGCAAGTTATGCATTGGAGAAGTTGGGAAATTTTTGTGAAATGGCAAAAGTCAACTATCCTTGAAACTTCAATTTTTGACAAAAGGGCCCACTTTCTTCCACTTGATTCAGCCTTGTCATGCCACACACGTGTCCCATGATTAATTCCAAGACCAAATATTGATTTTTCTATTTTATTTAATTTTTGATAATTTAATTCATTTTAAATCTTTAAAAATTCAAATAAAATTCAAAAGTCAATGAAATAGTGTCATTTGAATTGGGATAGCTTCCATATATCATGGGCCAGCTCACAAACTCATGCTAGGGTTAGATTATACACTAAGTCTTGGATTTGCTTAAAAAAGGGAAAAGTTTGTTAATGGTAAAAGACCAAAGACCAATTCTCTCATGGGCATGGATAAAGGCCAACTAATGACCTAATTCTCTTGCCTCATAAGTGCTAAGTCAAACCCTAACCACAACAGACCAAAGGCTGCGCTCAAAGGCTCATAAAAAACTTGGAATTTTGACTTGAAAATTGAATTCTGAAATCACTACTAGAGGGCGATTCAAAGCTTGATTCTTTTTCGAAGAGCTTCCTCAAACTCTCCTGATCACATTGCAATCCCTAACATCCACTCAAACTCCAGGAATTGGTACATAGAACCCTCCCTGTACAGCAAGAAAGTGATGATCGTGTTTTCAATTTTAGACATCCCCATGGCATTTTAATTGTACATTCATGTTCCTTGTCAAGTTTCCAAGCTAACTGACATGATTAATTTCGTTTTTATACCATGTATGTGATTTCGCCATTTACAACTGTTAGGGTTTTCAGAAGCTCAAATTTAGGGCTTTCATAACCAAGCAAAATTAGAACTCCAAATGATCACCAATGGAACCAGTGCTTGAAGACGAAGAGAATGGCACCCTCGCGCTCAATTTATGAGCGTCGAGGGGCTAATCGTTATTTTCTTAAAACCTGTCTAAACCTACGTTTGCAAAACCGTTGCCTAAAGCCTTTGTTTACATGGATGGTGGAGAAGACAACATCGTGGCAAGCCATGATTCGCTGGTTCAAATTTTCGCGCGCCCTCCACTAACGTGCTTGTTTTTTCCTTTTATTATTTATTTGCTATAATATGTTAAAGCGCGTGATGTAGCTCAGTTGGCAAGTGAAGGGATTATTAATGTTTAAGACCTGGGTTCGATTCCCAGGTCTGTGCAATTTCCATGTTATTTTTCATTAGCAACTCCTATGCAGCACTCACACTAAGGATCATTATACACGCTCAGGGATCAGCGCCCACGTGTCCTGGGAGATCCATCAAAGGGCTCAGAGTCAAGGCATATGGTAGATGCTGGTCAACCTTGCCACATGCTACGCAAAAAGTCAAAAAGACCACAGCTTAATGGGCCAGGCTTTACCATCAAAACCTCACAAATTGGGACTACACCCCCACCCTGGTTTGCAAATATTTTTATTTTTTCTCATCTCTTTTAATTATTATTTTTATTTGTTTCTTGTTTTAATTTAATTCAATATTTTTGCAATACATAAAAAATATAAAAAAAATCAGAAAAGGATGAAAATATAATAAATTATTTTATTTTTTGTAAATAAATGCATGTAAATAAACTTAGTTTTAATTAAATTTTAACTTTAATTCTTTTAATAAATAAAAATCCAAAAAATATTTAGAAATAGGTTTCATTAATTTTGATTCTTTAATTCCTTTTTTTACAATAATAATACTCATTTTATTTATTTTCTATAATTAAATTTGGCATGTAAATTAACTTAGATTTAAATTAGGTTAAAACTTAATATTTTCACAATAAACCTAAAAAACATTAGAATTAGGGTTTGACGCTTCATTTTAATTTTAATTAATTATTTTTTCTTTTAAATCCTAAAAACACAAAATACCAAAAAAACATTCTTTCTAATTTTAATTTTTAATTCCTTATTAACTTTAATTTGTTGTAAAAGGGTCCAACGCCCATGTCCATAATTTATTTAATTTGCACATTTATTTTATATCGTTTAAATAATTATGTATATGTCCCAAAGCCTTGTAACAATTTTTACTTTTCGCACTTTATATTTTTCTTTATTTATTTTCCGTCAAATCGGGTCCGGTTTAATTTTGGCGATGTGGACCCGCGCCATTTGTAATAGTTGTAGATTTATTTTCCCGCAACTTTTAACTGTTAAACAAAGCATGCAAGAATGAATGGCCTTAATTAAAATCAAGCGTAGAACACTTTAACATGACAAGACAAATATCAATGAAGACGACACACAATTCGCACACACCACCCCTAGGGTACGCCTCACTGTTGCCTTGCCTCGAAAGGTGATCGTCGAGTAGAGGATGTCTTAGTAAGTCCTCATGATCCGGGAACCTGGCATGAGGGTAGCTTCTAAGGTGTCTTCCCATTACTCTGGTGATCACCATGTCCCGAACCTCGAATTGACCCGAACACCTCAAACGGTGGTGCTACCTACCTCTCAATGGTGGGATGGCACTACTTTAAAGGACATTTACACAGACGAATTCCTTAGGGTAGGTAGACGACTCATGGATACTTGCTCTCTTCAAAACAAAATCAAACATACTTTTCACACCAACACCTTTTCAAAAGCTTCCAAAACAAACTTTTCAAACACTCTGACGTACGAGTCGAATTGAAATTTTTCTAAGAAACTTTTTAAACCCACATTGAAAAGCAAGCAAACAATTTTGAAAACACAATGAGCAAGTATCTAAGAGCCCATGGATAACCATGGATAGAAAGGGTGCTAACACCTTCCCTTTCTATAACCTACCTCCCGAACCGAGAGCAATCTCTATAAGGAATTTTTCTGTGCTTTTGTCCTTTCCATTTGGAGAAAATAAAAGACGGTGGCGACTCTTGCTTCCGCGACATTTCGCGAACCAGCGTTAAACAGTCAGTTCCAGATCCACCGATCACAGAACTAGCGACTCTACTGGGGATTTAAACTTAAAGTGAGGTATACCTTAGGGCTAGGTCATAACTATGTTTTCAATTATCTTCTTTGCTTGCTTTATTATTGTGGGTTGCTTGGGAGTTCTATAGATCCTAACCCGGATCTGGGGGATACCTTCTTAGAAAGTAGCAACAAGGCTGTGAGGGAACTGTGCGGGGTATACCGACATGGTTGAAACAGTCTGCTACGTTGATGTGGCACTTTGGTGTGTACCGGTAACCCTTGAGTTCAGTCAAGGAGAGTACGGGGCCTCCGCGTGGTGTCGTGAAGCATCAACAGACCTTAGGAACCTTAATTGAACTATCTTGGCCTCTTTAGGGTAGTGAGATAACTGACTTTGGTGCAGTCCGAGGTTGGTTGATACTCGATACTACACCCAATTGAGGGTTGCTTTCCTGGGATATTTCGGTCGCCAGTTCAGTGGCTAAATCGAAACGATGAACAATGAAAGCGATCCCGTGATATTGGGAACCTTAGAACCCGGTTACTTTGATTAGGACAGGTTGAACCCGCCAACTTCAAGAGGGTACTACCCAGACCCCATGCTGGCCTTAAACCTTAAGGGCCTGTCTTGTGTGCCTTGTGTGCCTTACATGTTTGTCTTTGTAAATATCTGTGGTGTGTTTAATCATAGCATCATGACATCATCCAGCATCATATGCATTGACTAACCATTTCAAGGGTTCGAATTTTCATCTTTGTTCTTGTTTTGTAGAACATGGAAACTGCTCGTAGAAAGACAATTCAAATCAATCTTGTAAGGATCCCTCCTCAGCTTAAGGAACTTATATCCAGGATTCCCGAGAACTCTTCATTCAGTGAAAGGCATGGAAGCCTCATCAGCTTGGTCAACACCAACATTGAGGAAGATATGATAAAGGTCTTGTTCCAGTTCTTTGACCCTCTGCATCACTGTTTTACCTTCTTGGATTATCAGTTGGTACCTACATTGGAGGAGTTCTCCCGGCTCCTGAAGATCCCTATCCTTGATCAGCTACCCTTCAACGGTACGGAAAAGGAACCTAAGCTTGAAGAGATTGCTAAAGCCTTGCACCTACAGTCATCTGACCTCAAGGGACATTGGGAAGTCAGAAGTGGTATTAAAGGGTTCTTAGCCAGGTTTCTGTTTGAAAAGGCCTATGAATGTTGGAACTCCCTTGACTTGCAAGCTTTTGAAGAGGTTGTGGCCCTCCTTGTTTATGGTTTGGTGTTGTTCCCTAACCCAGATCAGCTCATTGATATCAGTGTTGTTCAGATCTTTATGTCCAGGAATCCTATACCTACGTTGCTGGGGGACATCCTTCACTCATGTTACACTCGAACCATGAGAAAAAGAGGTGTCCTTATGTGTTGCACTCCTCTCCTGGGAAAGTGGTTTATTTCGCACCTTCCACAATCAGTCCTGAAGAACGAGCGGGGTTTGAGATGGTCACAACGGTTGATGACTCTTACACATGTAGATATACATTGGTGCCCTAGGTCCAGAGAAGATGTCACTATCATTGATCGTTGCGGGGAGTATCCTAATGTTCCTTTACTTGGAATCAGAGGGGGTATTACTTATAGCCCATGCCTGGCTTGGAGACAATTTGGTTATGCTCGGAGGGATGGTCCCCATGACATGTTAATTCCTGACATAGTTTTTGACTTCGACAACGATACTCAAGGACTTCGCCAGAGATTTATCAGAGCCTGGAGGATGCCTAGTAGGATAGACAGCAAGACACTGGGGCACATGAACTCCATCCCTTTGGAGCCTTACCTCAAGTGGGTACGAGCCCGCTCTCAGAAGTTAGTAATGCCTTATCCTCACATGCTTCCAGTAATCAAAGAGCCTGCCTTGGAAGGAGAGGTGTCTCACGTTATTCAGCACCCTGATATGCCCACATCCTGGGAAGAGATGCAGAAGAGCTGGATCCAGCTTAAGGAAGAGCGGAATTCTCTTGAGACTAGTTTGCATGCCAGTGAAAAGAAGGTCTTGGAGCTCACCCGCCTGTTGCATGAGGAAAGGAACCTCAACACTTACATAGCTCCAAAGAGGATGCGCAGCATATTTTGGGATTGATTTGATTTTTTGTACTTTTGCCCATGAGGCTTTGATGTATTGAACAATGATTTTCTTAATAATAACGTGTGTTCCTTTTGGTCTACAACAAATTTGAATTTTCGAACTCTTGAATGCATTGCATAAACACATATCATTCATCATGTGCATCACAGGTACTCTTCTTTTCAGGTTGTTTACTGTTCTTCGCTGTTTATTTCAGCATCATGAACCCTGAATCATCAACCGAGGCATCTATCAAGGCTCTTCAGGCGCAGAACGTCCAATTTCAGGCGCAGAACGCCCAATTTCAGGAGCTGATCAAGGGCTTGGCTCAGGGTCAACAAGAGTTGAAGACCATGCTTCTGAAGAAGACTAAGAAGAAGAGGAGGACTGTGCTATTAACACTGGGCGCAGACTCGGGAACACCTTGGTTGAGGCTGAAAGGACTACTCCATCTGTGGGGGAAGGTAGTCACCAAGAAAGGGAGGTCCCTACTCCTGTGGGCTCTGATACTGAAACAGACTTCAACGACGAACAGTACCCTCCTGCTGAAGACAGGTATAAGCAACTGGAGGATAGGCTGAAGGCTATGGAGGTTCAACAGGTACCTGGGCTGGATTTCGGAGATCTGGGTTTGTCGACTGGTGTGATCATCCCGCATAAGTTCAAAGCACCATCCTTCTCCAAATATGATGGGGCGTCTTGTCCCAAGCTGCATTTAAGGTCCTATGTTCGGAAAATTCAGCCGTACTCTGCGGATAAGAATTTATGGATCCACTTCTTCCAGGAGAGTCTTTCAGGGACTCATCTCGAATGGTTCTATCAGCTGGATGGGACCAAGGTTCGTAACTGGGAGGAGTTGGCTACTGCTTTCTATAAGCAGTATCAATATAATGCCGACCTTGCCCCCACACGTACCCAACTCCAGGGTATGTCGTTAGGTGCAAGCGAAGGTTTTAAGGAGTACGCTCAGAAGTGGAGAGACCTGGCTGGCAGGGTGCAGCCACCGTTGACTGATCGGGAATTGGTAGACATGTTCTTGGGGACTCTATCTGGTCCATTTTTCAATCATCTCATTGGTAATTCCTCTGCTGGGTTTACTGATCTGATCCTGACTGGTGAAAGGATCGAGGCCGGTATAAAATCGGGGAAGATACAGAAGGTTGCCTCCTCCAGTGCTGAAAAGAAACCCTTCAAAAAGGAGGCTAGTGCCGTATATAGCGCCCGGAGACCAGAGCGACCTGAACGCCACCAATCTGTCAGTGCGGTAACGATTGCCAAACCTGCTGCCGCTCCTCGGCCAACTAATCCTCAAAAGGCTGAAAGACCCCGGAGGGAGTTTACCCGGTTAAGCATGACTCTGTCGCAGATCTTACCACAGTTGCTGTCCTCCAATTTGGTGACTGTCAGGGAAGCTCCAAAGTTCCCAAACACAACATCCCCCAAGTACAACCCGAATGCTCGTTGTGCTTACCATTCAGATAGCCCGGGGCACTCTACGGATGACTGTTGGGCACTAAGAAGCAAGCTGCAGGACCTTATTGACGCCAAGGAGGTACAGTTCGAAGCGCCTGCGAAGCCGAATGTAGTTACTGCCCCTATGCCTCAACATGGGGTGAATGCTATTGATGAAGACGTTTATGCCGTTTCTGTGGATGATCTAGCCACTCCTCTAAAGATTGTCAAGAAGAACCTACTGCAGGCCGGTTTATTTCCGGGTTGTAGTGAGAGTTGCCTGTTCTGCACTGTGTCCCCATCTGGTTGTCCCTTGCTAAAGTTAGGCATCCAAAGCTTAATGGATAGCAAGGAGATTCTATTCAAGAAGTCTGCTGCTCGGTTGGTTCCAGTGGAAGAAGTTTCTGTAGTAACTATCTTCAATAATCCGATCCCGGTTCTCCCAAAGAAGCCCGTTCAAATCATGACCGTTGCACCTGTTATTATCACCATTCCAGGGCCCCTGCCCTATGTATCGGATAAAGCTGTCCCTTGGCACTATGGGGCAGTCATATATGTAAATGGGATTAAACAAGAGCTCAACGCTGGCGCCAGCATTTGTGACATCACTGGCCCAGCCAAAGTTACCCGCAGTGGCAGGCTCTTCTCGCCTGACATTGCACCGCCTGCTGCCCGAAGACCACTTCTCATAACCCCTGCAAGTATACCTGTTCCTGCTGCTGATCCGATTGTTTCTCCTGCTGCCGAGTCATCCAATGCTCGGGGCAAGGGGATTGCTGCTGATATGCCTGCCAGGACGGAGGCACCGAAGACCATTGTTGAGGCTTCCAGGCAGGAAATGGAAGAAATCCTCAAGATAATAAAGAAAAGTGATTTCAACGTTGTAGAACAGCTGGGGCACACCCCCTCTAAAATCTCCATGTTGTCACTGTTGCTGTGTTCAGAGGCCCACGCCAAGGCTCTGATTGCTTTCTTAAAAACAGCCCACGTACCCCAAGAGACGTCTGCTGACCAGTTCACCGACTGTGTGGCCAACCTAACCGCGGATAATGGCCTGGGTTTCTCTGATGCCGATCTGACAGCAAAGGGGAAGAACCATAATGATGCCCTGCATGTCTCCATTGAATGCAGGGGCACTACTCTTGCTCATGTGCTGGTTGACACAGGTTCTTCATTAAACGTGCTGCCCAAGAAGGCTCTGGATAGGCTGGATTGTGAGGGTCTAGAGCTCAAACCAACTCACATTGTTGTCCGGGCCTTTGACGGGTCCAAAAGAATGGTACATGGTGAGGTGGACATCCCAATCAGGGTTGGGTCACAGATATTTGATTCAAAATTCTATGTGATGGACATCCATCCGTCCTATTCTTGTTTGCTGGGTCGCCCGTGGATCCATAAGGCTGGGGCTGTGACCTCCACATTACATCAGAAGCTCAAGTACCCGGTCAGGGGGAAGATCGTAACAGTGCAAGGGGAAGAGGAGTACATGGTCAGCCACCTCAACTCCTTCAGATACGTGGAAATGGATGGGGAGTTCATTGAAACCCCCTTTCAACATTTTGAGGAAGTGCCACAAACCTTGGCAGCAGCAGAAGCGGATGAAGAGGTTTCTCCTTTGAAGATGGCCTCCTTAAAGGACGCCCGGGCTGTGATCGAAAGAGGTGAATGTGCAAACTGGGGCAAGCTCCCTGATCTTACTCCTAAGACTAACAAGTTTGGGCTGGGTTTCACCACAGAAGCTCAGAAAGCAGTGCGCAAGGCGAGAATTGGAAGACCTCCTGTGCTCATCACCCACTCAGAAGTGAATGCTATTGGAGAGGAAGACAAAGTGGAAGAGTCAGAGTTCGATAGCTAGATCTACCCGACGACCGACGGTGGATTGACCAATTGGACTGCTAAAGATTTTACACCCATAACTTTTGTTCCCCAGTAATGAATTTCTTTGTTTTTGATTTGTAATAAACAATAATTTGAAACTGTATGGCCCGGTGTCTTACCCGGGGCACCGTGGATTTTGTTTATGAGGGCTTTTGTTTGCCACTGTCATATGTCATGAATAAAAGCATTGGACGTTTTTCACATTTCAAATTTTGCGCTCCTTGTCTTTCCTTTCTTTACATATTGCAAAACAGCTGTATTTACACACACACTCACTCATACAGGTTTCAATCCACGCTGGATCTCACTGGTAACGACTCTGCTGCTGCCAGTTATGACTTCGAAAATCCGATCAACTTAGCCGAAGACGAAGGTGAAGATGATTGCGAAGTGCCTGGTGAACTTGCAAGACTGTTACAACAGGAAGAGAGGGCAATTCAACCCCATGAAGAGCCAGTAGAAATAATAAACTTGGGTACTGAAGAAGACAAGAAAGGGGTAAAGATTGGTGCCAACCTAGAGCTCAGCGTGAAGCAACGGTTGACTCAGATGCTGCATGACTATAAGGAGATCTTTGCCTGGTCCTACGAAGATATGCCCGGATTAGATACCGACATTGTGGTCCATCACTTACCAACTAAAGAAGATTGCCCTCCGGTTAAGCAAAAAGTCCGCCGTATGCGTCCAGAGATGTCTGAGAAGATTAAAGCCGAGGTTATGAAGCAGTTTGATGCCGGGTTTCTTGCAGTGACTTCTTACCCTCAGTGGGTTGCTAATGTGGTGCCGGTACCTAAGAAGGACGGCAAGGTCAGAATGTGTGTCGATTACAGGGATCTGAACAGGGCCAGCCCCAAGGATGACTTCCCTCTACCTCACATTGATGTCCTTGTTGATAATACAGCTCAGCATAAAGTGTTCTCTTTCATGGATGGCTTTTCAGGCTACAATCAGATCAAGATGGCTCCTGAAGACATGGAAAAGACTACATTTGTTACTCAGTGGGGCACTTTCTGCTACAAAGTCATGCCTTTTGGACTAAAAAATGCTGGGGCAACCTACCAACGTGCCATGGTTGCTTTATTTCATGACATGATCCATCATGAGATAGAAGTGTATGTTGACGACATGATCGCTAGGTCCCAGACTGAGGAAGAACACCTTGATCATCTACAGAAACTGTTTGACCGTTTGAAACTGTACAAGCTGAGGTTGAACCCGAACAAGTGCACCTTCGGGGTAAGATCGGGAAAGTTGCTAGGCTTCGTGGTAAGTGACAAGGGAATTCAAGTGGACCCTGCCAAGGTCAAAGCCATTCAAGAGATGCCAGTTCCTAAGACAGAGAAGGAAGTCAGAGGCTTTCTAGGACGTCTGAATTACATTGCTCGGTTCATCTCACACCTAACTGCTACCTGTGAACCAATCTTCAAGCTGCTGAAGAAAGATCAGGTAGTACGTTGGAATGATGAATGTCAGGCTGCTTTTGACAGAATCAAAGAATATCTCCAAGAACCACCCATCCTTATGCCACCAGTTGAAGGGAGACCTTTGATACTCTACCTGACAGTGCTTGATAATTCAATGGGGTGTGTACTGGGGCAGCATGACGAGTCTGGCCGAAAAGAGCATGCCATTTATTACCTTAGCAAAAAGTTTACCGACTGTGAGACCCGATACTCACTGCTTGAGAAAACTTGCTGCGCTTTGGTATGGGCTGCTCGCCGGCTGAGGCAGTATATGCTGACTCACACTACCTTGTTGATCTCAAAAATGGATCCTATAAAATACATATTCGAAAAGCCTGCTCTGTCTGGGAGAATTGCAAGATGGCAGATGATCTTGACAGAATACGACATTCAGTACACAACCCAGAAAGCCATCAAGGGAAGCGTACTGGCAGACCACTTAGCTCATCAAGCTGTAGATGACTATCAATCAATGAACTTCGAGTTTCCTGATGAAAGCATTATGATTGTAACTGATTGTGAAGTACCTGGACCGGATGAAGGACCTGAACCAGGATCCCGATGGTCTATGCATTTTGACGGAGCATCCAACGCTTTGGGAAATGGTATTGGCGCCATCATCATATCTCCACAAGGTACTCATACTCCACTCACCGCCCGACTGTGTTTCAACTGTACCAACAACATGGCGGAGTATGAGGCGTGCATCATGGGTCTTCAAGCTACGATCGACCTAAGGATCAAATTTCTAAGTGTCTTCGGAGATTCCGCTCTTGTGATCAATCAGATCAAAGGAGAGTGGGATACGAAACACCCAAACCTGATTCCTTACAAAGAATGTGTGTTGGCTTTGATTCCCCACTTCACAGAGATAACATTTGAGCACTTTCCAAGGGAAGAGAATCAGTTAGCAGACGCATTAGCTACAATGTCTTCAATGTTCAAGGTCAAATGGGACAACGAGGCTCCCCGGATCATCATCTGGAAACTGGACGAACCGGCATACTGTTGTGATCTCGAAACCGAATTGGTGACTGAGAAGCCTTGGTACCACGAAGTGAAGAGATACCTAGAAGCTCAGGAATACCCTGAAGGAGCATCTGTCAATGATAAGAAATTCCTGAGGAGGTTTGCAGCCAAGTTCTTTCTTAGCAACGGCATCTTGTACAAGCGAAACCAGGATTCAACCCTACTGCGTTGTGTAGATAAGACTGAAGCAGAAAGAATCATGGAAGAGCTACATGAAGGGACCTTTGGTACACACTCCAGTGGACATACCATGGCAAAGAAGATCCTACGGGCAGGGTATTACTGGTCCACCATGGAAGCTGATTGCTACCAACATTCTAGGACATGCCATAAATGCCAGATCTACGCAGACAAGGTGCATGTTCCTCCGGTTCCCCTGAATGTTCTGACTGCGCCTTGGCCGTTTGCAATGTGGGGCATAGACATGATCGGCGAGATTAAACCTACGGCATCCAATGGACATCGCTTCATCCTAGTGGCGATTGATTATTTTACGAAGTGGGTTGAGGCAGCATCCTACGCTACGGTAACCAAGACTGTTGTGGCACGGTTCATTCGGCACAACCTGATCTGTCGGTACGGTGTCCCTGAGCGAATTATTACAGACAACGGTACCAATCTGAACAATAAGATGATCGCTGAGCTCTGCGAACAGTTCAAAATACAACACCACAATTCTTCTCCTTACAGACCGAAGATGAATGGGGCTGTAGAAGCAGCAAATAAAAATATCAAGAAAATAGTGCAGAAAATGACAGTGACTTATAAAGATTGGCACGAGATGTTACCGTTCGCTCTACATGGGTACCGTACCTCAGCCAGGACGTCAACCGGGGCAACTCCTTTCTCTTTGGTTTATGGTATGGAGGCAGTCTTGCCAATCGAAGTGCAAATACCCTCTCTCCGGATAATGAAGGAGGCAAATCTGAACGAAGATGATTGGATCCAGACACGACTTGATCAGCTCAACCTCATCGATGAAAAGAGACTTGCTGCTATCTGTCATGGTCAGACATATCAAAAACGAATGATCAGGGCATTTAACAAAAAGGTCAGACCACAAGAATATCGAGTCGGGGATCTGGTAATCAAGAGAATCATCCTTCCTCAGAGTGATCCAAGGGGCAAATGGACCCCTACGTACGAAGGGCCGTTTGTGGTTAAGCATGTATTCTCAGGAGGAGCAATGATATTAACCAATATGGATGGTGACGACCTTCCTCACCCCGCCAATGCAGACATAGTAAAAAAATACTACGCGTGAAAAAGACCCGCTAGGCTGACATGCCTAGGCAAAAATTAGGGCTTCCCGTCGAACCAAAAGGATTCGGGCAAAATGAAGGGATGAAAATGGAAAAAGTCTGTACACCCGGCAAGTTGAAAACCTAAAAAGGCGGCTTGAGCAAAAACAGGTATCCCGGTGGACCGAAAACCCGAAAGGGCGGTCCAGGCAAAAATTAGGGATAAAGCGTAATACTATGTCTCATTGATCACTTTGCATCCAGAATCCGGTATCTACATCAAGATCAGGCGGCATCGATCAGTCCGCTTCACCTTCAACCAAGGTCATCAAGTGATGAGACGCTCGGAGTTATAAAGGCAATAGCAGAGTTGAAACCCAGTGGATCATTCATTTCACACAGCTGTTTTACTTTCCTTTGTACAAAATTTGTATAAACTCTCTTGTTCGGCGACATTCCTCTTACTAGGACGTCAGCCTCTTGTACACAAAACGCCTATTTTCAGGCCATTCAAAATCAATACAAATATATTTTCAGTTAAACGTGTCAAGTGTTTTTCTTTTTTCTGTTTTTGTTTTGCGAAGAACGTCCAAGGTTCAAGTTGTGATATATGCATTGACAATAATTTGCTAACTCATAAATATTTGCATACAAAACAAAGGAATTAATTGCAGGTGACACTAGAAACAGGGGCAATAAAAGAGTTGTCTGAGCAGTCTAATTGTCCTATCTTCCAAGGTATCAAGGTAGGTTCAGCTAAAGAACATGACCAGTACACCTTAATTCCCCAGAGAGTGAGCCAACAAAAGTGCACTTTTCTCCAAGCAGAATCATCAAATCTCAAGGAAGTTGAGTATCCTCTCGCAGATCTCAACATCCCCCAGCAGCATATATTCTTAACAAGCATCCCCGGCAGCCTTGGTCTAAAGATTGTTCCCCGGCGGCATACAAACATTCAAAGGAATCACTTCCCCCGCAGTTCAAAACTCCCCAGAAGAGTCCAATTAGTTTCCCCAGGAAAGTTGGAATTCATATCTCCCCAAGAAGTAAGCTTATCCCCAGTAAATTCTGGAAGCTTATTCTTCGCAGAGCACGAACGCGTCGTCCGGCTTGATTTAAAGAGTTATTTCCTTAACAGGATATAACTGGGTTATCCTCAGCCAAAAGCCACGGAAAGAGTGTCGTCGACAAAGTCTTCCTATCCCCAGCAAACTATTATCAACACTCAGCAAAGCATTTCTCTCCCCACAGAGTATTGCTTCCCAGCATGGTCGCTAGAGTATCTTTTCTCCCCGCAGAATCCTCCATTTGCCAAGTTTATTCCGCAACGGAGTCATCTTCTCCTACCGGTATTCTTGCAATTATCATCCCCAGCGGAAGCAAAAGCTTATTCTTCAACATCAGCCCAGGATACGACTTCCCGGCATCCGTCAAGGATTTACTTTCCTAGACGAAAACATACATAAAACATCACATATATCATTATAACATGCATAGACACATCATATCATACAAGTCTCATTTATATTGAGAACATCATTGCTTGATCCATATCATGCATCGCATATGACTAACCTTTACCTTTCAGGAAAGATGCAGTTGAAATTCTCAAACACATTTCAAGGCCTTCTCTAGTCCAGCTAAATCGACTCCCAACAGATTTTTCTGATGAAAACTCAATAGAAGTTATCAGGTTATAAATTCCTATCGGTTCTCTCTCCGACGGTGCATGAGATTTCCATTTTAGGTTTTCTTTAAGATTATAATTCCATTTTGGTTCTCTCTCCGACGGTGCATGAGATTTCCATTTTAGGTTTTCTTTAAGATTATAATTCCATTTTGGTTCTCTCTCCGACGGTGCATGAGATTTCCATTTTAGGTCCTTCTTTCAGATTTTATTTTCCTATTGGTTCTCTCTCCGACGGTGCATGAGATTTCCATTTTAGGTCCTTCTTTCAGATTTTATTTTCCTATTGGTTCTCTCTCCGACGGTGCATGAGATTTCCATTTTAGGCTTTCTTTAAGATTATAATTCCATTTTGGTTCTCTCTCCGACGGTGCATGAGATTTCCATTTTAGGTCTTTCTTTCAGATTTCATTTTCCTATTGGTTCTCTCTCCGACGGCGCATGAAATTTCCATTTTAGGTTTTGCTTTGAGATTATAATTCCATTTTGGTTCTCTCTCCGACGGTGCATGAGATTTCCATTTTAGGTCTTTCTTTCAGATTTTATTTTCCTACTGGTTCTCTCTCCGACGGTGCATGAGATTTCCATTTTAGGTTTTCCTTTGAGATTATAATGTCCTATTGGTTTTCTCTCCGACGGTGCATGAGACTTCCATTTTAGGTCCAGCTTTCAGGCTATAATTTCCTTTGGTCCTCTTCCCGATGCTGCGAAGACGGTAATTCCCATCAAGATTTTCTCAACGAGCGTTGTTGAAGTTAAAGTCACTCAAAGTTCTCTTACCATTCATGCTCAGGCAGTAACCATCTATGGTTCATTCATCGCCGTTTGAAGCTCCAGACTCAGCTCCTGTAACCAGTCAGGACATATCTATACCAAGCATCTGAAAACCAGCTCCTGCGACGTGTCAGGTACTCATTTTCTTTTGCAGGTATGCAGGTTCTCGCTAAGGAATCTCCTACGCGATCAACATCCAGATGGCATCCATAATCCCATCATCCTACCCATCAATCTCTAAATGGCATCTATAAGCCCATTCCCACCACACTGCTACCATGTGAGCACAAATTTCTGGGCACTCTAGTGTCCAATCATCTTCTACCCTCGGATTACAAAAGGCGCGTCCGCCAATCTGCATCCTCAGGTCTAAGAAGATTGAACAGGGGCAACTGTTGTACCCCAAAATTTGCCCTCCCATATTCTTCAAGAAATTGCCAAGCCAAGTCATAAAACTCCCCCAAGGGTTGCACAGTCCAACTGTCTCCTATACAGTCAAAACTAGGGTTTGTGTTCTGATCAAGAAAAGGAAGTGTTCAAAGGTCCAATCAAGTCTCATATGCTTACAAACATGGTCAAGCATCCTCATATCAAGTTTCAAGGCATTCAGCTCAAAAATTGCACAGTCAAAACCCTAAATTGCACTACAGTCAACTGTAGGGGCAAAATGGTCATTTGACAGTCAAAAGTTCAGCTTTTTGGTCAACATATCATTTTGAAGCCACAAACATCATTTGATCAATGCTTGATCATGATTCTCAAAATTTGGCTCAGAAATCATCAAAGATGCAAAAGTTGCTATATTTGGACAGCTGAAAAAGTCAACTGAAATTGACCAGAGCATAACTTTCACATGGATTATCAGAAAAATCCCATCCAAAGCTCATTTTGAAGAGAAAGACATTTCCTACAACTCATCTTCATACTTCAAGTCCAAGAAATGCTCTCACAAAAAGTTATCAATTTCAACATTATAGGTCATTTTCAAAAGTCAACAAAAAGGGACTTTAAGTCAAAGGCCATAACTTGAGATTGGAAAATCAAAATGACATGGGACCAAAGGCATTGGTTAAAGGACTCAAAGACCTTTCCAAAATGTCCAAGAACATGAGAAAAGCTTAAAAATTGAGCAAGTTATGCATTGGAGAAGTTGGGAAATTTTTGTGAAATGGCAAAAGTCAACTATCCTTGAAACTTCAATTTTTGACAAAAGGGCCCACTTTCTTCCACTTGATTCAGCCTTGTCATGCCACACACGTGTCCCATGATTAATTCCAAGACCAAATATTGATTTTTCTATTTTATTTAATTTTTGATAATTTAATTCATTTTAAATCTTTAAAAATTCAAATAAAATTCAAAAGTCAATGAAATAGTGTCATTTGAATTGGGATAGCTTCCATATATCATGGGCCAGCTCACAAACTCATGCTAGGGTTAGATTATACACTAAGTCTTGGATTTGCTTAAAAAAGGGAAAAGTTTGTTAATGGTAAAAGACCAAAGACCAATTCTCTCATGGGCATGGATAAAGGCCAACTAATGACCTAATTCTCTTGCCTCATAAGTGCTAAGTCAAACCCTAACCACAACAGACCAAAGGCTGCGCTCAAAGGCTCATAAAAAACTTGGAATTTTGACTTGAAAATTGAATTCTGAAATCACTACTAGAGGGCGATTCAAAGCTTGATTCTTTTTCGAAGAGCTTCCTCAAACTCTCCTGATCACATTGCAATCCCTAACATCCACTCAAACTCCAGGAATTGGTACATAGAACCCTCCCTGTACAGCAAGAAAGTGATGATCGTGTTTTCAATTTTAGACATCCCCATGGCATTTTAATTGTACATTCATGTTCCTTGTCAAGTTTCCAAGCTAACTGACATGATTAATTTCGTTTTTATACCATGTATGTGATTTCGCCATTTACAACTGTTAGGGTTTTCAGAAGCTCAAATTTAGGGCTTTCATAACCAAGCAAAATTAGAACTCCAAATGATCACCAATGGAACCAGTGCTTGAAGACGAAGAGAATGGCACCCTCGCGCTCAATTTATGAGCGTCGAGGGGCTAATCGTTATTTTCTTAAAACCTGTCTAAACCTACGTTTGCAAAACCGTTGCCTAAAGCCTTTGTTTACATGGATGGTGGAGAAGACAACATCGTGGCAAGCCATGATTCGCTGGTTCAAATTTTCGCGCGCCCTCCACTAACGTGCTTGTTTTTTCCTTTTATTATTTATTTGCTATAATATGTTAAAGCGCGTGATGTAGCTCAGTTGGCAAGTGAAGGGATTATTAATGTTTAAGACCTGGGTTCGATTCCCAGGTCTGTGCAATTTCCATGTTATTTTTCATTAGCAACTCCTATGCAGCACTCACACTAAGGATCATTATACACGCTCAGGGATCAGCGCCCACGTGTCCTGGGAGATCCATCAAAGGGCTCAGAGTCAAGGCATATGGTAGATGCTGGTCAACCTTGCCACATGCTACGCAAAAAGTCAAAAAGACCACAGCTTAATGGGCCAGGCTTTACCATCAAAACCTCACAAATTGGGACTACACCCCCACCCTGGTTTGCAAATATTTTTATTTTTTCTCATCTCTTTTAATTATTATTTTTATTTGTTTCTTGTTTTAATTTAATTCAATATTTTTGCAATACATAAAAAATATAAAAAAAATCAGAAAAGGATGAAAATATAATAAATTATTTTATTTTTTGTAAATAAATGCATGTAAATAAACTTAGTTTTAATTAAATTTTAACTTTAATTCTTTTAATAAATAAAAATCCAAAAAATATTTAGAAATAGGTTTCATTAATTTTGATTCTTTAATTCCTTTTTTTACAATAATAATACTCATTTTATTTATTTTCTATAATTAAATTTGGCATGTAAATTAACTTAGATTTAAATTAGGTTAAAACTTAATATTTTCACAATAAACCTAAAAAACATTAGAATTAGGGTTTGACGCTTCATTTTAATTTTAATTAATTATTTTTTCTTTTAAATCCTAAAAACACAAAATACCAAAAAAACATTCTTTCTAATTTTAATTTTTAATTCCTTATTAACTTTAATTTGTTGTAAAAGGGTCCAACGCCCATGTCCATAATTTATTTAATTTGCACATTTATTTTATATCGTTTAAATAATTATGTATATGTCCCAAAGCCTTGTAACAATTTTTACTTTTCGCACTTTATATTTTTCTTTATTTATTTTCCGTCAAATCGGGTCCGGTTTAATTTTGGCGATGTGGACCCGCGCCATTTGTAATAGTTGTAGATTTATTTTCCCGCAACTTTTAACTGTTAAACAAAGCATGCAAGAATGAATGGCCTTAATTAAAATCAAGCGTAGAACACTTTAACATGACAAGACAAATATCAATGAAAACGACACACAATTCGCACACACCACCCCTAGGGTACGCCTCACTGTTGCCTTGCCTCGAAAGGTGATCGTCGAGTAGAGGATGTCTTAGTAAGTCCTCATGATCCGGGAACCTGGCATGAGGGTAGCTTCTAAGGTGTCTTCCCATTGCTCTGGTGATCACCATGTCCCGAACCTCGAATTGACCCGAACACCTCCAACGGTGGTGCTACCTACCTCTCAATGGTGGGATGGCACTACTTTAAAGGACATTTACACAGACGAATTCCTTAGGGTAGGTAGACGACTCATGGATACTTGCTCTCTTCAAAACAAAATCAAACATACTTTTCACACCAACACCTTTTCAAAAGCTTCCAAAACAAACTTTTCAAACACTCTGACGTACGAGTCGAATTGAAATTTTTCTAAGAAACTTTTTAAACCCACATTGAAAAGCAAGCAAACAATTTTGAAAACACAATGAGCAAGTATCTAAGAGCCCATGGATAACCATGGATAGAAAGGGTGCTAACACCTTCCCTTTCTATAACCTACCTCCCGAACCGAGAGCAATCTCTATAAGGAATTTTTCTGTGCTTTTGTCCTTTCCATTTGGAGAAAATAAAAGACGGTGGCGACTCTTGCTTCCGCGACATTTCGCGAACCAGCGTTAAACAGTCAGTTCCAGATCCACCGATCACACAAACTGAAACCCTAATTTGAGGCAGACTACCTTAGGAGAGAGTTTTTCTGGTTAACCCTTGGACTTCCTTGAGCAATTTGAGGACCTCACTTGAGATGTTTTGAGAAATATGGGAGGTCAAATTTTAGGGTACAACAGCTGCCCCTGTTCAATCTTCTTAACCCTGAGGATGTAGATTGGCTTGTCTGCCTTTCGTGATCCGAAGGTGGAAGATGATTGAACACTAGAGTGCCCAGAAATTTGCACTCACATGCAGTGATACTGGTCTTGCAATGTCGGGAATGGGATTATAGATGCCATTTGGAAGTTGAAGTCATAAGATGGGCTAAAAGATGCCATCAGAAGAAGTGTCGATCTCATAAAAGATTCCTTTGCGAGAGCCCGTATACCTGTTGTTGAGGAGGACTACGTCGGGGAATGCTGGTCTTTGTCATGGTAGAAGTAGAATTTTAGGAGCTTCATTCGTCTGTTATTCTACTGGGGAATCATCTCTTGATTGAAGAGGTGAAAATGAACTGCTATCTGGTCGTGCTCCAGGCTTTATAGTGATTTGCTGAGGAAAATATGATCGATTGTTATCTAGTCGTGCTCTAGGCTTTACAGTGACTTACTGGGGAGATGAGATTACACTTGCTATCTGGTCATTTTCCAGGCTTCACAATTTCTCACTTCTTATCTGGTCGTGCTCCAGGCTTCAGAAGGATTTAAGTTGTTATCTGGTCGCATCCGGGCTTCAACTTGAATTTAAGGCATACTAATATCCAGTTGATTATGGGCTTCTTAGTAATTGGCCAGGTAAACTGCTATTTGGTCGAAATCCAAGCTTCACAGTGTCTTATACTGTTATTTGGTCGATTCCAGGCTTCAGTATCCTTTTCCATTATCTGGTCGTGATCCAGGCTTCACAGCGTCTTATACCATTATCTGGTCGATTCCAGGCTTCATGGTATTTGGAGAAATCAAGATATTATCCGGTCGACTCCCGGCTTCATAACTTGCATTAAAGTTATACCACTATCTGTTCGATTCCAGGCTTCACAGTATTCTTTGTTGTTATCTGGTCGTAATCCAGGCTTCACAGCGTCTTATACCATTATCAGGTCGATTTCAGGCTTCATGGTATCTTGTATTGCTATCTTGTCGATTTCCAGACTTCATAATAACTTGCTGAGGGTCAAGCTGTTTTCTGGTCGACCTCCAGGCTTCACAACTTGTGTTTATGATATACCACTATCTGGTCGACTCCAGGCTTCATGGTGTTTTGGAGAGATTAAGATACTATCCGGTCGAATCCGGGCTTCATAACTTGAATTTAAGAGATACCACTATCTGGTCGTTTCCAGGCTTCGTAGTGTTTTGGTATTGTTATCTGGTCATTCTCCGGGCTTCACAGTATGATGGAGGAATCAAGATATTATCCGGTCGGATCCGGGCTTCATAGCTTGAATTGGAATAGAAATCTTAGCATTGATTTAACTGAACCAGAGAAAACTCGTGAGAATTTGATTGTATCTTTCCCTGGAAGGTAAAGAGTTAGTCGTATGTAATTATGTATGACATGCATCGAGTAATGATGTTCTCAAAAATAAATGAGATTGTGTTGTATGATGTATATGTGTATGCCATGATGTATGGATATGCAATGTTTTTATGATATTCTCTAGCTTGGAAAATGAATCTCGGACTGCTGTTGGAGAGTATAAGGAGTTGAGTTCTTCGCCCTCGCTGGGGGTAACGACCGAAGATGATTAGCCAAAGACTTACATATGTTTTGTTTAAGAATATTCCACCGGGAGAGACTTTGCTGGAGAATAGACTGCCGAGAGAATGACTCTATGGGGAAGAGATACTCTGCTAGAAGATCTGCTGACTTGGAGAAAATACTCTGCTGGGGATGAATTACCGTTGCTGGTGATAACGAACTCTGTCGGGGATTGAGTTTCTACTTGTGGAAGAAATAAATTCCACTGGGGGTAATCTTCTAGTGCGGGTGATAGATAAACTCTGCTTGGGGAGAATTTTGTCGACTCATTCGCGATTATGAACTTCGGTTGGGCAGAGCTAACATCACTATCTTTAGATACCTTTTACCCTGCGGGGAAGGTATGTACCTTTAGTCATATTCTCAAGTTGTCTCTGTCTCTGTACCTGGTGGGTAGAGCAACTGTAAGGTTTGGACATTTCTTGTTTGCCCTTGTTCCTGGAATTACGAGTAATTGTCTCTTGTTTCGCATGTAAATATTTATGAGCAGCAATTATTTTCAAATGCATATATCAAAAATGAATCATTGGACGTTCTTGCAAAACAAAACAGAAAAAGAAAACAATTTTTTGAAATTTATTGTAAAATGAATTGTATTGATCCTTGAAGTTAGCCTATAATAGGCGTTTTGTACAAGAGGCTAACGTCCTAGTAAGAGAACGACGCTGAAAGATAGAAATTATACAATTTGTGAAAAACAAAGAAAAACAGCTATGTGAACAATCCCACTGGGTTCCAACTATGCTATTGCCTTTATATCTTCGAGCATCTCATCACTTTGCTACTTGGTTGAAGGTAGATCAGATTGATTGGCGCCGTCCGAGCTTGATAGTCGACACCGAAGTCTAGTTGCAAGATGATCCAATGAGACATAGTGTTACGCTTTAATCCCTAATTTTGCCTGGACCGCCCTTTTGGGTTTTCAGTCCACCGGGATACCCATTTTTTCCCAAGCCGCCTTTTCAGGTTTTCGACTTTCCGGGTGTACATTTTTTTCATTTTCATCCCTTACTTTTTCTCGAACCCTTTTGGTTCGCCAGTAAGCCCTTATTTTTGCCTAGGCCAGTCAACCTAGCAGGTCTTTGATTATGCGTAGTATTTTTTCACTATGTCTGCATTGACGGGGTGAGGAAGGTTGTCACCATCCATGGTGGTTAGAATCATGGCTCCTCCTGAGAAGATGTTCTTAACCACAAATGTCCCTTCGTATGTGGGGGTCCATTTCCCCCTAGGATCACCTTGCGGCAGTATGATGCGTTTGATCACCAGATCCTCGACTTGATATTCTTGGCGTCTGACTTTCTTGTTAAATGCCTTAATCATTCGCTTTTGATACATCTGACCATGACAGATAGCAGTGAGTCTCTTTTTGTCGATTAGGTTCAGCTGGTCAAGTCGGGTCTGGATCCAGTCGTCCTCGTTTAAACCCGCATCCTTCATAATCCTGAGAGAGGGTATCTGGACTTCTATGGGTAGGATTGCCTCCATGCCATACACCAAAGAGTAGGGTGTTGCCTCTGTCGACGTCCGTGCTGAGGTACGGTACCCATGAAGAGAGAATGGTAACATCTCGTGCCAGTCTTTATATGTCACTGTCATCTTCTGCACAATCTTCTTGATGTTCTTATTAGCTGCTTCAACAACCCCATTCGTCTTTGGCCGGTAAGGAGAAGAGTTATGATGTTGAATCTTAAACTGTTTGCAGAGCTCGGTGATCATCGTGTTGTTAAGATTTGTACCATTGTCCGTAATGATCCTCTCTGGCACACCATATCGATAAATCAGATTGTGTCGGATAAACCGCGCCATGACGTTCTTGGTTACTGTAGCAAAGGAAGCTGCCTCAACCCACTTCGTGAAATAATCAATAGCTACCAGAATGAAACGATGCCCGTTAGACGGAGTAGGTCTGATCTCGCTGATCATATTGATGCCCCACATTGCAAAGGGCCAAGGTGCTGTCAAAACATTCAGAGGAACTGGAGGTACATGAACCTTATCAGCATAGACTTGGCACTTATAATAGGTCCGAGAATGCTGATAACAATCGGCTTCCATAGTGGACCAATAATATCCTGCCCGTAGGATTTTCTTTGCCATGGTATGTCCACTGGAATGAGTTCCGAAGGTACCTTCATGTAACTCTGTCATGATCCTTTCTGCCTCGCTGTTGTCCACACATCGCAGTAAGGTCGAATCATGGTTACGTTTATAAAGGACACCATTACTGATGAAGAATTTCATAGCGAACCTTCTCAAGAACTTCTTATCATTAACAGATGCACCCTCGGGATATTCTTGAGCCTCAAGATACCTCTTTACTTCGTGAAACCAGAGTTTATCTGCTACCTCTTCAGTCTCGATGTCACAGCAATGTACAGGTTCGTCCAACCTCTCGATGGTAATATGGGGAGCTTCATTGTCCCACCTGACCTTGGACATAGAAGACATGGTAGCTAACACGTCCGCTAACTGATTCTCCTCTCTTGGAAAGTGTTCAAAGGTTATCTCCTCAAAGTGTGGGAGCAATGTCAATACATACTCCTTGTAAGGAATAAGATTTGGGTGCTTCGTATCCCACTCGCCTTTGATCTGACTGATCATTAGAGCAGAATCTATGAATACACTCAAGAACTTAATCCTCAGGTCAATAGTAGCTCGAAGACCCGAGATGCATGCCTCATACTCCTCCATATTATTGGTGCAGTCAAAACATAATCGGGTGGTGAACAAAGTATGACATCCCTTCGGAGATATGATCACAGCGCCAATACCATTACCCAACGTGTTCGAGGCTCCATCAAAATACATAGACCATTGGGATCCTTCCCCGGGTCCTTCATCTGGTCTAGGTTCTTCACAGTCGGTCACCAACATGATGTTCTCGTCCGGGAACTCGAAATTCATGGATTGGTAGTCGTCCACGGCTTGATGCGCCAAATGATCTGCCAATACACTCCCCTTGATTTCTTTTTGGGTTGTGTATTGGATGTCATACTCAGTTAAGATCATCTGCCATCTTGCTATTCTTCCGGACAAGGCAGGATTTTCGAAGATATACTTGATTGGATCCATTTTTGATATCAATAAGGTAGTGTGAGTCAGCATATACTATCTCAGCCAGCGAGAAGCCCATGCCAAAGCACAACAATTTTTCTCGAGAAACGAGTATCGGGTCTCGCAGTCGGTAAACTTTTTGCTAAGGTAGTAAATAGCATGCTCTTTTCGGCCATACTCGTCATGCTTCCCCAGAACACACCCCATAGAACTATCTAGTACTGTCAAGTATAAGATCAAAGGTCTTCCTTCAACTGGAGGCATCAAAATACGTGGTTCTTGAAGATATTATTTGATCCTTTCAAAAGTGGTCTGGCATTCATCATTCCACTTTACCATTTAATCTTTCTTCAGCAGCTTGAAGATTGGCTCACAAGTAGCAGTCAGATGTGAAATGAATCGAGCGATGTAGTTCAGACGTCCCAAAAAGCCTCTAACTTCCTTTTCCATTCGGGGAGCTGGCATCTCCTGTATAGCCTTCACCTTTGCAGGATCCACTTGAATACCTTTATCACTAACAACGAAACCCAACAGCTTACCATACCTTACCCCGAAAGTGCACTTGTTCGGGTTCAACCTTAGCTTATACATCTTCAACGTGTCGAATAGTTTCGGGAGAGGTTCAAGTTGCTCTTCCTTAGTCTGGGACCTTGCGATCATGTCATCAACGTAAACCTCAATATCATGGTGAATCATGTCGTGGAACAAAGCGACCATGGCGCGCTGATAAGTTACCCCAGCATTCTTCAACCCGAAGGGCATTACCTTGTAACAGAAGGTGCCGCACTGCGTAACGAAGGTTATCTTCTCCATGTCTTCGGGAGTCATCTTGATCTAATTGTAACCAGAAAAACCATCCATAAAGGAGAAGATCTTATGCTGTGCGGTGTTGTCGACCAGAACATCAATGTGAGGAAGGGGGAAATCATCTTTGGGGCTCTCCCTATTCAGATCTCTATAGTCCACACATATCCGTACTTTACCATCCTTCTTAGGTACTGGAACAACATTGGCAACCCACTGTGGGTAAGAAGTGACAGCTAGAAATCTGGTGTCATACTGTTTCATGACTTTAGCTTTGATTTTCTCATACATCTCAGGGCGCATACGGTGAACCTTCTGCTTTACCGGAGGACAGTCGTCTTTAGTTGGAAGGCGGTGTACCACAATGTCAGTGTCCAAACCAGGCATATCTTCGTAGGACCAAGCGAAGATCTCAACATAGTCGTGTAGCATCTGTATCAACCGCTGCTTGACACTAGGTTCCAGATTTGCACCTATCTTGCCATCTTTCCTGTCTTCCTCTGTACCCAAATTTACTAATTCAACTGGCTCTTCATGAGGCTGTATGGCCCTCTCTTCCTACAGTAACAGTCTAGCAAGCTCTCCAGGCACCTCACAATCATCCTCACAATCATCCTCGACTTGGTTGATCGGATTTTCAAAGTCATAACTGGAAATAGCAGAGTCGTTCAATGTGATCCATAGTGGATGTGGATCTGCATTATGATACATGAGTGTGTGTAAGACAATAGCTGTTTTGATAAAGTGCGAGATAGAAAAGGAAAAAACAAGGAGCGCAAAATTTGTAATGCAAGAAAACGTCCAATGCTTTATTGATGATATATGAAAATGACAAATAATAAGCCCTCACAAACAAAGCCAAGGCGCCTCGGGCAAGGCACCGGGCCGTAAAGTTTCAAACTGTTTATTACAACTCTCAAAACAAAAGTCAATTACTATTTAATAAAAGAAACGGGTATGAAGTCTTTCATCGTCCAGTTGTTCAAGCCACCATTGGTTGTAGGGTAGATCCAGCTGTCGATATCTGAATCTTCTTTACCCTTTTCAATTGCATTCACTTCCTGATTACTGATATGTAGAGGAGGTCTTCCAATCCGTGTGCGCCTAACAACCCTTCGAGCCCCTGTAGTAAAGCCCAAACCAAATTTGTCAGTTTTGTGCGCGAAATCAGGAAGCTGACCCAATTGGTATACCCACCTTCTTCAATTACAGACCTGGCATCCTTGAGAGAAGCCATCTTCATCGGAGGTTTGTCAGTAGCAACTTCAGTTGACGCCAAAGTCTGAGGGACTTCTTCAAAGTTCTGGCAGGGGGTTTCGATGAACTCCCCATCCATCTCCACATAGCGAAAGGAATTGAGATGACTCACCATGTACTCCTATTCACCTTGTACCATGACAATCTTCCCCTTTGCCGGATATTTCAGCTTTTGATGGAGCGTTGAAGTCACTGCCCCAGCCTTATGAATCCAAGGACGACCCAGCAAGAAAGAATATGATGGTCTGATATCTATTACGTAGAAGGTGGACCCAAAAGTCCGAGAGCCAACTTTATCAGGGATGTCCACTTCCCCACGTACCATCCTTTTTTACCCGTCGAAAGCCTTGACCACAATATTTCTCGGCTTTAGAATCAATCCTTCATAGTCCAAACGGTCTAATGCTTTCTTTGGAAGAACATTCAATGAGGACTCGGTATCCACCAGTACATGGGCCATAGTAGTGCCCTTGCACTCAATCGAGATGTGCAGAGCATCATTATGATTTCTTCCTTTAGCAGTCAGATCTGCATCTGAGAAACCCAACCCATTGTCGCCAGTCAAACTAGCTACGCAATCTTTGAATTGATCGGCTGAAGTTTCCTGTGGAACATGCGCAGTCTTGAGGAATGAAATTAGAGCCTTTGCATGGGCTTCATAACATAACAATAAGGACAACATGGAGATTTTTGACGGGGTCTGGCCCAGCTGCTGGACTACGTTGTAGTCGCTCTTCTTGATAATCTTCACAATTTCCTCTATCTCTTGTTTAGAGGCTTCCAACATAATTTTTCTAGGCGTCTCCGTCCGGGCAGGCTCATCTGTGACTTCTTTGCCCCGAGACTCAGATGGCTCGGCGACAGGACTGATAACTGGAGTAAGAACTAGAACAATAGTTGATGTACTAACAGCTGGAATGACAACAGGTTTTTGAACAGTCGGAGGGGAAATCTCGGGAGAAAAGAGTCTTCCACTTCTGGTGAACTTGCTGGCCCCGAAAATATTGCTGACATCAGTATCAGCTTCCTCATTTTTAAAGTCTTGTTTAACTCCATGGTAATACACATCGGCCCCATAGTGCCAAGGGACAGCCTTATCTGAAGTGTATGGGATAGGACCAGGGATAGTAATGATTAACGGGGCAATTCTTGGAACGGGTGTAATCCTAATAGGATTTCTCGAGGAAGCCTTGGAAGGATTGGCGGAAATGGTTATGATGGCAACATCTTCAATTGGAACTAACGGAATCATAGTCTTCTCGAACAGGATCTCTCTATTATCCATCAGGCGTTGAACACCTGATTTTAATAAGTGGCAACCAGTAGGCAGAATTGAACACACGTGGCAACCTTCGCCACAGCCCGGAAATGAACCGGCCAACAATAGATTCTTCTTAATTGTCATCAAAGGAGTATAAATTTCTTCCACGGAGGTCACAAACAAATCATCACCCACAACATTTACTCTGTGATCATGCTTGGGCATGGGAGCAGTTATGACGTTGGGCTTCTCTAGAGCATCAAACTTAATTTCTTTGGCTTCGATCAAGTCTTGTACTTTGTTTTTCAAAGCCCAACTGTTGTTTGTATCATGACCTGGGCTTTCAGAGTGATAGGTGCAGCGGGCATTCGGGTTATATTGAGGAGAACTGGTGTCGGGGTTCTTCGGGGCCTCCCTCTGAGTTATCAGGTTGGTTTTCAATAACTGTGGTAGAATTTGAGACAAGGTCATATTGAGCCGAGTGTACTGTCTTTGTGGTCTTTCCACCCTTGGTTGATTGTTGCATTGTGGAGCAACTATGGTTCTTGATATCACTACCGCATTTACTGCTTGACGGTGTTCAAGTATGCTTTGGCCTCTTGGGCCGTAGATTGCACTAGCTTCTTTTTTACCGGTGAAAGGCTTCTTCACTGCACTTGATGAAGTATCCTTCTGTATCTTACCAATTTGGATACCAGCTTCTACTCTCTCTCCAGTCAGAATCAACTCAGTAAACCCAGATGACGAACTATCGATCAGATGATTGAAAAATGGACAAAATAGCATCCCCAAGAACATATCAACTAACTCTCGATCAGATAAAGGGGGTTGAACTCTGCCAGCCAAATCTCTCCACTTTTGAGTATATTCCTTAAAACCTGCACTTGCACCCATTGACATACTCTGGAGCTGAGTACGAGTGGGAGCAAGGTCGGCGTTATACTGATACTGTCTTTAAAAAGCAGAAGCAAGGTCTTCCCAGTTTCGGATGTTGGCTCCTTCCAATTTATAAAACCATTCAAGCTGAGTCCTTGAAAGACTATCTTGAAAGAAATGCACCCATAAATTTCTATCAATAGTGTGGGGTTGGATTTTCCTGACATACGAGCAGAGATGGAGTTTTGGACAGGACACTCCATCGTACTTGGCAAAAACTGGAGCTTTGAACTTGTGAGGGATCACCACTCCTGATACCAGTCCTAGATCTCTGAAATCCAAGCCAGGGATCTTCTGAACCTCCATAGCACACAGTCGGTCTTCTAGTTGCTTGTACCTATCCTCGGCAGGAGGATATTGCTCATCATCAAAATCAGTATCATTATCAGAGACTACAGGACTAGAGCCCTTTTCTTTTTCTTGGTTTTCCCCGTCCTTGGCCAAAGAGATCAGACTAGCTTCCTGTCGCAACCTATTCCCAAATCTTTTGGCCATACTCAGAGGAACCACCTTCTTCTTCTTTTTCTTCTTCTCCTTCAGAATGAGAGTCTTCAAATCCTCTTGCCCTTTAGCCAAGCCCAAGAACATCTCTTGGAATTGGGCATTCTGTGCCTGAAGAGCTTTGATGGCTTGATCGAAAGACGTTTCAGAAGACATTTCATGCTGAAATAAACAGCGAAGGAGATGAGAAACCTGTAATGATACCTGTAATAATGTGTATGACAATGGGATATGTATGTAATGATTTCAAAGACTTTAGGAGATTTAAATTTGCAAACCAAAAATTAAACAAACTGTATTAGAATAACTTGTAAAAGGTTCAACAATGTCTTTTGAGGTGTTACAAAGAAGTAAATGAAAAACAAATCTAAAACTAGAAAAGCAAAAAATCAAAAATCCCATGGACGCTTCCCCTTCGTGCTGACATAGTCATCAATCGTTCTTTCGTTCTCGAGCTGCCTAGTGAGCTTCAAAATCTTCCTTTCTTGCTCATGGTACTTCTCCCGGTAAGTATCCCTTTCCTCTTTCAGCTGAATCCAAGACCTCTTCAATGCCCCAAGGTCAGTAGGCATGTAAGGATAAAGAACTGTGTAAGGAACGCCTTCTTCATTAGTGGGCTCCATAATCACATGCAACACGGCTTCATAAGGCATCCCAAGCTTCTGAGCACGAGCTCAGCCCCATTGGAGATAAGGCTGCATAGGAAGAGAAGTCTTTGGTCCCAACTCTTGGGGGTCAGATCTGTTCACCATGCCCCAAGCTCGTATGAACCTTCGGCGATGCTCCTTAATGTCTTCCTTGTAGTCAAAGGCAATATCCTCAAGAAGTAGCTCATATGGACCGTCTCTCCGAGCACGACCAAATTGTCGCAAAGCTAAACAACGACTGTAGGTTATACCTCCTCTGATTCCAAGCAATGGGACATTAGGATATTCCCCACACCGATCAATAACTGCAATGTCCTCCATAACCCGGGAACTCCAAAGAATTTTTGTATGGGCAAGTGACATTATCCGGTAGGACCAACCCAAACCTTCTTCGTTCTTCAGAACAGACTTAGGGAGGTGCGAAATAAACCACCTTAACAGCAACGACATACAACACATAAGAGTCCTTATTTTATGCATAGTACGAGTGTAAAGGGAATGCAAGATGTCACCTAGTAAAGTAGGCACAGGATTGCGAGAAAGGAAAATCTTGACAGCATTTACATCCACAAAAGAATCTGGATTCAGGAAGAGAACCAAACCATAGATAAGGAGAGCCAAAATGTCTTCGAAAGCCTGAAAATCCAAACTATCCTAGAATAGCTGAGCCGGATCTATCAGAAATTTGGCTAAGAACCCTTCGACCCCGCTTCGTGTTTCCCAATTGGATACTACATCATCCCGTTTCAGATGAAGAGCTGAGGCAATGTCTTTTGGTTTAGGAGTCTCTTCCATACCTGTGAAGGGCACCTGCTCAAGGATGGATATGCCCAATAAGTGAGAAAACTCTTCCAAATGGGGAACCAACTAATAATCCAGAAAGGTAAATCAATGATGCACAGGATCGAAGAATTGAAAAGCACACTCATCATCTGCTCATCAAACTTTGAGGTAACCAAGCTAAGAAGCTGACCATGTCTCCTAATGAATGAAGAAGTATCAGAAACTCCCGAGGCTAAATCTTTGAGTTGAGCAGGTATTTGCACAAAGTTAACTCGGATGGTGTTTCTGCATATGGAAGCCATAATCTGCAAAACAGAACAAAGATAAATCCCCTCGGTCTTTGAAATGGTTAGTGTAATGAAGTATGCATGCTATGTTATGATGCATGATGTCATGGTAGAACAAACAACAAGTATAACAGATAACAGACATGGCAAAGGAAAACAAATCACACAAAAGCCCTTAAGTTTAAGGCTTGCATGAAGCCAAAGGTATTACCCTCTTGAAGTTCAGTTGGTTCAACCTGTCCTAGAAAAAGTAATCGGGTTCTAGAGGTTCTCAATATAACTGACCATCCTTCATCGGTCATAGTTTCAGCTCACGCAATCTTTTCTTACGGCCAAAACTATATCGAGAGTATGGTCTCAATGAGTGTAGCATTGAGTATCAACCAGTTCTCGGCTTTATACCGTGGTCGGCTATCTCACTACTTTCTAATGGCCAAGTTGGTCGATTAAAGGTTCTAAGGTCAGTTGATGCTTAACGACACACATAGTAGCCCCGTATTCTCCTCGTTTCTCCATAAGGGATATCGGTACCAACAACTATGCCACATCAATGTAGCTACTACTTCAACCGTATTGGTCTACGCTGTACAGTTCCCTCACAGTTTATTGCTACTTACCTAAAAGGTGTCCCTATATCCGAGTTAGGATCTATAGTAACTTCCAAATAAAACCCTTAAAAGTAAAGCAACCAAAACAAACAAGAGAAATAAATATGATGAACTAAATCCTAAGGTATACCCCACTTATTTCATTCCCCAGCAGAGTCGCCAGTTCTGTGATACGGTGGCAGAACCGACTGTTTTAGGAAAATGCTGGTTTGCGTTTTGCATTTTGTATTCGCAAAATGTCGCGGTAAGCAAGAGTCACCACCGACTTTTATTTTATCCAACTGGAAAGGAAAAAAGCACAGAAAAAATCATTTTTCGAGATTTTGAGTACAGGGGGTAGATTATAGAAAGGGAAGGTATTAGCACCCTTTCTATTCGTGGTTTTCCATGGGCTCTTAGGTACTTGTTCATCATTTTAAAAAATTGCTTGCGTGTGTTTATTTTGAACAGCTTTTGTTTTACTTCGTTTTAACCCTTGTATCAGTCCTCAAGAGTGTTACGAAGTGTTTTTGAAAACTTTGTTTGAAAAGAGTGTAAGTGTGGAAAAGTTTATTTTGAGCAAGTACCTACTAGCATCTACCTACTCGAAAAAAGAATGTTTATGTTCTTGTTTCATTTAGACAACCCTATCCCACTATTAATGAGTAGGTAGCACTGTCGTTGGAGTTATAAGGGTCAATTCAAAAGGGATGTACGGTCACTAAAGCAATGTTAGGACGTCTTAGTGATAACCCTAGTGTCTTAAGATCATATTTGAGGCAACATTTCCGAGGCAACATTTCCGAACGGGACATTTGATCTTTGTTTAGACAAGAGGGCAACCACTAAGACACCCTATACTTAATGATCGTTTACTGAATGCAACCGAAGTGAGAGTATACCCTAGGAGTGCGCATGTGCGAGTGATTTGATTTCAGTTATTATCTTTGCACATTTAGGGTTTGCTAACCATTTTAAGATTAAGATACAGTCTTGTCATGCAATCCTATTATCATACATCTAACAGTTAATGTTTGCGAAAATTAAAATGTGAGAAATAAAACTACGCTATTACAAGGCTTCGGGGAGGGGGATTAATTACATAGCCAAAAACTCGTAAAACGATAAATAAAAGCAAATCCTAATTAAACTATTACATACCATGAGCAGTTACATTAATATCGCAAAAATAATAAATGCGCGTGATGAATCGAGAACGAGAGAAATTAGGGTTTTGACCCCGTCTAAACCTAATTGAAAGAAAAATCATTTTTTGTGGTTTTTATGTTATTTTGAGAAAAATAGAGTTTAGTTGAATAAATAAAGAAAACCTAATGACTAATTAATTTTATTTAAGAAAAATAAATTAAATTAACTATTTTTGTAATTTTGTTATTTTGTGAAAAGAAGAGAAAAAATTAAATCATATGATAACCCTAATTTTTCTAATTCATTTTAAATATTTACAAAAAATATAGAATAACCCTAAAATTAAATTAAACTAATATTAAATTAATTTTGACAAAATAAATAAAAACCTAAATTCTAAATTGATGAAATTGATTTTATGATTTTTTTTTGTAAAAAAGAAATTATTTTGTATTAGAAAGTAATTAAATAAAAGAAAAATAAAAAATAAAAAATAAAAAAAGAAAGAAATAGGAAGATGGGCCTGGTGTTTGAGCAAAAGGGGGGTCTGAATTGCAAATTCAATCCCAAATGCGCCTAGCCCATGTTGACTTTCTAGATCCCATGCTGCAAGCTTGACTGAGATGTATTGTGGACCTCCATGTGATCAGGCATTGGATCTACCTTGTTGGAGATCTATTGGCTGATTACTGGTGGTGTATGGTGGTCATATGAGAAGCCTGCACACATGAACATACAAGGCAAAATAATATTGAACAAATAGGGGGACCTGGGGATCGAACCCAAGCCCTTTGGCTTTTCCCAACGCACGCTGACCATCTGAGTTGGCTTGTTCTTTTGTTTATAGAATAATAAACAATTATTATAATGGAAAAACAAAATAACAATTATCAAAACGCGCTAATTTTTGAATGGGCGAATCACAGGATGCCACACTATCATCTCCTTCCTCCCAACCGTTGCTAAAAGTTCTGCAACTTTTACCTACGGACAAAGGATGTAGGTATAACCCTGGGCTTTTGAAAAATCTTGTACAAGCATGATAAATACACAACAATGGTACCAATCAACTTGTGGCAACCTCACGAGCATCATGGTACCCTTATCCATGGCTAATTGTACCTGTAAAGAAAAACCCCAAAAACCAGCCAAGAACCCTAACTATGGCATCTTGCTCTACAGTTAATGAAAATGAAATTAAGTATTACCATTAGTTTGCAAATATTTCAAGGATCCAGAATATGCAAATAAATCATGCTAAAAGTGACAGAATGGTGGTATTCGATTTCAAGAAAGCATGGATGTCGTGAGATGCTTACATCACGTTTTTGGATGTTATGAGGCTTGCTAGTGATTGGAATAGGGTCCTTGGATGTCCAGCAAACGAATGGTGTGCCTGGAATGGCATGAGGATAGAACTAGGAAATCAGATTGCAACTTTTCTTTGAAATTTTGAGATTTGTTCTTCTCTTTTCACGCCTCCAATTTCCTCTCTTTTGATCTGCACTTGTTCTATATGTACCCTAGAACGAATTAGGGTTGCAATTTGGTTTCAAATCTTCTCCAATAATGATCATTGACTCAAGATTTGATCCTTTGTGCAAATCTTTCAAAATTGAGAAAATCCAATCTTTTTGTGTCCATTTGAAGCTTACACGATTTGATTCTTCTTCCATCTGTATAAGAGGCCTAAACATGCACAAAATCTCAAGCTTTGATTAGTTTTGATATTTTCATGATTTTATTTGTTTTAATTGAAATAAAAATCAAAATAAATGAAAGAAATAAAATAAAGACAAGTGAGAGAGATCATGGGTCGTGGGTCATGTTACAAACTCAATGCAAGCATAAAACATTGGGCCCATTTGACAAAAATTGCAATTTTAGCCACATTTTAAAAATTACTTCAATCATTCTATCACAAAATCTTTGCTAAAAAATGACAATGAAAATGATTATTAAACACAAAATGATAGAAAACTCTAATAAAATTCTAAGGAGAAAACCTAAAATATTCTACTATTTTCTAGGATTTTTCACATAAGGAATATAAAAAAGAAATCAAATTCTATTCTAATTGTTGTACCCCAAAATTTTCCCTCCCATTTCTCATTGATTTCTCACCACAAAGCCCTTGAAGCTCAAGATCCAGTTAGGGTTTCATCTGCTCAAAGACTTCTCCTTGCACTGTTGACCCTAATTAGGGTTTGTGTTTGCACAAAGATGTTTTGACCTAAAATGCCTAAGATGACTTTCTTGCTTCATATTGGACCCCCAAGTTTATCCTCATCAAGTTTCAAGTCTTGATTCCAAGTTTTGCCCAGTCAATTGGACAGTTGACCTAAAAATCAACTGTATTGGGGAAAAAGTCAACTGTGGCCAATTGACAGTCAAACCTCATGAAAATTGACCCACATCAACATTATGAACTCCTATGAACCATTTGATCAAGTTTGGATCACAATTCCATAAGAAATTTGATCAGATCACCAAAAGGGCAAAATGTTCATTTTTAGGGTTTTGACTGCACAAAGGCAATTTTTGACTGTTTGACCCAACCATTGGCAAACCAAGCTCACATATGGACTCAAGGACCCCATGGAATTATCTTGACATGCTCAACAAACTCAAAAGATCCCAAGTACACAAGATTGACAGTTGAATTTCCCAGTCAATTGATCAATTTTGACTGTATACTGAAAAGTCAAACTTTGACTTTTTGGTCAAAATCAAGAGTCAAGATTCATTTTTTATCAAAACATGCCAAATCATGAAACTTGTTCACCAAGAAATCAAAAAATGCAAATTAGGGTTAGGAATGAGAATTTTTCATAACTTAGAATTTTTCTAAGTTATGAAAAACCCTAATTTTTTCCCAACTTTGCCCCACTTTCTCACCAAGATTCATTTGGATTCAAACAAAAGTCAAAACATGAAAGTTGTAGCTTGTTGCATAATCTACAACTTTGATTCACAAAGTTTTCCCAAATGAGGCTTGTATCTCAAGTTAAAAATTTTTGAATAAGGGCACTAAACCATTCTTAACTTAGTGAAATTTTAACCTATTTTGACAAGGTTTTCTACCCAACTTCAAGGCCATTTTCCATACACTTCCACTTGGAATTTCAATTTGCATTTCAAAGATGGATTGTAGTACACATTCCAAGCTTTCCAAAATGTCCAAGAACTTCTCAAACAACCTCATAACTTGAGAGAATCGAATTTCACAATATGGCAAAAACTCACTTTTGAATTGGCTATTTTTCATGTTCATAATTTGTGCAAACTTCTCAAACCAGCATGCCCCTTGATTACAGGTCCTTAAACCATCCAACACTCAATAATTTAATGCATGTTCATGGTGCTAAAGCATTGTTCTTTGAGTTCAAGCATTACATACAAGTTTAATCCATTTATGGAAAAAGCAAAATAACCATTTTTGAAAAGTTAAGCTTTATGTCCAATTGAAAATCCAAGAAGTACAGATGAGATCTAATTGGCACAATATTATGAGCAAAACACTCTGATCAAGGAGAGATTATGCAGCACATTAGGGGGCCTCTACTGACCTAGAACACAACTTGGGCATTTGTTGCTTAAAGTGTAAGTAACTTGGCATTTTGTAAGACAACTCTCATATCAGCTTGCAAACACTCAAGCAAACTTGTAAAACACATCCAGGACATCCCAACCAAGCTAGTACACGACCCTAACATCCCTCATACACTCCCAATCCCAGAATCACCTTCAAACTGCAAGAACAGGGCAAGGCCTGCAGTTTGAGTGCCATCTTTCATTCCTCTCAAGCTTTCTTGCCCAAACCAGTTCACACACATTCTCTAGCATCAGTGCAAGCTAACCATGACCTGAAACACGACATGTAATCCCTCTAACAAGTTCCACCATTTTCACTTTTTCATTTTGCAGGTGAAGTGCTCTAGCACGATTCAAGAGCTTTCAAGACAAAGTAAAGCTTGGAATAGCATCCCAGGACCTCAAGGAAACTATCTCAATCATCACCTTGCATTGAAAGCTTCTCCATTGCCAAATAGAACTTCAACTGAACAGGTAAGTTTTTGAATTTGTATCTCTCTTATTAGGCATTGTTAGCTTTAGGTTTGTGAAGAGAATATGTCACAATCATTGCCCTGAACATGCCCATATAATTAGATTTTATTTATATTATGTGTGTTGCAAGAATTTTGAGTCCGAACATGGAGGAAAATCTAGGTCAGGATTTGGGGGAGAAGAAATTCTCTCTCATCTTAGAGAGTTAAGACAAGTTCTGCATATGGTTGGATTCGTCTCTTGATGCTGAACATTTTTTATGTTATGAGTTTTCATTAACAAGCCAGGAATCAGGATATTTGAATGGAGGAGCAAGGCGCGCGTTTTTTTGATACTTTTCTGGCCAGAGGTTGAAGAAAGGTTGTATTGGGCTGGGCTTGCTTTGTATTTCCTTTTCACACCATGTAATTGCTTCTGAACCCCCTGAGCCCATTTGGTTTATTTTTAATGTTTTTTGACTTTTTCTTTTTTTTAATTGACTCATTTATTTTTTCTCATGATATTAAAAATATAAAAATATTTTTTCTCACCATTTTTGAATTTATTAGGTATTTATTTGATTTTTCTCATATTGTGTACATAAATAAATAAATACATATACTTTTTATTTAAAATACTAAAATAGTGCAAATACATTTTTATACACTTTTATTTTGTTCTACTCTCTGAAAATATTTTATAGAAAAAAATACTTTTTTATTAAACATTAAATATTATTAATTAGTATATATAATACATATTTTGTAAATAATATAAATAAATACTTATACATTAGTATACTTAGAATAAAATACCAAAAATATACATATGTTATTTTATTAATATTTAACATTAAAAATACATTTTTCACAATTAGACTTCATTTTTATTTTATTCTTGTATGTAAATAATAAATATTGTATATATTGAATAAATAATGCATTTTATTTTGTAAACTAGGGTTTTGACCTAAAAATGAAAATACTCCAAAAAATACTTTTATTTTTATTTTTGTGACATAAATAATACTTTTCTTTCATACATATAAAAAAACCTTTTTTGCATTCTTGCATATTTGTTTTATTTTTATTTAATTTATGCCTTCAATTATATTGTAAATATTCAAAGAAAATGATGTAATAGCTAGGTTTAATTTCTTGTCTAAATAACCCCCCATTTGAAACATTTGTACCCCCTCCCCATATTATTGTGTTGTAATAGTGTAGGAATTTTATTTTTCGCACTTTAACGCTTTTTAAATATGCCATGCTAGAATTAGGGTTTGTATGTAAATAAAACGAACAAAATAGTTTGACCTAATTTCAAGATGAACAAGCATGAAAATGGACAACACATTTCACACTTGCACCCCTAGGGTATTCCACTTTGTTGCCTTCAAATAATTGGGCCATATTGCATGTTGGGTTTCTTTGGGTAAAACAAACAATCAATCGATCATAAGTCCCTCGATGACGCTTTCAAAAAAGGTTGCCTAAAATGATCAAATCCCTTTCAAAGAAAAAATTGCCCAAAGACATTTAACACTATTGCAATTATGGTCTAAACGATGACCCGTGCCCGCCCCTTTCACCTCCTAATACAAGATTGTCCACCAAATGCAATGGTGGAACAAAATTGTCAAAAGGTTTAAAACATAACAAAAATCTTTGAGAAAACTTTAGGGTAGATAACTTTTAAGTACTTGTCAATTTGCAAAGAAAACACTTGCCTATTTTCAAAACCACACTTCACAAACATTTTCAAAACAAACTTTCAAAAACCTTGAAACATCTTTTCAAAAGACAAAACACCTTTTGTAAAACATTCGAGTAAAGAATTGTTACAAGGGTAGCCTATACAAGGCATCTTTTCAAAACATTTTCAAAACCACACACCAAGAACCATTCCAAACAATTGAAAACCAAGGCAAGATGATCTAAGCAAGTACCTAAGAGCCCATGGATAACCATAGATAGAAAGGGTGCTAATACCTTCCCTTTCTATAATCTACTCCCCGAACCAAAGAAAAATCTCAAAGGTTTTTGCTGTGCTTTTTAAACCTTTCCTTAGGATAAAATAAAAAGTCAGTGGAGACTCTTGCTCAACCGAAACATTTGCAAAAACAAAAGCAAAACCCTAGTCAGTTCTCCCACCGTATCACAGAACTAGCGACTCTGCTGGGGAAAAATTTAAAAGTGGAGTAACCTTAGGGGTTAGATCACCCTCTTGCATGACTAATTGTTTGAATTGATTGCTTTACATCTTGGCTCTATTGTTTGGGTTTGCAATCCTACACCCGAATTTTTGGGAAACATTCATAGATAGCAATACGTTGTGGAAACTGTGCGGGGTATACCGACACGGTCGAAGCAATAGCTATATTAGTGCGACATATTTGTGAGTACCAGTAACCCTTGAGTTCAATCAAGGAGAGTACGGGGCCGCTGAGTGATGTCACTAAGCACTAATGACCTAGAACCTTACTTGACCATCTTGGCCTTTTATTAGGGATAGTGAGATGACCGGCTTTGGTGCAGTCCGAAGTTGGTAGATACTCGATACTACACTCATTGAGGGTTGTTTTCTTGGAATATTTTGGTCGCTAGCTAAGTGGCTAAACAAAAACAATGAACAATGAAAGCAATCCCGTGATATTGAGCTCCTTAGAACCCGATTACTATTTATAGGACAGGTTTTTAAGCCAACTACACTCAAGAGGGTACTTACCTATGAAACCCCATGCAAGCCTGAAACTAGGGTTTGGTGTGATTTGCTTGTACATATGTTTTGTGCATACATCATAAACATCATAAAACATCATATGCATTCACTAACCATTTCAAGGGTTTTGGATCTTCATCTTTGTTCTTGTTTTGCAGGACATGGAAATTCCTCGCAGAAATACCATTCAAGTCAACCTTGTGAGAATCTCTCCTCAACTCAAGGAGCTCACCTCAAGAATTCCGGAAAATTCATCCTTCAGTGAAAGACATGGTAGACTGCTCAGCCTAGTCAACACCAACATTGAAGAAGACATGATGAAAGTGCTATTCCAGTTCTTTGACCCTCTTCACCACTGTTTCACTTTCCCTGATTATCAGTTGGTACCCACTTTGGAGGAGTTTTCTCAGCTCCTGAGAATCCCTATCCTTAATCAACTACCATTCAACGGTACGGAAAAGGAACCAAAGCCGGAAGATGTTGCTCGAGCATTACATCTACAACCATCCGACATCAAGGGGCATTGGGAAACCAGAAGCGGCGTCAAGGGATTCTTAGCAAAATTCTTGTTTGAGAAGGCACAAGAATGTTGGAACTCATTGGACCTACAAGCCTTTGAAGAGATTGTGGCACTCCTTATCTATGGGTTGGTCTTGTTCCCAAATCCTGACCAATTGGTAGATGTCAATGCCGTCAAAATCTTCTTGTCCAGAAATCCAATACCAACATTGCTTGGGGACATCCTTCACTCATTTTACACACGAACAATGAGAAAGAGGGGTGTTCTCATGTGCTGTACTCCTCTCCTTGCAAGGTGGTTTATTTCGCACCTTCCACAATCTGTCTTGAAGAATGACCAAGGTTCAAGGTGGTCCCAACGGTTGATGACTCTTACTCATTCTGATGTGCATTGGTGTTCTCGATCCAGAGAAAATGTCATCATCGTCGATCGTTATGGAGAATTTCCTAATGTTCCTTTACTTGGAATCAGGGGAGGTATCACCTACAACCCTTACCTAGCTTTGAGGCAATTTGGATATGCACGGAGGGATGGCCCTCATGACATGTTGATTCCTGACCTAGTTTTTGACTTTGACAACAATGCGCAAGGACTTCGCCAAAGATTCATCAGAGCTTGGGGAAAACTCAACAAGGTTGATAGCAAGACTCTGGGACACAAGAACTCCATCCCTCTTGAGCCCTATCTCAAGTGAGTACGAGCCCGAGCCCAAAGTCTAAATATGCCTTATCCTCATGTGCTCCCAGTGATTAAAGAGCCTGTCAATGAAGGAGAGGTTCCCTACACCATCCTACATCCAGACATGCCTACATCGTGGGAGGAAATGCAGAAAAGTTGGATTCAGCTCAAGGAGGAACGGAATACTTTTGAAGCTAGCTTCTACGCCAGTGAGAAGAAGGTTCTAGAGCTTACCCGCCGACTCCATGAGCAAGAGGCCCTCAACACCTACATCGCACCAAAGAGGATGCGCAATGTCTTTTTGCCTTAAGAAGTTATTTTGTAATATTTGGCCCATGGGGCATTTATGTAGTAACAAATTTCTTCTTATTAATATGACGTGCGTTCTTCTTTGTCTGAAACAATTTTGAATGTTCTAAATCCTTGAATGCATTGCATACATAAGCATACCATTCATCATGTGCATAAGCAGGTCTCACTCCAGGTTTCCTTATCTGTCTGCTGTTTATTTCAGTAGGATGGATCTCGAGCAAACTGTCAAAGACCTACAAGCTCAGAATGCACAGTTCCAGCAACTCCTGATGACCTTGGCTAAGGGTCAGGAGGATATCAAGACTCAATTGGGGAATAAGGACCCAGTGAAAAAGAAGAAAAAGAGGATTGGGGTGGCTACTTTGGGGAGAAGATTTGACGGAGAAGCTCGGAGAGTGCTTGAATTTCCTCCTACTTCTGATGAAGGGACCAGTAAAAGAGATGGAGCTGCGGTGCCTTCCGAGTCTGATGCGGAAGAAGAAGAGGTTGAAGAGGATGAAGATTATTCTGATCAGCAATACCCTCCAGCTGATGATAAATACAAGGGTTTAGAAGACAGATTGGCCGCCATGGAATTACAAAGAGTACCAGGTTTGGATTTTGAAGACTTGGGTTTGGTTGCCGGGATTGTGATTCCCCCAAAATTCAAAGTGCCAGTGTTTGTGAGGTATGATGGGCTGTCCTGTCTAAAAATGCATCTCAGGTCCTACGTGAGAAAGATTCAACCCTATACGGCAGATAAAAACCTCTGGATTCATTTCTTTCAAGACAGCCTTTCGTGAGCTCAGTTGGAGTGGTTTTATCAGCTAGAAGGAACCAGCGTCCGAAATTGGGAAGATTTGGCCACCGCTTTCTACAAACAATACCAGTATAATTCTGATCTTGCTCCTACTCATACCTAACTTCAGGGTATGTCACTAGGAACAAGCGAGGGATTCAAAGAATATGCACAAAAATGGAGGGATTTGGCTGGCAGGGTGCAGCCTCCTTTAACCGACCGTGAACTCGTTGATATGTTTCTTGGGACCCTATCTGGGCCATTTTTCAATCATCTAATTGGTAACTCTTCTGCGGGGTTTACCGATTTGATCTTAACAGGCGAGAGAATAGAAGCCGGCATCAAGTCAGGAAAGATTCAGAAGGGTGTTGCTGCAAGTGTTGAGAAGAAGCCTTTTAAGAAGGAAACAGCTGTGGTATATTCTCAGAGAAGAGCAGGGAAGACGGAGCATCGGCCAACTGTGGGGGCCGTAATGATTCAAAACACTCCAAGTGAGCAGCCTCGCTATAACCAGTCCAGACCAAATCAACAACGAGTGGAACGGCCACAACGGCAGTTCACCCGTATTAATATGACTCCAGCGCAAGTGCTTCCCCATCTGTTGAAGTTGAATCTCGCCACCATCAAGGAGGCACCAAAGAATGTGAATACATCCTCTCCGCATTATCATGCTAATGCTAAATGCGCCTACCATTCAGACAGCGTTGGCTACGACACCAATGATTGTTGGGCACTCAAGCATAAAATCCAAGACCTGATAGAGGCTAAGGAGGTGGAGTTTGACGCTCCAGAGAAGCCTAATGTGATATCTGCACCCATGCCGAAGCACGGCCGAAATGTCAATGCCATTGAAGAAGATTTGTATGTTGCTGATGTCAGTGATCTGACTACTCCACTGCTAACCATTAAGTTGAACCTGTTGAGGGCCGGGATCTTCCCGGGATGTAAGGAAGACTGCTATTGTTATTACTCTCTGCCGTTTGATTGTTCGTTACTGAAGAAAGGCATCCAAAGCCTTATGGATAGTCGACAAATTTTGTTTGAAAAAGTTTCTGCTGTTCCAGTTCATACTGAAGATGTCTCAATCATAACCATTCACACCAATCTTTCCAAGGCCGTCAAAAAGCGTGTTAAGATTACACCAGCTACGAAATCGGTTCCTTTGAAGATAACAATGCCAGGCCCTGTTCCCTATGTTTCTGAGAAGTCGATACCTTGGAACTATGGCGGTGACATCTACTACCATGGTATCAAACAAATCGAAATAATTGAAGAAAGTTTGGATGATGAAGAAGCCAGCATTAGTAACATTGCGGACACTAGCAAAATCACCAGGAGCGGGAGAATATTTTCTCCAGAGATTTCCCCTCCAAGAGCAATCTTTGGACCCCCATCAGCTGACAAGGTCGTCCCTGCACCAATACAACTTTCTGCTAGAACTCCTTTGATTGAAGACGTTGTTGTTCCTAGTACTGTCTCTCCTACCGCTGCTGATAAAGGTAAGGGAATCCAAGATGAGCCCGTCAGGACGAGGGCTCAACCCTTGGTAATCCCGGAAACCTCCAAGAAGGAAATGGATGAGATTTTGAGGATAATCAAAAGAAGTGATTACGATGTGGTAGAACAGCTGGGGCAAACCCCCTCCAAGATCTCCATGCTGGCACTACTACTTTGCTCAGAAGCGCACGCTAAAGCTCTGATAAAGTTTCTGAAGGAAGCCCATGTGCCCCAGGAAACCTCTGCAGATCAATTTCAAAATTGCGTGGCTAGCTTGACTGCGGACAATGGATTAGGTTTTTCTGATGCCGACCTAACTCCTAAAGGTAGGAATCACAATGATGCTTTGCACATTTCAGTCGAGTGTCGAGGAACTACTCTCGCACACGTCTTGGTCGACACTGGTTCGTTGCTGAATGTATTGCCTAAAAAGGCCTTGGACCGACTAGATTGTGAAGGGTTGGAATTGAAGCCGAGTGATATTGTTGTCAGAGCTTTCGATGGTTCGAAAAGAATGGTCCATGGAGAGGTTGAAATTCCCATCAAGATAGACACTGAGGTGTTTAAATCCACTTTCTATGTGATGGACATCCGTCCATCATACTCTTGCTTGTTGGGTAGACCTTGGATACACCATGCTGGGGCAGTCACCTCCTCCTTACATCAGATGTTGAAGTATCCTGTCAAGGGAAAGATCATCACTGTCCATGGCGAATAAGAGTACATGATTAGTCACTTGAATTCTTTCCGATATGTGGAGGTTGAAGGGGAATTCATTGAGACGCCGTTTCAACATTTCGAAGAAGTCCTTCCTGAAATAGCAGTAGCGAAGTTGGCAGCTGAGACACCGAGGCAGATGGCCAGGATGGCATCTCTGGAGGACGCAAGGGCCGCAATCAAGGAAGGGAAGAATTCAGCATGGGGGCAGTTACCTGACATTCCGCATAAGACAGACAAATTTGGATTAGGGTTCACAGCCGCTGGCCAGAAAGTTATGCGCCGTTCGAAGATTGAAAGGGCGTCAGTCAAAATTTCTCCCTACGGAATCAACGCCTTGGAAGATGAAGACAAAGAGAGCAACATTGAAGAGTGGATTTACCCAACTGTCAAGGGAGGATTGAGCAACTGGGAGGCAAAAGACTTTGTCCCCATCACTTTTATTCATCAGTAATTTATCTGTTAAACATTTCTTATTTGGTCTGTAATATTTACTTTCAAACAATCCGTACACTATCTTTTCACCTCATGCCTTTCCCGGGGCATGTAGGTCCACTTGTAAGGGTTTTGATTATTTTTCATATCCATATGCCATGTTTAATGATTCATTGGGCGTTTCTCATTTGATAAACTGCTTGTGTTCATTTTCTTTCCTTTTGCATTTTTTGTTTAAGGATGGCTATCCCTTACACACACCCACACTCACCAATGCAGGTACCCATCCACTCCGGATTCCATGGGTGACTATTCTGCTATATCTTTCAATAACTCTGAAGATCTGATCAATCTAGCCGAGTATGAAGATGACGAAGGTTGTGAAGTACCCGGGGAACTAGCCAGACTTCTGCAACAAGAGGAAAGGGCCATCTTACCGCATGAAGAGCCATTGGAAACTGTTAACTTGGGAACCGAGGAAGACCAGAAGGAGGTGCAAGTGGGTGCCAATCTGGAACCAAGAGTCAAGGAGTGCCTGGTACAGTTGTTGAATGAGTATGTTGAGATCTTCGCTTGGTCTTATGAAGACATGCCAGGTTTAGACACAGACATCGTGGTTCACCGTCTCCCCACAAGAGAGGATTGTCCACCGATCAAGCAAAAAGTTCGCCGAATGAGGCCTGACATGTCCGAAAAGATCATAGCAGAAGTAATGAAGCAATTCGACGCTGGCTTTCTGGCTGTTACATCCTATCCTCAATGGGTCGCTAACATCGTGCCAGTACCTAAGAAAGATGGCAAAGTCAGGATGTGTGTGGACTACCGGGATTTGAATAGGGCCAGCCCTAAAGATGATTTCTCGCTACCTCATATTGACATCTTGATCGACAATACAGCTCAACATAAAGTGTTTTCCTTCATGGATGGATTCTCGGGCTACAATCAAATTAAAATGGCCCCCGAGGATATGGAGAAAACAACTTTTGTCACGCAATGGGGCACTTTCTGTTACAAGGTGATGTCATTCGGGCTGAAGAACGCAGGGGCAACTTATCAACGCGCCATGGTAGCTTTATTTCATGATATGATACATCATGAGATTGAAGTTTACGTAGACGATATGATAGCTCGGTCACAAACAGAGGAAGAGCACCTTGAACATCTAGAAAAGTTGTTTGCCAGGTTGAAAGAATACAAGCTCAGGCTGAATCCAAGTAAGTGCACTTTTGGAGTTAGGTCTGGTAAACTCCTGGGATTCATTATAAGCAACAAAGGCATTGAAGTCGATCCCGCAAAAGTAAAAGCAATACAAGAGATGCTTGCTCCCCGTACTGAAAAGGAGGTTAGGGGTTTCTTGGGGCGCTTGAACTATATTGCCAGATTCATCTCTCATCTGACTTCCACCTGTGAGCCAATTTTCAAACTTTTGAAAAAAGATCAGGTAGTCGAGTGGAACGACGATTGTCAAGCTGCTTTTGATAGAATCAAGGAGTATTTGCTAGAACCTCCTATTCTGATGCCACCCGTCGAAGGAAGACCATTGATCATGTATTTGACCGTCTTGGATAACTCAATGGGGTGTGTTTTGGGCCAGCATGACGAGTCTGGTCGAAAAGAGCATGCTATTTATTACCTTAGCAAAAAGTTTACCGACTGTGATACTCGCTACTCACTGCTCGAGAAAACTTGCTGCGCTTTGGTATGGGCTGCTCGCCGACTAAGACAGTATATGTTGACTCATACTACCTTGTTGATTTCCAAAATGGACCCCATCAAGTATATTTTCGAAAAGCCCGCTTTATCTGGAAGGATAGCTAGATGGTAAATGATCTTAACTGAGTATGACATCCAGTACACCACCCAAAAAGCTATAAAAGGGAGTGTACTAGATGACCATCTGGCTCATCATGCTATCGAAGATTATCAACCCATGAGATTTGATTTCCCGGACGAGGACATCATGAATTTGGACAACATTGAAGGTAATGGACCGTATGACGGACCCGAAAAGGGATCCCGATGGACCCTGTACTTTGATGGTGCTTCAAATGCACTTGGAAACGGTATCGGCGTGGTACTCATTTCCCCGGAAGGTTGTCACACACCTTTCACGGCCCGACTTTGCTTCAGCTGCACAAACAACATGGCTGAGTATGAAGCTTGCATCTTTGGTCTCAAGGCTGCTATAGACTTGGGGATCAAATCGTTGATCGTATTCGGGGACTCGGCCTTGGTTATCAGTCAAATCAAAGGAGAGTTGGATACCAAGCATCCTAATCTTATCCCATACAAAGAACATGTCCTGACATTGTTGCCTCATTTCGAGCAAGTCACCTTCGAGCATTTCCCGCGAGAAGAGAATCAGCTAGCAGATGCTCTAGCCACAATGTCCTCCATGTTTAAACTCAACTGGGATAACGAGGCTCCCCAAATCACCATCGAGCGAATGGATGAACCTGCGCATTGTCACGAGATTAATACCGAAGAAGTAGTGGAACAACCCTGGTTCCATGAAATCAAAAGGTATCTCGAGACTAGGGATTATCCTGAAGGAGCTTCCGTAAATGACAAGAAGTTCTTAAGGAAATTCGCTGCTAAATTCTTCCTGAGCAACGACATCCTTTACAAACGAAGCCATGATTGTGTATTACTCCGGTGCGTAGATAAAGCTGAAGCAGAGTTGATCATGACTGATATACACAGCGGCACATTTGGCACTCACTTGAGCGGGCATACAATGGCTAAGAAGATCCTAAGGGCAGGCTATTACTGGTCTACCATGGAAGCTGACTGCCATCAACATTCCCGTACTTGCCACAAGTGTCAAGTCTATGCTGACAAAGTTCATATCCCTCCGGTCCCTCTCAACGTCCTGACTGCTCCGTGGCCCTTTGCAATGTGGGGCATTGATATGATTGGAGAGATCAAGCCCACGGCTTCCAACGGACATCGCTTCATCCTGGTTGCCATTGACTATTTCACCAAATGGGTCGAAGCAGCTTCCTTCGCCTCTGTTACTAAAAATGTGGTTGCCCGCTTTATCAAGCAAAATCTCATATGTCGGTATGGTGTTCCAGACAGGATCATCACAGACAACGGTACAAATCTGAATAACACAATGATCACCGCTTTGTGCGAACAGTTCAAGATTTATCATCACAATTCATCTCCCTATCGGCCGAAGATGAACGGTGCTGTTGAAGCGGCGAACAAAAACATTAAGAAGATCATTCAGAAAATGACAGTCACTTACAAAGACTGGCATGAGATGTTACCGTTTGCTCTACATGGATACCGTACGACGACACGTACTTCAACTGGGGCAACCCCATTTTCTTTGGTTTATGGCATGGAAGCTGTTTTGCCTATGGAAGTCCAGATCCCTTCTCTAAGGATTATGAAGGATGCAGGTTTGAATGAAGATGATTGGATGCAGACCCGACTTGATCAACTCAATCTGATCGATGAAAAGCGACTTGCTGCTATATGCCATGGTCAGACGTATCAAAAGCGGATGATCAAGGCCTTCAATAAGAAAGTCAGACGTCAAGTGTATCAAGTCGGAGATCTCGTAATCAAGCGGATTATCTTACCGCAAAGTGATCCCAGGGGCAAATGGACTCCTACATATGAAGGACCATTTGTGATCAAGAGCATATTTTCTGGTGGTGCAATGATTCTGACCACCATGGACGGCGACGATTTGCCGCACCCTGCGAACGCAGACATAGTCAAAAGATACTACGCATAAAATGACCCGACAAGTCGAAAACCCGAAAGGGCGGCTTGGGCAAAAATGGGCATCCCGGTGGATCGAAAACCCGAAAGGGCGATTCAGGCAAAAATTAGGGATAAAAAACAAAAACATTTGTACACCCGGCAAGTCGAAAACCTGAAAGGGCGGCTTGGGCAAAAAGGGGTTTCCCGGTGGATCGAAAACTCGAAAGGGCGATGCAGGCAAAAGTTAGGGAATTAAAGCGTATGACTATGTCTCGTTGGATCACTTCAAGGACAATCTCTTCATCAACCGGTTCCAGGCTTCTGATCAATCCAGTCGTCGTCAAACGAAGCATTGAATGGCAGATATTCAGAGTTGTGAAAGCTATAGCGGAATGGAATCCCATAGAATTATTTCACATAGCCATCCTTATTTTGTATAAATCTTTCAAATATTTACGACAAAATCCTCTTACTAGGATGATTGTCTCCTTTGTACAAATATACTCATAAAAATCAATACAAATACTTTTCCCATAAATTTGTGTCATTTTTTTTTTCTCTTGCACTATTTGTTTTATTTTGAGAAACGTCCAATGTTTTGTTAAATAGGCATATGCATTTGAACATAATCATTTCCTTACGAACCAAGAAAGAGGATTACTGATAAGTCAAAGGTACAATTGGATATCTTGATACCCTTTCAAAGGAAACCCCCAGGGGATTTGGAATCCATTTTCCCCAAGCAAGTCTTGAAGCTTATCCCCAGTAGATTCTGGAAGCTTATCCCCTACGGAGTACGGACGTCTCTCCCGAGTTTTATTCAAAGTTATTCTTCACAAAGGCTTATAACTGGGTTATCCTCAGCTTATTGCCACGGAAGATTGCACTCGCCAAAATTCTTCCTATCCTCAGCGGAGTTCATCAAAATTCCCCAGCAGTAACTTATCTTTACAATCCCCCAGCCAGAGGGTCCTCAGGGATTCAATTCCCCCCAGAGTTTAAGTTTCAGAATCTCCAGCGAAGCCAGACTAATGAACCTTCTCCCCACAGAGTTTTAGGAGAACAAATCTTGAGTTCCCCAGTGAAGTCGCCAGAGATGCTTCCCGCCAAACTGAAGATTCTCAGTCTTGCATCCCCAGCATGAGTCTACTAGATTGGTACTCCCCGGTAGAAGTCATCAGGAATTCCCCAGAGGCTTGGTATACAACCCAAGCTCCTTATTCCCCCAGTCACAGCCAAGGAATTATTCTTCCCGGCAGCAGTCAAGATGCTTTTATCTTCAGCCATCCAGGATTCATCTATCCCCAGCAAGACAGCTCATCATTACACTCATATCATAAACATTGATATAACATATATTGCATCATACATTTCATGCAACATAATTTTGTGTTTAGCTAACATTTTGTCCTTTTCAGGATAAGAATAAAAAGCTATCCTTAACAGTTTCAGATACAGTTTTACACGGACTCATCATCAAGCAACCCTACACCGGTTCCTATTCAAATTCAAGATTTCTGAAAACAGTTCACGGGTTCTCCAAGTAACGGATGTTAACCTATCGCTTGTTCAGACTCTTCTCACCTTTTGAAAACAGTTTACAGACGCTTCCCAACAACGGATGCTGCTCTATTACTTATTCAACTCCAAGACTTCTGAAAACAGTTCACGGGTTCTCCAAGTAACGGATGTTAACCTATCGCTTGTTCAGACTCTTCTCACCTTTTGAAAACAGTTTACGGACGCTTCCCAACAACGGATGGTGCTCTATTGCTTATTCAACTCCAAGACTTCTGAAAATAGTTTACGGGTTCTCCAAGTAACGGATGCTAACCTATCGCTTGTTCAGTTTCTTCTCCAAACTTCTGAAAACAGTTTACGGATTCTTCTCACCAACGGATGTCAATCTACCAGCTTGTTCAGACGCAACTTTTGAAAACAGTTTACCGACGCTTCCCAACAACGGATGCTGCTCTATTGCTGATTCAACTCCAAGACTTCTGAAAACAGTCTATGGATTCTTCCCAACAACGGATGTCAATCTACCAGCTTGTTCAGATGCAACCTTTGAAAACAATTTATGGATTCCTCCCAACAACGGATGTCTATCTATTGCTTATTCAGACCCCCAGTTCGAAGATGGTCCAAAGCATGGACGCCTTCCTGATACTCATTCCAGATGGCATCTTTAAGCCCATCCCCGCCAAGTTTCTGTCACTTTCCCAGATGGCATCATTAAGCCCATCTCCAAATGGCATCTCTAAGCCCATTCCCGTATCCATTGCTTTGACGAGTGCAAATTTAAGGGGACTCTAGTGTCCAATCTCCTTTTACCCTCGAGTCACGAAAGGCAAGCTTGACAATCTAACTCTTCGGGTTCAAGAAGATTGAACAGGGGCAACTGTTGTACCCCAAAATTTTCCCTCCCATTTCTCATTGATTTCTCACCACAAAGCCCTTGAAGCTCAAGATCCAGTTAGGGTTTCATCTGCTCAAAGACTTCTCCTTGCACTGTTGACCCTAATTAGGGTTTGTGTTTGCACAAAGATGTTTTGACCTAAAATGCCTAAGATGACTTTCTTGCTTCATATTGGACCCCCAAGTTTATCCTCATCAAGTTTCAAGTCTTGATTCCAAGTTTTGCCCAGTCAATTGGACAGTTGACCTAAAAATCAACTGTATTGGGGAAAAAGTCAACTGTGGCCAATTGACAGTCAAACCTCATGAAAATTGACCCACATCAACATTATGAACTCCTATGAACCATTTGATCAAGTTTGGATCACAATTCCAAAAGAAATTTGATCAGATCACCAAAAGGGCAAAATGGTCATTTTTAGGGTTTTGACTGCACAAAGGCAATTTTTGACTGTTTGACCCAACCATTGGCAAACCAAGCTCACATATGGACTCAAGGAACCCATGGAATTATCTTGACATGCTCAACAAACTCAAAAGATCCCAAGTACACAAGATTGACAGTTGAATTTCCCAGTCAATTGATCAATTTTGACTGTATACTGAAAAGTCAAACTTTGACTTTTTGGTCAAAATCAAGAGTCAAGATTCATTTTTTATCAAAACATGCCAAATCATGAAACTTGTTCACCAAGAAATCAAAAAATGCAAATTAGGGTTAGGAATGAGAATTTTTCATAACTTAGAATTTTTCGAAGTTATGAAAAACCCTAATTTTTTCCCAACTTTGCCCCACTTTCTCACCAAGATTCATTTGGATTCAAAAAAAAGTCAAAACATGAAAGTTGTATCTTGTTGCATAATCTACAACTTTGATTCACAAAGTTTTCCCAAATGAGGCTTGTATCTCAAGTTACAAATTTTTGAATAAGGGCACTAAACCATTCTTAACTTAGTGAAATTTTAACCTATTTTGACAAGGTTTTCTACCCAACTTCAAGGCCATTTTCCATACACTTCCACTTGGAATTTCAATTTTAATTTCAAAGATGGATTGTAGTACACATTCCAAGCTTTCCAAAATGTCCAAGAACTTCTCAAACAACCTCATAACTTGAGAGAATCGAATTTCACAATATGGCAAAAACTCACTTTTGAATTGGCTATTTTTCATGTTCATAATTTGTGCAAACTTCTCAAACCAGCATGCCCCTTGATTACAGGTCCTTAAACCATCCAACACTCAATAATTTAATGCATGTTCATGGTGCTAAAGCATTGTTCTTTGAGTTCAAGCATTACATACACGTTTAATCCATTTATGGAAAAAGCAAAATAACCATTTTTGAAAAGTTAAGCTTTATGACCAATTGAAAATCCAAGAAGTACAGATGAGATCTAATTGGCACAAGATTATGAGCAAAACACTCTGATCAAGGAGAGATTATGCAGCACATTAGGGGGCCTCTACTGACCTAGAACACAACTTGGGCATTTGTTTCTTAAAGTGTAAGTAACTTGGCATTTTGTAAGACAACTCTCATATCAGCTTGCAAACACTTAAGCAAACTTGTAAAACACATCCAGGACATCCCAACCAAGCTAGTACACGACCCTAACATCCCTCATACACTCCCAATCCCAGAATCACCTTCAAACTGCAAGAACAGGGCAAGGCCTGCAGTTTGAGTGCCATCTTTCATTCCTCTCAAGCTTTCTTGCCCAAACCAGTTCACACACATTCTCTAGCATCAGTGCAAGCTAACCATGACCTGAAACACGACCTATAATCCCTCTAACAAGTTCCACCATTTTCACTTTTTCATTTTGCAGGTGAAGTGCTCTAGCACGATTCAAGAGCTTTCAGGACAAAGTAAAGCTTGGAATAGCATCCCTGGACCTCAAGGAAACTATCCCAATCATCACCTTGCATTGAAAGCTTCTCCATTGCCAGATAGAACTTCAACTGAACATGTAAGTTTTTGAATTCGTATCTCTCTTATTAGGCATTGTTAGCTTTAGGTTTGTGAAGAGAATATGTCACAATCATTGCCCTGAACATGCCCATATAATTAGATTTTATTTATATTATGTGTGTTGCAAGAATTTTGAGTCTGAACATGGAGGAAAATCTAGGTCAGGATTTGGGGGAGAAGAAATTCTCTCTCATCTTAGAGAGTTAAGACAAGTTCTGCATATGGTTGGATTCATCTCTTGATGCTGAACATTTTTTATGTTATGAGTTTTCATTAACAAGCCAGGAATCAGGATGTTTGAATGGAGGAACAAGGCGCGCGTTTTTTTGATACTTTCTGGCCAGAGGTTGAAGAAAGGTTGTATTGGGCTGGGCTTGCTTTGTATTTCCTTTTCACACCATGCAATTACTTCTGAACCCCCTGAGCCCATTTGGTTTATTTTTAATGTTTTTTGACTTTTTCTTTTTTTTAATTGACTCATTTATTTGTTCTCATGATATTAAAAATATAAAAATATTTTTTCTCACCATTTTTGAATTTATTAGGTATTTATTTGATTTTTCTCATATTGTGTACATAAATAAATAAATACATATACTTTTTATTTAAAATACTAAAATAGTGCAAATACATTTTTATACACTTTTATTTTGTTCTACTCTCTGAAAATATTTTATAGAAAAAAATACTTTTTTATTAAACATTAAATATTATTAATTAGTATATATAATACATATTTTGTAAATAATATAAATAAATACTTATACATTAGTATACTTAGAATAAAATACCAAAAATATACATATTTTATTTTATTAATATTTAACATTAAAAATACATTTTTCACAATTAGACTTCATTTTTATTTTATTCTTGTATGTAAATAATAAATATTGTATATATTGAATAAATAATGCATTTTATTTTGTAAACTAGGGTTTTGACCTAAAAATGAAAATACTCCAAAAAATACTTTTATTTTTATTTTTGTGACATAAATAATACTTTTCTTTCATACATATAAAAAAACCTTTTTTGCATTCTTGCATATTTGTTTTATTTTTATTTAATTTATGCCTTCAATTATATTGTAAATATTCAAAGAAAATGATGTAATAGCTAGGTTTAATTTCTTGTCTAAATAACCCCCCATTTGAAACATTTGTACCCCCCTCCCCATATTATTGTGTTGTAATAGTGTAGGAATTTTATTTTTCGCACTTTAACGCTTTTTAAATATGCCATGCTAGAATTAGGGTTTGTATGTAAATAAAACGAACAAAATAGTTTGACCTAATTTCAAGATGAACAAGCATGAAAATGGACAACACATTTCACACTTGCACCCCTAGGGTATTCCACTTTGTTGCCTTCAAATAATTGGGCCATATTGCATGTTGGGTTTCTTTGGGTAAAACAAACAATCAATCGATCATAAGTCCCTCGATGACGCTTTCAAAAAAGGTTGCCTAAAATGATCAAATCCCTTTCAAAGAAAAAATTGCCCAAAGACATTTAACACTATTGCAATTATGGTCTAAACGATGACCCGTGCCCGCCCCTTTCACCTCCTAATACAAGATTGTCCACCAAATGCAATGGTGGAACAAAATTGTTAAAAGGTTTAAAACATAACAAAAATCTTTGAGAAAACTTTAGGGTAGATAACTTTTAAGTACTTGTCAATTTGCAAAGAAAACACTTGCCTATTTTCAAAACCACACTTCACAAACATTTTCAAAACAAACTTTCAAAAACCTTGAAACATCTTTTCAAAAGACAAAACACCTTTTGTAAAACATTCGAGTAAAGAATTGTTACAAGGGTAGCCTATACAAGGCATCTTTTCAAAACATTTTCAAAACCACACACCAAGAACCATTCCAAACAATTGAAAACCAAGGCAAGATGATCTAAGCAAGTACCTAAGAGCCCATGGATAACCATGGATAGAAAGGGTGCTAATACCTTCCCTTTCTATAATCTACTCCCCGAACCCAAGAAAAATCTCAAAGGTTTTTGCTGTGCTTTTTAAACCTTTCCTTAGGATAAAATAAAAAGTCGGTGGCGACTCTTGCTCAACCGAAACATTTGCGAAAACAAACGCAAAACCCTAGTCAGTTCTCCCACCGTATCACACTAATATATTCCTAATTAGCATTTTCTATTATCTTCTAAAATTCACTAATTCTACTAGCAAAAACATGATAAAAGAGAATTAAAGAATAACCTAGAAACTATGAACATGAGGGTGTACAATTGCATGCAGGTGTATAACCCAGCAATGGAATTCTAAATGCTAAGCCCATACAACTTTTGAGCCCACAAATCTGCTTTTGTTTGCAAGGCCACTAACTACCCCCACCAAAAGACAACTAATGGGCCTACGGGATTGAAATTCGCCCAGCAACTCCTCAACACAATCCAATTTGAATTTTTTTGCTATCTGTTATTCAAATTAAATGACAAAGTAAAAAAAAAGAATAATTTAAATGGAAAATAATAAAACGCATGTGTTAGGATACACTGTGGATAGGTTTTCAGAAGTTTGTGGTTATTCAACTTCCATGGTACAACCTTCCTTCTCCATCAACCATGGCGGATCAATCTCTCTGCTCACTCTCACCACCTTCGCTTCCTCTCCTGCCTTAACGTCGTCGTGACAACATCAAGGCTACCGCCTCTGTCTAGCGCCTCAATCTCCTCCGTCCCTGTTTGCTTTGCCGACTTCTCAACGTTCTTCCCCAATCTCGCAACACAACCATGACGGCAATGAAACGAGATGCTCCAATCTCTTCATTCTGATGATTTTGTTTTCTTCTCCGCAGAACTTTGTCGCAATTTCAACGTCACAGTATTGCAATTGGTTTCTTTGATGTCGATTTCACTCCCTCCAACATCGATCGTATCTCAGCACCAACGTATCCGTTCCGCTTCGTCTCAATCTTTGTTCTCCACACAAACAGAAGACGTAAAAAGAGTGAAGGAAGAAGGTTTATCGTCTGAAGAAAGCGTCTGGTACCTCTTCGATGTTGGCGAAGAGCTACAAAAATCTAGAGAACATATTCAGGTATGTTTTTTATTCTCGTTTCTTACCACAAAACCTTCTACTTCCGCCTCTTTTCATTCTCAAAATTTCTCTATGTATCTGAAGTTGTTGTTGTTACGATGTTGAAACGATTTGCAGTCGAAGTCGCAAAACAGATTTGAGATATTGCAATGATGATGTGATGAATATGATACTATGAAGGTGAGCGTGTGAGGTGAATGATGTAGATGAGTTGCTACACTATTTTCAGAGGGAGTCTGAGACTAAATGTGATTATGGCGATTTTATCAAGATTCTTGAAGAATGGTGCCGAAGGTTAAAGAAGGGGATGAAGAACTATATTGATGCAAGTTCAGAGAGAGGTTTGTTCCTTTTAATTCTCTGCCACTTTTTCTGTTTTACTGAAAGCTGTTAGTTTTTTTGGAAGTTAGAAGGAGGTTATCAGGATCATAGTTGGTGATGATGAAGCTTGGTTGCAGAGGGAGAGAGCGTGAAGGTTGAATCTTGAATCACGATGAATGAAGCCAGGCTTCTGTAGAAGAAGAGAGAGTGAATCAAAAGTGATGCTCCTGAATGGTGAAGAATTGATGCAGTGTCAAATACTTAATTCAAGAAGATGGTGAAAAAGGTTGATGAAGGTGCATAGAAGAAAGGGTGGCGATTTTGGAATGAGAGCACGCAAAGTTCTAAGTCAGGTTCAAGAATAATAAAGGTTGAAGATCATATATAGAATGTAGGTTCATGGGGGATGAAGACGAAGTATTTAGATTCTGAAGAGTGAAAAACTGAAGATGAAGATTTCAGAGTGAGTTTTTTTGGTGAGTCTCTTTCTCCAATTCTGCTATCTCTGTTCTCAATTCCTTCACCCCCCATAATTCTGTTACGAATCTGTTATTTTCTTTTGAATCCGTGAGAGAAATTTTTTTAGGAGGTTAGCAATTATGTTAGAAAAACATTTAGGATCCCCCTTATCCTTCCTGTTACAAATCTGTTTCCCTTCTGTTACTAATCTCCTCTATCCTTCCCTTCTGTTATGCATCTCTTTAGGAGTTTGTTAGTAGGCAGTTAGGAAAGTGGTTAATTCTGTTTAGAAAAAAAATAGTAGGCTCCCATTTGGTTAGGAGGTTCAGCTTCTGTTTGTATTTTCCGTTAGATGAGACTCTGTTATAGGAATTAGTTGAAAGACGGTTAGGTGGTTAGGAAATTCCGTTAGTTGGAGCTGTTAGGAAATTTTGTTAGCCTCTCTGTCAAAAAACTTTCTATTCTATTTTTTTTGAAGTTTGTTAGGAAGCAGTTAGAGGGTATTCAGAGGTTAACTAGCAGTTACTAGGGTGAGAAAAATTATGTTATTTCTGTGAAGTTTCAGTTAGAGTTAGAAGATTCTGTTAGGGAATTTTGCAAGTTATGGAGGGCTGATTTTACTTATGAACTATTTTTGGCTGGTTTTACTATCTTGTATTTCCCTTGATTTCCTTCCTTGAATTTAATATAGTGCTGGTTTTGAATCGATTTGGATTGTTTTTGCAGGGATGTCTTGAATGGTTTTGTGTGCAGGGTAGACTTTTGAAGGGAGCAAAATGAAGATGAAACAAAGCTACTTGGAGACTTGAAGAACATGTTTAGGATTAGGCTTTGTAGTAGTATTTTTCCTTTACATTTTTCCTTCCTGTAATGGACTATACTTTGAAGCTTGAATGAATATTTGGGACAAAATTTGTAATAGCAATGGACTCAAGTCTTTTGTACTTTCTTGAATTTAATTTATGACACTCCATAATATTCAACCTTCTTCTTTCACCATGAACTTGAAATCTCAATCTTCTTTAATTAGATCTCCATGTAAGAACTATCAATATCTTTTGCTTTTTGTGTATTGAAATGGTTTTTGGCCTCTTAAGAGAAACTTTGTATTGCAATTCCTTCTCTTTTTTTTTAGTATTTCCACTTGTAATGATTTAAGGATACTAATGAATCAAAGCTTCCTATGATTTTCATTTAGAAATTAGAAATATTTTCTTTGATTTTGCAATATAGAATAAACCATAAAGTTTGACATCTCAAATAAAGGATGATGAATTTCTTCAAGCTTAAATGGAATCATATCTTTGACAATTTGATAATGACTTTGGACGATGAAGGGTTTGGATCTGTGTCGGTATGATGCTTGAATTAAGTCTTGAACAAGCCTTCCATCTTTACAATATAAATCCATTCGACAAATTACGCCAAGATATTCACTTGAAAGGAATTTGAATAGAATCAGAATGAATGAGAAACGTCCTAAACTTCAAGTAATTCTCCTTTAAAGAAATCCTCATAAGACGAACTCGAATTCGCATTGCTTCGAGCGATATTTGAATCACCAACTTTGAATTCCATGCAAACTATTATACGAATTTTCTTGAATTAATTTGGGCTTAAAGAAATTTCTTGAATGAATCTTCCAATCAACTCTAAGGAAACCCTTAATCTGGATCTTCAATTTAATCAGAATTCAGCAAGTAGTCCTACCTTAATTCACAGCTTAAGAACCAAGAATCATCTTGATGAAATCTTCAATCAATCCTTAACCATGTAAGAAATAGAATTACAAGGGAAGAGTAGTGCTCAATGCAACCTTGAAGTGAGATATTAATTCAGTAAATCTCCATAGAACAATCCCTACCAAGCTCAAATAAAAATGAAGAGAAATCCTGATTCTCTGGCTGAATTAAACCTTAATGCCTTTGTTCCTTGAAAGAACTCTAATGAAGAAAAATTTGTATCTTGAGGAAACCTGATAGCAGAGACATCTATACTACTTGAGATCCCAAAACTGTAATCTCATACCAAGAATAATGAGAGCACCAATTGAATCAATTTTGAGTAAGACAACAACCTCAATTCAGAGAGAGAAACCCTAATGCCAAAGCTCTTCGATCTTATAACCCTGAGACCAATGCTATGTGTGAGATGTATAGAGTATGATGAGGGATCTTAGGGGCAAAAATTGGGGTATAACAACCTTGCTCACCAAGCTGTGGAAGACTACCAGTCCACGAAGTTCGAATTCCCAGTTGAAGACATCATGATGGTAAACAACTGTGAAGAATTCAGACCATATAATGGACCTGAACAAGGATCTCGATGGACCCTGGTTTTTGATGGGGCATCCAATGCACTCGGCAATGGTATTGGTGCTATACATATATATCCTGAAGGATGTCATACTCCCTTTACTGCAAGACTTTGCTTAAATTGTACAAATAACATGGCGGAATACAAAGTGTGCATTTTTTGTCTTAAAGCTGCCATAGATTTGGGGATCAAATCCTTAAATGTATTCAGAGATTCAGCTTTGCTCATCAGCCAGATCAAAGGGGAATGGGACACCAAACACCCTAACCTTATCCCCTACAAAGAACATATGTTGACATTGCTCCCACATTTTGAGAAGATTACCTTAGAGCATTTCCCACGAGAGAAAAATAAGCTAGCAGACGCACTAGCCACAATGTCATCTATGTTTAACCTTAAATAGGATAACGAGGCTCCCCAGATCACCATTGAATGAATGGATGAACCAGCTCACTGTCACGAGATTAATACTGAAGAAGTAGTGGACCAGCCTTGGTTTTACAAAGTTAAGAGGTATCTCAAGGCTCAAGAATATCCAGAAAAAGCTTCAGTCAATGATAAGAAGTTCTTAAGGAGATTCTCCGCTAAGTTCTTCCTTAGTAATGGCATTCTCTACAAACGCAATCATGAATCTGTGTTACTTCGGTGTGTAGACAAGGTTGAAGCAGAAAAGATCATGGCTGATCTACATGAAGGCACTTTTGGCACCCATTCCAGTGGGCATACGATGGAAAAGAAGATCCTACGGGCAGGCTATTACTGGTCTACCATGGAAGCAGATTGTTATCAACACTCTCGAACCTTCCACAAGTGTCAGATCTATTCTGACAAGGTGCACGTACCTCTGGTTCCTCTGAATGTATTGACGGCTCCTTGGGCCTTTTCTATGTGGGGCATCGATATGATTGGGGAAATCAAGCCAATAGCCTCTAATGGACACCGCTTTATCTTGGTGGCCATTGACTATTTCACAAAGTGGGTTGAGGCAGCTTCTTTCGCTTCTGTTACCAAGAATGTTGTCGCCTGGTTCATCAAGCAGAATCTCATATGTCATTACGGTATCCCGGAGAGGATCGTCACAGACAATTGTACGAATCTAAACAATACTATGATCATCGCCCTGTGCGAGCAATTCAAGATCCAGCATCACAATTCTTCTCCTTTCCAGCCAAAGATGAATGGTGTTGTTGAAGTCGCAAATAAGAACATCAAAAATATCATACAGAAAATGACAGTCATGTACAAAGACTGGCATGAGATGCTACCATTCGCTCTCCACGGGTATCGTACCACAACACGCACATCAACCGGGGTAACACCCTACTCTCTGGTATACGGCATGGAGGTTGTCTTGCCTATTGAGATCCAAATCCCCTCTCTAAGAATTATGAAGGATGCAGGGCTGAATGAAGAAGATTGGATCCAGACTCGACTTGATCAATTGAACTTGATTAATGAGAAAAGGCTTACTGATGTCTGTCATGGTCAAATGTTTCAAAAACGGATGATCAAGGCTTTCAACAAAAAGGTCAGACGCCAAGTATATCAAGTCGGGGATTTGGTGATCAAATGTATCATACTACCGCAGGGTGATCCCAGGGGAAAATGGACTCCTACTTACGAAGGACCATTTGTAATCAAGAGCATATTCTCTGGTGGAGCAATGATATTGACCACCATGGATGGTGACGACTTGCCGCATCCTGTGAACGCAGACATAATCAAATAATATTATGCATAAGAGACTCGCTAGGTTGACACACCTAGGCAAAAAAAAGGGCATCCCGGCGAACCAAAAAGGTTCGGGAAAAAATTAGGGATAAAACAAAAAAATCTATACACCCGACAAGTTTAAAACCCGAAAGGGAGACTTGGGCAAAAAAGGGTATCCCGGTGGACTGAAAACCCGAAAGGGCTGTCTAGGCAAAAGTTAGGGAATTAAAGTGTATGACTATATCCCGTTGGATCACCTTACGGACAACCTTCGGCTTCAACTGACAAACTCAGCGGTTCTGATCAACCCAATCAACTTCGGATAAGGCAAAAAATAGATAAGATGCTCAGAGACACGAAGGCTATAGCAGAATGGGAACCCCATGGGATTATTTCACATAACCATCTTTTCTTTGTATAAAATTTTCATTTTTTACGATGGCATTCTCTTAATAGAATGTTTGTCTCATTGTACAAAAAATACTTACTTAAAGTCAATACAAAGATACCCCTTTGGAAGTGCAAAATTATCTGTTTTTCTTTACTCTTGTGTTTTGTTTACAAAAACGTCCAATGGTTTATTTTTGAACATATGCATTTGAAAATAATTAATGTTTACAAATAAACAAAATAGAAAGACAGTCACTGATGGCTTTAAGATATAGGGAAATCTCTCTAAGTTATTGCCATAAAACCCCGCAGTGTGTAGTTTAATCCCCAACTGAACAAAGCTTCTAGTTATCAATCCCCAGTAGAAGTCACCAAATTTCTAAGGATTCCCCAATAGGATTTTACAAGCAGTATACGACATTTACCTTACAACAAAGTTTATTTCTCTAAGCGGAAATTCATCAACACTTCAACTTCACAACATGAAGACTTACACTCCGTATCCTCAGCAGTAGTCGGGGATTTATTTTCCCCAATTCTGACAATCAATGCAGCAGATCAGCTCACATACATATACATCGCATCCATATATCATGAACAACGATAACACGAATGCATTATACCTTGAATTTGATACAACATGACATTTCATATTAGATAACATTTTACCCTTTTCAGGATAAGGTTAATCAATAACTTGTGATCGGTGTGAATGAGAACTGACTGTTTTTGGAATGCTGGTTTGCGTTTGCGTTTGTTTTCGCAAAGTATCGTGGTAAGCAAGAGTCGCCACCGTCTTTTATTTTATCCAACAAGGGAAAGGACAAAAGCACAGAAAAATTCCTTTTCGAGATGTTTCTCGGGTTCAGGAGGTAGATTATAGAAAGGAAAGGTGTTATCACCCTTTCTATCCTTGGTTATCCACGGGCTCTTAGGTACTTGCTCACTATGTTTTCAAAAGGTTTGCTTTTCTTTGTGATTGTGGGTTTTGAAAAGAATTTTGTTTTTGAAGAAAGTGTAAGTGCAAAAAGTTTTTTTTTTTTTTTAAAAGAGAGCAAGTACTTAAGAACCTCTACCTACTCAAAAAGGAATTTAATTGTGCAAATGTCCTTTAGACAGTACTATCCTACTATTGAAGAGTAGGTAGCACCGTCGTTGGAGTTTTCGGGTCAATTCGATTTTAGGGACGTGTGATCACTAAAGCAACGTTAGGATGCTTTAGTGGTAATCCTAATATCTTAGATCATTTTTATCGAGGCGACCATTTCGAGGAAACTTATGATCTTGGGACAAAGGACGACCTCTAAAACATCCTATACTTAATTACCACATTCGAGGCAACCAAGTGAGGTGTACCCTAGGAGTGGCATGTGCAAGTGTGTCAATTTTCAGTTATTTTACTCTTGCATGTCATGGTGAGCTATTGTTGATTTTAAGTTAAGACATATCTTGTCATACAATCCTAGTTAGCATACATCTAAGCAGTTAATATGTGTACAGAGATTTAAAGTGCGGGAATTGTAAATCCTACGCTATTACAAGGCTTCAGGGAGGGGGATTATTTACATGTCCAAAATTGGGGAATAAAAAGTAGTAAAGTAAAAGTTTAAGCTATTACAAACCAGTAGGCAGTTACAATAAAATAAACGCGCGAATCTGAAAATAAACTCTAAAATTCTAAGAATAAAATCTTTTTTGTTGTTTTATTTTATTTTAGGAAAATAATCTAAATCTATTTAATTTTAGTTTTTTTTGGAAAAATGTTAAGATAATTAAAAGGTTAATTAACAAGATTAATTTAATAGAAAAAGAACTAGCCTAATGTTTTTGTGGTTTTTGATTTTAAGGTTAATTAAAAAGATAAAAAAAAGAAGTCTATGGAAAACAAAAATAAAATGCAAGAGGGATCCTTCGATCCAAGGAAAAAGGAGCTTTGACCCAGGGAGGGAATGGACTGCTTCGATCCAGAGAGGGTCCTGGTCCTTTCGATTGGGCCAGACAGTAAGGCGTGAGTGGCCTTCGATCCAAGGAAGAGGATTGTCTTCTGATCATGGAGGTTATGGCTTTTGATCCAGGAATAAGATGCTTCCTTCGATCCAGCATGCTAATGGGTTCGATCCAGAGAAGGTGTCTCCTTCGATCTGGGTTGTTATACCTGCAAAAGTATGTGAGCGAAATAAAATGCAGGGCATGGGTATTGAACCCCAGGCCCTTCAATCCTGCGCTTGCTGGATCCCTTCAGGCTATGTCTGCAGCAAGTGTTAGCAAACAAAAAACATGACCTGGGTGCCAAACCCAGGCCTTTCGATCCTGTCTAGGATGGCAAATCAGAGGTAACAACAAGTATGAATGTATTATGCAAATATGAGGTTGAATAATTTACCCTTTCTTACCAGCAGATTGGATCTTCGATTTAGACGTTTGCTGGACATAGGCACCTTCGATCTGGGCACTTCCTGGATGCATGCACTTTCGATCTGGGCTTCTGGGTGTGGGCACCTTTGATCTGAAGGACTGCTTTGGCTCTTTGAGGCAATTTTTCTGTGTGTTCTCCTGCAGAGTTTTGTGTGTTTCGTTGTATATTTTTGTGTGTGATTTTCCTCTGATTTTCGTGTAATTTTCGTGTGTTGTAATGTGTCACTGGCCTCCTATTTATAGGAGTGTGGGAGTGCACGAAAATGGCAACGCTCTGGACAAAAATCAAACACATTAAATTATTTCCTTTTTTGAAACATTCGTGTCCCTTGAATGAACCTAGACGCTTGGATTTCGAATGCTTTCAGGCCATGCTCTTCGATTAGTCCTAATTTGCCTCTTTTGAATGGACTCCCTGCGTACCCTTTGAATGGGCCTGGCCCAAATATCAATCGAAGGATTCCAATCGAAAGGCTCTGCTAACAGGCCAATCAAAAGGTGTTGTTCATGCCAATCGAAGGACATAGTTGACATGTCTGTCGAAATTACCTTGACATAATTCCAATCGAATGCTTGTCCATAATGCCAATCGAAATACTCCTTCAGAATGCCAATCGAAGGGTCTTTCAGGATGCCAATCGAAATGCTTGTCCAGAATGTCAATCGAAGTGTCTTTCAGGATGCCAATCAAAAGGTACTTAAAGTACCACTAAAAAATCTTCTTTTTCCTTAGGCAAGAGTTTGTGATCAACCAGGCAGGGGGAAGACTTTGGAAAACATGAGAGGGAAAATTTTGGGGTGCAACAGTTGCCCTTGTTCAATTTTCTTAAACCTGAGGATATATATTGGCTTTCTAGCCTTTCGCGATCCGAAGGTGAAAGATAATTGAACACTAGAGTGCCCAGAAATTTGCACTCGCATGGTGTAGTATCAGTATTGTGACGTCGGGAATGGGCTTACAGATGCCATTTGGAGATTGTTGGTAGGAGGATGGGCTTATGGATGCCATATGGAGGTTGTTGGTAGGAGGATGGGCTTATAGATGCCATCTGGAGGTCGTTGGTAGGAGGATGGGCTTATAGATGCCATCTGCAGGAGTGTTGATCGCATAAGAGATTCCTTAGCGAGAACTTGCATACCTGTTGTTGTAGAATATTCCACTGGGGAAGTCTAACTTTGTTTGAGATTTAGGAACTGACTCGTGCTCACCGGGAGTATGTCGTTGAGGTTATAGTACTCGTCCTGTATGGTTCCAAGTATTAATCTTCAATCTCTTTGTGTAGATAGTTTTCCTGGCTTGTTACAGGTATTAATCTCTGACCTGAGAAAGAAAGGTCTTCCTGGCTTGTTACAAGTATTAATCTTCAATCTCATCATGTAGATAGTTTTCCTGGCTGGTTTCAGGTATTAATCTACAATCAGTCGTCCACAGATAGTTTTCCTGGCTTGCTACAGGTATTAAACTGGGACTTGAAAAGGTTTTGGAACATCTTCAACTGGATCGTCATCAGAAAAATCTTTAGGAATCGATTTAATTGGACCAGAGAAGGCCTTGGACTGGATCGGCGTCAGAAAAATCTTTAGGAATCGATTTAACTGGACCAGACAAGGTCTTGGAATCTTCAACTGGATCTGCATCAGGAAAATCTTTAGGAATCGATTTAACTGGACCAGGCAAGGTCTTGGAATCTTCAACTGGATCTGCATCAGGAAAATCTTTAGGAATCGATTTAACTGGACCAGAGAAGGCCTTTGACTGGATTGGCATCAGAAAAATCTTTAGGAATCGATTTAACTGGACCAGGCAAGGTCTTGGAATCTTCAACTGGATCTACATCAGGAAAATCTTTAGTAATCGATTTAACTGGACCAGAGAAGGCCTTTGACTGGATCGGCATCAGAAAAATCTTTAGGAATTGATTTAACTGGACCAGGAAAGGTCTTGGAATCTTCAACTGGATCTGCATCAGGAAAATCTTTAGGAATCGATTTAACTGGACCAGAGAAGGCCTTTGACTGGATCGACATCAGAAAAATCTTTAGGAATCTATTTAACTGGACCAGGCAAGGTCTTGGAATCTTCAACTGGATCTGCATCTGGAAAATCTTTAGGAATCGATTTAACTGGACCGGATAAGGCCTTTGACCGGATCGACATCAGAAAAATCTTTAGGAATCGATTTAACTGGACCAGGCAAGGTCTTGGAATCTTCAACTGGATCTGCATCAGGAAAATCTTTAGGAATCGATTTAACTGGACCAGAGAAGGCCTTTGACCGGATCGGCATCAGAAAAATCTTTAGGAATCGATTTAACTGGACCAGGCAAGGTCTTGGAATCTTCAACTGGATCTGCATCAGGAAAATCTTTAGGAATCGATTTAACTGGACCAGAGAAGGCCTTTGACCGGATCGGCATCAGAAAAATCTTTAGGAATCGATTTAACTGGACCAGGCAAGGTCTTGGAATCTTCAACTGGATCTGCATCAGGAAAATCTTTAGGAATCGATTTAACTGGACCAGAGATGGCCTTTGACCGGATCGACATCAGAAAAATCTTTAGGAATCGATTTAACTGGACCAGGCAAGGTCTTGGAATCTTCAACATGATCTGCATCAGGAAAATCTTTAGGAATCGATTTAACTTGACCAGAGAAGGCCTTTGACTGGATTGGCATCAGAAAAATCTTTAGGAATCGATTTAACTGGACCAGAGGAAGTCTTGGAAATGGCTGAGAACTTAAGCGGATCTTTCCTGAAAGGTAAAGGTCAGTCATATGCAATGCATGATATGGGTCAGGCAATGATGTTCTCAACATAAATGAGATTGTATGGTATGATGTGCATATGCATGTATCATGATGTATGGAAGTGTGATGTTTTAGCTGGGGAAAATAAATCCCGGAGCTGCTGGAGAATAGAGTTGAGTTCTTAGTTTCCGCTGGGGATGACGAACGAAGATGATTGCAACGATAAACCTGTTAGGAGAAAAGAACTCCGGTGGGGGATAAACAGGATGAAGAGATTACTCCGAGGGGAAATACTCTATGGGGAAGAGATACTTTGCAAAGATTTTAACGATGAACTCCGCTGGGGAAGATATACTTTGTTGAGGATTTTAACGATAAACTCCGTTGGGGATTCCGTTGATAATCTTTGTTGGGGATTTTGATGATAAACTCCGCTGGGGATGGATTACCGTTGCTGGTGATATTGAATCTATTGAGGATAGAAGTCCTGCTTGGGGAAAGAAAGAACTTCGCTAGGGATGATCTTTCAGTTGCAACTTGGAGAGGATAACCTTCTGAAATTGGCTGGGGAGACTTATTTGTGCTTCGCAGGGGATAAGCTTCCAGAATCTACTGGGGAAGATGATTCAACTCCATTGGGGAAACCTTTTTTTTAGACTGCGCTGGGGAAATGGCTCCACTGGGGGTATCTTGTATTCCTCCGGGAAACATTCTTATACTCTGTTGAGGAATATTAAGACTGTCGGGGATACTCTTACGCTTGCTGGAGAATATCCTTATACTCCGCTGGGGAATATTAAGATCTTCTGGGGATACCAAACCTTTTCGGGGCTAACGGTAGACTAACTCTGCTTGGGGAGAGTATTGCTGATTTATACATAGCTGCAAGTCTCAGCTGAGAGAGCTATCATTACTGTTTTACTCTGCAGGGAGTGATAGTATCTTAGCCATATTCTTTAGCTGAATATACCTTGGTACCTGGTGGACAGAGAAATTTGTACAGTTCGGACAATTCTTATTTGCCCCTGTTTTTGCGGGACAAGGTGCCTGCGGCGGCCCTGTGGATCTGGTATTATCCCCACCTATGAGTTGCTTGGTAATTGCCGATTGAAGTGACAAATCTTCTTCTGGTAGGCAAGTGACGAGATGACGGGACATAGTTGTACGCTTTGATCCCTAATTTTTGCCTGGACCGCCCTTTCGGGTTTTCAGTCCATCGGGATACCCTTTTTTGCCTAAGCCTCCTTTTCAGGTTTTCGACTTGCCGGGTGTACAAATTTTCATTTTCATCCCTTATTTTTTCCCGAACCCTTTTGGTTCGCCGGAAAGCCCTTATTTTTGCATAGGCCAGTCAACCTAGCGGGTCTTTGATTATGCGTAGTACTTTTTGACTATGTCTACGCTCTCAGAGTGTAGGGAGGTGTCACTGCTAGTAGTTTCGTGTTGCCATACTACCAGAAGATGTTTGATCATGCAAGATTCGTTGCTGGAATTCATGTCCCATGCCCCAGGTGACGGAGATGGAGACTTGCCCCTGGTTACTCTGCATTTTTTCAGAGATTTCCTGGAATCTTGACTGGACTGCCCCAGGTGTGCTATATAGTGACATGTCATGCCCCCTTGTTTATAGGAGATTTGCCAATGGAAGCGTCATCCTTTTTGAAGTGATTTTGTTCACTGAGAGGGCTTTCGTTCATCGGATATTCGTTGTGTGAATTTCTCCGCTGTCAAACAAATAGCCAAATGCAAACAGTGATATTCAGATAATGCAAAGTTTATGCTTGTCTCGAAGTTTTTGAAAAATGCGTTTTTTAGCAGAAAACTCTTTATAAGACAAATTCAACACAAGATTTAGGGTAAAGCCTTACGGGAGTCAGGATGCCTTTTGTAACAGTATGCTTTCGAACTAACCCATGCTTCAGTTAGACCTTTTGAAGGTTTGTAACTTGGCTTGGTTCACGGTTTAAGAAACAAAGGATAAAGGCTCAAAGTATATTTGTACCCACCCGCTCTTCGTGATGTTCTCCAATCCTAAACTCAGTTAATTGTGCATTTGAACTCCAAATGTGTCTGGAACGACGTTTTTGGTGTTGGTTCACACAAGTAGGATTTTTGAAGGCAGTTTTTTGCAACATTTTTCATGTTGTCGAGGATTTGTAATAACCTCGTTCTTTTGATTTGTTATCCCTAATTTTGCCTGACTGTTCCTGTTTTCGAGATTACAGTCAGCGGGATGCCCCGACTTTCTTAAACCTCCTTTATAGGTTTTGGCTCAGTGGGCATTTTTTTTTGAGAGATTGACTGCCTATGAGATAAGGAACCACCACTGTCTTTTGATTCCAGAGGAATGCTTTTGATGTCGTTTGCTGTATTATGAACTGAGAGTTTTGCGACTTCAATGCATATCTTTTGAATTAACTGAGAGACTACCCTGCCCCAGGTTTAAATCAAAGGTTTCAATTTGTTTAAAAACAGAAAACTCCTACTTCTTTAGCTCGAAGGGGTTGACTAGGGATTATCTTCCTTATAACTCCAGTGTTTAGGATTTGAAAGAAATGCTTGTACATCGTTAGCAAGGTCTGTCCAAAAGCATACTGTATGAGATTATGGCATTGTTTCGTCATCCTCCCTTTAAAGGCTTGTAACTTTTAGCAAGAGTTGAATGTCATAAAGTGAGTAAAAAACATAGTTTAAATGTAATGAAAATGATTGGATCAAATCAAAACAAACATATGCGATGCATTAATGAAACAAAGTTTGGCATTAATGGATAATTATTTGAATAACAAAGAGATTACAACTTGAAAATTCAAATGAACAAAAGTCTTCTCGTCTCAGTACTTGTCACTTCAAATGGTGAACCTTGGAGGGATGGTAGAAGAACTCAACCTGACCATCTTGTGTGAATTCCAATGCTCCCTCATCAATCAGGTCTTGAATTTTGTTCTTCAAAGTCCAACAGTCGTCGGTGTCATGTTTAGGACTGTCAGAATGGTATGCACACCTTGCATCAGGATTGTACCTTGGGGAGGTTGTGCTGGGATTCTTAGCAGGGTCCCTTAATGTCACCAGATTCAATCTTAACAAGTGTTGTAAAGCTTGAGACAGCGGCATGTTGAGCTTGGTAAATTGCTTCCGGTCAACCCGTTGCTTTTGGTGAGGTTGATGCTGGGCTTGTGACCCTGAAGCAAGCTGAGGAGCTTTTCCCTTGTCTTCTTGCCCCAAAGGTGGTTGAATGATGACTTGATCTTCAACCCTAGTTGTTTGCCCCACTCGGTTATTTTGAAGCAGCTTGTTGACGAGGACCCTGAGCTCTTCTTGTCTTTGAGCTAAGTCTTGAATGAGAGCCATATGGCCCACCAGCTGTCCCATCACCTGGATCTTCATTGTTGCCAACTCAAATTGTAGCCCTTCCAACTGATCATTCCTGATGCCTCCTGGATTCCCTAGGACCAAGCCCCTTGTGAGGAGAGCTTTTATTTCTTCTTGCCCCTGGGATAGGTTCAAGAACATTTCTTGAAGTTGGGCGTTTTGAGCCCGGAGATCTTGGTTGTCTGGTTGGAAAGCCATTGCTAAAATAAACAGCGAGAACATGAGAGACCTGTATTGGAAGACCTATTATGCAATGATATGTATGATATATGTATGCAATGTTTTCAAGGATCTCGCGGGGTAAACAAGAAACTGTTAGAATCTGAATCTGGTATTTTTGATTGAAGTAACTTCATGTTGCCGAGAGTCCTTCTTCAAGAGTCAAGCTCACCATATCGAGTGGGTCATAGCCCCTGACTCAAGTTATCATGCTTGGATTTCTAGACAAACTTGTCTAGAGGAAAATAAATCCCCTTTGCCCCTTGCTGGACATTTGATTTACCATAACCTGCATCACAGACCCTTGAGATCCTTGAAATGGTTAAGGAAATGTTAAGGTATGATGTTATGATGTATATGCTATGCGTTCAAGAAAAAAGTGAGGTGATGTAAGTGAGCCCTGCAATAAATCCAATTTGTTGGATAAGGACTGTAAACAAAACCTGTAAGGAACCCCTGTTGTCAGATAACAAGTAGTTCAAGTTTGAAGGCACACAAGTCACACATATAACCTTAAGTTTAGGCTGGCATAGAGTTTAAGCATTACCCTCTTTCAGTTTAGTTGGTTTAAACCTGTCCTAAAAAAATGGTAATCGGGTTCTAGAGGATCTCAATATCACTGACTATCCTCAATCGGTCATAATTCCAGCTTAGCAACCTTTTCTTGCGGTCGGAACCATCGCGAGAGTTTAGTCTCAATGAGTGTAGCATACTGCTACTGTTCTATGGCCAAGTTGGTCAATTTAAGGTTCTAAGGTCAGTTGGTGCTTAATGACTCCTTAGAAGACACATATTCTCCTCATTTCAACACAAGGGATATCGGTACAGACTAAGGTGCCACACCAACGTAGCTACTGCTTCATCCGTGTCGGTCTACGCCGGACGGATCCCTCACAGTTTACTGCTACTTACCTAAAAAGGGTACCCAGATCCGGGTTAGGATCTATAGAACTCCGATATAAGCCCACAAAATTAAAAGCATACAAAGCAATACAATTGAAAACACAAGTGATCTAATCCTAAGGTACACCTCACTTATAGAGCATCCCCAGCAGAGTCGCCAGTTCTGTGATCGGTGGGAACGAGAACTGACTGTTTTTGGAATGTTGGTTCACGTTTGCGTTTGTTTTTGCAAAGTGTCGCGGTAAGCAAGAGTCGCCACCATCTTTTATTTTATCCAACAAGGGAAAGGACAAAAGCACAGAAAAATTCCTTTTCGAGATGTTTCTCGGGTTCGGGAGGTAGATTATAGAAAGGGAAGGTGTTAGCACCCTTTCTATCTGTGGTTATCCACGGGCTCTTAGGTACTTGCTCACTATGTTTTCAAAAGGTTTTCTTTTCTTTGTGATTGTGGGTTTTGAAAAGAATTTTGTTTTTGAAGAAAGTGTAAGTGCGAAAAGTTTTTGTTTTGTTTTTTAAAAGAGAGCAAGTACTTAAGAACCTCTACCTACTCAAAAAGGAATTTAATTGTGCAAATGTCCTTTAGACAGTACTATCCTACTATTGAGGAGTAGGTAGCACCGTCGTTGGAGTTTTCGGGTCAATTCGATTTTAGGGACGTGTGATCACTAAAGCAACATTAGGACGCTTTAGTGGTAATCCTAATATCTTAGATCATTTTTATCGAGGCGACCATTTCGAGGCAACTTATGATCTTGGGACAACGGACGACCTCTAAAACATCCTATACTTAATGACCACATTCGAGGCAACCAAGTGAGGCGTACCCTAGGATTGGCATGTGCAAGTGTGTCAATTTTCAATTATTTTACTCTTGCATGTCATGGTGAGCTATTGTTGATTTTAAGTTAAGACAGATCTTGTCATACAATCCTAGTTAGCATACATCTAAGCAGTTAATATGTGTACAGAGATTTAAAGTGCGGGAATTGTAAATCCTATGCTATTACAAGGCTTCGGGGAGGGGGATTATTTACATGTCCAAAATTGGGGAATAAAAAGCAGTAAAGTAAAAGTTTAAGCTATTACAAACCAGTAGGCAATTACAATAAAATAAACGCGCGAATCTGAAAATAAACTCTAAAATTCTAAGAATAAAATCTTTTTTGTTGTTTTATTTTATTTTGGGAAAATAATCTAAATCTATTTAATTTTAGTTTTTTTTGGAAAAATGTTAAGATAGTTAAAAGGTTAATTAACAAGATTAATTTAATAGAAAAAGAACTAGCCTAATGTTTTTGTGGTTTTTGATTTTAAGGTTAATTAAAAAGATAAAAAAAAAGAAGTCTATGGAAAACAAAAATAAAATGCAAGAGGGATCCTTTGATCCAAGGAAAAAGGAGCTTCGACCCAGGGAGGGAATGGACTGCTTCGATCCAGAGAGGGTCCTGGTCCTTTAGATTGGGCCAGACAGTAAGGCGTGAGTGGCCTTCGATCCAAGGATGAGGATTGTCTTCTGATCATGGAGGTCATGGCTTTCGATCCAGGAATGAGATGCTTCCTTCGATCCAGCATGCTAATGGGTTCGATCCAGAGAAGGTGTCTCCTTCGATATGGGCTGTTATACCTGTAAAAATATGTGAGCGAAATAAAATGCAGGGCCTGGGTATTGAACCCCAGGCCCTTCAATCCTGCGCTTGCTGGGTCCCTTCAGGCTATGTCTGCAGCAAGTGTTAGCAAACGAAAAACATGACCTGGGTGCCAAACCCAGGCCTTTCGATCCTGTCTAGGATGGCAAATCAGAGGTAACAACAAGTATGAATGTATTATGCAAATATGAGGTTGAATAATTTACCCTTTCTTACCAGCAGATTGGATCTTCGATTTGGACGTTTGCTGGACGTAGGCACCTTCGATCTGGGCACTTCCTGGATGCAGGAACTTTCGATCTGGGCTTCTGGGCGTGGGCACCTTTGATCTGAAGGACTGCTTTGGCTCTTTGAGGCAATTTTTCTGTGTGTTCTCCTGCAGAGTTTTGTGTGTTTCATTGTATATTTTTGTGTGTGATTTTCCTCTGATTTTCGTGTAATTTTCGTGTGTTGTAATGTGTCACTGGCCTCCTATTTATAGGAGTGTGGGAGTGCACGAAAATGGCAAGGGACAGCCATTAAAATAGGCCTTTAACGCTCTGCACAAAAATCAAACACATTAAATTATTTCCTTTTTTGAAACATTCGTGTCCCTTGAATGAACCTGGACGCTTGGATTTCGAATGCTTTCAGGCCATGCTCTTCGATTAGTCCTGATTTTCCTCTTTCGAATGGACTCCCTGTGTACCCTTCGAATGGGCCTGGCCCAAATATCAATAGAAGGATTCCAATCGAAAGGCTCTGCTAACAGGCCAATCAAAAGGTGTTGTTCATGCCAATCGAAGGACATGGTTGACATGCCTGTCGAAATTGCCTTGACATAATTCCAATCGAATGCTTGTCCATAATGCCAATCGAAATACTCCTTCAGAATGCCAATCGAAGGGTCTTTCAGGATGCCAATCGAAATGCTTGTCCAGGATGTCAATCGAAGTGTCTTTCAGGATGCCAATCGAAAGGTACTTAAAGTACCACTCAAAAATCTTCTTTTTCCTTAGGCAAGAGTTTGTGATCAACCAGGCAGGGGGGAGACTTTGGAAAACATGAGAGGGAAAATTTTGGGGTGCAACAGCTACCATTAACAATGTTCAAAGGCTTTTCGGATACAGTTCAGATACGCTCCAAACATGGATGTCATTCTGATACTCATTCAGATTCAACTTTCAGATACAATTAAGATACGCTCTAGACACGGATGCCATCCTGATACTCATTCTGATTCAGCTTTTAGATACAGTTCAGATACGCTCCAGACACGGACGCCATTCTAATACTCATTCAGATTCAACTTACAGATACAATTCAGATACACTCCTGACATGGACGCCATTCTGATACTCATTCAGTTTCAGCATACAGATACGGTTCAACAATCGTTTTTGGATGGAATCTAGAAGCCCATCTCCAACAACTTTCCATCATCTCTCCAAATGGCATATTTAATCCCATTCCCTCTACCATCACATCACCGAGTGCAAATTTCTGGGCACTCTAATGTTCAATCATCTTCCACCTTCGAGTCACGAATGACAAAAATCGCTAATCTAACTCTTCAGGCTTAAGAAGATTGAACAGGGGCAGATGTTGTACCCAAAAATTTTCCCTCTCACTTAACAAGAATTTACTCACAAGATCTCCTTTGGCTCAAGATTTCACTAGGGTTGATCAGCTCAAGACACCTCCTTAAACACTGATCACCAAAATTAGGGTTTGAGATTGCATAATGATATTTGAACTTACAATGCCCCATATGACTTTCATGGATCATTATGGACCCTCAGGATTAGTCATGTCAAGTTTCAAGCTTTGAATCACACTTTTGCTCAGTCAATTGAGCAGTTGACCTAAATATCAATTGTATTAGGGAAAAAGTCAACTATGACCTGTAAGTCTCAGAGTGCCTAAGAGGGGGGGGGGGTGAATTAGGTCTTATAAAATTTATTCGATTTTATGAGAATGCTTGGTAGTAATTTTTGGTTAAGTGTTTGAAGGTTTTGTTTATATCTTTATCTTTTCCTGATTATGGTGATGAAAGCGATAAATGCGGAAAAGTAAAGAACACGGTGATATATCCTGGTTCCCCTCATAATCCGAGAGTACTCCAGTCCCCTTTCCAATACGAAAGAGATTTCACTATAGTTAGAATGATTGTACAGCCTATGCTTACTATCTAACCTATAGGGTGATCAAAGGTTCTTAACACATTTAAGACCAAACAAACACTAATGTGAATGAAGAACAATCCTCTTCAAATCACAACACTTACTTCCAACAATCCTGGATAGTAAGGGAAAATCTTTAAGTAATACAATGATTAATTTTGAAGTATATGGAGAGCTTTATCAATCTTCAATTGATCTTCTTCTTCAAGATAAAAACAATTCTCAACAATGTATATAAATGTTCACAATGTATGAATGAAACTTGAAATGATAATGAAAGTGTATATGGCAAGTTTCACAAAATTATGAACACATGAAAGTATAATTTCAAATGTGAGTAAATGAGAAAATTGTTAATGAAGAAAGATATTTGTTAATTTGAAAATTGAAGTATTGAACATTTAACATATATGAAAATGTTATTGTGTTCTTTTGTTTTGAAAATCTGAAAAATTCTGCATTTTATAAAGTTGTAAGAACCTCTTCATTCATGCCCATTCATATGAAAAGTTGCAATGCATTCATGAAAATATACCACTTGAAAAATGTCCAAAAAACAAAGTAAAAGCTGCATTGGTTCGCTAGGAACCGGTTCCGAAACTGACAGAACCCGGTTCTTAGTGAACGTTATAAGTTGGAATTCAAATTTATCACGCAGGAACCGATTCCCCTATTGGTACAACCCGGTTCCTGGTACAAAAACCAGGGACATGTTTTTTGAGAAATGCTGGAACCCGGTTCCCTGTTAGGGAGGAACCGGTTCTTAAAGGTTTATTTTCAAAAATACATTTTGAAAGATATTTCAAACAAAGTTTTTCTTGATGTTAAAGTTATGGAATATGTATATGTTGATGAATGCATATTGTGAACATCTATATTCAAGATTTAAAGAATTATTTATACCATTTTGACATTTGATGATTTCTTCAATAATTCTTCAATAATCTTCAAGACTTTTATTTGATGTTGATAAGCTTTTTGCACATCCTTTGAAAGTTGATGTCCAAGTTGTCTTCATCAAAACACATGCTTTAAATATGACTTGAGAAGCTTGCAATTATATTCTCCCCCTTTTTGATGATGACAACCAAGTCTTGAAAACGATTTCTTGAGATGTTCATGTTGTTTTGTGTAGCGAACATGTTGAGCAAATGCAAGGCTCCCCCTAAATTGTATGCTCCCCCTAAGTCCATGATTCTTTGAATTTTGGAGAGAGTTTGACATTTATTTGGGCCTGTAATTTCTTTGAAACAAAAGAACATACATATAAAAGGATGGGGAAAAAGAGTGAACTAGATACATATAAAAATTAAGACAAGTATCTTAAGAGAAACATTAGATATCACCTTCTTCCAAAATACCAAGTTCTCTTCGGATTTTGAAGAAAGGTTCTCGAGCAAGCGGTTTAGTGAAGATATCCACGAGTTGGTTATGAGTATCCACAAAAGTGACTTCGACATCTCCTTTAAGTACATGATCACGGAGAAAATGATGTCGAAAATCTATATGTTTGGTTCTTGAATGCATGACCGGATTCTTTGTAATATTGATGGCACTTGTATTGTCGCATCGAAGAGGAATGCATCCGAGATCAAGTCCGTAATCACGGAGTTGTTGCTTGAGCCAAAGAATTTATGCACAACAACTACCTGCTGCTATGTATTCTGCTTCGGCCGTGCTAAGAGCAACACATGCTTGCTTTTTACAAGCCCATGATACTAATGGATTTCCCATAATGTGACAAGTACCACTTGTGCTTTTACGATCAGTTTTACAACCTGCATAATCCGCGTCAGAATAACCAATTAAAGTGCAAGTACTACCTTTTGGATACCATAGGCCGACATTGATTGTTCCTTTAAGATACTTCATGATCCTTTTAACTGCCATGAGGTGTGATTCCTTTGGATTTTCTTGAAAGCAAGCGCAAAGACAAACACTAAACATGATGTCAGGACGGCTTGCTGTCAAGTACAATAAAGAACCAATCATACCTCTGTACTTTGTAATATCAATTGAAGTACCGGATTCATCTTGATCAACATATGTACCAGAGCCCATTGGAGTATTCATTGCTTTACAATTGTCCATATCAAATTTTTTCAATAATTCTTTGTAATACTTAGATTGATTGATGAAGATTCCATCTTCTAGTTGCTTGATTTGTAGTCCAAGAAAGTAGTTCATCTTTCCCATCATAGACATCTCGAATTCTCCTTGCATCATCAATGAGAATTCCTCACACATTTCTTTGTTAGTCGATCCAAAAATGATATCATCAACATAGACTTGAACCAATAAAGTGTTACTTTGGATTCTCTTAATGAACAAGGTTTTATCAACCTTACCCTTTTCGAAACCTTTTTCACACAAAAAATTGCTAAGTCTATCATACCATGCTCTTGGTGCTTGCTTTAAGCCATAAAGAGCCTTTCTCAACTTAAAGACATGTGAAGGATGTTTGAAGTCTTCAAATCCCGGGGGTTGTTTGACATAGACTTCTTCATTGATGTATCCATTCAAGAATGCGCTTTTGACGTCCATTTGAAAAAGCTGAAAATTTAATGAACAAGCATAAGCAAGTAAAATACGTATAGCTTCTAACCTTGCAACCGGAGCAAATGTTTCTTCAAAGTCGATTCCTTCCTCTTGATTGTAACCTTGGGCAACCAACCTTGCTTTGTTTCGAACAATTAGACCATTCTCATCAAGTTTGTTCTTAAACACCCATCGGGTACCTATGATGTGTTTACCACTTGGTCTAGGAACAAGTTCCCAAACTTGATTTCTCTCAAATTGATTTAATTCTTCTTGCATAGCAATAATCTATTGATCATCTCCTAAGGCTTCATCAACTTTGGTAGGTTCAATTTGAGAAACAAACGCCATGTTTAAGCAAGCGTCTTTTAGATTCAATCTTGTTGATACTCCTTGGCTAATGTCACCAATAATTTTGTCAATAGGATGGTCTCTATGAGTTCTCCATTCTTTTGGTAGATCATTGGTGTTTGAATCTTGTTGTACAATGTTTTCTTGATTTCCCGGTGATTTCTTAATTTGATCAATTGAAAGATCTTCCGGGGGTAAATCTATAGGATCATCATCATCACAAACAACTACTTCCTCCTTGGAGGGGTTAGTTTCATCAAAAGATACATGCATAGATTCTTCAATAGTTAAAGTTATTTTATTATAAATTCTATATGCTTTACTAGAAAGCGAATAACCAAGAAAAATACCTTCGTCGGATTTCTTGTCAAACTTACCGAGATTATCCTTGTCATTGTTAAGAACAAAGCACTTGCATCCAAAAATGTGAAAGTGAGCAATATTTGGCTTTCTTCCCTTGAAGAGTTCATATGGAGTCTTCTTTATTATAGGTCTAATGATAACTCGATTTCTAACATAACATGCCGTACTAACCGCATCCGCCCAAAAATATTTAGGAAGATTGGCATCACTGAGCATTGTTCTTGCGAGTTCCACTAGAAACCTATTCTTTCTTTCAACTACTCCATTTTGTTGTGGAGTTCTAGGTGCTGAAAAATTATGAGAGATACCATGTTCTTCACAAAATTCTTCAAAATGAGCATTTTGGAATTCTCCACCATGATCACTTCTTATGGATACAATCTTTAGTGATTTTTCATTTTGGATTTGCTTAGCATACTTCTTAAAGGCTTTGTAAGCATCACTTTTCTGCACAAGAAACAAAGTCCAAGAATATCTAGAAAAATCATCAATAATGACTAAAGCGTATACATTACCTCCGAAGCTTTTTGTTCTTGATGGACCAAAGAGATCCATGTGTAACAATTGTAGTGGTCTTGTAGTAGACACCAAATTCTTAGATTTGAAAGTTGTTTTGGTCTGTTTGCCCTTTTGGCATGCATTACATAATTTGTCTTTGATGAACTTCATCTTTGGTAGACCAATAACTAAGTCATGCTTAACCAATTTGTTCAAGTGCTCCATGTGAATGTGAGCGATCCTCTTGTGCCATAACCAAGTGTCATTGTTGTTTACCATAAGACATTGTACCTTCAGAGACAAATCATCTAAAGTAATCATAAAAATATTGTTAGTTCTTATACCTTTGATTTTTACCTCATTGGTTGCCTCATCCATAATGAGACATTCATCTTTGTTGAATTTGATCTTGAACCCTCTATCGCAAAGTTGACTTATGCTAAGAAGATTGTGCTTTAATCCTTCAACATTGAGAACATCCTCAATTTGAATGGATGAAAGTGTGCCAACTATTCCAACGCCAAGAATCTTTCCTTTGGTGTTGTCTCCATAGGTGACATACCCTTTGGCTTTATGTACTAGATATGAAAATTGGTGTACATCTCCTGTCATATGCTTTGAACATCCACTATCAAGATACCAAACATTTGATGTGGATTTCAAGCATACCTACACAAACAAATTATTCTTTGTTAGGTACCCAAGTTGCCTTGAGTCCTTCATAGTTAGTTCCCTTTTTCACCCACACATAATGCCCACTTGCTATACTAAAGTTTCTAACATAGCAAGCATTAGGTGTATGGCCTTTAATACCACAATAAAAACAAGTAGGTTCAAAGTTACTTCTATATCTAGAAGGATAAGATTTCTTCTTAGGAAATGTTTTCTTTTTCGATACATTAGGCTTTTTCTTTTGATGATTATGAACAACTTGCTTCTTTTCTACTTTCTTGGGATTGGAACTATTACTAACCTTTACAAAAACAGTGGGATTGTTACTTGGTTTCTTAGAATTCACATAACCAAGACCCCTTTTATCATTTGGATAACGTTGTTGGCTTAGTAATCCTTCCAATCCTATTTGTCCTTTTTCATATCGTTCAATGACTCTTTTTAATTGAACAATTTGAAATACATTTGATTCACACTTGGAGCATGCAAAGTTTTCTTTTTCTTTAATAAAATTCTGTTTTTGAAGTTCAAAATCTTTAGTCATGGTGTCAATTTTTTCTAAACAACTTAGAAGTTCTTTTTCCTGATTTGACACCTTTTTGTATAAACTTTTGCATTCTCTCAAGAGTTCATCAATAGCATCTTGAACATCATCATCAAAAAGATTAAATTCATTACTAACCTCTTCTTCATTGTCGGAGTGATGTGAAGCCATTAATGCTAGATTTGCACATTCCTCGCTTTCCGAATCGGATGGAGAACTTATCTCATTATCTTCCCATGCAACATAAGCCGTTTTGTTCTTGAACTCCTTTTTGCCTTTGAATCCATTTTTCTTGGAGAGTTTTGGACAATCCGGCTTTATGTGACCTTGCTTTCCATATTCATAACATGTGACATCTTGTGTTGATGTGAAGCCTTCTTTATCTTTATGATTATAAAATTTCTTTCTCTTGACAAAGTTAGCATTATGAAGATTATTTTTATGACCAAAATATTTTCCTAACCTTTTTACAAGAAGCAAGAAGTTTTCATCTTCCTCTGATGCATCTTTATCTTGACTTTCCTTTGAATCAACTTTCAAGGCAATGCCTTTGGATTTCTTCTCTAAATTTTCATGTTTTCAAGTCTACCGAGTTCCGTTTCATATTCCTGAAGTTTGCCAAATAATGTAGCGGAAGTCATTGCGGAGAGACTCTTCTTTTCCGAGATTGCCGTTACCTTTGGTTGCCATTCCCTAGTCAATGATCTAAGGATTTTCAAGTTGAGTTCATCATTTGTCAAGGTTTTACCAAGAGCATTTAAGTGATTTGTCAAATGCACAAATCTCTTTTGTAAGTCAAGAATGGATTCTCCGGGCTGCATTCGAAATAGTTCATATTCTTGACTCAAGGTATTTAGCCTTGATCTTTTTACTTCAGCCGTTCCTTCATGCGTTTGAACAAGGGTATCCCATATTTCTTTTGTTGTCTTGCAGTTCGAGACACGGAAAAATTCGTCCATACTGAGTGCACCTTGAAGAAGGTTTATTGCCTTTTTGTCATAGAGAACTTTCTTTTTATCATCGTCGTCCCATGCAGTTTTGGGCTTTACAGAACCAATGCCATTGATAACAGATATCGGGATAAATGGACCATTTTCAAAAGCATCCCATACTTCCTCTCCTTGTGCTTCTAAATGCGCCTTCATGCGTATTTTCCAGAAGTCAAAATATTCACCACAAAATAGAGGAGGCTTGTTGTTACTACCACCATCTCTGAAGACTGGTTGATGATTTACGGAAGCCATTCTGGATCTTTAGGAACAAGTTACCTATAACTTGCTCTGATGCCAATTGTAAGTCTCAGAGTGCCTAAGAGGGGGGGGGGGGGGGTGAATTAGGTCTTATAAAATTTATTCGATTTTATGAGAATGCTTGGTAGTAATTTTTGGTTAAGTGTTTGAAGGTTTTGTTTATATCTTTATCTTTTCCTGATTATGGTGATGAAAGCGATAAATGCGGAAAAGTAAAGAACACGGTGATATATCCTGGTTCCCCTCACAATCCGAGAGTACTCCAGTCCCCTTTCCAACACGAAAGAGATTTCACTATAGTTAGAATGATTGTACAGCCTATGCTTACTATCTAACCTATAGGGTGATCAAAGGTTCTTAACACCTTTAAGACCAAACAAACACTAATGTGAATGAAGAACAATCCTCTTCAAATCACAACACTTACTTCCAACAATCCTGGATTGTAAGGGAAAATCTTTAAGTAATACAATGATTAATTTTGAAGTATATGGAGAGCTTTATCAATCTTCAATTGATCTTCTTCTTCAAGATAAAAACAATTCTCAACAATGTATATAAATGTTCACAATGTATGAATGAAACTTGAAATGATAATGAAAGTGTATATGGCAAGTTTCACAAAATTATGAACACATGAAAGTATAATTTCAAATGTGAGTAAATGAGAAAATTGTTAATGAAGAAAGATATTTGTTAATTTGAAAATTGAAGTATTGAACATTTAACATATATGAAAATGTTATTGTGTTCTTTTGTTTTGAAAATCTGAAAAATTCTGCATTTTATAAAGTTGTAAGAACCTCTTCATTCATGTCAATTCATATGAAAAGTTGCAATGCATTCATGAAAAGATACCACTTGAAAAATGTTCAAAAAACAAAGTAAAAGCTGCATTGGTTCGCTAGGAACCGGTTCCGACACTGACAGAACCCGGTTCTTAGTGAACGTTATAAGTTGGAATTCAAATTTATCACGCAGGAATCGGTTCCCCTATTGGTACAACCCGGTTCCTGGTACAAAAACCAGGGACATGTTTTTTGAGAAAAGCTGGAACCCAGTTCCCTGTTAGGGAGGAACCGGTTCCTAAAGGTTTATTTTCAAAAATACATTTTGAAAGATATTTCAAACAAAGTTTTTCTTGATGTTAAAGTTATGGAATATGTATATGTTGATGAATGCATATTGTGAACATCTATATTCAAGATTTAAAGAATTATTTATACCATTTTGACATTTGATGATTTCTTTAATAATTCTTCAATAATCTTCAAGACTTTTATTTGATGTTGATAAGCTTTTTTCACATCCTTTGAAAGTTGATGTCCAAGTTGTCTTCATCAAAACACATGCTTTAAATATGACTTGAGAAGCTTGCAATTACATGGCCAATTCACAGTCAAACTTCATAATTTTTTATTCACATCCACATTTTAAACTCATATGTATCACTTTATCAAGTTTGGACCATATTTCCTCAAGAAATTTGATCAAATCTCCAAAAGGGCAAAATGGTCAAAATTAGGGTTTTGACTGGGAAAGGGCAGTCTTTGATTTTTGACCTAGAAAATGATCAATTGGTTTAAGGCATAATCTCAAGAGTCCAATTGCATCACAGATGAATTTTCAGTCAACTAATCAAAAGTCAACTGTATACTGAAAAGTTAAACTTTGACTTTTTGATCAAAATCAAATGTCAAAGATCACAATTCATCAAAGCATGTCAAAATATGAAACTTATTCATCAAGAAATCAAAAATTCAAGATTTCATTTTGAAAAGTTAAAATTTCTAAACTTAGAAATTTTTCTAAGTGTTGGAAATTTCTTATTTTTTAACAACTTTAAGCAAAATTTTCACCATTATGCAAGATGATTCAAGAGAAACTTCAAACATTAAAGTTGTAGATCTCCATGAAATATAAAACTTTTCTTTACACAAATCCTTCCAAAAGTTCTTGGATATCAAGTTAGAATTTTAAGAACACGTGGTCATGAAACAAAACACTTGGTGAAATTTTGCCCTATTTTGGTCAGGATTTTGACCCAACTTCATGGCACTTTCTCATATAGTTTCAAGGGGAGTTTTAAAAAGTGATTCAAATATGGGTTAAAGATCACATTACAATCTTTCCAAAATGTCCAAGAACTCATTGAGATCATTTTTGAGTAGGGAGAATTAAAGAGATGAAGTTAGGGTTTTTTCACTTGAATTACAAGTCATTTTGTGATGAACAAATTCAAAAATCAAACTTATGTTGCATAAACTCTACTTTGCAGGCCTCAAACTTGTTAGGAACTCCATAATTAATTTCTTTCACAACTGTTAGAGGTCTCATTTCAAGCATTCAATGCAAGGCCATGCTTTATATCCATTTTGGGAAGAAAGTGCACAATGCCATTTTGATAAAGTGACTTTTTGCATAAAACGTGTGCTTGAGCTTTGCACTTGTTATCTTCTGATCATACATGTCTTATAACTCATAAGAAACTTGTTAGACACTTACAGTCACTCAGCTCATGCTTGTACTTCCCCTTGAAACTTGTTTTCCCACTTTTCTTGAAAATCAAGTAACATAGCAAATAACTTGTAACTTGTACTTCTGACTTTCAAAAGCACTCAAACCTCTTTGCTTATACATACACAAGCCATTTGCCACAAATCTCACACATGCTTAAGCCCTGAAAACACCAAGAAAACAGAATCACCAAAAACACTTCAAAACTTGTCATTTCTGAGTTTTGAATCCAATCTCCAAGTTTACTCGTGCGTTTCTTGGCCTTTTACTTTCAGAAGCTTCTAAACAACATATATAAACAATCCCAACACTTGCAGCATCACTGTAACACCTCCATCATCATCCACCATTTTCAAAAACAACACCTTGCACCTTGACTTCTCCATAACTCCTCAGGTACTTTCAGCTTAAGCTAAGTATCCCATTAGCTTCCTGGGAACTTGTGGAAGCTAATCCAATCATTGGAACTCACTGAAAGCTACTCAAACTCCAAACCCGATACCCTCTTGCAAGGTAAGTTTTCTTACTTTGGAACTTTTCATACAGGCATCATTAATGGTTTATTTGTGAATGAAAAATGTAGATATCATTCCCTAAAGCTAACCATGTCCATAGTTTTCAATAATTTTGCTTGAGCTTGGAGAATTTTAAGATTGAAGTTTTTGAGATTTTTAGGGTTCAGATTAGGGCCATTAAAATTCACGCTTATCTTTGATCTATAATTTTATTGCTTTGCATTTCTGAAATCGTGAGGAAATTTGCTACAAGTTTCATGTTTACAGTTTTCATTTTTGTTGAGATTTGAATAAGATACAGAGGCTCTGACTGGGCGTGAGGTTGAAGATGAAGTTCAGACCATGGACTTGTTTGTTATCATATATTTATTGTTTTGATTATATAAACAGATGTATAGTCACCTCAGTGGTAGAAGCACGCGCCTGTGACTATAGGGACCTGGGTTCGAGCCCCAGTGGTACCCTTTTAGATTTTTTTCCATATTTTTTTGCATTCTGACTCTTTTTTTGGTAGCGCTGGGCCTCCCTTGGGCCTTACTGGTTTTTTTCTTACTGCTAACCCCCCTGTTGGCTATTTACACCCTGGCCCATTTTTATTTTCTTTTTCTTATTTTTAGTTATTTATTTTCTTAAATATTTTTCTAATACTAAAAAAATCATAAAAAACATTAAAAAAACATTAGATTAATACTTTGATAAAGTTTATTTAGTTTTTACACAAAAATTATTTTATTTAATCATACTTTATTTATTTTACTAATTGTTTTTGTAAATTTAATTAAAAACTAGAGTTTAGTTATTTTCTTTTACACAATTTAAAATATATCATTTTAATATATAAAAGACCGAAAATATTTTAAAATACTATAAATTATTTTTAGGTCAAAATACCAAAAAATATTCTTCTCATTGAACTTAATTTCTTTTTTTAATTAATATTTAGATTGGGATTTTATTTAAATTCTTTTCCTAGTAGATTTAGATTTTACTTTTTATTATTTTAATTAATTATTTTCTTTTATTTAATTAGGATAAAACAAAATCCTTTTTCTCTAAAAAATCCAAACAAAAATATCCATTTTCTTCACATTTACATTCTTGTATATTTATTCATTATGTACATTGTTTATTTCAATTCTTGTACCAATTCAATATGGTTGTAATAGATAATTAAGCTTTATTTTCTTGTAATCCCCATTTATAATTTGTACACCCACTCCCACAAGTATTGTAATAGCGTAGTAATTTTAAATTCCGCAATTTATCGCTTTATATACAAATGCTAGTAATTAGGGTTTGTATGGAAAGACTAAAATCAATCAATTAGAAAACCCTAATCAAAGACATAATCAAGCATGAAAAAAATACACTCGCACACAAGCACCCCTAGAGTAAAATCCACTTGGTTGCCTTACAAAATGTCCATATTATGCATGTGAGGTATCTTAGCAAAAACAAGCAAAATATAAGATCATAGTCCATCGATGACGCTATCCATGTTGCCTTTCAAATGATCTTAGTCCCTAAAAGAGAATGCTAAGATACCTTGCAACATTTCTAATCATGGTTATACGATGACCCACGCTGTTACATCCAAATATAGGGTTACTTACCAAATCAATGGTAAGATAACAATGTCAAAGGAAAGAGGAAATGAACATGAAAGACTTTTGAGTAGGTAAAATGCTCCTAATTACTTGCTCCATTTTAAAACAAAACATCCTTGCTATTTTTCAAAACAAACACCTACACTTTCAAAACATCTTACAAAACTTGAAAACATTTTCAAAAGATCAACACTTTGTATACATTCTTACGAACGAGAATCATTACAAAGTTTTCCTAAACAATGGCCTCTTTACAAAATACTTTTAAAAACCACACAAAGCATAATTTCAAACAAAAGCAAGTGATCTAGCAAGTAATTAAGAGCCCATGGAAAACCATGGATGAAAAGGGTGCTAATACCTTCCCTTTTCATAATCTACCTCCCAAACTCAAGAAATAATCTCAAAGGTCTTTCCTGTGCTTTTTCACCTTTCCTTTTGGATAAAAGAAAAGTCGGTGGCGACTCTTGCTAACCGCAACATTTGCGATAAAACTCAAAACCTTCAAGTAAGTTCTCCCACCGTATCACATCGGTCCTGTGATCATCCCTGTTTATGTTCCTGTTGACACTACTACTACTACAATTCCTATAGTTACACCTGCTGATACTCCTACCACCGAATCGACCGAGACTCGGGGAAAAGGCATTATGGTTGAGCCTGTCCGGATGAAGACGCAATCAGTATCTATCCTTGAGGCCTCCCAAAAGGAGATGGAAGAAATTCTGAAAATTATAAAGAGAAGCGACTACAATGTAGTCGAACAGCTAGGGCAGACTCAATCAAAGATTTCCATGCTGGCTTTATTGTTATGCTCTGAGGCTCATGCGAAGGCCTTGGTGAAATTCCTTAAAACTGCCCATGTACCAAAAGAAACCTCTACTGATCAGTTCCAAAACTGTGTGGCCAGCTTGACCGCGGATAATGGTTTAGGCTTTTCTGATGCTGACTTGACACCTAGAGGGAGGAAGCACAACGAGGCATTGCTTGTCTCTGTCGAATGCAGGGGCACAACTTTTTCCCATGTCTTGGTTGATACCGGTTCATCTTTGAATGTGCCGCCTAAGAAGGCTCTTGATAGACTCGACTTTGAAGGTTTAACCTTAAAACCCAGCAATATAGTGGTAAGGGCCTTCGACGGTTCAAAAAGGATGGTGCACGGGGAGGTGGACATCCCCATAAAAGTTAGAACTTAAACCTTTGATTCAACTTTTTACGTGATGGACATTGGCCCTTCTTATTCCTACTTATTGGGCCGACCATGGATTCACAATGCCGGTGTCGTCACCTCTACATTACATCAAATGTTGAAATATCCGACCGAGGGGAAAATAATTACTGCCCATGGAGAAGAGGAATATATGGCCAGTCACTTAAACTCCTTCAGATACGTGGAATTGGATGGTGAATTCATTGAAACTCCCTTTCAGCACTTCTAAGAAGTCCCACAAACCGTGGCAGTAACCAAGGCTGTTTCCCAAGTCCCGAATATTACAAGACCTCCGCTAAAGATGTCTTCTCTGAAAGATGCCAAGGCAGTGATCGAAGAAGGTGGGTGCACTATTTGGGGCCAACTCCTGGATATCCCATACAAATCTGACAAATTTGGTTTGGGTTTCACTTCAAGAGCCCATAAAGCTGTACGTCGTGCTCGTTCCAGGGGACCACCCTTGAAGATCAGCAACCACAGAGTCAACGCAGTGGAGGATGATGAGGACAACTATGACCTGGAGGAATGGATTTTCCCAACTGTCAATGGAGGAATCAACAACTGGGAAGTTAAAGATTTTCTCCCAATTACTTTTATCCAATAGTAATTATATTTAAATTTTGTCGGACCAGTAATAATTAAACAATTCAGACTTTTAAAACCTTGTGTCTTACCCGAGGCACAACGGTCCATTTTTAAGGGTTGTTACCTCATTTTCATATGTCATCAATGAATCGTGGACGTTTTTGCATATAAACTTTGTGCTCTTTGTCTTTATTTTTACATTTTTATTTCTTTCAAAGATATTTATACTCTTACACACACTCACATTCAAAATGCAGATCTATATCCATTCGGGATCCCATGGGTAACGATTCTGCTATGGCCTTCTGTGACTCTAAAAATCTAATCTACTAAGCCGAAGACGAAGGTGAGGAAGACTGTGAAGTGCCAGGGGAACTTGCTAGGCTGCTACAACAAGAAGAGATAACCATACAGCCCCATGAAGAACCAGTGGACACAATTAACCTAGGTACCGAAGAGGACAAGAAAGAGGTCAAGGTGGGTGCCAATCTGGAACCCAGTATCAAGAAGCGTCTGATTCAGTTGCTACATGATTATGTTGAGGTCTTTGACTGGTCGTATGAAGACATGCCAGGACTTGATGCTGATATCGTGGTACATCGTCTACCAACAAAAGAAGACTGCCCAACGGTAAAACAAAAAGTCCATCGCATGCGGCCAGACATGTCAAAGAAGATCAAAGCGTAAGTCGTGAAACAATTCAATGTCGGGTTCTTAGTCGTTACCTCCTATCCACAATGGGTCTCCAATGTTGTTCCTGTGCCTAAAAAGGACGGCAAAGTACGCATGTGCGTGGACTACAGAGATTTGAATAGGGCAAGCCCTAAGGACGATTTCCCACTTCCCCACATTGATATTCTAGTTGACAATAAAGCACAACATAAGGTGTTTTCCTTCATGGATGGTTTCTCAGGCATTAATCAAATCAAAATGGTGCCTGAGGACATGGAGAAAACAACCTTTGTCACACAATGAGGCACATTTTGTTACAAGGTTATGCCATTCGGGTTGACGAACGTTGGGGCAACCTATCAGCGTGCCATGGTAGCTCTATTTCACGACATGATACATCACGAAATAGAGGTCTATGTGGACGATATGATAGCCAGATATCAAACTGAAGAGGAACATCTTGACCATTTACAGAAACTCTTTGAGAGACTAAAGAAATACAAGCTGAGGTTGAACCCGAATAAATGCACATTTAGGGTGAGGTCCGGTAAACTTCTAGGCTTTGTCGTCAGCGGTAAAGGTATAGAAGTGGACCCCGCCAAGGTGAAACGATACAAGAAATTCCTACTCCTCGTACTGAGAAGGAAGTCAGAGGATTCTTAGGACGACTAAATTACATTGCCCGGTTCATTTTTCACTTAACAGCCACTTGTTAACCAATCTTCAAATTACTGAAGAAAGATCAAGTAGTCAAATGGAATGATGAATGGCAAGTTGCCTTCGACAAGATCAAAGAGTACCTACAAGATCCTCCTGTTTTGATGCCGCCAGTCGAGGGAAGACCCTTGATCATGTATCTAACTGTCTTGGAAAATTCAATGGGGTGTGTGTTGGAGCAGCATGACGAGTCTGGCCGAAAAGAGCATGCTATTTATTACCTGAGCAAAAAGTTTACCGATTCTGAAACAAGATATTCACTGCTCGATAAAACTTACTGCGCTCTGGCATGGGTTGCTCGCCGGCTAAGACAGTATATGCTGACCCATACTACCTTATTGATATCCAAGATGGATCCAATAAAATACATATTTGAGAAGCCTGTCCTCTCTGGGAGAATAGCTAGATGGCAGATGATCCTGACGGAATATGACATTCAGTACACTACCCAAAAAGCAATAAAGGGTCGTGTGTTAGCCGATCACCTTGCTCATCAAGCTGTGGATGACTACCAGTCTATAAAGTTCGAATTTCCAGATGAAGATATCACGATGGTAAAAAACTTTGAAGAACTCAGACCATATGACGGACCTGAACAAGGATCCCGATGGACCCTGGTTTTTGATGGGGCGTCCAACGCACTCGACAATGGCATTGGTGTTGTACTCATATCCCCTGAAGGATGTCACACTCCCTTCACTGCAAGAGTCTGCTTCAACTGTACAAATAACATGGAAGAATACGAAGCCTGCATTTTTGGTCTCATAGATTTGGGGATAAAGTCCTTAAGTGTATTCGGAGATTCATCCTTGGTCATCAGTCAGATCAAGGGAGAATGGGACACGAAGCACCCTAACTTCATCCCCTATAAAGAACATGTGTTGACATTAATCCCACATTTTGAAAAGATTACCTTCGAGCATTTCCCGCGAGATGAAAATCAACTAGAGGATGCGCTAGCCACAATGTCATCCGTGTTTAAACTCAAATGGGATAACGAGGCTCCCCAGATCACCATTGAACGAATGGATGAACCTGCTCCCTGTCACGAGATCAATACTGAAGAAGTAGTGGATCGACCTTGGTTCCACGAAGTCAAGAGGTATCTAGAGGTTCAAGAATATCCGGAAGGAGCTTCAGTCAATGATAAGAAGTTCTTAAGGAGATTATCTGCTAAGTTCTTCCTTAGTAATGGCATCCTCTACAAACACAACCACGACTCTGTATTGCTTCGTTGCATAGACAAGGTTGAGGCAGAAAAGATCATGGCTGATCTACATGAAGATACTTTTGGCACCCATTCTAGCGGGCATACGATGGCAAAAAAGATCCTACGGGCAGGTTATTACTGGTCTACCATGGAAGCAGATTGTTATCAACACTCTCGAACCTGCCACAAGTGTCATATCTATGCTGACAAGGTGCACGTACCTCCAGTTCCCATGAATGTCCTGACGGAACCTTGGCCCTTTGCTATGTGGGGCATCGATATGATTGGGGAAATCAAGCCAACATCCTCTAGTGGACACCGCTTCATCTTGGTGGTCATTGACTATTTCACGAAGTGGGTTGAGGCAGCTTCTTTCGCTTCCATTACCAAGAATGTTGTCGCCCGGTTCATCAAATAGAATCTCATCTGTCGTTACGGTATCCCTGAGAGGATCATCACAGACAATGGTATGAATCTCAACAATACTATGATCACCGCATTGTGTGTGAAATTCAAGATCCAGCACCATAATTCTTCCCCTTACCAACCAAACATGAATGGCGCTGTCGAAGCCGCAAATAAGAATATCAAAAAGATCATACAGAAAATGACAGTAACCTACAAGGACTAGCATGAGATGCTACCATCCGCTCTCCACGGTTACCGTCCCACGACGCGCATATCAACCCGGGCAACACCTTACTCTCTGCTATACGGAATGGAGGTTGTCTTGCCTATTAAGGTCCAGATCCCCTCTCTGAGAATTATGAAGGATGCAGGGCTGAATGAAGAAGATTGGATCCAAACTCGTCTTGATCAACTGAGCTTGATTGATGAGAAAAGGCTTACTGTTGTCTGTCATGGTCAAATGTATCAAAAACGGATGACCAAGGCTTTCAACAAAAAGGTGAGACGCCAAGTGTATCAAGTCGGGGATATGGTAATCAAGCGCATCATACTGCCGCAGGGTGATCCCAAGGGCAAATGGACTCCTACATACAAAGGACTGTTTGTGATCAAAAGCATATTCTCTGGTGGAGCAATGATCTTAACCAATATGGATGGCGATGACCTGCCGCACCCTATGAATGCGGACATAGTCAAAAGATACTACGCATAAGAGACCCGCTAGGTTGACACACCTAGGCAAAACAAGGGCATCCCGGCAAACCAAAAAGGTTCGGGAAAAAATTAGGGATAAAACAAAAAAAATCTGTACACCCGACAAGTCGAAAACCCGAAAGGGCGACTTGGGCAAAAAAGGGTATCCCGGTGGACTGAAAACCTGAAAGGGCGGTCCAGGAAAAATTTAGGGAATTAAAGCGTATGACTATGTCCCGTTGATCACCTTGCAGACAACCTTTGGCTTCGAGTGACAAACTCAGCGGTTCTGATCAATCCAATCAACTTCGGACAAGGCAGCAAATGGACAAGACGCTTAGAGACACGAAGGCTATAACAGAATGGGAACCCCACGGGATTATTGCACATAGCTATCTTTTCTTTGTATCAAACTTTCATTTTTTACGATGACATTCCCTTACTAGAATGTTCGTCTCATTGTACAAAATACTTATTCAAGTTAATACAAAGATACCCCTTTGAAAGTGTAAAACTATCTGTTTTTCTTTATTTCTGTGTCTTGTTTACAAAAACGTCCAATGATTTATTTTTGAACATATGCATTTGAACTTAACTACTGTTTACAAATGAACAAAAAATAGAAAGACAAACACTAATGGCTTTAAGAAATAGGATAATATCTTTAGACCATAAAATCCCCCACAGTGTGCAGCTTAATAATATCAAGCTCTCTTACGTCCCCGGCAGAATAAAACTTCCAGTTTATCACTCCCTAGTAAAGGTCGCCCAATTTCTCAGGATTCTCCAACAAGATTTCAAAAGCCACACACGGCGTTTCCCTTACAATAGAGTTTATTTCTCTAACAAATAGAAGCTCATCAGCACTTCAAAACATGAAGACTTACACTCCACGTCCCCTACAACAGTCAGGGATTTATTTTCCCTAATCCAACAGTGTTACAGCAGCATAGCTCACATGCCCATACATCACATCCATACGTCATTAACAACACGAATGCATACAACATAATCTCATTCATTTTTATTGAGAACATCATTGTACAATGCATTTCATATATCATGACATTTAATACATCATGACATTGCATACAACTAATCTTTCATCTCTTCAGGAAAGATCAGACAGCATATGACTATCATCAACAATTTACAAAAAGGTCAGAGATTGATACCTGAAATAAGCCAGGATAATTATCTACATGACCAGCTTCCACTTCAGGTACAGTTCAGATACACTCTAGACACGGATGCTATTCTGATACTCATTCAGATTCTCTTTCAGATATAGTTCAGATATGCTCCAGACAAGGATGCCATCCTGATACTCATTCAGATTCTCCTCCAGATACAGTTCAGATACGCTCCAGACACGGATGCCATCCTGATACTCATTCAGATTCTCCTTCATATACAATTTAGATACGCTTCATACACGGATGGCATCCTGATACTCATTCAGATTCTCCTTCAGATACAGTTCAGATACGCTCCAGACACGGATGCCATCCTGATACTCATTCAGATTCTCCTTCAGATATAGTGCATATACGCTCCAGACACGGTTCTGATACTCATTCAGATTCAACTTTCAAATACAGTTCAGATACACTCCAGATACAGATGCCATTTTGATGCTCATTCAGATTCAACCTTCAGATACAGTTTAGATACGCTCCAGACACGGATGCCATTCTGATACTCATTCAGATTCAGCTCTTAGATATAGTTCAGATACACTCCAGACACGGATGCCATCCTGATACTTATTCAGATTCAACTTCCAGATACAGTTCAGATACGCTACAAATATGAACGCAATTCTGATACTCATTCAAATTCAACTTTCAGTTACGATTCGAATACAATCCATTTATGGATATTATTCTAGTACTCAATCCAACACCTCCACTATTCCAGTATAAATCAACCAGAGATTTATTCTGACACTTTTTCTATTCCTACCCGCAATCATTTTGGATGGCATCTACGAGCCCATCTCCAACAAATTTCCATCATCACTATAAATGGAATCTTTAAGCCCATTCCCTACACCATCAACCATCACATCCTCGAGTGCAAATTTCTGGGCACTCTAGTGTTCAATCATCTTCCACCTTAAAGTCACGAATGGCAGATCCGCCAATCTAACTATTCAGATTTAAGAAGATTGAACAGGGGCAGCTGTTGTACCTCAAAATTTTCCCTCTCATTCATCAAATATTTTATCACAATATCTCATTTGGTTCAAGACTGCACAAGGTTTGATCAGCTCAAGACACCTCCTTAAGCACTAATGACTCAAAGTAGGGTTTGAGATTGCAAGAGGATAATTGAACTTCCAATAACTCATGAATTTCATGGATCATTATGGACCCCCAATATTTCTCATGTTAAGTTTCAAGCTTTGAATCACATTTTTGCTCAGTCAATTAAGCAGTTGACCTAAAAATCAATTGTATTGGGAAAAAAAGTCAATTGTGGCCAATTTATAGTCAAACTTCATAATTTTTTATCCACATCAACATTATAAACTCATATGTATCATTTCATCAATTTTGGACCATAATTCCTTAATAAATTTGATCAAATCATCAAAAGGGCAAAATGGTCAAAATTAGGGTTTTGACTTAGAAAGGGCAATTTCTGATTTTTGACCTAGAAAATGGTTAATTGGTTTGAGGCATAATCTCAAGAGTTAAATTGCATCATTTTGACCTAATGACATGACTCAAAACATTTCTCAAAAATCAATTGGATTGATAGTGAATTTTCAGTCAACTATACACTAAAAAGTCAAACTTTGACTTTTTGGTCAAAATCAAGTGTCAAAGATCACAATTCATCAAAACATGTCAAAATATGAAACTTATTCATCAAGAAATCAAAAAGTCAAGATTTCATTTTGAAAAGTCAAAGTTTTCTAACTTAGAAATTTTTCTAAGTGTTTAAAACTTCATGTTTTTTCACAACTTTGAGCCAATTTTTCACCATAATGAAAGATGATTCAGAAGAAACTTTCAACATGAAAGTTTTAGATCTCCATGATATCTACAACATTTCTTTACATAACCTCTTCTAAAAATGCTTGGATATCAAGTTATTAATTCATGAAGGCATAGTCTTGAAACTAAACACTTAGTGAAATTTTGAATATTTTTGGTCAGGATTTTGACCTAACTTCTGACCTAAGTTTCACCTAGTTCCAAGGGGAATTTTCAAAAGTTATTAAAAGAGGGGTTGTAGATCACATTACAAGCTTTCCAAAATATCCAAGAACTCCTTGAGATCATTTGTGAGCAAGGATAATCGAGAGTCAGAAGTTGGGGTTTCAAGTTATTTTACAAGGCAAATTTTGTGATGAACAAAATTCAAATCTCAAGCCTATGTTGCATAATGTCTACTTTACAGGCCTCAAACTTGTTAGTCACTCCATAATTAATTACTTGCACAACTGTTAGAGGTCTCAACTCAAGCATTCAATGCAATACCATGCTTTATATCCATTTTGGGAAGAAAGTGCACAATGTTATTTTGAAAAAGTAGCTTTATGCACAAAACTTGTTCTTGAGCCTTGCAATGGTTTTCTTATGATCATACACGTCCTATAACTCAAGATAAGTTTTTCTCAAGCCTTACAATCACTTAGCCTATGCTTGTACTTCCTCTTGGAACCATACATTCACTTTTCTTCAAAATCAAGCAACCTAGCTGTGATCGGTGGAAATAGAACTGACTGTTTTTGAATGTTGGTTCCCGAAATGTCGCGGTAAGCAAGAGTCGCCACCGTCTTTTATTTTCTCCAACAAGGAAAGGACAAAAGCACAGCAAAATTCCTTTTCGATATGTTTCTCGGGTTCGGGAGGTAGATTATAGAAAGGGAAGGTATTAGCACCCTTTCTATCCGTGGTTATCCACGGGCTCTTAGGTACTTGCTCACTATGTTTTCAAAAGATTTTGCTTTTCTTGTGTTTGTGGGTTTTGAAAAAAAGTTTGTTTTGAAAACTTCTAGGTAACTCTTGTATCAGTCCTCAAGAGTGTATGAAGTGTTTGTTTGAAAACTTTTGTCAGAAAAGTGTAGGTGCGAAAAGTATTTTTGTTTTTTGAAAGAGCAAGTACTTAAGAGAAATCTACCTACTCAAAAGAAATTAAGCTGTGTAAATGTCCTTTAGACAGTACCATCCCACTATTGAGAAGTAGGTAGCACCGTCGTTGGAGTTATTCGGGTCAATTCGATTATATGGGACATGTGGTCACCAAAGCAATAGTAGGACGCCTTAGCGGTAACCCTAATGTCCTAGATCCTTTTTTATCCGAGGCAACCGTTTCGAGGCAACTTGGATCTTTAGACAGGAGGGCGACCTCTAAAACATCCTATACTCAATGACCACGTCGAGGCAACCAATTGAGGCGTACCCTAGGAGTGGCATGTGCATGTGTGTCAGGTTTCATGTTAAGATTATCTTTGCACATGTTATTGTGAGCTACGAGTTGATTTTAATTTTCAGGCAAGTCTTGTCATGCATAATTAACAATTAATAATTTGCGGAAAGTAAATCTACGCTATTACAAGGCGTCAGGTATTTACATCGCCAAAAACATAACCCTTGAAAAGTAAATGCGAGAAAATAAAGAAAGCGATAAAAGGGTCCTAATTACGCTATTACATCCTCGGAGCAATTACATAAATATGATCAAAAATATTATGCGCGAAAAGAAATTAAATCGGAAAAGTCTTAGGGTTTTGACCCTTTTTGAGAAAAGAATGAATTTTTGGTTATTTTGCATTAAATTAAATTAAACCTAAAACTAATTAATTAATTAATTAAAAGAAATATTTTTTTTAAGTTTTTTTATGTTTTAATGAAAATAAAATAAAATAAAATAAAGTCAAAAGTTAGTAAAAACCCTAATTCTAATTTATTTTATTTATTGTGAAAATAATTAAAATTAAACCTAATTAAACTAAATTAATTTGTTAGAATTTATTTACAAAATAATAAATTAAAGGTGAAATTAATAATAATAAAAATAATTATATTTCTGATTTTATTATGAAAATAATAATTTGTGAGTTAATTAAATAATAATAATAATAATAGTTATTAAAATAAAATAATTTAAAGGAAAAGGAAATAAAAAGTAATAATAAACCAGGGGGGTGATGGGCCAAATTCTGGAGGTTTGTTAGCAATCTTCAAGCCCAATAACACTCAAGCCCTTATGACTTTCTTTGATTGTCCAGGCGTGCATTGACCAGGGATACCATGATCATTCAATCCTGACCTTTAGATCCAAGCTTGTGGCCACTTGGCATGCTGAGATGAGAAGCGTATGGTGGAACGCTTTTGGAGACCTGTATGTAATTACATGAAGCAAAATATGAAACAATTATTTTGGGGACCTGGGATTCGAACCCAGGTCCCAATGATCAATACACCAATGCCTTAGCCATCTGAGTTGCACGCTTTAGTCGTTAATAACATAAGAAGCAATTATTATATTAGATAATTAATTCATATGCTGCATAAAAGCAAAAACACGCGCGCGTTTCAAACGATCCAACCATGAATCACCATGTCATCGTCTTCCTCTTTTATACCTGCGTAAAACACATTAGATAGGGGGGTTTTTAACCCCCATAAAACATGATGACCAAAAATAGCGAATAGAGTTGTGCTCTATATAAATATTTCGCGAATAGTCCAGTGTGTTCGTCTTGTTCTGACGGTTTCAACCATATGCCTTAGGGGTCCCAATTTTACTGGATTTGGAAAGCCCTAATTTAAAAACTCATGAACCCTAACATTCGTTAATGGCAATTTGTGATTCTGCGTGTTATAATTCAATTAACCTATACCATTAGCTTCAGAGGAGTTCTAGCAATGCAAAACACACAAAAAATCACGTTAATGATGCATGAATCATGAGTTACGATTATGAAAGAAAATGTCAAACCATGAGACTGTTCTTGAGGATTTATTGAGCTTTAGTGCTTGGTTTTGATTGCAATATGTTTCTGGGAACCCCTGCAATAGATTAGAATCAATAAAAGCCTTTGAATCACGTTAGAATATGGAAATCAGTTTTCAAATTTCTTGAGTTTTTTTCAATGTTGCTATGGCTTCTTCTGCAGCAAATTCAAGTCTGTGGCATTAGGGTTGGCTTGTGTACTTATAGTAGAATAGAATTAGGTCACAATCTTGCAAAGAAATCCATGGAATTGATGATTGTATATTTGATTGAAAATCAAATATTTTTGAATCTTTTTGATTGGAAAAACTTGCTAAATTTGGAGATTCTTGTCTCTTTGATTGGTACACGAATTTTCCAGCACATCTTGAGCATGTTTGCTTCACAAAAAGATTGAAAAATCAAATCTTTGTATTTTCCTACAATTTAAATTAATTAAATGAATTAAAATTAATTAAAAATCCAATTAATTAATAAAAATAAGAAAATAAATTTAATTAGGCTTGATGGGTCGTGCGTAGGTCATGGATAAAGTTTCAAGAAGAAATTTGAGGCCCATTAGCAAAAACAAGGTGTTTTGAGCAAAGTTGACTTTTGCAAATTCACAAAAATTTCCCAACTTCTCCGATGCATATCTTGCTCAATTTTGATCATATGAACATGTTCTTGGACATTTTGGAAAGGTCTTGAAGTACTCTAACCAATTCCTTTGGTTCCATGTTATTTGGATTTACCAATCTCAAGTTATGGTCTTTGACTTAAAGTGCATTTTTGTTGACTTTTGAAATTGACCTATAATGTAGAAATTGATAAATTTTTGTGAGAGCATTTCTTGGACTTGGAATGTGAAGATGAGTTGTAGAAAATGGCATCCCCTTGAAAATGAGCATTGGATAGAATTTTTCTGATAAACCATGAAAAAGTTATGCCCTAGTCAAGATACAGTTGACTTTTCTATTGTCCAAAAATAGTAACTTTTTGCATCTTGAGGATTTTTGAGCCATTCTTGTGGAATCATGATCAAGTTTTGATAAAATGATGATTGTGGACTCAAAATAAGATGTTGAACAAAAATTCTGACTTTTGATTGTAAAATGACCATTTTGCCCCTACAGTTGACTGTTGATCCAATAGGGCTTTTGACTATGGAATTTGGCACTGTGAGTCTTGAAACTTGGCATGTAGGTGCTTGAGAATATTTATAGGCATATGAGACTTGATTGAAGCATTTAAAACCCCAAATTCTTTGCAGGAATCAAAACCCTAATT